>CM039665.1:34206199-35406199 GCA_022405105.1 Aristolochia contorta | reverse complement strand
TTATTGCATGGTTTATGTAGGAAGCTACTTTAATTTTCAGGCTTTAACAATATTTTATACGTTCGTATAGTTCACATGTGAACGAGTCCCGCCTATTCTGCAAGAAACTAAATGAAGCATTGTTACAAACAACAAAACATAAGAAATCCATTTGGAGACTCTCCTTGAGCAAGTGTTTGGTGGTGCACCTTTGTGTTTGAAGTGAAAGCTCTTTTTTTTTGATAAAAGTCAACTAAAACATGTTTTGTTGAACCTTCTTTTGGATATAACTCCATTTAAAAACAGGACTTCTGCTTTAATAATTGTCATAAGTAAACACAATTTAGGCAAAAGCATGACACAGGATCTTTTCATCATCAAAATTGACTGGCCCTATCCTTCATTGAAGGGATGCACTAAAACTGTTCATCTCAGTGAGATTACGAGCTGATAACATTGACAAATATCTCTAGAGTCCCCTAGTGACGTGCATATTCAATAAATTTTACAGGCTGCGACTTCTATGGGTAATTTGTTCTTCAATTTTCTATCACCGGGCAAGCTTACAGACCAAAAAGAAATGAATGTAATACAAAACTTTAAGTCAAACAAAGTACTTCCTCGTTTTGGTTTGCAGCACAGTTTCACTTGTAGATCAAACCCAGAACACCTTTGACCTGAGTGATTTGTAAAGTCTCTCTCTTAGTAAGGCCAACCATCCTACCTCTGCTATCCTTCTACAAACAAGTATGATCCCATGGTCCCATACGGCAGAAAGTATCACAATAGTGTAGGTAAATAAGAGGTAGGGAAGATACAGTAATTCTCCTCTTTTGCAAATGCGACAAAGAATTCTCATCATGAAGGACGAGGATTCAATTCATCAATCCATTCACATGGTGACGGCTCCATCTAGACACTGAAGAAATAATGGGATCCATAGGTTGGTTATGATACCGACTTAGTCTAAAGCGTGAATCAGTCACTGAGGCTTCTTGCGAACAAAGCGTTGGAGAGATTTTGGCAACTCAACTTCCTCTTGGTTAGCTCTTTGCCTCTTCTGAGACTGCTCTATTTGATCCCCAAAGAATGACCTCTTTGCTCTAACAACACCTTCTTCCTTCTTCTTTGCTCTCTTACTAGCCTTGTTTCGTCCCTTGGTTTTATTCTTCAGCTTCACATTCTTGGCTGCTTCAATAGCAGCTTCCATCTCACCTTCTATCTCCTGCTTGCTAGGTTTCTCTTTTTTCTTTGAAGGCTTGACATTACCTATTTGTCGAGGGTCTAGCATAATTGTCTCAGGTGGGAGCTTATCCAAAAGAGCATGGGTCTCCTTCTCCCTTCTCTGACGAGAATTCTCAAAAGGGTTTGCCACCCATGAGTCAAAATTTGGTTCACCAGCTCCTGGCAAAAGAATACTAGAGATACCATTTGAGTGCCCAATACCTAGTACATCTTCATAAGGTTGAAATAAAACTTTCCCAATCTGATAACCTTTAGCCATACGATGTGTCATATAAAGGGAATAATCTTGATCCCCAGACGAATCTCTCCTAATCTGTATGAATGACCCGGTTCCAATAGCTAATAATCCTCTTTGACTGAAATCTAAGGTAGTTGCACGACCATGGTAAGTGTGTAAAGTCTCAAATTTCCTCAAATCCCACAACTTGATTTTACGATCCATACCTGCTGTGGCCATGAGGTAGCCCCCAGTGTGAAAGGCCACTGCTGTCACTGGACCATGATGACACAACATCCTCACAAGAGGAGCACCACTTGTGGGCTTCCACATGGTGAGCTGCCCTCCATTGTGACCAAGACCAACAACAGCATTGAAGGGGTTTACTTGCATTACATTGCAACGACCAAGACGTGTTCGATAATTAGCAACCATTTCACCAGTAGTTACATCTTGATAATGAAGCTGCCCAAACTTATTGGTTGATGCCAAGAGAAAGTGATTCTTCAGAAATTGAAGTTTGAGAGGTGGTCCATGCTCCTGACATGTTCAAAGTCCATTACAAATGCTCAGAAGAAAAAGAAAGAAAATTAAAGTCTGGCAAAGCAACGGAAATTAGTAGTCGACAGTTACGTGGAAAGAAAATTGAATAGAAATAATGAGAGAGGTGCAGCTCTTCCAAGACAAAGAGAAATTAAGGCAAAACGGGACATCAACACATTCTATGCAATTTTCAAGCCGAACATTTATGAGTCAAATGTTGCCAGCCAATAAGATAATGAATTTCCAGAACTGGTAACTTTAGGATATTAATGCATATGTTACATTGGTACAATGATATGTTGTGACCACATTCAAATACCATATTTTGGCAAATATAAGAAACAGAAAACATGGCAATTTTATAAGACATTAAGAAAAAAATGTTCACATAATTCATCGAACTTGAGGTCGGAACTACCCACCTTTAGGCAATGGAGTTCTGTTCCATCTCGGTTGTAAATGTAAGCGTACCTGCCAAAGTGAAGAGTAAACGTAAATGTTAATGAAAAACTGATGAATCAGGAACATTAGAACAGACACATAACACTATTTCAAAGAAAACACATACGTTACTCTGCTGGAAAAACAAAATCATCTAGTTTCTTCTTCTTTCCAAAAACTTAATAAACCAATTCAACATTCGAAGTAGATTTAAAAGATGATCCTTTTGTGGGCTAAAGATTAAAAATAATTTGCAAGGCAAAGATTCACAGTTTTACAGCTAAAACATTATCTTATTTTTTTATCCATTTCAGAATTCATATAGAAAGTCGCTAATTATATAATAAAGATAAATTTACTTTTTCTGGGCTGCTGCAAAAAAGAGTTCATTGTGTAAGAATACGACATCCCGCACAGTTTCCCTGACCTGAAAAAATGAAACCAGCATAGTACATACATCTTCCACAACACATACATATGTAATTGACATCAGCTATATTTCATCAACACAGTCAACAGCTAAAACATATAAGCCAGCTATGCTCCATGTGTGTGTAGTGAAAGAGAGAGAAAGAGACAATCTGCAGGATCATGATCTCCAACACAAAATGGTATCAATTATATGCTACCATAAAAGAAGGTCATGCAAGGTATAAAACATCAACAAGATGACATCATCAGGACATCTGGACCTAGCAAATATTTTTTGACACCAAACTAGAAACAACTAAAAATAAAGACAGGTTGAACAAAAGCAACCAGACGAGCAAGTTGAAATAACAAAGACAGAGCCTTCAGTATCACGTGCAACAACAACAACAGCATACACTAAAAACCCGGGTACAACATGTTTCCAGCTACAGGACATGAAAGTAACAATTGTTTCAGATTATTACAAAAGAGAAAGTTCGGCTCAGATTCACCATTTCACGGGAAAAGTAACACTTACAATTTCAGTTTATAAGATCATAGATAGTGCATCAATAACTAGTGATGGACTGTAAATAAATCCTATGAAAGAATCAATAAGATGTGCATGCATTAATTGGAAAATTAAGCATCAATTCGAAAAACAGGGAAAATACCTCATCAGATCAACCTCAAAAACCAAATAATTGAGATATACAATTCAAGAAATCAAATGGCATAATTTAAATTTCAGGAACATTAAGGTAATATATCATACAGGCATGGATACTTCCCATTTGTTTTCTAAAAAGAATTATTTATTTTTTAGACATATTTTTCCTTAATTATAAAGCATATTTTATATCAACATAGATATGTTTCGAGATATATAAACTCTTCCCCAAGTCAACATAGAAAAACTGGCTGACCGAGACGGGACAGACAGTGAGAGAAATTTTTCTCTCTGTACACGCCGAGGACAGGAGGTAAGAGAGAAGGGGAGGAAGATAAAAAGGAGCTGCCGAGCTTATCCTGTTTTCCCTCCCTCCCTCCCTAAATCATGGATAGGGGGAAGAAAATTCCTCCCCTGTATTTCTTATACCAAGATGGACCTAATGCAGTCATTACTGCATCCACTTTTATAACATTGTATCAAACCGAATAATAATATTATAAAAATAAAATAAAAACTCTAATTAAATTTGCAAGTTTTTTAAGAGATAAACTGCAAGCAAGCTACACTCCCACAAACCAAATCAACCATTCATTTGTTCTATAGGCACAAATGGCTCTCAAAACAAACTCAAAACCTCAAAATCTGGAGGAACTCAAATACACTCAGAAACAAAGCGCAATACACAAACAGACAACTAATTGCATTTTCCAAACAAACGGAACTAGAAATTATCATGGAAAAAATGATCTATAGAGACCCAAGTGAAATTTGTCAAAGAAATGCAGAGCACTAAAACAGATCCGAATAACTGAGGGAGACAAAACTCATGCATGACAAAATCGTGCATTTTCATGATAGATCAACCAATTAAAGACGCAATTAAACCTGAATCTCTTTGATGAGGACCAAAGTTTTCATGTCTATGATTGCAAGGTGACCTTTACGTCCTGCAATGGCCATGTAACGACCATTTGATGTATAGTCCAGTTTGTATGGACCTAGCTCTGCATAATAAATTAAGAAAAGCACAATTCAACATTAGAATGACAAAAACAGCTTTCAAATTGTAGCACTTAGAAGAAGAAACATAAATCAGATTCAAGTTAAGATAAAACTTAATTCGGTAAGTGCGTGTAACAAATTTATCTCCAACCTACTAAACCTATTTTGGCCATCATTGTCTAGATTAATGTTAACTTGCATCATTCTCAAGCAAGATAGACAATACATCAATGTTTGTAATCCTTTTCCTGGAATTGTCAAAATTTTATTACAAAGAGAAGTGCGACAGGTCCATATATAATGGCTTAGGGACCCAGGACAACACAAAACTGGAGGTTGAAACCCTCTGTCACTACAGAATCAGCTATATGATTAACAGAACAAGAAACGTCAGACCACATTGAAACTAACAAAAAATGATCCACATTGTTCTTGCACCTCAGCTAGTCCAGATCTTGGAGTAGCAATGCTGATATGAAATAATGGGACTAAGAACATTGCACGTTAATGCACAAGCAGTAAACCTGGGAGAACAATATCAAATGCCTTTCTTGAGCTCAGAAGATCAACTTCACGGACAATTGATTCTTGTTTGATCCTCCATGTTTTCTCTAAACCTTCGGCTTCCAAATAACCTCCATCCGTTGGCATAAGCCACTGAAAAAGTATAACCAAACCATCAGTTCAAGTAAAACCTAATTGAAAAATTTGCCCTTTAGGGCTAGCTGTCTACTAGCAGTTCTTTTATATATATCAACAACAATGACTGCGACGTTTATAACAAGCAGAATAGATTTCTCAGAAACAAGTTGACGAAGATGAAGGGAATAATAATGACCAGACTAGACTACAACATGGGCTTCCCTCCCCTCAAATGGAACCAAAATCAATGTATAATTAAACAAAGATATCCGTCAACTAGGAAATTCCTTTAGGCAAGTTTTACCAAATTCTACAACAGTAAATTTCATAGTTTTTTCTCTGGAGTAGAGCAAATGTAAACTCCTACAACAAAAGCCTAAAACCTGGAACCTTTACCAGAACTGATCCAACAGAGAACAAGGATGCCCACCAAAAAGTTCAATGATCACCTCAATTGACTGATAAAGTAGTCTGGCCATAATGTCAATGACAAATATGATGCTTTCTCCCAGTACACCTCGCACCACACAGTTCATGGTGTTTCTTTTTGTATCTCTAGTACAATTGGAAGAAGGAAACAACTAGAAACATATCGGTTTGGGAGATTCAACTCGTAAA
Organism: Aristolochia contorta; assembly: GCA_022405105.1. Lineage (NCBI taxonomy): Eukaryota > Viridiplantae > Streptophyta > Magnoliopsida > Piperales > Aristolochiaceae > Aristolochia > Aristolochia contorta. Next base: position 35,400,428 of record CM039665.1, on the reverse strand, counting down.
ATAATGCCTAGTTAGCAATTTCAAGAGTGCGCGTGTATAGAAATGAGGTCATATGAACTGTAGTTTCTTATAAAACTACGTAAAGACAGTATATAAGTTGTGGCGACTGATAGTACAGTGGAAATGCCACAGCCAATTCGAGTAGAGATCTATAAAGTGGATAAAAATATGTTGGCAAAGCAAAGTAAGGTCCAATTAATGATCCTAATACAATTAAAAAAATCAAAACAGAAAAACCCGGACCTTTTCTGTCTTGGCGGCGGCTTTTGCTGATTGACCGTAAAGTTCTTCTCTAACTGCAAGCTGCCCTTTGAGCTTCTTATCCTTCAACACCTACGAACACGCCAACAAAAAACTCAAGCAAGAGAGCATAAACTTCAGGATACGAATGAAGAAAAATACCTCTAAGTTAGCGCCATCTCCCCGTAAAAACTTCTTAGTTTTCACTTCTAATTCCTCCAACAGATGCTGCAGTGTACAAAAAAAAAAAAAAAAAAAAACCAATAAGAGCTCTACTTACGACGTATGAACCGATATACTTCACTACTCAAAAACGGAAAGCACCTGTTCAGGCATGACTGCACTTTTCTCGAATGTGGATTCGTTCTGTATCGCGCCCATTCTGCTACGCGTAAATCCCCCTACCCGATTATTTTTCAAGCTATCACAAGAGGAACCGATGAGACGAGATACAGCAGCAAGCTGCCGAAGCTGTTCAGGACTTGGAGTTGCAGAAGCCGTTTGTGGCCTTTCAAAACCCTATTCGAAAACGAAACTTCTTTCCCGGCAGACCTGAAACTTCACGTGCTGTGAGCCTGTGACATGTTAAAGGAGTCTTAAACATAGAAAACAAGGCACGGTCGAGTTTGGCACATGCCATTATACTACAATTTTTCATAACATATATCATACATATTTCAGCTATAATACGAATTATATGGACAGGCAATATTTTGTTATCCCATGAGTTTGGAACCAAAATAACACAAAATATATTATTATACTCGATTTTTAGTATATTATGGAACATTAAATAGGATAATTAGATCCATCGCCCGTTTTATCTAAGAGTTTTATAATCGTTCAATTCTTGAAGTAAATTAAAAAATAAAATATATATTTTTATCAATCAAAAATAAAGATATTGTGGATTCATTAAACATAACCTATTTACTCACCGCATAGAAATTTTGTTACCATAAGACAAGTTTAGAAGCATTCTCTGTTGTCATCAGAATGAAGGCACAGCCAACTCGCTTATAGTGTTTAACATTACTAGTTGACCTTATTCGAATTATTAGTCGTTGAGTTTTATTATTTACTTATGTCAAAGAAAAATTAAATAATACCACCAAAGAAGTGTTTTACTTAGCATCTCAAATAGGGAGAGACCCGATACAGTGAGAGACGGATAGGATACATTTCATTTATAATTATAAGTGTCTTACTCCATTAGTAGGAGATATGTTACCATATATTTAATATCGTATTAAGGATATCTACTACCTCTTGTAAAACTTTATTGCATATAAAAATAATATTTCTCCTTAGATAAAACTTGATGTTCTTTAATACGAGGGATAATTAACTTTTATTGACTTAATTTCTTTAAAAATAAGAAAATATAGGGGGAAAATATTTGATGGAATGAAAATGAAGGGTAAGATGGTAATGTCACGTCATTCTGGACTGTAGACGTTCGGACTTCTCTGGCGGAGGAAGTTGGGAGTCCTTCCCTGACGAGGAGGCAGCAGCAGCAACGTCGCAACGAACAGATCCCGTCCAACCCATTGCGCACGTTATCCAAGGCACCCCTAGCGCATTTTAGCGTTTTCCCTTTCTCTCCTGTCTGTCTCCCTCCCTTTCGCCTCTCCTCTTCCTTACTTCCCCTTGCTCCTTATCCTGCGCGAGCTTACCATGCTTCCTTACGTTTCCGGAACACTCTTCAGCTCCGTCCATTATTTCGTGCCCCACCCACGTCATAGCTCCTTCTTCTTTTATCGCTGTTGGCCTCCGTCGCCGAATCGCTAGGTTTTATTATTGTCTTGCTCCCCTGTCTTATGGAGCACAAGCGCCACTCCAATAACGGATTTTCGTACTCGAATCTTTTCAACCTCGAGGTCAGTCGCATTGGTTTTTTTTAATCTCAATTGGGTCTCACCTGTTTCCGTTTCTCTATTCTACTGGCACGCCGGCGTCTGGATATACCCGATTATTTTTTTTGGCTTTAGGGTTTTCTTCAGTGAGTTCGTGTTTTGCTAGTCGTGTTGGTATGCGCTTCTGTTTTTCATGATCATGATTGTAGTTGTTTTTTTTTTTCATAATTTTTTATTTTTGTGTGCTTTGTTGTTTGTTTTTGTATTGTTTGTAGTCTTTGATGAACTTTCAACTTCCGCAACAAGATGATGATTTTGGTAATTATGGACATAGTAGTCAGGATGAGAGCAGAGGTAGCCAAGGTAGGCAATTTCCATTTCAATTCTGTTTCCCCTAGAGACGTTATTTGCTTTTCTCTATGCTCACAGTTTTGCTTGTATTCTACTTCTGTGAGGAATTCAAGTAGAGGTTTGGTCTAATTATTTGAGCATCAGTTTTCAAGCACACTTGGTATAAGTATTACATCAGCAACTGAAAGAAAAGTATATCATTTGGGTTCTTTTTTGAATTACATACACTTTTTTTTGGCTGTGGAGCAGGTCAGGATCAAATGGCGGGCAACGGCTTTGCTATGCCATCAGAATTGGGTGTGACAAGGAGGAAGCGGACTCACATTGAGGCAGAGGCTGGATCCAATTCGTCTGCTCGGCGAGACCCTGATAGCAATGATGAAGATGAGGAAGATTATGGAGCATACATATCCGAGGAGCGATACCGCTCCATGCTCGGTGAGCACCTTCAGAAGTACCGGAGGGTGAGGTTCAAAGAGTCGTCTTCCTTGGGCCTCACTTCTTCTCGTAGGAATGCCTATGCCTAAGCGTGGTCATCATAGCTCGAGGAGTCGGAAATTCAGCAATGAGGAGAGGGGTTTGCATTCAGTTGAACCCACTTCAAACTTTCTTGCTGATATGCCCATTAAACAGGGTGCTTATTATGAGCCAGACTTCACTTCGCAGTATGCTGGGGTTGATAGGTGTTCTTCACCTTCGTTTGATTCATTTTATCTGGATATTGGTGAGGGTATCACATATAGAATTCCACCTACATATGATAAGCTTATCACAAGTTTGAAATTGCCAAGCTCTTCAGATATTCGGGTAGAGGAGTATTTTTTGAAAGGCACTCTTGATTTGGGGTCTCTAGCTTCGATGATGGCTAGTAATGGGTGGTTAGGGTCTCGCAGTCGGTCAGGTATGGGGGACCCACAACCCCAATATGACTCACTCCAAGCGAGGCTCAAGGCTTTGTCAGCATCCAATTCGGTCCAGAAGTTCAGTCTCCAAGTTTGTGATATTGGTCTGAACTCCTCTATTCCTGAAGGAGCTGCTGGTGGGATACAAAGGTCAATTATGTCTGAAGGTGGCACTTTGCAAGTGTTCTATGTAAAGGTCTTGGAAAAAGGAGACACATATGAGGTAAGAGCTATCCTTCTTGCCAGTATTTAGATGGTGGACTAGATAACATTTTTACAGTCATTATCATTTAATTTTGACTCTGTTTGGACTTGTATTACAGATAATTGAACGCAGATTACCTAAGAAACAGGAAGTGAAGAAAGATCCTTCAGTGATTGAGAAAGAGGAAATGGAGAAGCTTAGCAAGGTTTGGGTAAATATGATCAGAAAGGACATCCCTAAGCATCATAAGGCGTTTGTTAACTTGCACAGGAAGCAAATTAGCGATGCCAAGAGGTTTGCAGAGAATTGTCAAAGAGAGGCATGTGTTCCTTTAGCAGTTTCAGCTCTTGTTTCTCACTCCAGATTCTTACAGTTATAATTGGCCTGCCATAACGTCTCAGTATCTGTTGTTGCATATGTAGTTATCTTTGCAGTTTTATCATAGCTTTATATTCTTAACTTGATCTTGAATCAGTTTGGTTTTCCGTGCAGGTGAAATTGAAGGTGAGCAGGTCTCTCAAACTGATGAGGGGAGCAGCAATTCGTACCAGAAAACTGGCGAGAGACATGCTGGTCTTCTGGAAAAGAGCAGATAAGGAGCAGGTTTGTTACTTCTGGACCAAAGGAATATTGGTCAACATAGTTGATAATGCAGTCTGCAGTTTTTTAAATATTGTTTTTCTGATGTGCTTGTACATCGTATACATCTTTGATTATTCTTTTTTCCCTTGCTTAGTCATTAAATTTGATGCTTCCTTGTCATTTCCATGAAATATGGAAGTTTTTAATTTATATTTGTTATTTGGATACTTGTTTAGTATCATTACATGTTTAAACAACAATGGACCGTACAAAACTGTGGTAGTGACACCTGAGTATCTTTTTGCAATTGTTTTATTAGGTTTGTTGTCATAGTGATTTCTGACAGGCAAGTGAGGTTCTTTCAACTATCATCACATGTTAGTGACCTTTTGTCTTGAGAGAATCCATGCCTCTATTACTGAAAATCCCCCGAAGGTGAAATTACAAAGGAGAGGTATCTTACTGCAAAGAGCTGCTAAGAGTCACTCTTTTTAGCTAATACATCAGAACTGAGCGGGCTAAACGAGGGACCTTGGGCCAGATACATCAAGTGAATATCACGTCAAAAACTTAGAAAAAAGTCCAAATTAAGTTTAAATGATGCCAAGGCTGCACCCTGTCATGAATAGCAAATTGAACAAGCTACTAAATTAATTTTGGTTTAATGGTGGCTACCCCCTCATCTCAACAAAAAGATTCTTGTTTCATATGTTTTGGCATTATTTTAAATTAGAAATACCAAATCTAAGTAGTCTGGAACAATCTTGTCAAGTAGTATTAGGTTAATTTAGACCAATACTTTCCTTTTGCAGGCAGAAATTAGGAAGAAAGAAGAAAAAGAGGCAGCAGAGGCCTTGAAGCGTGAAGAAGAGCTTCGTGAGGCAAAGAGACAGCAACAGAGGCTCAATTTTCTATTGTCACAAACAGAACTCTACAGCCATTTCATGCAGAACAAATCAACCTCTGAAAATTTGACTTTAGCCGATGGAGAAGGTAATCAGGAAGCTCCTTCAGAGACTAAACCCGGTGAAGAAGAGGATCCTGAGGATGCTGAATTGAAAAGGGAGGCCTTGAGAGCTGCCCAACAGGCTTTTTTGCAGCAGAAGGAGATAACCAGTGCATTTGATAGTGAATGTCAGATGCTACGGCTGGCAGTTGAATCTGGACCTGAGACAAATGATAATTCAATTGCTGGGTCTAGTGACATAGATCTGCTTCATCCGTATGTCATCTATCTCATTATGCTTAATTTCTAAAGTTTAATTTTTTTGTTCTGTTTTTTTTTTCTCTTTTTTTGACTCAATATATTCTATTTCTCAGAAACTTCTAATTAACAAACTAAAAGCATTCTATGACGAAGATGGTAGACTCTGTAGCTAGACTCTAGGCTGGTGCTCTTGATGGAATAGATTTGGATCCAGTTTTTTCTTTTCTTTTCTCTAGGAATCACATGCACCCGTGCAGATCTAGTTTGGTTAATCTGGCATGAATTTGTGAGTGTTGTACTCTCTCCACTCTTTTCAGCTCAACTATGCCAAGTAAATCTTCAGTCCAGACTCCAGAATTATTTAAAGGTTCTCTGAAGGAGTACCAGTTGAAAGGCTTGCAGTGGCTTGTTAATTGTTACGAGCAGGTATTTTTTTATATACTTTATATGCTATGATTTCCTTCATCAGGAGCTGTTTCTGGATGTTAACTCTAATTCCTTGGCTTTCAGGGTTTAAATGGTATCCTTGCAGATGAGATGGGTCTGGGAAAGACAATCCAAGCCATGGCATTTTTAGCCCATTTAGCTGAGGTGCTTTGATTAAAGCTTAAATGTGAAGCTTGAAATACACTTCTTTACATAATTGTGTTTGTTAATGTTCATTTTGTTTGATTTGTCTAAGCAGGAGAAAAATATATGGGGTCCTTTTCTAGTTGTTGCTCCTGCGTCAGTTTTGAATAATTGGGCTGATGAAGTTAATCGGTTCTGCCCTGATCTGAAGACTCTTCCATACTGGGGTGGGCTTCATGAGAGGACAATATTGAGGAAAAACATAAACCCAAAACGCCTTTACAGGAGGTAATAGTGGGTTTTAGTGTTATAAATGTATTTTCAGTCAACATTCCAAACTATTCTATAGTCAGTTAAAGCAATGTAATTTAAATCATTCTTTGCAGGGATTCTGGATTCCACATTCTCATTACTAGCTATCAGCTGTTAGTGTCCGATGAAAAATATTTTCGGCGTGTGAAGTGGCAATATATGGTATTGGATGAAGCTCAGGCAATCAAAAGTGCAACCAGGTATCAAAGACAGCCATATGAAACTGATTTTTTACTTGTAATTTCATTCAAGTTCTCTAAAGATGTTTTTTATGGTGCATGATATCTGGTTTCCAATCTTTTTACTCTCATGATATACTCATTTGGGCATCATCTTTATCTGTTTTTCATTTACTGTTACAGTATAAGGTGGAAAACTTTACTCAGTTTCAACTGTAGAAACCGATTGCTGCTGACAGGGACACCTATACAGAATAACATGGCGGAGTTGTGGGCCCTTCTTCATTTTATCATGCCCACCCTATTTGACAGCCATGAACAGTTCAATGAATGGTTTTCAAAAGGGTACCCTTGCAACCTCTGTTATTTATTTTTTTTCCTTTTCACTTGTTTGAGTTTTTTGGAAATTGGTCTTTCCAACTCATCTATCCTTGCATGTCATTATCAGCATTGAAAACCATGCAGAGCATGGAGGAACTCTAAATGAGCATCAGCTTAATAGACTGGTAAGGGCAGTTTCGAATCTTACTAACTTTTTGTCTTCTTAAAGATGGTGTTGCTATTCAGCAAGTGGCTGTGGCTGGCTCTCTAATTTCTTGACACTTGAGTCAAGCTCCTTGTTTTACTCACTTTTGAATTATAGTTATTTCATTTTTATTGTTTTTTGACGCACTAGTATGATGTTTCTCTCATATTGGTCCTAACTCAGAATATGTTTGTTTCTGTTACAGCATGCTGTACTGAAGCCATTTATGTTACGTCGGGTCAAGAAAGATGTGATCACTGAGATGACTGGTAAAACAGAAGTAACTGTGCATTGCAAATTAAGTTCCAGGCAGCAAGCTTTCTATCAGGCAATCAAGAACAAAATATCTCTTGCTGAATTGTTTGATAGCAGTCGGGGGCACCTAAGTGAGAAGAGACTTCTAAATTTGATGAACATTGTTATCCAGTTAAGAAAGGTATTCTTATTCATCTTTGTGTTGATTGGTGGGCTTTGTGTTTTTATATACCTCTTTGAATGTCTTCATTTCCATTAATGTAAATAGCTTGATTTTGTTTATTTTTGTTGTCTTTTCTAAATTTTTATGTTTGTTGGGTAGGTCTGCAACCATCCGGAGTTGTTTGAACGTAATGAAGGAACCACTTATCTGTACTTTGCAGAGATCCCTAATTCTCTTCTTCCTCCTCCCTTTGGGGAATTGGAGGACGTACACTATGCTGGAGGTCAAAATGCTATTACATATGAGGTAATAGTACATTTTACTGATCTTGGTTATAGTTATTTCTTTTAAAGCATGTTTTGCATTACCAAAGTTTTTTCAAAAGCAAGAAAAGGGAGAATATGAAGTGCAGTGAGAGAATTGCTTCTAGTAGGTTTTCTTAATTTTTTTTTTTTCATATTTCAGGTACCTAAGCTGGTTTATCAAGAAATAATGAGGCATCCTGAAATCCCATGTTCACCCTTTGGTCATAGTATTGGGAGAGAATCATTTGAAAAACTTTTCAACATTTTTTCTCCTGAGAATGTTTATCACTCCATATTTGGTCAAAGTACACGACTGAATTGTTCTACCTTGTTGAGTGGATCATTTGGTTTTTCCCACTTGATAGATTTATCTCCGCAAGAGGTTTCTTTTCTGGCTAGAGGTTCTATTTTGGAGAGGCTTCTGTTTTCTGTTTCAAGGTGGGACCAGCAATCATTGGATGATGTGTTGGACTTGTTCATGGCAACTGAAGGAGATTATATTGTGAACGACCACATGGATAAGGGGAAGGTGAGATGTCTCACCCGTATGCTACTTTTACCTACCAAATCTGAATCCATGTTGCTCAGACGGAAACTTCCCACGGGTCCAAGTGATGCCCCATATGAGGCATTAATCACTTCTCATCAAGATAGGTTCATATGCAGCACCAGGCTTCTCCATTCGGCTTATGCATTCATTCCACCAGCTCGTGCACCCCCTGTAAGTTCACATATTCATTATTCTTCCCTTTGTTAGTTGTGGGTTTGGCTTACTTCTTTAAATATCTTGAATTTGGCTCAACCAGTTGCGTTGTGGTTCTTAGCAATTTTTGGCGATCTTTACCTAGGCCATGTTAGTCCCGGGTTTGACCATGACTTGGAAAAGCATCACTCTTTAAAAATCTCATATTGTTTTTTTTTTGTGATTAATTTTTTTTGAAAGTTGTGATTTTATTTCAATTCAAGAAAGAATTACATGTGCCGCAAGATGGGCAAAATACAGTAGGTTAGGGTGCCCAAACAACAATGTGTTGTTCGTGTACCCCTTGCTTGGCAAGTAAATTTGCTTTGCCATTAGCACTCCTAAGTACATGTGACCAACATGTGACCAAATGAGATAAATCAGAAATTTCACTAAAAGTAAAAAGGTGCCTTGACTTCCCTTGACACCAAGAGATGATGACTTGTGAATCTCCTTCTGCATGAAGTGGTCTCGAGACATTCAAACTCTTGAAGCATTTTAGTCCTTGCAATACATTAAGTGCTTCAGCTGTGGTGGAATCATTGTGGCCAATTGGCCCAGCATAAGATAGGATGATATCCCCCTTCAATAAAGGAAAGGAAAGAGTTCTTTGACAGTTAGTAGAAGATCTCTTTCAAATTGATCTAGTTGAACATTCATTTGAATCAATTAGATTGGTGTTGGTTTTACATGTGAATCCAAGGCTTTACTGGTTGGTCTTAATGTTTCTTGTTCTGTTATGGTTTGTTCGCAGTTCTCAAGCTTCTACATTGTCATTCCTTTTTTGGCAGATTAATGCTCATTGTTCTGATAGAAATTTTTCATACAAAATGGTTGACGAACTGCACCATCCTTGGGTCAAAAGGCTGTTTCTTGGATTTGCTCGCACATCTGAATCTAATGGACCCAGAGTTCCGAGTAGGCCTAATCATTTGATTCAAGAGGTAGACTCTGAGTTACCTGTGGCTCAACCTCTTCTTCAACTGACTTACAAGATCTTTGGTTCCTCTCCACCTGTTCGGAATTTTGATCCAGCAAAATTACTCACGGTATTAGTACTAAACTTTCATTATTATTTTTGGAATTTAAATTATGGTGGATATGCATCATGTTCAATAACTTGACAACCGGTTAACTGCGTGCACATTGGAGTGCTTAAGGTCAAAATTTTGACTTTCATCAACCTTCGATTAAATTCTTCCACTTTCTCCAACCATCAACTAAACTAAAAAAGTGTCCCAACCATCTACTCTCAGAGCCTCCTGGGCCACAGTTGCTGAACTCGACATCCCCCAACAACAGCCAATTCAGATTTATGGTCTCCAGCAGATCCTGGGACAGTCAAATTGAATGTGGATGGCTTTTCCATTGGTAATCCAGGGCCTGCAGGTATAGGAGTTTTGAGAACCCATGAGGGCAGAATCCTCTCCTTTGTTGGGCCTGTAGTAGTCACTGGTTTAACTGAAGCTGACACAATGACAGTTCTCAGGGACTCCAGCTGTTCAATAAAAATTTATCCGGACCGCTACAAGTGGTAGGAGACTGCCTCAACGTCATTAGATGCTGCAAGATGAGCTCCGCTTCCCCTTGGAGGCTCATCGTACCTTACAGAGAACCATGTTCCAAGATTTGCAAATTCTAATACTGAGGCCTTGGCCAAAGAGGGGTTTCCTTACCTCAGCTTGAGGTGAGGGAACCACCTTCAAGCCATGTAAACCGAGAATTACTTGTAGTATGCATTGACATACCCCCCCAAAACAAAAACAAAGAGGTTATGCCTCCTTTTCAAATGACCGACAAGCTTTCACCTGCTATGTTCATTTTGACACTATCACCCCTACCAGAAATGAATACTGAATACTGCCCAGAGAAGGATCAGTTTTGAGCAAATATGGCAAATGGAATACTGCCCAAAATCAATTCGAATAGGTTATGTAGCAGTAAATTTTAAGTTACGGTATGACAAATTAATCTTATGTAACTGACGGAATAGTATTAGAAGTCTGTCGCTTTTGGTTTGTGTATAAATAGTGGAAGAAGTGGAAAGAGAATCGATAGTTGGGGCACTTTTGGATTTCGTCGCTGGTTGGGAAAGTGGATTTATTTAATCGATGGTTCATAAATCAGCTTTATACTCAGAGCTTTTATATTTGTAGCATGGCAGTAGTCTTTTAGTGTGATTAAATGTCTATATTTTCGTACGCTGTCTATGATATTGTAGTCTAACAGAATATCGTTGTCTTTATGCAGGATTCTGGCAAGCTTCAGACTCTAGATGTGTTACTGAAGCGATTACGAGCTAATAATCATCGTGTGCTTTTATTTGCACAAATGACTAAAATGCTGAATATTCTTGAGGTGAATTTGACTCTTTGCCGATTCCCTAACAAATACACTTTTTTTATTCCCTCTTTTCCACTCTAGGTGTAAACAAGACAGGGTTGTAATAAACCCATACAGTTTTTGTAAAAAATGCCGATTCGTATGAACCGCAGAAGACTGTCAAAATAATAAAATGAATGTGTCTCTTACAACAAGGTGTTGAACTGTTGCCTTCTGTAGCCAAACTATCAGCAATACCATTAACAGATCATAAAATTGTTGACCAATTTGCAGGACTATATGAACTACAGAAAGTACAGGTATCTACGACTTGATGGGTCATCCACTATCATGGATCGTCATGACATGGTTAGAGATTTCCAATGCAGGTGTGCTTTTTATAATTGTTTTGATGAAAGCTCTTTTTAACCTAACCTCGATACCCCTAAGGAGGCTTGAACCTAAGATCTCCCATTACGAACTCCCCCATGTGATCACTGAGCATATTTTATACTTTTGAATATAGTATCTGTGATTTCTAATTTAACTTTTACTTGTTGGGAATTAAGTTATTCATTTGTGTTGTTGTCTTCAACTTTGTTGTTGCAGGAGTGACATATTTGTCTTTTTGTTAAGCACAAGAGCTGGAGGATTGGGTATAAACTTGACAGCTGCTGACACCGTTATTTTCTATGAAAGTGATTGGAATCCTACATTAGATTTGCAGGCTATGGACAGAGCTCATCGACTGGGCCAAACTAAAGAGGTTGATTGACCTTCTTTACTGGATAAAACCTGATGAACTTCTCTCAGACCTCTCATGTACTTCTTGGTTTTTCATTGTTTATAGGTCACTGTATACAGATTAATATGCAAGGAAACAGTTGAGGAGAAGATTCTTCAAAGAGCAAGTCAGAAAAATACTGTGCAACAGCTGGTAATGACTGGCGGTCATGTTCAAGGAGACTATATGCCAGCTGAAGATGTGGTCTCTCTTCTTCTCGATGATGCACAGCTGGAGCAGAAACTTAGAGAAGCACCACTGCATCAGGTATGTTCTTTGAGTGACTTCTAGTTTTGGTGCCATTTGGAAAAATATTGTTTCTTGAAAAGGGTTGTAAGTCAGTTTGCCATGACAAGCTTTGCTGTTTACACCAGATTTGTAGAAAATAATATTAGAAAAAGAAAGAACCAAATCATGGCAATCTTAATTTTCTTAATATCTTGTCCTAAATTGGACCAGCTTGTGTTTCCAGTCTGATATAATGCATCTTGTCACTTATAGTTTGTCCTCATAAAATTGATCCAAAATGTGGTGAAAGTCTATTACTGTGAAAGAGGAAATGTCAGCATTTTTTGTTTTAGCTAACTTGTGGATTTCCTGATCTTTGTCCTTAACTTTTTAAGATTTTCGAACTTGAGCATAGGTCAGTGGTCACATAGAGGGTTGTGTTATGGGTCTCAGGTTGGAATCTCCTCAGGAGTGTGAGAATTGTTTTGGATTAATAAAAGTGTTTTCCTAAAAAATACTTTTTGAGATTTTCATTATATCTATGGCATTCCAGAAGAAGTTGCTGTTGCTAAGTTTATAGGATTAAACAGAAAAGGAGAATGCTCATGGACAGGTTAAAAATACTAAAAAAAAAATACTTCATGGTGATCAAGAGTTTTCAAAGTAAATATTCTCTGCTTAAGAATGAGATGTGGATCTATGAACCTGAGCATAGCTCAGTGGTAACACAGAGGGTTGTGTGATGGGAGGTCTTGAGTTCGAGTCTCTTGGAGTACGAGAAATTGGAGTGTGTAAAAATTGAATTGAAAATAATCACTCCAAAAAAAAAAAAAAAGAGATGTCGGCCTGAGATCATAATATCTGCCTTCCTAAATAGGAGGTTAAATGTGTTATCTTTTACAAAATTTGCGGATCATGAGCAAACCCAGTTCTCCTTTGCCTGAACTTGAACTGGCAAATTAGTATTATACTTCAGAGCTTCGACATAACCTGAAGAGAATCTCTGTTATTTATTTTTGCAGGCAAAGGATCGGCAAAAGAAAAAGCGTGGTATGAAGGGCATTCGGATAGATGCGGAAGGGGATGCAACTTTGGAGGACATTTCTGCCATTGGATCTCAGGCGGCAGGGAATGAACCTGGCAATGAGCTGGAGAATGAAAAATCATCTAATAAAAGGTATGGTTCTTTTCTGTTTCTTATTTGAGAATAGTAGGAATTTCTATGCAAAGGTGTAGTAGTTAGTGGTTGAGTTTATCCAGTTAAAGACATTTGACTATACGAGATAATTGAACCCATTTAACCATTATTTTCATTTATACTTTGACTTTGTTTTAATTTATAATGAGCACGCAATTTCTCTTTATAATGTTTAAAGTACTTTTCAGGTGGTACAGCTGATAAGCTTTTACTTTATGGATTCATTTATCAAAGTGTAGTTCATGTAGGAAAGGTAATCTAGCCAATCGCTACCTTATCGTGGACCTACTAGCATGTTGTATTCTGGCCCCTTTAGATTATAATGATCCTCACAACATGTGTTGTTTCAACTATGTCATGGTTGGTTCATTTTTATTATGCCACGTGCCAGGTGCACCCTAATAAAACTTTTGTATGTTACCCGACAATGAGAAATTCTTTTGAGGGGCCATATGCGAATAAATTAATCTTTAGATCTGGGCTTATAGATTTTTTTGTATTGCATCTTTAGAACTTGTAATTTCCCCTGGATTCTTTTACTTGAGTGTAAGAATTGCATGCAGTTACGTTGTGCTTTCCAGTGAACAATTCAAATAGCTTGTGAATCGATTTCACTGAAATGCCGAAACCAATTTAACTGCAATTCAGACTGACCTTAAAATTGTCTGCCAAGATTGTTCTAGTTTTTGAAATTATGAATCATGAAAGGTTATATTCTGGCATGTTACGAGTTGCCTAAGAGTGCTCTTGAGGATATGATGTTTATTAGAATTTTCATCCTTTTGCCCAGTATTGCCTCTGATATGATGTTTGTGCAGAGAAAACCACTCCCAGATAAACAAATGCTTCCTAAACCACGAAATGTTTCAAAAGGTTCCAAGAATGTAGAAGCTTTTGCAGAAACAAAAGATCCCAACTTGCTCGACTATGAGGAGAGTGGAGATCCACAACAAAAACCCAAGAAACCAAAGAGGAAGAAAAGCGTAAATGAGAATCTTGATACCTCGATTGATGCTAGCTTGGAGATAATGCAGGACCCTGCTGAGTACCCATATCAAAATAGTCATTTCTCTGCCGTTGACACAAAAGATTGGAAGGAAGAGATTCCATCTGGTGGTCCCTCACCTGACAGGTAACGGAAATCAATAGTTCGTTAATGCTAAGTACGGTGCAAGGTGCAGCTATACAGAATTTTTCTCGTCTTTCACAACAGATCACGATGGGGCGGCTCGACGACCACACAGTTGGAAGCGTGAGGGGCTATTTTATGTGGTCTATATCTTTCGTGGACTTCAAAGAATGGACTTCAAAGAATGGACTACAAAGAGTCGAAGTAACAAATTTGTACAGGTCCAGAATGATAGTCTCAGATGGAGATCGTCGGTTTAATTATCACACCTATGATACGTTACCAATGTAAATGTATGGTGATGTATAAAATTTTTCGGCTTTGCAAAATCTGGGTGAGCCGTTCACTGGAAGTGAAGGCTAGGATATTTAGCAGCTTTGTATAAAATGTTTCTGAATGTAACATCATGAATTTTTATGGGAAAAATTAATGCAGGTTCTTTGTATCAAAGGTATGCGCATAGCATTTCTATCTGAACTTAAGTCTTCTGCGAACTTCTATTACTTTTTCTTAACAATTTTAATTCATATTTTTAAACGCCTTAAGCATGCCGCATAGTTTGAAGAGTCTGATATGCGCACTGCGACATTTTATTGTCGGTCTTTACAGGCTGACGTGGATGTCTTACGTGGCATCCACGTCAGCTGCCTATTTGGCAAAGGGAGAGAGAGGAGAGGCTGGAGTGGAAGAGGAGAGAGGCCGGAGCGGAAGAGGGAGAGAGGCCGGAGCGGAAGAGGGAGAGAGGCCGGAGCGGAAGAGGGAGAGAGGCCGGAGCGGAAGAGGGAGAGAGGCCGAAGCGGGAGAGGGAGAGAGGCGGCCGAGCGGGAGGGAGAGGGAGGGAGGCCGCCGATCGGGAGGGAGAGGGAAGGGGGGAGGTGCCACGGCGGGGCGGCCTCGGTCTCCCTTCCCGCACCAGGGAGGCCGCCGAGCAGGAGGAAGGCCGCCGAGCGGGAGGGAGAGGGAAGGGGGGAGGCGCCGTGGCGGGGCGGAGGCCGCTGATCGGGAGGGAGAGGGACGGGGGGAGGAGCCGCGGCGGGGCGGCCTCGGCCTCCCTTCCCTGGCGCTGCCGAGCGGGAGGGAGGCCGCCGAACGGGAGGGAGAGGGAAGGGGAGGCGCCGCGGCGGGTGGCCCCTTCCTCTCCCTCCGCTCGGCGGCCTCCCTCCCTCTCCCGCTCCGTCCTCTCTCCCTCTCCCGCTCCGTCCTCTCTCCCTCTCCTGCTCTGACCTGTCTCCCTCTCCCACTCCGGCTTCTCTCCCTCTCCGGCTTCGGCCTCTCTCCCTCTCTAGCTCCGGCCTCTCTCCCTCTCTAGCTCCGGCCTCTCTTCTCTCTCCCTCTTTGCCAAGTAGGCAGCTGACGTGGATGCCACATAAGTCATCCACGTCAGACTGTAAAACTTCACCGTAAAACTTCACAGTATTGATATCATTTTTCTAGTTTGAATGAAAGCAGGTTCGACGCTCATTTATGAGTTGGGTCCTCTTGTTAACACCGCTCTATGAACTATACGAGATCCACAAAGAGTAATGCTATGTGCACTATATGCAATTCTAGTACCCCTTTGATGTAGAATAATGTTTATGTGTCGGGTTGTCACACACACTCACATTCAATAAAATAATAAAAATGATTTCAGTACTTTGAGTTTTTACTGTGAGTTTTTACATTCTGATGTGGTTGTCCTATCGGCAGTCTAGTTGGTAGTCTAGTTAAGGTCAAAGGTTTAGACTTACCTAAAGAATAGGTAGATAGATTCTATTTTATTTCTAATCTGGACTGCAAACGA
Source organism: Aristolochia contorta (assembly GCA_022405105.1). Lineage (NCBI taxonomy): Eukaryota > Viridiplantae > Streptophyta > Magnoliopsida > Piperales > Aristolochiaceae > Aristolochia > Aristolochia contorta. The sequence continues at coordinate 35,384,589 of CM039665.1, read as the reverse complement.
GGATGCCACGTCATACTGTAAACCCTCGCAGTAAAAATTCACTTTGATTTTTGTGTGTATAAAATACAATTTTATTCTATGTGAGTGTGTGCCTGGTAGATGCATAACTGTTATTTTGTTATAGACTTAAGTAATGTTAGGCGCAACCTCATAGGGTATGCACGCCAACTTGTGCATCCAAGCCGGCTGGTACGCCAGGGTACTGCATGCAGGCGTAGTTAGCTTATTCTATTGATTTCCAGTCCAAAAATTAAGACAACCATGCATCCATGCTAGAGGGGTATTTTAATTGCGTATCCTCGCAGGTGTACAACATTATTCATCCACAAAACAAGGTGACACTTTTGTGGTTTTTTAAATCTTGCTGCCTTTGAGATGTGATCGTCAATGGGGCGGCAACAAGAAACAGGATTATCATAGCAGGTTAGTTGGAAAGGGATTCTGATACTGCATGATCTATTTGCCTTAATTCCATCTCCACTCCACTGGGCGAGAAATACCCATTGCAGTCAAAGATTGGGTTTCATGGGGTTAATTGGGTTTAGCTTGGTCTATAGGGATTTACTCTGATGTCAACAATCTATGTAGTCTACAATTACACTCTTTATAAAAAAAAATTTTTTTTTCAAAGTGATGATTTATTTATTTTCTATCTCAAAATGTTAATGTAAAATTTTAACTTTAAACACTTCATTTATCACATCACTGCCGATTGAATACGAGTCATATACCATCCTGTAAGAATAGCGGAAGGCTGAACTGAATCAGACCTCGATTTTTTAGAAACTAGAATCAAAACTAAAATCTTTAAACACTTTGGCATCCTATCGGGGAAATTTGGAAAGAAACCCAGAATATATGATTTCCGACGCTCTTGTGAACAAGTTATTTCTGTAAACAAAAAGCAATGTATTTTCAACTAGGAACAGTGATTCCAGCTAAACCGTGTTTTTTTCAACAAATGCATTGTTTTGACACCTAAAAAAGGTTTTTTCCAGGACCCCCTTCAGGTGGGAATTCACGGATGCTATCCTGACCTGTTGGAGAGTTCTTATTCTGAACTTTATATTTACACTCTGTCGTTGCACTTCTAAATATTTTTCAACATTTAAGAAGTGAACTTTGAGCTTTGGTCACAGAGAAGTTTGTAACTGGAGGTCTTGGATTCAAATTTCAACTTTATAAAAAAATAGTTTTCATGGTTTTAGACACGATTATATCTTCATAACGCTCCAAACGGTTTATAATATATTATCACTTGCTTTTCCATGTGTCAATATTTGATATAGAAGCGTTTTCATCACAATCGTTGGATAAACTCCACAACATAGACCCATACTCACAAGCTAAATGACGCAGTAAATTTTTATGATTGAGCACATCTATTTTCCAGGCTCGACTGACAGCAAATTTTGTTAGCAATTGTCCATTATTAAGTTATTGGCCCAACGGTGCCTGGCGGGTGCAAAGGCAAAATGGGGGTAAACAACAGTGCCTGGCGGGAGTAAAGGCAAGATGCAGGACAGTAGAAAATCCTGATAAATTTCTTGAGGCTTGAAACCTTCTTTGTTCAACTCGATTGGGTGTGGGACGCTGGTGAAAAGCATTCCCATGGCGTTGAACCTTCTTTCACCCAAAGGATCGTGTCACGTTTCTTTAATTTTTCTCATTACATGTTCAATTTGTCTTCCGTCATAATCGTACTAAAGTGCAAAAGTTACTGAAGGAACTAAAAATGCAAGCAGCAAAACTTTAAACTATTCAAGAAGACGTGCACACAACATACTTAAGCAGGCTAAGTAATCATCAGTAGCTAAAGAGGACTATTGGGTAAGGCTATTATGATGTGCACACAACAGGCTTCAGCAAGCAATGTAATCTTCAGTAGCTAAAGAAGGTTATTGGGTAAGGTTATTATGATGTGCACACAACAGGCTTCAGCAGGCAGTGTAATCTTCAGTAGCTAAAGAAGGTTATTGGCTAAGACTACTATGTAGCCGTATCTTAAGTGACCTTTTTCTGCCATATACAAACAAGTCCATAAATAGTGACTTAGAAACAAAAGTAGGGGAAAACACCCTCGCAAGAACCACATGTTGGGAGACAAGATGGACAGACTCAAATTTTGCTGGCTTTGAGTGCTTGGGCATGGTGTCGGATGTGATCATCAATGAAGGAGGCAATAAAGAAATAGGAATGATCATACCCAGGCTGCATCCTCAGTTGAATAGGTGCATTCACACTTTTGCAAGCTTCTTCAAACTTGTGTGGAAGGAGTTGATCGTGCACAAACTTGTCATCCTCACCCTATCCAGATCCATTTTTTGTTATTCTTTAACCAAAAGGATATATTTTGATCACAGGGGGAAAAGATGTCTAACTTTATCTGAAAACTGAAATTCCTAGGCAACTGAATTACGAGGGCAGCTATTCTTACCTGATCGATGAGGATCGGCGTGGAAAACTTGTTGCACTTCACAACCAGGTAAGTTGCATCATATTCCTACAAAGTTCAAAAGATAAACAACATTCTAATATTCTTGAAACTCAGAATCGGCATACAGAAAGTAAAATCAGCTCTAAACATGCAAACGATGATGTAAAAACTGAAAAACCGGAAAATTTACCTCCCAATCAGACTTATTGCTACCCAAGTAATTGGAAAATGCTTTCTGACCCCAGCCACAGTTTATAGGATTGACAATTGGTGCAAAAGCAGATACAGACTGAGTCCAACAAGAAAGTAATTAGAACATAATCTTGCTGCACTGTAGGAGCAGCAAAGCAAATGATTAATTCCAGTTTAGCCCAAAAGTTTCAATCCAGGATAAAATAAAAGATATGATCAAATATGGAAACTGCCAGACTGCTATTTTCTCTATTTCCAGATGCTTACTCTGCTGTTTTAAGGCCTTTTTTCTCATGTCATTTGAATGAAGTTTAAAATTTCTCAAGTTACTTGACAAAGTTTTCTTTTGAGGAAATTACTTAAACAAATATTTTTTTTTAAAATTACTTAAACAAATATTTAATACAAAGAGTGCAGCAAAAGTCAAACTAAAACAAGGATTGGAAGGAAAGTACCTTATACTTGTCGATATTCTTCAAGTAGATTGTCAAGGCCCCGTGTCCACCCATTGAATGACCGGAGATTGAAGCACATGAAATATCAAGCTGAGGAAAATTTTCACCGAGAACCTTTGGGAACTCCTTAACAACATAATCATACATGCGCCAGTTTTTCCACTTCTCTTGAGTTGCATTTATATAAAATCCAGCACCTGACCAAAACAAATAGAACTCAGAAACGCAACTAATGGTGTTGGACATGTAAACCAACCCCACCTCAGGTCAGCTAATGTTTAAAAAAGGCCAAGGGGAGTATATCAGTGGACCCTATTTTATTAGCAACAAGGTGGGCACCTCAACCTTGAATCCTTTATACACATACTTCAATTTATTAGTTAGATCACATAACAGTTTGAAAAATTAAAACAATTCTTAAAGTTACTGAAACACTACAACCCTTTACAAACCTATATCGTACATGCCTCTAAAACGAACTGAAGACTCTCATTAATCTGCAATGGAAGAAATAGAGGGACAAAGTTGAAAGAGTGACAGAAAAGAGATGAGTAGTGAGCAACATCACCGAGTAGAGTATGTACTTTGATCAGCTATAAGAGAGGACAATATAAAACCGAAAATATGAAATAGGAGAGTAGTGAGAATGAAGACTGGTCATTCAGTAAAAGAGACTGAATAGGTCATAATGGGTGTATAAACATACAGAAAAAAGGTCATTTCTTATACCAATATGATTATAAACTGACTATTCTGCTTACCAACTTACCGAGTAAGTTTTTTATTTATTCCATATACCACTTAAATATCAATCACAAATTGAGTAAACAGGCGACTGCACAAATTAAGTGGTATATAAGCATATTTTGCACAAAAATATAACAAATATACAAGATTATTTAGAGACAGAAAAACTTAAGCGCATAAACAATAAAAAATCACATGATTAGAAAAGATTGTAGATTATATCACATAAAATAAAGAAAAAACATTAAGATTACCAAATTGCTTATACTTTAAGACCCATACCATTCAGGTAAACAGATAATCGGGAATTGAATGGCTGTATTCCATATCCATTCCAAATAATAATCAGCAACCACATAAAGGGGTAAGATTACTGATTGCCAGTCAGAACGAATTATTCCATTCCATGCTCTTTCATTTAATAATGGAGGATCTGAACATCAGATAACCAGGTAAGATTAACACCCCTAGAGAAGAGAATGAACAAATCACAGGCCATGTCATGTCGTCTTTGACTCGACTGTTCTCATATCCAAAGACTTAGAAAGAAAATGGGAAAAAAAGTAAGAAAACAGGAAAGAATGTTCACTTTGGCCAAACAGAAAACAAGAAACTACATACACATAAAAATTACTTTTTTTAGACAGCTTTTGCTTGCGATTTAAATGCTGGTCACTTTGGCCTTTTCTTTAAGATAATCATTCAAACTTTTGAAGAAATGTATGTTCATGACCTATTATTTACTAATTTATCCAAACTTTGATTTGATGCTCATGACCTGTACCACAACCTCAAGTTACAGTGACACAAAACTACTATGATCCTCCCATGTCAATTTCCTAAGAATAAATACGTAGCTAACAGAACAACATCGCTTTAAAGAGCTCTTCAAAATTACCACTTGAAAGAAATAATCCACTATTCATTCTCAAAAATGATATAGATCCCACTAGTGCCATCCAAGTGATTCAGACTTCCCAAAAGGATGATTTTAGACCAGTAAGTATTTAGATCACTTCAATTGCTTGGCATAAGCCTTTTAAGTGCACAAGATACTTTCATGATACTTTCATTGCCTAATACCTAGCCATGGAATAAAGAACGGGAATATATACCTACACCAAAATCCCAGCTATCTGCCTCTCCTTCCACATTAAGTCCTCCTGCAGTGCATGAGCAAGTATAAATGACAACTACATGAAAAGCTTCAGCACTGTCTACTAGAAACGAAAACTTTAAAGGCAGATGATACAGTCATTTAAGCTTAACTGGGTTGTTTTACAAGGCTAGGGTCTGCCTGTGAAATTTCCACACACAGCTCCCAGAAGTATAAGGTAGAAGGTAGGGCAAGTTAAATTTTATTTAGTAGTGAAGGTTATTCAAAAGGCTCTACAACTTACTTGGAGATGTATCTGGTGCAACTAGTGCAATCCCTTCCAAAGAAGCTGCACGTTGAGCTCCAGACTTGATTATGAAATTCTCATCCGAGCATGTGAGTCCAGACAGCCAATAAAGAACCTGATAAATAAAAGCTCACCAAATGAAAATTGTTTTACTCAATGAAATGAAATGTTCATCTGGTGCTAACTGTTAGATTTTTTTTGAAACAGTGAAATGCTTTTTATTGCTGATCAATAATCATACAAAGAATTGTACCATATAACGTCTAGTACATCAACTGAATCAAGGGATTACATGTTGAGTATTGTTACAATGGAAAAGTATTGCATATTGCTATTGTTGTTCTATTGACTCCTTCTTTGGCAAGGCGATCAGCTAGATGGTTAGCTGACCGCGGGGCAGTGCTCCAAGTGATTCTCATTTCTTTTGTTATTTCTAATAGCTCATCAAAAACATGCTTTAACTTCCATGGGATGTTGAGGGACTTCTTGGCCCAACCAATAGATAAGGTGGAATCTCCTTCAATGATAATTGGGGTGGTCGATAGTGTAGATATTTCCTTGACACCCTCTAACAGTCCAGTAGCTTCAGCTTCATTAGAAGTAGTTATGCCCATAGGTCCTGAATATAGTGTTATAATCTGACCATCACTATCCCTTATTATTCCTCCGTATCCAGCTGGTCCAGGATTGCCTCTAGATGATCCATCGAAGTTTAACTTCAGCCATCCTGTGGGAGGGGGGAACCATTCTACCATTCTTGGTGGTTTATGCTGTTTGAAATATATAATTTTCTTCCAGTACTTCTTTAAGACAGCTTTAGGAAATGGCGGCATACCTTTACAATTACAAGCCCACAAAAATATGTTTTGTATAGATTTCACCACTAGAGCGCCTATAGTACATGAACTATTATTGAAAGTTCTATCGTTTCTTGTGCTAACTGTTAGATGATCATGCATATTACAATCCATCATAACCATTAGTCGAATACATTAATGCAACTGAAGCATTTTCAACAGATTTTAGTTTTTACAGTTGCTGAGAATTGCTACTAAACCTTGTATTCCGAACCTGAATATGAATACAGATTTTTTTAATTCTCGTTACTTAGACATGTTTCTAAAAAGTCCATGGATTTTTTGAAAGTCCATGTTCACTGAAGCATCAAATATCGAAGTGAAAACATGAACATTAAGAAACAAAATAAACTAAGAGCTAAACAGTCACGACAGCATTTGAATATCAAAATAAGAGCTCCATGTTCATCAATGTTTCTGACTACTTCTGTTTCCTGATTCACCATACATAGTTTTCTTGGAGTAAATATCAAGAGCTGGAATACAGGTAATCCAGTAAAACTAAAAGATAAATAATACTCTTTGAAGAAAATATCATGTTGAAACACAAGTCATCCAGTTACATCAAAAGACAAGAATCTCCTCTCCCCTTCTCCCACACACACAAACGAACACCCCACCCAATGCCCAAAAAAGGGAGGGAAGCATCTAAGAGCCTGAGCAATTGAAAAATAAGAAACAAAAGCATCAAACCGAATTTCGGCCATTGACACACTTGACTTTTCTTTCAACGTGCAGAAAAAGAACATGAAAATAAGTAGTATTTGTAAATGATTAAACATTAATGCACAAGAATGAAAGTTTTTTTTTTCTGTTTTCCTGAGGAATGAAGGAAAAAGGTTTAATGACAATGGTCCCAACAAGAAGAAGGCTATGAAGACAACGATGAGGCAGTCCTATGAATGACCTTGGTAACTATTATTTCAAAATTGCACTTAAAGTAGTCATTCTTCGAAACTTGAGCTGCCAATACAGCGGCTGCCATGCATCCAAAAGAAACTAAACTAAATGACATTACCAAGCATCCAAAAAAGGGCTCATCCTTGCTATGTCCCCACCTAAGGATTGAATTAGTTTAGGAGACCGCCAAAAGGCACTTCAACGAAAAGGAGTGAATTAATAAGCCAGTGTCATTAATGCCCTGAAAATTACCCTCGAGGTTGAGGTGCAAACAGACAAAAAAAGAGACTCTTATAACCGTCTACGAAAAAAAACATTCAAACAGCTGCAAACGAAATAAACGGAACAACCGCAGGAAAACAAAATTGCTTCAAACCATTTGAGTTATCTAAGTCCAGCATTCTGGCCATAGGACGGGCGAGTTTTGTACGCAAAGTCGCAGAAGAAGTCATTTGCTTTAGCGCACTTTTTTTTTTCTTTTTTTGGTACAGGTCGTAACACTTGAGTTATATGTAACTCCTGTTCATCCACTACTACTACACTCTATAGAGTTCGAATGTTCTGTTAAAAAAGTTTGAGTCTCCAAAAACTGAACATCAAATAACACAGGTCTCATAACACAACATTTTCCTGCACAAGCTTACAGGAAACTTTGGAGTCGACTGAACTGAGGGGGGAAAGTAAATGTGGAAAGTCATGGAGCAGCCCAACGTCGGACTAAAATGTTTGTATCTCTTGTTGTAGCCCCCAAACATCTTCGAACTGCTAATCTCCGTCACAGCCTCCATCGCTGCTTTCTTCGCCGGTGATCGATCGAGTACTCGTGTTTGATGTCCAAGGAAGGAGAAAACCCAGTGAAAGAGATGATCCGGTGAAGAGGAACTACTCTGAAATCCTCCTATGAGAGTCCTTATCTACCGTAGAAAAGTGGAAGGGGGGTTCGTCAGTCTGTTCAGAACGATCACAGTAAGCAAATTCGATTATTATCCAATTTTTGTGTATTTATAATATTTATTTAGAATAAACAAATTTTAAAAAATAATATTTGCATTTCGTGATTTTACCCGGAGGTTTTACATCGCTGCATAATTGGCGGTCTAACTAGGAGAAAATCTAAGGTTTAGAGTTTACCCATAAATTGATAATATTTTATTAAAAAATTAAAATCTAACATATTTTATCTCTTAGGTCCTAAAAATTATTAATACTTATATCATCGCTCAAAAATTAATTATAAATATTTTAATTAAATTAAAATCCTAAATTTTATGACAAATAATATCAGTACTTTTATATTTTTAGTAGTCCAAATATATCTGCCACGCAATATTTATACTCAATGCCCAACTCATACTGAGATCCAAACTCAATGGTTGAAATTTTAAAAGACCTACTAGTATAGATTCTTGTAGGTCACAACAAAAATATTTTATCTATAACACAAATTCAAAAAAATAATACAAAATATATATATATATATATATATAATATAATATGATTATATATTAAGTTATTAAGAAATAAACCATAATACTATATAAGTTTAACTTATCAAATAAATATAAATATCTTACTGATTAGTACTATTATATATACAAAAAATAATATCATATAAAAATCAGTTTAAATTGGTCAATATATTATAAATAAAGTAAAATATCAATAACTCGTGCACTGCATCAGAATATATGTAATCCAAGTACACCTAAATATTCTAATTATAATTGCACGATGGAGGAGGAGGACTAATATTAACTTATTTACTAGAAAATAAGAGTATGTTGAAACCCCTTCAAAATAGGAATTCGGTGTTTTCTCTCTTTGAAATCGTTTGCGGAGGATGAAAAATAACCCTCCTTTAAGATTGGAGATTTGTTTGTGTATACGCAGGACGCCAACTAGGACGCCAACTAGGACGCCAACTAGGACGCCAACTAGGACACCAACTAGGACACCAACTAGGACGCCAACTAGGACGCCAGGTAAGAGGTACCTGCAAGAGGTATCCATTGGAGGTACTGATATCACTACTCTTCGCTAAAACCCTTCAAATTCTTGGTCACCTCCTTCCCTCCACCGCCGTTTCCTCAGTGGGGCTGCCGCGCTCTTCTCTACGACGAAAAATGGTTCGGCCGAAGCATACTTCGAAGAAGAAGCAAAAGGGTAGCGTAGATTTTAAGGTCAGTCACTTGCCTCTTTCAGTCTTTTATATTTCTGACATGCACCACGAATTTTCTGATCTTTTTTTTTTTTTTTTTTAGAAAATTAAACGTAAGATAGGGAGGAAGCTGCCTCCACCGAAGAACGCCACTGACACCACTGTTAAGTCCAAAGGTAGTGCTTGGATGATAGATACCCGTTTTGTTACTCTTCCAATACTTATTTTTGCTCTTTCGTTTTTCTAACTTCCAAGTGTTTAATCGAGCAGTAATTATTATTCCGGAACAAAGCGTAGCATCAGACAAAGCAGGGTTAGCCCTTAGTGGCAAGGGGTTAACACTAAAGGAGCTGCTTCAGCAAACTTCACATCACAATGCAAAAGTTCGAAAAGGTGTGCTAGCATTTTATTTATTTATTTATTTTTTTTGGGATGCAAAAGTTCGATGGATTGTTAACCGCTAGCTGACCGTTTGTTATTATTTGTTTATCTGATGCCTATTGTATGTTTCATTAGGCAATTAATCTGCATGCAATCTATTAAATCCTCAATTATATCTAACTCAATATAGCAGCGACATAGGAGTTGTCTGGAATTCAAGCAATTGCTTGACTCAAAATGTTCCATGCCAAAGGTTTTTTCTAAATTTGGAAGATTATCAATCCGTAGTGCTGATACTTACATATTCTGTTAATGAAGATGCACTCAATGGAATTAAGGATTTGGTCCTGAGATTTCCTTTAGAGCTCCAGTCGCACAAGGTTGCAATAATAGAAAAGCTGCGCGAACGTATTGGAGACGATGACAGATCAGTTCGAGAAACACTGTATCAGCTTTTGAAGTCTGCAGTCTTCCCAAAAATGAAGGTATTTGAAGAATGTAAATTGCAACAGCTGAATTTTAGGAGCTCAGTATAAGGTTTCCCTGTTCTCAGATGTTGTTAACTGCATGGCAATGCCCTTATAGGTCTTGTCAAGAATTATGTTGTTCACATATGAGTTAACAGTGATTGAATGTTGCTAATCTTTGCTGTGTCCATGTTCCAATACTGCTTGAATTTTTAGTAGAGTTTGAGGACTCAGAACTGCTCTGGTGTTCATGAATGAATTTAAGACCTCCATCTCCAAAATCATTGGTGGAAGAAATTAACAATAGTTAGCAGTGTGAACATTGAGCTTATAGAGGACTGAGTCTGACTAACTTAGTTATACTTTGCATATTATTTTCATCTATTTATTTTGGTATAAGAAGATTGTTACAGTAATCTTTTGTCGGCTGACTTTGTTTAATCATTTCAGGAGGACCTAGCCAAAGTTCAGCACTTTTATTTTTTGTAATCTGTATCATTATATTTTGTTCTCTCTTTCTCTTGTGATAATAATTTTTATCCCATTTATTGCTTCTAGCTAACTCATCTAACTTTATGGTGAAATTCAATTCTCAAGATTCCATTTCCTTTCTTACTGATTGATTCAACAAGTTAGTTTGTGGAAAAATCTATCCCTACCCTAGAAATAATGTGGAGGATTAACGTTGTTTACTTTCTACGGAATCTGGGGGTTGTATTGTGTTATATTTTTTTCTGTGTAGAGTGCACGGTACAGTTCAAAGAACCAAGCATAGCATTCATCTGCAGTGTTTATCTGCGAGCATCCTTAGTTAACATTCTGAATTTTTTATCCAGTGATAGAAGAAAACACTAGGAACTTTATAAGCGGGTATTTGATGATTTCACTATTCTAATATGATCTCCCACATCTTTTGTTTTCTCCTCCAGGATATTCCAGGTCCTATTATCTCGCTGCTGATGGCTTATGTTTTTAATGCTATGACACATTTGACAATGGATATTAGACTGATGGCCTTCAAGTTTTTTGATCTGATTGTCCAAAATTATCCATCTTCATTTTACTTGTATGCTGAAAAGGTAACTTAAAACATCTATTATTTCTCATTAAATCCCCATATATTACTCTGTGTTCAATTCTGTTATTTCTATAATATTTCCTGATTGCTTACCGTCACTTGAATTTTTTTTTCTAGTCCGACAGTTTACCATAATTCTGTTAGTCTGTCAAACCACTTTATGCATTTCTGCTAATCCAATTGCATATATTTTAATAGAGAAGTGTGAAGCCAGCTTCATCCAAATTGCTGACTGCATCTGATTTATTCATTTTTCAGTTTGAAATTACATTTTTAATACCATTTTCTTTTGAAGATGGTGAAAGCTTTTATTGATTTCAGGAAAATCTTACGTAGAGTACATAAGTTACAACATCTTTAACAATTACCAAAGTGGAAGTGATGTCCCTGTTACTACGTGTCCTTGAGTTGCTCCTTATTTGGCCAGGTAGTTAGCTGTGGGATTTGCTGACCTTAACACTTTTGACCAGCCGATTTGCGACCCTTGGATTGAGTCATGAATTTCATCATAAAACACCTTTAGATGCCATGGGGGTGGGAATGTCTTTTATGTCCACCACAGTGCCAATTCTGAATCACCTTCCACAATTAATGGTTTCTTGTCCTCACCCTCGCATAATCTAATACCTTCAAGAAGTGCCCTGATTTCTGCTTCATTTGAAGTGCAAAACCCTGCTGGCCCAGAGAATACTCACGAATATGTCCCTCACTATCCCTCAAAACTCCTCCGATCCCTGCTTGGCCAGGATTAGCTATGGATGGGCCATCTACATTTAGTTTAATCCAGCCTTCTAGGGGTGGAGACCATTTGATCATTGTTGGGGGCTTATGAGTATTGTAGCATATGATCTTACTCCAATGCTTTCTAATGAGTGCTGTAGTTTCCCTAGATTTGCTGTCCATAAGAGTATACTCTGGATTGTCTTCTCTACTACTTCTCCAAGAAGTTACTTTTAAAAAAGATATGTATGTATACAGGAAGCTTGATTGGATGCTTCCATGCTTATGATTGCAGGGTGCTCAAGTATGCTTTGTGCAATTAGTTTAGCTTTTCAAGACAAAGAAATCAAAATCATAATTAATTGGAACCTTTTAGAGTAACTTCTCTCCTTTATTTTTTCCAAGTACATTGTGAAACAAATTTATTAGCACTTGCATTTGTGCACAATTGGATACCAGTAGTCTTAATACCAATGTTTTTTTCCAAGGAGATTGATTAACTTCATTGATAATAATATTCAAAGTACAGAATCTCTCATCCACAGCCTTAACGTAGTCTTAATACCAATGTTAAGGCAAATGTTTAGAATTACTTTATTTACTAGCTAAAGAATCTATTAGGTAAGCAAAAAAAACTGAAGAGCATCTCTAATGAAAGGGGAGGAGTGCTGCCTTCTAAAGAGAAGGCAAGGACAGAATGTATCACATTTGCTTCTCTTAGACAAACTATGTTCAATTTATTTTCTCTAGTTTATTATTCTCTCCTGTTTTGGGTAGTGCTTTCTGCACTCAAGGTTATGCTCAGAAATGAAATGTACAGTCAAGGTTTGTAGCATTTGTCTGTCAAGTTTCCTAAAATGTGCAAGTTAATATCTGTTTCTTATTGGTTCATTATTTTTGATTGGATCAGGTTCTCCACAATTATGAAGAAATTCTCCGAAACAGCCAGATCTACTTTCAGGACAAGAGCAAGCTAAAGCTTGCACTAACTGGTCTTGTTCGCTGTTTGTCATTGTTGGTGTCTGTTAAGAGAAAAGTCGATACTTCATGCCACCAAGTACTTCGTCATATTTACCTTTTCTTCTTAATTTAAATCTCTAAGTAGTATGTATCTTGTGGGCATAATCTGGGTTCTTTCATAGAAATATATGCCAACAGTTTTTATTTTATTTTATTTTTTGCTCTAAGAAAAAGGATATATATCCTCATTGCATAATCTGGGTTCTAAGAAGCAGGATTTTTATCTTGGTTGTATAACCTTTGATGCCAGAGCTTGTGGTTAAGTAGCAATTAATTTCCATGAGGATGAGAAGTTCAAACTTGTTGACGGTAGATTTAAAAACATATAAGTGCTTTTTGTTCTCCATATCACTGTAACATAGCTGCATCCAATAAACAGGAGTCTGTTTTGTTGTTTCTTCTGATTTCTCTTTTTGGAAATTTCTTGCATCAGGGACCAACCTTGCATGCATTTGAGCAAGAGCCATCCAAAATGCACACTGGTACAGGGAAATGCGCTGCCACTTATTTATTTATTTATTAATTTATTTATTTATGTTACCAAAAAGCGTTGCTTACAGTGTGATCATGCACTCTTTTTGGTTTTATAAGGGGATCTATCCACCATGAAAAAGATGGAAGAACTTTTGCCAACTTTGGTGCATTGCTTCATGGAATTTGTCGTGTCAGTTCGTGCTATGCCTGTCGCTGAAGTGCATTCCATTGATTGTATGTTACACACACTTGACTGCATAAATCTTGCAGTCAGAGCATGTACTCCAGGACAAGATGATCCGGCATACAATGGATCCTTTTTCCCTCAAACTGGATCACATCATGCACCAGGAGACAACATGTTTACCATTATTCTGTTGCTAAATAAATTGTTTGAAATATTTCCGCTCAATCCAGTTCACAAGTCCATGGAAAAGGTGGGTTTCGAGCATTTTTCTGTTATGTGAATTATCTTCCATGCTACTTTCCATTGAGAATTAACAAGATGTAGTAATATCATAATTTAAGAAAAGAGGCACTGTCATAATTTACATGAAGCAGTAATGTCAAGTAGTTTTATCATATGATATTGCATTATTCTTTGTAAATATTTGGGGTAATTGTAACTAACCATTTAAGGATGGATGTAGCCCTGGCTTGAACTAGGCATTAGGGCCACACATCTATTGTGTTACACTTATTTTGTCTCCCATATATGTTTTTCAAGCCTTAGGCTCGTTCTTCATTGTTTAAGGTGAGGAGTCTTTTTTTTGGTTGGAGGAGGGGAGAACCCTGCAGTTGTTGGTTGAGGAAAATGCCTCTTAGCTATTATCCAACTTTATAATGTTTCAAGAGTAAGACATCTGTTTTGTCTCACTTAGGATAAAGTCAAGAAAAATTGTGGTTATTAGTTAAGAAAGTCCTTCAAATCCTGCCAAGGTGCATGTTCTGTCTCACGTAGGTTAAAGCCAGGACGATCGGGTTGTTGTTATTTAGTAAAATCCTTCTAATGTTGGCTTTTCAATACAGAATTTACTTGGATGAAACTTTAACAAGATAAACATTTAATGTTGTGTTTCTTTAACAGTTTCCTTTTTTCTCATCAGTTGGACATGAAGATGCTTACATCCATGTTCAATATTGTTCTTTACCTCTACAAGTTATATTTTGTTAGATTAGCCTGTTCTAGTTTTAGTTTACATTGACTCCAAACACCTCAACTCCCAATTATGAGCTTCTTAATAGTTTTTTTTCTTTTGAAAGGGACTGTTTTGGGAGTGGTTTATTGCTAGTATCCTTAGCTTTGAAGATGATGAATGGAATAACTGTTTCCAAATATCAGATTATCTTCTGTTAACTGTTCAGCAGATATTTCATCTGTATTTTTTTAAAGAAGAATTATACAGGATTCCTCCTTCCAGTTTCCCCTTTTTTGCTGTATTTTCAATTTTTTCTGAAAAATCCATCATCCTTAATATATTGGAAGTTTTAACAACTTTCCATTGTGACATCTCTAAATTTATTTGGAAGTTTTAACAACTTTCCAGGGTGACATTATGATAATTTTATCATATTGAATTTTTGGCTTGTATAGTCAAGCATATCTTGAATGTGGGTATGCCTCATACTAATTATGTCACAATGTTGGAGTCTCTCAAAAGCATACACACACAAAAAAAAAGAAAAGAAAAGAAAAGAAAAGAAAAGAAAAGAAAAGGGTTTTCAACAATTGCTCTGAACTGGTTCGCTGGACTCTCCCTGGTTTATTTGTAATTGAGGGAATGCTGCATTAGTAGTTGTTATCAGTTGATTTTTGGGAAAGAAACTGCCCAATTGGCTTCAAGAGATGACTATTACACCTTCATTAGGAGCAAACTGCTTACCTGATTCTTGGTTTTTTGTTTGGATTGCTACTCCATAGATTGATTTTTTGGTTTTGATGATTTATTTTTCTGTGCTTGCTCGTGCAACTGTGGTATATCCTTCTGTTGTCTCCATACAAGTGAATCAACATCTTGAAGGACATTGGAGACCTTTATCAACCTCTTGTATTTATTATGGTATGCTCAATTGGGAGTCTAGCAGCCAATAATTTTGTGGCTAGATAGTATGTTTTTTTCTGGCAAAACCCTCTGTTGTTTGAGACCTTTTTCTTCATATATTTATTCTATTTATCAGAAGCTTGTCATAAGAAAGAATGCCACCATATTTGTTTTTGTATAAGATGCCAAAACCACAATTGTTATTCAATATCATCATCTCTTGATCATTTTAGAAGCTGCCTTTTTTGTTAATATTGATAAGCTAAGTGTTCACTTGACAGGACGAATGGAGATATGTTGCCTTGAATGTTGGAATTACTGAGATTTTTCTGTACCTAAATGAGTTGATTGAGTTTCCCATGGTCCTTGTGGATAAATTTCTTCAGTTTATTCAAAACTTTCTATCAGGGCAGGTTTGTTCCTCTTTTCTTTCTGTCTTGACTGGGACAGTTTGGACTTATTGGTGTAAGCATATTTATGACCTCCTTTCATCTACTTTTTACTTTCTTTTGTGCTGTTTTTGACTGTAAATTGCTCGACATTGTTACCACAATTTCTTTATTCACATATATCTTGTTGTTGTTATTTTCTTAAAAAATATAATAATTTATGGATGCATCTATTTGATTGTAATTTTTATATAAGAAGTAAATAAATTCTTCTACTGGCTGTCACCTTACTATAATCTTGGGTCTTTGTCTGTTGTGGAACATATGAGTCTTCCTGATAGGACTTTGACACTTGGATATAAGTGTTCTACATCTAGTAGGTCTGTCTACACTGTGATTGTCTTAACATAATGGATATCCTATTATCATCTAGTGTTCACTAATTTAAAGTTAGTGAAGGAAGAATTGTTTATAATAGTTTTTTGTTAAGTATGAGTATCTGCCCACTTTGTAATGCTATGACTTTCCAGTATCAGTTTGTTTATTTCTTTAATATTCATTTTTTTGTTGTAGTTCCCTGTGAACTTTTTTATTATTACTATGACAATCTGTGTGACTCTTCACGTGTTTGTTCTTAACTTTCTATAGACAAGTAGAATTATTGTTGTGACACTGTTTTGCAGATTTACAATAACAAACGATCTAGCAAAGCAATCACTGAAAAGCATATGACTTCTTTGATCCCCTTTATGCCTAAAATTATATCAAAGGTGGACTTCAGTTGGAAACCTCATCTTCTGGAGGTTTGTTCTTGTCTTCAAGTCAATCACTTAATTCTTTATGCTTTTAATTTGTTTGTTATGAGTTGGCTTATGTTTAGTAACCAGAAATTACCTTCGTAGAACTTCCTTGATTTCATCATCCATTTAGTTGAATAGGTTTCTTTGGAATTCAGTTTGTTAAAAATATTAAAACTCTGACATTAGAGAAGTGTCCTGCAGGCCTTTACTAGAGCATTTCGAGGTTGTAAACCTGAATCAGCTCTAACTTTAACTTGCCTATCTGCTATGGAGGAAATGCTACTTCCTGTAAGCTCATCTCTATTTAGCAAAATTATATCTGGATTCAGTTAATTTATAGCTAAGAATCTACAAGCAATTACATGGACTCACAGTACTATTTGATGTTCTCCTTGGTGTTGCAAGAAACAAAGGAAGGAATCCTGGTTCTTGGAAACCAGCCCCGAGCTGGTAGACTATCAACTTGCATGGGTAAGAGAACTGTCAGAGTTGTTGTTGCATCTGGGGAATAAGCATCCTTTGACCTCAAAGGTAATGTTTTCAATCATGGATTGCAATTCAAGTTCATATGAAATTTGCTCTAAGCCATTCTGATGGTAGAAATTCTCAAGTCTGTGATTCCAAAAACATTTCTCAAGTGTGACTCTTTACCCAACCTCGAAAAACGCTAAATAATACCCACCAACAAAATGTTCAATATAGTAAGCTTCATTTTTCACCTGCTTCCATTTTTGTGACTTATTTTATTAAATTTAAAAGTGTAATGGAATTGTAGTCAATTTAATACAAATCAACTTAAATTTTCTTTCTTTTCTTTTGTATATTTCTCTTCTTTTCTGTTGGATGTCTCCTTAAAGAGCTCCTCTGCTTATGTGTTATTTTTTTTTTTTTTTTGATAAAAAAAGAAACAATTGCTTGAAGAGCTGATCCCACCAGGACATGGATGTTTAAGCGAGATCAACATGTTGGTTGATACTGCACCTTTTACCTTTTTTTTGTGGAAAATATATTCGATGCCTGCAGGAGATTGGTTTTATGTCTATTATGGAGTTCTGGTTGTTGTGTTAACTGTTTGAACCTTTCCTCTCCCTCTCTCCTCTCCCTCTCCCTCTCCCTCTCTCCTCTCCCTCTCCCTCTACCTCTACCTCTCCCTCTCCCACTCCTTCTCCCTCTTCGCTTTCCCCCTTCACTCTCCCACCTTAATTAACCGTTAATTCCTACTACAGGCTGTTTTGCATCTTCAACACCAGTTAGGGCAAAGCATTCTTGTCAACTCTCCACTTGCTCATGAGTATGACAACATGCAGCTACTTCTGAGAAAGTTCTATTGCAGTTGTACAGATGAAGGTGGAAGTCAAGCGTTCTTGTATTTTAATTAAGTTCTCCTATTTGTAGAATTACTTTTGTTTGAATTCTTTTGTATCTCATCACTATTCATATTGCAGGAAGGATATTGTATGGTCCGTTTATAAAACTTTCTAGAGATTGTCAGGAGCTTGCTGTCTGCAGCCTTTATTACTTCTCTTCTTTGGATTCGTTGTTGCTCAAATCAGTAGCATTTTGCTGCCTTAGTAAGTGCTTTTACATATGTGGGATCCATTTTCACTTAATGATGTGGTAATTCGCTTCTTGGTTTTTATGGTGTTTTTTTTACCAGATTGCATATCACTATCCTGCAATACAAGAAACTTGAAAACATTTTCTCAGATCACTGAATCAAATATCTGATGACTTAAACCACATTTGGTATTTTTAGGCCTTGTATTGTTGAAGGGGCATTCACACTCCTTGGGGACCTCTCAGTTGGACAATACTAAGAATTACATGAAGTACTCAATTGAAAGAAGCCAAAATTATATACATGCGCCTCTGCACTTAAACTCTTGCAACTCCACAATACTACTCAGAATTACATGAAAGTTGGACAATATTAACTCCTACACGAAATGACCAAAATGTCCTTTTTGTGTTTTTCAAGAAAATTTATAGAATCATTCTCCCCGGTGCTCTGTTTTTAAAATTGAGCTTCCAAACTAATAATGTTCCTTCAAAATGCTTACCGACAAACTGCTTAACACAGGTCCTGATTTGGATCCCTACATGCTGTTTCGGATAGTGGATGTCGTCCATTTGGCCTTTAAAGCTGGGCATGTGCATATTTCTCACCACATCAGTTTCTTAATCACTTTACTAGCAAGGTTCAGAGTTACTACTGGTAAATTTTTTATTGAACCTCGACAGATCATCCTCTTTTTAAATGTTTACTCTTTTTCCTTTAGTTGTGCTTGTTTGCTAGGAATGTCTCCTTGATGGCTTTTCTGACGAAATTTTTGCTTTAAATTGTTTTGGATTTTGTCTTCAGCTGAACTGTTTTGTTTAAATTGGGAGTTGGACATTTGGATTGTCGTTATTATCTTAGGTTTTCATCCTCCTCTCATTATACATTCATTAGTATCAGGAGAAGCATCGTCAATTTCAAATCGTGGGACTTATAAGGCCTTAGTCAATTCGGCATGCTCATGCTTTTCCCAGATGGGTGATGGATATCTTGTCCTACAGATACTGAAGAAAACCACATTCAGTTTGCTGGTACCTTTTCAACTTCCACGTTACATGGTACAAATAAGATTGGTATTTATTGAGTAGACACCAGGGTTCTTGTTACTTGTATGCAAGACATATCCAACCTTGATCTACCCCATAGAACAAATTAAATTCATCGACTTTGTGAACAGATTATTATTATATAATTATGGAGAAATATATAGGTTGTGTGCATGATAGCCTCTGTCAGAGGCTCCATTATGGGCTTGGGGTACTTCTCCACATTTTTCTGCTGATATATTAAAAATCTTATAAGGCCTTTGGAAACAGAGACAAAATGAGCATCAAAGTAAATAAACATATGTTCATTAGATGAGCCATGGCAATGAGATGACTTCTGCATGTATCCTTTTTTATCTGATAACACACAAAATCATTTCTGTTGATTATTCTTGATTCTAATCTCTTCAGTGCTTGTTCGTGACCATTTGATCATGATGTGTGTTTCTTTTCTATTTGTTGCTAAGTGAACTGATATAGTAACACATAACAGAGAGATCCTTAGAACTATCTCTAAGTTGTTGCGCTTACCCTTGGAGAGCCTCCTTAGCTAAAAAATCATATCTTAGCTGGGGGAACAGAGTCATACTATGTGCTTTATAGGATAAAGAAATGCCGTGAACTGTTACAGACTTATTTTTCTGATGGTTCTTTTTTGATAGTGGTTTCCCTGAGAAATTTTTAAGTGTTGTGTTGACAGCATCTCAAATTGCCTATGGACAATATGCGATCAATTCTCAGGCTACTACTTCTGCTGAGCCCTGAGACCAAAAGATTTCCGGAGGAGGGTAATGGTCCTTTAAGCCACTCTCTATCTGACTACTTCATTGGGGCTGCTTCTGTAAGTTTTACTGTGCTTTGTGCAAAATTCTTTAAATGCACTTCTCAGTCTCAAATTTTTAGGGTAAATATTCTAATACCTATTTCTCTGTCTAAATTCTACAACATAGTAAATATCAAATAAGAAACTAGCCTGGAATTCTCAGATGTGGAAATATGCATTTTAAGTTTCTCCATGCCTGTAAATGAATGAACAAGGACTCTGGACTCCAGTCCATGTAAAGTACACCAACTGTATGTGCCCCTAATATTTGGATTCCAACAGCTTATACTTCAATTCTTGTGATTTTACACCTTGCGTTCACGATTAATTGTATGACTGCTTAATTTCCCTCCCTTTACATTTTGAGTGACGAATGGATGTGGGGGCATTGGTGTAAATTTAATCAATTGGAAAACTTGAAATTATCATGATTTTTGAAGAGAGAAAGAATGGGTGGAACTTAGGCATTTGTGAGCTGTAACAGAAATCCAGCAAATAAATTCATGTGAAATATTTCCAACTGAACAGAGTTCTCAGTATATATTACTTTACTTTTATTTTATTTTAATTTTTTCGTTTTATTTTTTATATAATTCTGTTGATTGTAGCTAAGAGTCTTGAGTCTTTTTACTTGCTTTGCCACAGTTTTTAGCAAACAGTAAGAGTGCAGGAAATTCTCATGGGCTTCAAATCTTCCAGTATTATATGCAGCCAGCTGTTATCCTACTGCACAGAAACAAAAGACTTATTAGTCTTGTGCTTGAGTTGCTTGGTTCCTCAATCATGGAACCGAATCCATCATCAATTCCTGAAGGAGGAATACGGTCTTCATTAGAGCAATTAAGTAGGATATATGCAGTTGCTTCCTTCACTAAATTCATCTATGAGGATGAGAAGCTTCATCAAAGTCTTTCTTCCTGTAAAATGCTTATCAAGCAAATTTTGCACATCATACTCAAGTTTCAGGTACAATTCTTTGGTATTTTGAGTTTACATTTATCTATTCTCAAAAAAAGTGTGCAATTCAAGCCTCCCATACCATATGCTTTTCCTCTATATACATATATGGAGTATAGACAACATGCAGGGGCTCTACAGAGTTCTTTATGTTATTCAAATTTTTTATTCTTGAAGTGACTACACTATGGTAAAGTTCGAGAGAGAAGAATGATTCATAAAGCTGGAAAAGAAATGTGGACAATTACTTTCACAATTGGCACTGCTCTATACATATATCGAGTGTAGACAACTTGTAGGGACTCTACAGAGTTCTTTTCGTTCTTCATATTTTTAGTTCTTGAAGTAACTACACTTTGGTAAAGTTCGAGAGAGAGGAGTAATTCATAAAGCTAGAAAAGATACCAGGACAATTACTTTTACAATTGACACTTCTTCTCCTTCAGTTTACTAAGTTATCTTTTCCTGAAAAAATATGTAAGGATTAAATTAGAGTCCAGTTGAGCAGGGTGAGGGACTTTGCTCACTTGCCACAAGGAGAGAGGGAGGTTCAACATTCAATTATTGAAACCCGCAAACTCGGGTGAACTTTGATTTATATATTGGAGTCGGTAATCCTGTTGCATTTCTTGTTTATGCAGGTTTCAAATGAGGGAACCTTAAACCTTGAAGAAAAACACAAACTACAGTGCGCATTTGATCAACTGAAGACTCAAACTAATAGACTACATAAGTGGGAAGCCTCTGATTTCCAGGGGTTGTCAGAGGTCAAGTAGCCTACAGACGTTCCCAGCGACCTTGATTTGCCGGGTCCAGATTTCAGCAGTTACATCAACCAATAAGGGGCTAAAGCCTGTACGTTTTCTTGTTTCCGAGACCAAGAGCTGGGGGTTTGCTGAATATAATTTATTAACATCAAAGGTCACTGTACATGAGGTTGATGTCAAGGCTGTCATGACTTAAAGCTACGAGGGGCTTGCCAAGTTGAGTGATTTGTGCTGAACTGTTGAGTTAGGATAACATCATATTGCCCCAAGCTCCAACAATGGGAGAAAAGGGGAGATTTTTACTGAGTGGTGACCTCTGTGAGCAGAGTACCCTTGTTTTGGTACCCGAATCATTTTCTTCCAGAAAGGCAAAAACAAGAGAAAGTGCAGCATTACAGTGATGAATTCAGCCGACGTGGAAAGATGGTTTGATGACAGCAAAAGCACGCTATTATACCCGGCTCGTTGTCCAGTTACAACCAAGCAGTGCGTTTCAGATGCTGCATTTTTCTTTGTTCAAATTTGTTCGCCTGAAATTTTTTAAACTGAACAATCTGTATATACTTCCCATTTTAGTGAAAAGTTGCAGAGTTGCATCTGGTTAGGAACTTACTGCTTATCAGCCACTCAACCGGTCGAGAAATTGCATCTTTGAATCAAATTTTGAGCATAATGGTATTTAAAGTCAACATTATGTGAAAGGACAAGGCGTGCATGGGAATGGATCAAAACCCCTTCATCGACCTTAGCAAAATAAATGAATCAATTACGCTCAACAACTTAGGAAACAGTTAGGAGGTTGCATTGAATTTGGCGGAAAGCAGATATATAATATAATAGCCCCTTCTCTGGCCTCAACCACTACATATTCTATAAAAACAGATTTCTTCTCTTTCTTGTCTGCTGCATTTCATGGGTTTCATTCATACCTTGCCTTGCGTGTCAATGAAAAAGTCAGCCTCGCCCAGGGTCTGCAATCTCATCCAGCTGAATTCCGCTTTGATTTAGTGTAACAAACTTGCAGCCCCTATCTACTCATTGTGCAATATAATGAGTTTTTGTTGGATTATCTATCATTCTGAGGAGATACTTATCCTGAAGATGACTGTCTGGTTCAAATGGGGATGGAGAAACTGTACTACTTAATGTATTTTTAGTAGTACTTTAGTTGGAGATTTATACAATCAGAGATGATCATATTCTGATAAGGCTCCTAATGGTTTTTCATATGATTTCTTCACTTTTCAGTCAGAGTTCCTTGGGAGTTACCATTAATACGACTAATTTTTAGCTACATTTCTTTGTATTTCATATTCATTTGTCACTTTCATAATCCTCAGTCTCATACTTGCTTAATATACAATTTTTTTCTATAAAAATATTTATTGAAGTGTCCAGTGTGAATAATTTCCCTACGGTTAACCAAAATTCTCATAAGACGTAAAACTCAGATATATCCCATTCTGTAAAATCGGAATATTATAACCCTTGGAACATTATAAAAAATGGCAGATTTTCCATAATAAAAAAATATAATATATGAAAGGTGAGTCGGCAGTCTGCTGCCCTGATAATACTTATATATATGTGTGTTTTAATCCCAATTCCTTCCTAATTGCTACCGAAAGAAGAACACGAAATTACACGCAAATAACTATAAGATCTTCGGGAATTTATCCTAAATTTCCTCTAGAGACCGGAAAACTCTTTGAAAATAACAAGGTTTCAGAGGATCTTCGTCCTCAAATTTCCAGAACAGAGCAAACAGGGGACCTCCCTGGTCCAAATTCTTGTATTTTGAGTCGTTTTTGCAGCTAGTCACAGACAAACAAGACGCAAACGAACAAACCACGGATTGATCTGGAGAAGAGAGTGGGAGAAAACAAAAATGACTCGGGTAAAATTTAGAAAAGAAGAAACTGCGAAAGCATGAACTGGTCATGCAAAATGGAGATCATGGCAGCGGCAGAGTGACTGTCGCATTAATGGCCGTTGGGAGGTGGGAACATTAGAATTAAATTCACACCCAACTGAAGAACACGTTTGTCGATCCCTCTCTTCGTATCAAGTTCCACTTTTTCGTTCCATGCAGGTATCGTGCACCATGTCCCCTGCTTCCTCCTTTCCCTGTTAAAGCATCACCCTCCCCGTGTTCCTCAGCAGTCGACCCAGATCGCCCAGAAACTGTTTCCTTCTTTACCTGTGTCGTCTCCTTTCATCTATTGTGTGATTTCCGCCGAAGCGTCTAAGAAGCCAACGACCCATCCGTAATGCCGGCGCCACCGCGTGGAATTCTGCGGTGTAGGTCGGTTTCCGCCGACAAATAAAAACACGCCCGCGGAAGACCTGTAGACGTCACAAGCGGCCACGACTTTGGAAACATCGTCGGGCGATGGAAGTTATTTGTTGTTGTTATAGGAGGAGTTTGGTTGGGTAGATGAACGAACTTCTGTCGTGATTTTCAGAGGTACGTTTGAATACTTTGAGCGATTTCGGATTAGCCCTGTAGATATTGTCTACCTTTTGGGAAAGGCCAATTGAGAAGAAACACCTTTGTCTCGTCGGTATTGGAGAGATGGAAATTATCTTCATTGATCTGCTTGAATAGACCCGACTTGCAATCAAATCTTCCATTTCATCTTTGCGGGTTCTCGAACCGATTTGTTTTGGGGGGCTGAGGGTCACAGCAATCGTCAATAACAAGGGAAAGATTGTTTGAGTATTGGAAAGGGAAAAGGTGTGTTACAAGCAACAGAGGGTTCGTTCACGTCTTAAAAGAGAACTTCGGGAGTTGAATCCGTCGGAGACCAGCCAATATTAGAGTCGAAGGGTTGAGTTTTCTGTAGAGCCCTTGTAAGAGATCAAGAGGCTAGACTAGCACCAGTTTTGCTTGTTTTGAG
Organism: Aristolochia contorta; assembly: GCA_022405105.1. Lineage (NCBI taxonomy): Eukaryota > Viridiplantae > Streptophyta > Magnoliopsida > Piperales > Aristolochiaceae > Aristolochia > Aristolochia contorta. Next base: position 35,360,018 of record CM039665.1, on the reverse strand, counting down.
TGCTTCAGGCGTTTAGGACAAAAATTCCCGGAAGAAAAAGAGGATTTCAGAAAATTCCTGGAAAAATTGTTCCAGATTACCAAAAAGCTCGGATTTTCCTCCGCAAAAGCATCATATTCTTTCTATTTTGTCTTCGTTGTTACCGAAACAGATGGTTAGCACTACAGCAGTATTACCCAGCAATGGCCACCCAAACGGATCTCTTCACAATGGCAATGGCACGGAAGAAAAGCTTGATGAGCTCCGCCGCCTGCTGGGCAAAGCTGACGGTGATCTGTTAAAAATTGTTGGTGTGGGAGCAGGTGCATGGGGCAGTGTCTTTGCTGCCATGTTGCAAGACACGTACGGCCAGTTTCGAGAAAAGGTTCAAATAAGGATATGGAGACGACCTGGCCGGTCAGTAGATAGAACCACAGCCGAGCATCTTTTTGAAGTGATTAATTCACGAGAAGATGTGTTAAGACGCTTGATCAGGCGTTGTGCTTATCTGAAATATGTTGAAGCAAGACTAGGAGACCGGACACTGTATGCAGATGAGATTTTGAGAGATGGGTTTTGCTTGAACATGATTGAGACACCTCTGTGTCCAATGAAAGTTGTAACCAATCTGCAAGAGGCAGTGTGGGATGCTGATATTGTGATCAATGGTTTGCCATCGACAGAGACACGTGAGATTTTTGAGGAAATTAGTCGGTATTGGAAAGAGAGGATCACTGCCCCGGTTATCATCTCGCTGGCTAAAGGTATAGAGGCTGCCTTGGAGCCAGTACCACACATAGTCACTCCTACACAGATAATCAGACGTGCCAGTGAGTCTTCTTGAACACTTATCTGATTGTATACTTCCGTTGCTAGCTTTGTTGTATTTATAAGTATGCATTCATGTCTGTTGCAGCGGGAGCTCCTCTGGAGAACATCCTTTATCTTGGAGGGCCAAATATTGCTTCGGAGATCTATAACCGTGAGTATGCTAATGCTCGAATATGTGGAGCAGAAAAGTGGAGGAAGCCTCTTGCAAAATTTTTGAGGCAGCCTCACTTCATTGTGTGGGACAACAGTGACCTTGTCACCCATGAAGTCATGGGGGGTCTGAAGAATGTCTATGCTATTGGAGCCGGTAAGATCTTTTTCATCAAACTCCTCTGATATCATACCCTGCTATTCCTATATTATTCATGAGATTGAAGCAAGTTTTCTTTTATTCTTATTTTTAAGATAAACATCGGTGTTTACCTTAACTATTTATACTCAATTTTGAGCGTTTTACTCTGGCGAAATCTGTGGCATAAATCTTCTTATTTTATGTTTATATTCTTGAGGAGTAGAAATTTGAGAAAACATGAATTGCTTATACGACTTTATATTTAAAAGTCTCCACATTTTTGGTCATTATGCAAGAAAGGTGGTGTTTGGTGATTGCTTTCTCAAGCACCCCGTGGCTGCTAGATCACGAAGGATGTTGTAGACTACAATATCTGAAGCATGTCTTTCACGCTGATCCCCACAACTAGTCCTGTACTTGTTGTAATTCTTCTTCATTTTTATAATTTTATGATTGAAGTGATTCTTGAATGCCCTGATTGCATCATAACCTGAAGAACCATTTAATAAATAATAATTTGAGCTTCAAAAACATATATATATGTTCTCTCTGAATAAGAATGAAACTGATGAAACGTATTGGAGATGAAAACCAAGAAAAAGCAAGTCTGTCGAGGATCAGATGTAAAGGAAGATGTTTTAACTTATGAACTTTTAATCATATAAAGATGCTGAAATGCCAGTTCCCAAAAAAAATGTATATAGATACCTCAAAGCCCAGTATTCATGCTCAGTAACTGGAGCACAGCGAGAATCTATGGACAAGGCAGTGCAAAGATGCTTTATGTGATATCAATCTTGGCAAACTGGGTTGTGGACCAGCTAGTCTTTTGTTCCTATCATTATTTTAGGAGGCAACTCTACTGTACCTAAAAGGCTAATCAGAAAGGATAGTTCAGAAACAAAGCTGGATTTATATTCTCTCTCCTTCTGTGTTTAGTTTACACGGCACCTTAATAATTGTTCTTCTTTTCTGATGTGCACAAGTGATTAATATGGTTGCATGCATACAATATGTAGGAATGGTGGCGGCGTTGACTAACGAGAGTGCAACAAGCAAATCAGTGTATTTTGCGCATTGTACATCTGAGATGATATTTATCACTCACTTGTTGGCTGAAGAGCCAGAGAAGCTTGCTGGCCCTTTGCTAGCAGACACTTATGTTACATTACTGAAAGGGCGTAATGCATGGTATGGACAAATGTTGGCCAAAGGAGAGTTGAGACCTGATATGGGTGACAGCATCAAAGGCAAGGGAATGATCCAGGTAGAACTTTTAACCTTAGGAAAACATAATTGCCAGAAATTTTTAAACATTTGCATTTTTCCACTAGCTATATGACCTCAAAGATGATATGTATTCAGCCCAGTGGGCCATGTGGTAGTAATATGGTTAAGAATTCGGTGGCTCCATTCTTCCGATTGTGTTATCTACATGTGGAATGGAATTTTATGCTTTCTTGTGATGGGGTTATTGCTTAACAGTCTCCTAAGAATTTCTTGTTTTCCTTTCCAACATAGGGTGTCTCTGCTGTGGGAGCCTTTTATGAATTGCTCAGTCAACCTTCCTTAAGTGTAAAGGATCCTGGAGACAGCAAGCCCATTGCCCCAGTTGAGCTCTGCCCTATTCTAAAGACGCTGTACAAAGTTTTAATTACACGGTATTAATTTCTCTTCACGTATTTATATTTGTTTATTGGTGAGCACACTACTGTTTATCTGCTAAGATTATCATTATTTAGTGTTAAGATTATCTTTATTTTAGTGTTAAGATTATCATTATTTAGTGTTACTGGGTAACTGGACTTTTTCCAGTAGCTGTCACATGAAAATATATACTTATTGTATTTCAGCCTCTTTTAAAATTGCTCCATTTGATTCTTGTCTGTAGGGAACTTTCAACGGAGGCAATTCTTCAGGCTCTGAGAGATGAAACCATGAATGATCCCCGTGATCGGATCGAGATTGCACAAACCCATACCTTTTACAGGCCAGCCCTTTTAGGACAACCTTGATACAGCTTTTACAATGGATAAACAGGTCCATCTTGATGTTGTTGTTAGTTTATATTTTAAACGGGCCGTGTCAATTCGTGAAAAAATCAAGTGCTTCTTTATGGGCACAAAGTTGTATCGATTTGTTCAAACTACGATTCTGTATTTTCAATAGAAAGCCGAGTGAATGACGAGTTTAAATTTATTGGGGTCTGAGAAGCATCGGTGTATTTGAATTCCACCATTAATATGTTGCTTTTGAGAGTGATACTTATGGTTGCACACAACCATAATGATACATCTCTTGTGCTGCTCGTAATATAGTTTGAAGAGGGAAGTCGAGAAAGTGCAGTATCTTTGCAAAGACAACTCTTTGGAAACGCTTTTTACAGTTCTATCTATCCATAAAATTCTTTTCCTCGAAAAGGTCCTTGGAAAAATGAGGCCTCTAGAGTATAAGTCATATTACTTTCATTTATACGTTAAAAACCTTCTGTAGGGCTTCTTTAAATGACAAAAGCACTCAGAAAGTAGCTGAAGAAATGGTGGATTAGCTCCTCTTCTGTTAATTTGCAAGCAACTTTCTAGTGATTCTACAGCATTATCATAGAATAACAAACTAGAGACCAATGCCAAACCCTGAAAAGATAACTTTTCCTTTGCACTTTCAGCATGTTCTTAAACAGGTAATTGAAAAGCAGAGGACACACGAAGTTCAACATATTGGCATATTCAGAGGTCTATTCAGAGGTTTTCACCACCTAGGAACCTTCTGCGCTCCAAAGGAAATTTGTATGACAGTTTGCACAAAAAAAATCACTTGTAAAGAGAGCACTTTACAACCCATAAAAAAAAAATTCACTCATAGCAAGCCAGTTAAAAACGAGTCTTCAATCCAGTGATTTGACTGCGATGACATACAAAATATTTTCGTGGGGCATTCATCATGAGAGCTCACGGTTAAAATCTTCAATTATTATACACTAGATATACATCTAAAAGATGGAAGTTTCAGATCATTTTTTTCTTGAAGTTGGACCCCATAGTTCTAATTCTAATTAATGTCTCGTTCTATTTGGATATTGGTTAAATTTTGTGGCAAAAAGTGTCTCATCTGAATATTTAGTCTTGGATTCAGATGAAATTTAAACAATATTCGGATCCATCGACAATTCTAGGTCTACATTTATAATGATAAAGGCCAAAAATTAAATCTTTCTGTTCAGCCATGGTTTCCATTGACTGGTCTTGTTTCATATGATTAATCATGATCAAAATGCCTGTAAATGTAAAAATTTCCAATGAGTCTGTATTCAAACTACAGCTGAGCTGCTGACAAATGGGAAGTCTGCCAGAAGCTGCAGCTGCTCATTTCAAACCAACAAATGCTTTTTTTTCCGGTCCCAACCAATAAGTGCTGCACACACACATAAACATATAAATTCAACTTCAAGATATGAAATTGCTGCTCCAAAGTATTTTGGCAGAACCTACTTTTCCCGTTTGAAGAATGCTAGCTGAAGAATTGAGTCAATACCACTTGCATTAAAAGTCAAATGATACTATTTCCAAGTAGGCCACCCCTGGTCCATTTCTTTTGCGACATTTGTATTTGCTGGCTGTGGAGTGGAGTCCTAAGTCAAAGCTCATATTTAGAGAATGGAGATGCCTCATGTAAAATTGAAGTTTGCACCACAGTGAGGATGCCATGGTTGTCCCACTGGGCGTTTCACATAGATAATGATCAAAGGCATATAATTTGAAGCCAGATGCCATTCTGTTGACATAGTAAGGCCGACCATTGTTAACTCATAATTGAAATAAGATCTTTTCAATAATCCCACATTGTTAGAATATCCCTTATTTCCAACATTTGCAGGGGAGCTTGTCTAGCTACCTTGTCTTACTGCGCTAGTATCATCTAATGAGGATCTCAAAGTGGTGCCAACTTCTTAGCACAAACAGAACTTCTCTAAATCAAAGTACACCAAAAGGTTGTCCGCCATACACCAGTCTCTTCAGTACAGTTCTGTGACACCACCCAAAATTGACAAAGCCAATGCAGGTTCAGATTGTAAGTTGATATCGTGACCTTAGTCATTCATAGAGCAGTAGCCTAATCCTCAGGGCAAAAGGTGGGCTGCAAACCCTTCCATTTCTTGTGATTTTGAAGAGGGAGCGTTGACTAATTTTGCCCGTCCAGATTCTGGATCCACCTCAACACACATCCCCAAATCAGAAACCTCGGGTGTGTCAACTGTCCCCTGGATCTTCAGTTCGGCTACTTCTCTTTGGTTTTCCTCATTTCCTTCCAGTACGTTCCTTACAGCCCATAAGCCTTTCTCTCTCAAGAAAGGATTACCCTCATCAACAACACACTGTTCCAACAACAATAATATCCCATTTTGCTGTCTGATTTCATCTTGTACTTGCTTCCTTCTGAATGCACAATTTGCAATGACAGATACTATATCTCCTCGATACCCTTTATAAGGACAATGAATCTTTCCTTGATTCAGTTCTTGTGGCTTTGATTTTCTGACAATTTCTGGGGGTTCCAGTCGACGAAGCAAATCCAGCAAATAAGTCAGAAGGCCTGATGATAACAGCAATTCCACAGCTGATGGAGAATCTCTACTTTGATCATCTTGGTGTACATGTGCACATATATCTCTCAAGATGATCAATGCATACTCAAGAATTTCCACTGCCAAAGTGTCTGTCGGAGAAGGGCAAGAAGTAGAGTCAATAGCAGCGGAAGCTTTCTTAAGTATTTGTAGGATGGCTAGACCAAAATCATTGGAAACAAACTGTTCATGTATCCTCGAAAGCAAACTCAATAAAAAGACTTGGTCTGAGGTGAACAGCGCATCCCCAACATTGTCACTCCTATATCCAGAAGTACTGGAAGCACTCAACTGCATAAACAACTGGTTGAAGAAAGTAGCTTGATAGCATATTTTTAACAGAAGCCATGGTAAATAATCTCCATCAAATCCAACTGGTGCAATCAAATGACAAAGAAACAAAACAATAAATCTTAATAAGAAAATATCTAGGCATAGCAGTTGATAGTGAAAGGAAACAAAAACAATCAGTAACAAAGTAAAGATTAGTCACAGTCACTAGTCATCAGGTGTTTTCATAACAAAGTAAAGAAGAAAGGCTCATTTTCTTGCCATTATTCACTGGGCAAAGCTCTATGCTTTTTTAAGAAGAATTTTTTTGGGAAATCTTGTTGTAAAATATAAACTTCTGAATGTTTCACGCAATATCTCAATAATGTGTTTAATTTATGAACCTTTCTTCTGCAAGTTCCTCCTTTTGCCATTATTATGGTACAATTTACAAAAAACAAATCAGCTTTTTAAGTAGAAATAAGTTTTCCTCAAGTTGAATACGTGGTGTTTTTCCTCAAGTTGAATACGTGGTGTTTTTGCTCGAGTTGAATGCGTGGTGTTTTTCCTCAAGTTGAATACGTGGTGTTTTTTTCTCAAGTTGAATACGTGGTGATTTCATTTTCTTCTCTCAATCCACACATATTATAAGCACACAAAAAGAATTTTTGTAGATGTATCAACAAATAAAAATAGAAACAAGAAAGATTACCTGCTGACGCAGTTGAGATTATCTCGGCTATGATCTGCACCCCTTGATCACCACCAATCCCGCTCAAGCACAACCTTCCATCGTCTCCTCTACATAGAGTATATAGAATCCGACAAAGGAGATCACAGACTCCCTTATCCCTAACCTTAGCAACGTCCACAAACCCTAACGGGAAAAAATGATCCCACACATCCACAAGGTGCTCGTTGCCGGCCAAGAGAACATTGGCCAATGCCTGAAGACCAATACAAACAGTTTGTGGATCAAATTGGACCGAATTAAAAACATCTTCTATAGCTTCAACTCCACCGGACTCAATAAAGCAGTCGATGTTCAAAGATTCTCCAGCACAGAGGTTACGAAGAATCCGGAGACTGGATAAGAGGTGACTGGTAGGGCGACGAAGATTTTGGGCTACGATCACAGATAGACGGAGGAGATGAGGAATTACTGTCTTGGAAGCCGGATCGGAGCGTCCACGGGCAGATTTTGAAGCATCGAGAAGGACAGCAAGGGACTCGTCCAAGCTCTCACGATTTGCAGAGACAAGTAGTGGGTGAAGGAGGTTGTCAGAAAGAGAGAGACTGTTGCAAACTCCACTCTCAAGCTCTTGCAACATGGAAGCCATCTTTTCCCGCGGAGACGGCATCACTGCTCTCTCTTCTCGAGCTCTTATGTACTGCAACGGGTTGGGAAATAAAGTCACGACTCCTAGTAATTATGATTATAGTCGTCTATAATCAGTTATAATGTTTTTTTAATTGATCTAATAGTATATTTATATTGATGATTAGATTGAAATACCAACTGCCCGTAAAATTTATTAATGAATTCTGTAGCTGATTTGTATATTTGTTCTAAAAGTATTTATAGCCGTCTTTTATGTTCTCGATTAGATTGAGATACAACTGCTCCTAAAAAAATTATCATGAAACAGAATAACCGAATTGAGCTACAGCAGTGGAAAGAACAAAAAAATGATTGCTTTATTGATTGAATACGAATATTTTACAGAGTTTCGTAACCCAAAAATTCAGAACAAACAGCCGAAATCGGCAAAATCAAGATCAAGATCCGGAGACAGAGTGGATGCGGTGTCCTCTGCAGCGGCGGCGACCATGACTTCAGAATCCGGCATGGGAGAAGAAGCCGAAATCGCCACAACCGGAAAAATCCAAATCAATGTCGGTAAGCGCGGATGCCGTCTCCGCCGTGGTAGCTTCAGAAGCCGTCGACTGAGAGGGAAAAACGGTGGAATGTGCCTCGGCCTCGGAAGTCGCCGGCACCGGCTGCGGCCCCCAAGACTGGACCTGGCGCTCGCCGTCGGGAGTACGGTAGACGAAAAGAACCTGGACGCCACAGAGTGTGGAGAGCTGACTGCACCCCGATTGCAGGCCCTTGAGTCGCCGCTTGAAGGTCCCGGCTCTCTGTTTCGGACACTCGATCAAACCCTTCGTCTTCGCTCCTTTCACCTCAGTGCTCTCATTGATCGGCGGAATCAGATCGCATTGGTCCTTATCGACCTCGTCGATCCAAGAAAAGTCTTGCGGCGTCGTGATCGGTGAGAACTCGCTCTCCTTCGCCCGCTTCGCTGCGGCGGCGGCGGAGGCGGAGGCGGTACTGGAAGTTTCAGCTCCTCGGCGCTTCCCCATCACGAAACCGCGCGCGATACTTTCTTCCCTCAGACTAGGAACACAATCTTTGAGCTACTGCGGGAAGTGTTTACTGTTCACACTTCGCAGAGGGGAGTGTGACTGTGTGATGTATATATATATAGGGAGGATGGAATGGAATGAAATGAAATCCCAGTCCTCCTACGACTCCGCGACCGCGTAAAAGATACGCGTTAAATGTACAAAATAGGGTACTCCTTGCAACTCAAGCAACCAAAGTACATGTACAAAGTAGGATACTCCTTGCAACTCAAGCAACCATATTGAGTGGGCCCGCTTTCTCAGTAGGTCCAGGGTGGCACTTTCCCGATTTGTACGTACATGTTGTCTCAATAATAGTCCGACTGTATTTGTGTCGTCTTTGACACTTTTATTTAAAAAATAATGAAAATAATGAAAATATATTTTTATTGAAATTTTTTCTATTATTTAAATTTATATAATATATAATTATATTTGTCTCGGTTACTTATTAGTTCAATGTCGCTATTTTTATGTAATTGATGTTATAAGAAAATGGAAATGCCCACAAATTAAGTGGGCCACTTGGAGATGCACCCTTTTGCCTGGTCTTCCCACAAAACCTAGCCATTGTGTCGAGAGAAAGAAAAATTGAACTACATAGGTGGCACAAAGTCCCGCCATGTGCTGAACCCTTGGCGTAAACAGAAACATGAGTTTAGACCACCAATCAGGCAAAAAATTCTCAATTTTTGCTTTGGGTCAGAGCCAAGGACATACTTGCATCGCCCTAAATTGAAAACATGGTCAGTACTGGCATTGATCACAAGTTCTAACTACTGAGATACAAGTTTAATTTACAACAGTTGCACACAAGATTAAATACAGGTGCATCAAATTAGCAAAGTTACATCGCAATCTATAACAGTCGTCGAGTGATGAAACGCACCTCCCTCATTGAATACATGACGACAAATTGCAGAGCCCTTCAATAATCACAGGAGACTGCAACCCACACGCACTGGTTCTTGCTAGTCAAAAAGTCCTCTTTTGCAGCAAGACAAACTGATGTAGATACCATCCATGCCGTCTTAAATGAGAATCCGAAGCGTACCTTTGATAGCATCTCCTGACGTTACTAGCATACCCCAAACAACTGGATTCTTAATAGCCTAACTAGTTCATCCAGGACTCCATCATTTTCTGCTAAATACTGTTCAGCTTCCACTTTATCCCTGAAAATCTCCCCATCTATGGAGTAATTTTTTCCTTCTTTAGTGATAACTCCAAGCTTACACGCCAACTCTGAAGTTACTAGCATACCCCAAACAACTGGATTCTTAATAGCCTAACTAGTTCATCCAGGACTCCATCATTTTCTGCTAAATACTGTTCAGCTTCCACTTTATCCCTGAAAATCTCCCCATCTATGGAGTAATTTTTTCCTTCTTTAGTGATAACTCCAAGCTTACACGCCAACTCCAAAACCTCTGCTTCCCGACGAATGCCTTTACCAAAACATATATCCAGCTCTGCCTTCTTCATAGCAGGTGCCAACTTGTTCTTAACAACTTGAACAGAGATCCCAATACCAGCAATCTGAATCATAGTAAAACATGCCCGACTGGATCAGATACAGCAACAAAACTATGCAGCTAAAATAGGATACAGTAGACTTCACTTTTATTAGAAATCTATTTTCTAATAATTCTGTCAAAATTTGCATTTTAAACCAAGAATTACCTCATCTTCCTCCGTGATCAAACCTCTTCTCATAGTTCTCAATCGAACAGCTGCATGAAATTTCAACGCATTTCCTCCACAAGTTACCTCACTACCATAACCAAACACCTGTGATGATTTTAGATTTGATCTAACCTGAACAAGAATCATAATAAATTTAAATCAAACACAAATTTATTTTTTAAATTTAAAAAGGCAGAAATAAATACTAAATAAAATTTTGAAGGTCTGATGGTCACTTTAATCAGCTCTCTACATCCACTGAATAAAAACTAGTAAATTAATATATATAAAAAGTCCCAGCAGTTTTAGACTTGTAAGACAATGTTCCAACCTGGTTGACAAAAATGACCAAAGTCTGGGAGCGGCACAATGAGTGTTGAATTCGACGAAGTGCTTGGCTAATCAATCGTGAATGTGAATCAAACTGCATCTCACCTATTACTCCATCAAGCTCACATTGGGGAACAAGCGCCGCAACCTGAAATAGTAATTAGAATTGTATGATGAAAATAAACCTTAAATTTCATTGTCAAAAGAAACTTGATCAAAATCATACAAAAGTTTACAATTCCATCAAATAAGAACCGCACAAATATGGTTACTTAGCATTTTATCAAATCCATCAAGCAATAGCTGATAACTTTAAAATGCATATGCTAGAGGTCTAAACAAATTAAAAAAAAAAAAAAGGAAGCTCATGCACACACACACTAATAAACTAGAGTTACATTTGAGATGCTTAACACTAGGTGATTAACAGCAACTATTCTGTAATAATATCTAGGGCCTCGGGGCATAAAGCCCTCTTCCGTAGTCATCTGGAGTATTTTCATGAGATTAAAGACATTAGACTTTTCATCCAATTCTGTTGTCGGCATGTTTGCTAAGTGGCAAATAATTTGTCAAGCTGATTTGTCAGCACTTCGCTTTTAGTTCATCTCTCTCAATCTAGCTCGGAACACGTGCATTTTTAACCATTTAATTTTTAGCCTTGTTTTGGGTTTCTCTTACACCCAACGACAGGCCCTTGCTGCTCCTTCCCTTCATAATTTCGCCCTTTTGGCTGTTGACAAATTTTCTCTCACTTTTATTTAAAAAAACACAATAACTTTAAGACCCAATAAGAATAGAGGTTACAGAGTTTGATGCAATAAATCGCTGATAAGAATGAAAGCTTTCTGGGATGATTTCCATAAAAGAGTAATCACTTACACTGTCAACAACAATAACATCTACAGATCCACTTCTAATCAAAGTATCTACTGCACTAAGAGAATTTTCAGCACTGTTAGCACGTGCAATAAGAAGATTGTTTGTGTTCACACCAACTGCTTCTGCAAAAGATGGATCTATTGCATTCTCCGCGTCAAAATATGCACAATATCCTGCAAAGGGAAATTTGTCAGGAATAAAGCTAACAGAAAAATTGAGAACAGTTTTGAATCCTTTGTATTAAAATGGAGTAGAGTCCCACAGAAGTACATCCTGTCCTAAGCCCCCAAAAAAATGCAATCATAATTAGCAAGCAATCAATCAAAATAACTAGAAGAATAACAGCAAGAAAACATAGTCTGTGTCTGTGTCATTACCAAATGAAAAGCACATGAATCTGTCAATGTAAAGTAGAAGAGTATAAACCAGATCTTCACCAACTGGCCAGAAAAGACATTTCAGTTGAAACTTTTCAAGTTCTAATGTCAACATATAAAATTGGGGTACAAGGTTACAATAAAACACCTTTTTTATAATAATGAAAAATCACCTCGCTGCTAAATGCATCTGCAGCTAGAAACCACAATACCTAAGAAGGATCGCACTTCAAACAACTGGACTACTACACACCTACCATGCCTCAGTCCCGTTGACACTGATTTAAACTTCAATTCCTTTGCTCGAAAAAACTTTCTTATCTAATTTCACAAAATATTAGGTCATATAGGTCAGAGAGCAAAGATAACTACCTCTCTTCATGGGGGTTCCTCTTAGTTTAATCAGCTTGACGAAAGATCATCAAAGGCCCTTTCAATGCCCATATCCTGACCTTTTGATAAGTTACCTTCCCTCACATAACACAGTTGAACTCCTAATTATATCCTCTTATTTCTATCAAGCTCTTCTAGGAAATCAAGGGATGATTGAAAGCACAAAACCATACCAACTGTAACATTGCAGTGTGCATGCATAACGATGAAAAAAAAAAAAAAGGTTCTGCAGGTTCAATATCACAGAATCAAAAATTAATAATAACACTCAGGCTTAGAGAGAACCAAGAAATAGAAAAGTTCTGTAAGTAATCTCAGTACCCAACAAAAGAGACACCCTCAACTGGGAGAACTATTCTCCATTACCCAAGCAGCCAACACTTTAATGAAGCAAGAGATAAAATTCCAAGAGCATTTTTCTAATACAACAGAGTATTAAAAGATACTACTGATAATTGAATATAACTGTAACACTACTGTATCACTAGCTCCTTTAATAAAAGTTTCAACATTTTCCAAAAAAAAAATTGAATAGAACTAATTAATTTCCATGATGTTCTAGAATGTCCTTATGAAGCTAACAACCTCCAAGCTTCTGAGCTTCCTTGACAATCTGAAGAGCAACCGTTGTTTTACCAGATGCTTCACGTCCATAAATCTCAATGATCCTACCCTGCAAATAAAATTTCAGCGACTTTGGTGTACAAAAATGATAAAATTTATTGGATTGCATGCTTAAAAACCAAAAAGAAAAAGAAAAAAGAAAAAAACACTCTTCTAAAACAATAAAAAGAAAATAAAAAGGTACACAAACATCTGCACATTGCGAGAAGCCAATCCAACAGATATCAGACTGGATAATTTTAGAAAATCTCATAAGTCAGAGCAACCACAACAGGACAGTAGCTACTCAAATTCAGGAGAAATGAATCAATGACAGAATTTTGGGGACATATAATATAAATCATTGCGGTAGACTTCCCCAAATAATGGAAGTGACAGAGTAATTTTCAGCCTCTTGGTCTAGTATCCCGAGATTCTCCAACCCTATGACCGGCACTTTAGCTAAAGAAGGGATACCCTCCAATCACTTGTTTTAAGTAAATCACCGCCTCACCAACTTCAATTCCATTGGTACCTTTGACTGACACTTGCCTCAAAAAATAAATAAATAAAATTAGTAGCCATGCACAAAGGTGCACTGGCACACCAACAGGACAGAATATGCAGTTCACAATTTAAATGCAATAAACATGTGCTTTTCAATCGAATTGTTTGCACTTGGATAATTGTTATCACCTTCGGTAAGCCTCCGATCCCCAGAGCTAGGTCAAGCCTTAGAGAACCACTGGAAATTACAGGTGTATTTCGTGATCGAAAAAATTGCGGCAAAGATAGCATTGAATCTTTACCAAAATCACCAGCAAGACGTGAAAGAGCATGATGAAGTGCAGCATCTTTTTCTAAATTTATGCCATCATCTTGCAGTTGATCTCTTTCATAATCTATAATTTCAACTGAACAAAAAAATGATATAGAAAGCCTCAGTAACATGACTAGCAATTCAGGATGTACAAACATAGATACATTTTATGACATCTTATTTCCAAAAAAAGTGAGATCTTTGATTACATCTGACAGGAACACATTAATTAAAAAATTAAAAAATGATTTTATCAAATGTCGAGTCCTCCACCCTTCATATTTGCAGAATAAAACACCAACATAAGATACTTTGACAAAGAAGCTGCAAAATAATCAAAGATCCAGATACATGGGCAAAAGAAGAGAATAGCATCAATACCTTGAGATGAAAGAGAATGTGAGCCTCGTTGGTCCCTCTTTTTATTCTGAAAACAAAATGTAAATCACTAACTCATCTAGAACTTCCCAATACTTTTCTCAGAATGACAATGGAATTAGCATCACAAAAGGAGAAAATCGCAGCATGTTCGTAAAAACTACTGTGCATTACAAATTTCTTGAGGGATCTCTATCTCAGTTGCTAAATTAGAAATATGTCTCAAATTTATAACATATCATTCAACGAAGCTGTGAACCTAGGCAGATGCAATGTTTACCAAGGACTTCTCAAAGTGATACGCTTATACAGCTCTGGTAGTTAGCAAGCATTTCAGAAAACATGAATTTTTTAAAGTCCTTTCAAATAGACCTTCCATGCTGACAAAATGGATACGATATGTCAAATATCATGTTTCTTGAAAGACGAGTTTGTGGAAACTTTTGGTTTAGATATTGAAAATACACTGTTTTATCCACAGCCCTCAGTGAGAATTCTAACCAAGATTTAATGCAACTCTCCCACCCCTTTCACTGAGCCGCCATCAAGACAAATGCCCAGACCGCTGATTCACAAAAGAATATGAATATATTTAAAGTAATAAAATGAGATATTACCAAACAGGGTTGGTCGATAAAAAGGAAAGCAGTTCTGTTCATCAATCTGTTATATTATCAAAGAGATAAGCGCCAATTCAACCTATCATAGCCAACAATCTCTACTAGAAAATTCTACTCAATCGCATAATAATCATTTAAACTGACACCACTAAAACTGATTTCAACCGCACTTAGGTAACACAGATTTCCCATACCCTTGGGATAAGTATATAGCTTTCAGAGTCGAACAATCAGGTTCTGCCTTGTTCTTCTTTAAGAATGATATACTTATTACACACTGCATATAACAAAGCAATTGTCTCTGCAAGCCAGCTCCCCGGTGGCCAGTCTTAACCAACTAAAATCCTATTAAAACACTTATTGCTACTTAACATTGTCTAAGAACACAATCCTTCAAAATTTATACAGTTCCTTAGTAAGCCCATCAACAATAATGTCTGCAGGTAAAAGCTCATCCTGAATAGGATTAAAAAACCAAGGTGGTTAACAGTAAAGTATGACCATTAACAGTCAAATCAAGTTGCAATACGACGTAGCGTAATGATCCCGACTGCATAGCATCATAAGTTCTTGATGTGTAATCCGAATACCTCGATTACTTGACATCCTTGCTTGGATTCAATGAAAATATTATGTATAATCAATAACTTAATTCTAGTAAGCTTCTCGGGACGCTTTATAATACCCCAATGCCTTCTAGTTGCACTGGTTGCACAAACCTCCAACTGGCAACCGAATAAATTTCCAATACATCACCGTATAACATACTCTACATTTTATTAAAAGTATATCCTGTCGAACAACCAATTAATCCGCTTTGTTTTGCTCTCGAATCCGACAAACCGTCCAAAATAACAACAATAAAATTTATACCTCCGGCTATCGGCAACGAAGACATCAAGCTGCATACCTAAAATAAGACTAACACGGAAACAGCGGATACCTGTCGAAGCGAGTGAAGAGAACATGACGTAGACATTCCGGCATTGCTGAAGCCTATCCAATGCCGGATTGCGGCAGAAACTACAGAGAGGGACTTTAGTGTTCTCGTCTGCGAGAGGGTTTTAGGCTGAAACATTTGGGTTTTGAAAATGGCGCCAAAATGTCTCGGTTCAGTTGTCGTCTGAGTGTCAGGGTCGGCCCTCTGTTCTCAGTTCTCCCAGTCCCGCCAGTTCCGCTCTTTGGAGGACACTGAAATGTCCATAGTGCTCCCCCAGCCGAAAAATCGAACGTAATTCATATCGCCCGATCCGACGATACATGACGGATTTGTCACATATTTATATACGACATTTTCTGTAGATAAAAGTATTATAAGATATAGTATTCGTTTGTAGCATTTTTTTAGCATTTTATAGTATTTTGAGTTTTTTTCTGTCTTTTTGTCTGTAGGCCTGAATCCTGTTACTTCTAACAGGATGCTATAATAGAGGAAAGGGTGGTTGATGAATCTATTAGTGATGCTGCTTAGAAATGGAAACTGGAATATATATAGAAATTTGTGTTAAGAAAGAATAGTGATATATATACTGCCAATTAGGCTGATGTCCTACCTTGTATGACTTATGTTACTCTATAGTTCCTTCGCAAGGCATCGTCGAGCGGGTCAGAATCGCAAACTCCTAATATGCACGTGCACGTTCCTCTGACGCGGCACATGCTTGTTGTTCTACTGGTTGTGTCTGCATCTATTGGCACCCTCTGACGTGGAACAAATAGCTCACTATACTAGGTATGTTGAGTGTCTTTAATGATGCTAACCTCATTAAGTAATGTTAGGTGCACTTCAACCAAGCACCTGAATTTGGGTAAGCGTCTTTCTATTTCCTAAAACCTTAAACCACATTATTCAAAAAAGTAATGCTAGTTGCACCCCCGCTTTTTTTGAACAGACTAAACAAAACATTTTTTTTTTCTTTTGATTTTGATATCTCTAAAATTATGGAAATTATGAACCCAATCTTTAGAAGTCTGACGGGGAAAAGCCTAGAATTAAAAACTTCAGATTATGAAGATTCTAAGCAGAGGGGGGCAAAAGAAAAGGAAAAAAGGAAGAAGACAGAGAAAAAAAGGGAGAATGAACGGATAGCAATAGCAGAAACTTGGGATAGTATTCTATTTGCTCAAGCAATAAGGGGTTCAATGTTAGTAACCCAATCAATTATTAGAAAATCCATTGTACTGCCCTCATTAATAATAGCTAAAAATCTCGGCCGTATGCTATTATTGCAATCCCCCGAGTGGTACGAAGATTTTAAAGATTGGGATAGAGAAATGCACGTTAAATGCACCTATAACGGTGTTCAATTATCAGAAACAGAATTTCCAAAAAACTGGTTAACAGACGGTATTCAGATAAAAATCCTATTTCCTTTTTGTCTGAAACCTTGGCGCAATAAGGTAAGACCCCCCCATGGAAGTCCAATAAAAAAGAAAGGAAATAGAGACAAAGACCCTTTTTGTTTTTTAACAATCTGGGGAATGGAAGTTGAACTACCCAAACAATCAAGGCTGGTACACGAAAAGGGTACCTGCACGAAGTTGCACTAACATTATTCTCTGAGAAAATACGGAAAGCTTTATAATAGCTGTCTCGTAGTCCTGGACGAGGTGGTCCAGGCGATCGGAAAATACGGGAGCTGACAATGCTGGCCCATGCAAGGGACCACGTCATGTCCGATTACGTGGTAAGTCCTGCTAAGAATACGTGTTCGCTGATATTTCCAACTTGAGAAGAAGATTTAGATACAAATTTAATTGAGGATGAAGAACGAAGTATCTGTCGGATGAACTGAGAGGAAATCAGAGGACTTGTTTAGCTGCATACCCGTGGTATATTCATTATTCTCCGATGACTTCCTCGAAGAAGAGTCGTTGTTAAGTACAAGTTGCTACATTGTTCCTTTTTACTCGCGTACGTACGGCAATCCTGTTTCCTATTCATGTTATTTAGTTTACAACAATTTATGATAACGGGATCAAGTTTTAGGATTAAGCTCTATTTGAGCAGAAGTAATTAGTTTTCACCTAATTTGGGAAAATGGCAATGACCCGATCGAGGTTAGGTATTTTCTGAGTCCTGACTACTTGTTGGTTGTGTTCGAGTGGTTAAGTTGGGTTATATAATTGCCATCTATTAATGTTAGCATCTGTGCTTCTAATCTCGACTTTTGTGCATTACCGTAAGAACAAGACAAAAATCATCCATATTTCTGTAGAATCTCTTTTGCCAGAAAAAATTTCTTCTGCATATGCGCGTTCGTAGAACCTCTCTTGGGAACATATAGGTCTTGTGGAGGCTTTTTGTTCAGGTTTTTATGTTTTGGTAGTTGATATAATTTTAAGGCTAGATAGTTATTGTTTCTCATGTTCCGGCTTACGAGATTGTCTTAAAGGTGATGAATTTTTGTAGCTATGCTCCAATCTACGCGTTCGAATTCGTTTAAATTGAGATTTGATATTTTTAAAATTTTCACACCTGTATAATTTTTCTGAGCGTGCTTGAAATCTTCTTGGGTTTTGTCTATAATGATAACACCTAACACAAATCAATCATCTCATGAGAAAGTCTATAATGAGATACATTGTCATAATCTGACCACTTGGAGGAGGTTTTGTCTCATTAAAACATAAGAATGTGTTGTCTGTCAACGTCCAATACAGAGTGAAAGAGTGATAGGGAAGAGGGGGAGGTAGAGGCTGGCATATCCAATTGCTGTGGAATCGGGTTAAAACATCAGCAGCATTGTGAAGAAAAAAAGAAAACTATACTGGAGGTTGAAACGTGAAAGTTAAACAAGGGTTGAGGTTCTTATTCGGTTGAATGAGATTGATTGAAGATACATAATCATTCTTTTAACTTTACAGGTCGATTCACCAAATTCTATATAAAGTTGTTATAATTGATCCTTATTCAAGAGATATTGGATTGATCCTCTGCTAAGCAATGATGAGATTTGCTGTGAAGGTGCACACCCAATGAACAAAGAGAAATGGTGGGCGCCATAATGAACTTGGACCCAGCCTCTCTCTGTTTGTTTGCTGAACATGTTCACAGGGAACTCAAGTTCTGTTAAGTGTGATTAAATTTCCTTCTTTTATTGACTAAGATGCTTATTTCACTTATACACATTCAAAAAGAAGTAGACTGCACTGCTAGAAATGAAATGAAACCTTGGCAATAGCCTTTTAAGCTGCCTCATTCTAACAATTTGATTTGTTTTTAGTTTGGTGGATTGTTCCATTCTTTTCCATGGCCCAAGCTAAGACCAATTGGGTTTTTGAGGATGCTGTTTCTATCATGCCCTTTGCAAAATGTGTTGCTGGTTATTGCAATTTCCATCAAGTTTGTTTAAGTGGATAGGTCCTTTGAATTTGCAAATGATCCTCTCTTAACATCTTGATGTACTTAAACATTTTCAGAGATGGAAACAAGCCGGATATGCTCTTTAATTTAGAAACTGTTGTTATTGTTGTTGTTGTTGTTGTTGTTGTTATTATTATTAATATTATTATTATTATTATTATTTTAGAACATTCATAAAGGTTATATAACTAAATGAATTGCTGTCTTCAGAAACCTTAATAGGAAGTTTGATTTCACCAAGATCTTGACTCTGGCCGGCCTGTTGGTGTGCTGGAATCTTATAACCTCCTTTATTGGTTAAGACATGAAGACTACCATTATCTAGGACAGGAGTCAAATTTTTCTGCTGAAGTGTTGTGTCAATTTCTGTGCTTCACATATGCACTACCACTATCATATGACACCGACCTTCAGTCCTTTATGTGGCCCAAGTTGTTCCATCTTCTCATCATCTGCCTTGGCCTTGATGATATTGACACTAAAAATAGTGATTTTTTTAACCCATGGAGTTTGCATTTTGTGGGCCAACCTAAAGGGCAACATCACACTAGTATACCCTACCAATAAACTTTCTAGACCTTTTTCAATGCTGAAATGCAAATTAAATTGGGGAAAGTGTTTGACATGATAGCTTCTGTTTTCACTCTTGGTCTGATCTAGATATTCTAATGCTTTATCTCTATTGTGTTTAGTGTGCTACAGTGCAAGAGGCATCTTGCTTCTGTTGCTTGAATTCAAAAAACAAGGAACAAGAATCGCACCGGATATGTATGAGCTGTTTGTAATCAACCTAGCCATGTTCTCCACTCTTTTGTAGTATCATACATATATGGGTGATATAAGCCGTAACCAACAACAATGATGGGGACAACTTAGCCATAGGTTGACTGGCTCAGAGTCATGTGCCAATTAGTATTTTTGTCTCTCTGTTCAAATTTCTGTTTTAAGCTTCCATGAGTATTTATTCTTTTTGAATGAAGTCTTGACTTTCACCATTTTCAGTCCACATTAATTCTTTCTCTTCAATCCATATTGGTTGTTTCAGGGTTATTCCATGATACTTCTGCTTCTATTGCTTGAATTAAAAAAAATCAAGGATTAAATACTCTGCATTGGATCCAAGCCAGCTGTCTGTCAAGTTTTTGAGCTGCTTTTTCTCTCTTTAATCAAGTATATATAATATATAAATAATAGTAAAAACATTTATAAATAGGGGTATACTGTATTATAACTTTTCTTTTTCATCGTAGATTTTGTTCTTCTACAAAGGTGACAGGGTTCCTGATCCACACATGCCTGTATTTTTTTGCTTTTCCTTTTTTGAGGTCTATTTGCCCTTAGTTTCTTAGATTCTGTGATGTAAATTTCCAAAAGAACTATGGAAGCAAGATCACTGAGAACTCCTAATCAGGAAAGGAGTTTGCATAGATCTATTTAGGTAGACTTCCAAAAGAAGTACGGAAAGATAGATCTTTGAAATGCGCTAATAAAAAAAGGAGTTTCCGTTTGTAAGGACTACTCAAATTTTAGACTGCAGCTTGAGGAAACTTTTATGTTTCATGTAGAAGATATTTTTTACATTCTTAGTGAACTCAAGGGTTACTATTTAAGTTTCCCAGTCCAGACATTGCAGTTCTATGGTTCAATCTTCTATGTTAAAGTAGACTCATATTGGTTATACAAACTTGTAGAACTACAATTCCGTGTCTCCAGTGTAGCTTGAGCTTCTGAGTTGGCTATCTTATGGTAGTAAAATTAATGAGCCTCCACTGACAATTAGGTCTCATATATTTATAGATACAAACAGGGTGCACATAAAAGGTAAATGCTCAGAATAGTTCCACATCAATGATAGTGTGCTTCACAACATTATATATAAAGAGGCCTCTAGAATGGAGCTTCTGAGCTGAATGGCTTTCTTCATCCTGAAATATATTTTTTTAAGTGAAAGTGCTACATGGTTTTTGCTTGTAGAAGATAATGCATGACCACCTTTGGGAGAAACTAGCATCTTAAAGCTGGAGCCACCCAAGAAGTCCCGAAAGTGACCATAGAGGATAGCTGATGACCCTGTGGTGGTTTTGTCAGAGAGCTATGACTTTATGGTACTTCAAAGCATTATGAAAACAACAAAATGAAAAGGTAGTAGGTCCTTTTGTCTTTGTTGGATGTGATTGTTCAACATTTTCTGCCAAGTATTGATGTGCATTTAATCAATTCTGATGATGGTGAGGTGGAGTCTGAAAATGGAATGCAAAAGCTGTGAAGTGGTCTTTCTGGTAATCAAGTGGAGCTACAAAAACAATGTGCTACAGTGAAAATAAGCTGTAACAAAGCCATAAAAAATTATGCTAACGTCATTTACCTCGTGTTAGTAAATCCATATGTGTGGCATTTTTTAGATCAGTGTGCTAATACAGCTAAAGCGTGTTTGGATTTTATTTTATTTTATTTTTTTAATGTGTAAACCACTTCATTATGAACGCTTTTGCATTATAATGATTGTTTTCCGCGGACCGTGGGGGGGACCACTCTAGTACAATCACCTATTATACCATTATTGCTGTTTGTTTCTATTCAGGATATTTGGGTTATTGCGATTATGTAGTTATGTTATGTATTTTATCATCACTTTTTCGTTCTACTTATGTTATATGTTTTATCATCAATTTTTCATTCGCCATTAAGCTTTGTTGTGATAGCACACTGATAGGCGATTTCTTTTTTAACTTAGCAGAAGAGATCTGGATTCACAGACTGACTAGTCAGGAAAGTGTAGAGGAATCTTCCAAAAACAAAGATTCAGAGCCATGGAATTCAGAGGGGACTTTAGTAGTGCTGGTATGCATCCGTTCTTTGTCCATCAAATTTCTTAGAGACGCTTTGATCTGCTTTTTATATATGTAAAGCACTAACTAGAGCTGATATTGCCAATTTAAGATATTTAGGCATCAGACTTTAGGATTTAGGTTCTGTCATTAATTGCAATTCATTTGCCAGTTCCTTAGTAGGAAAAGAAACTGTCTTGTTGTGGTTTGTACATATGCTTATGCTTTCTGCTGCTATAAGCACGTTGTTCATCAGCTGAAAACTTGTGTTTTGCCAAGCTCAATTAATTAACTTGCTAACAGGTTCATCACTGAAATCTCTTTGAAGTTTAGTTCTCTGCCAATGCATTTTTTTCCTTAGGATTGGTCCTGCCTGGTAACCTTCAGTTTTGTCAAATTAGTCAGGATAAGCTGAGCTTTGTACTTTGGGCAGCTTTCGTTGGTTAAAGATTATTTTTCTTATAATTTCTTTGTTAGGGTTGTTTCTGAGAGATTTATAGTGACTTTGTAAATAGTTGTTTGAAGTTTTCTACCCATGGATTACCACTAGAGAATTTGAATGCATTAGTTGTGTATTTAAATGATTGGAAGCTCCAACATATGGATTTTGAAAAGCTTAACTTTGATATTTGGTTCTTAAAATTCAGTAGATTTTAGTGTGATGATTTGAGTCTTTCTTCATTACTTGTTTGGTTGAACAAATATTTTCCGTTGCCTATATTACTGCCGTTTCTAAAGTCGGTATATTCTATTGGCTGTTTCAGGTAGTAAAACTAGCAATGAGAGGAGTGAAACACCAAAAACCGAAACACATGTAGAGGATGCAAATTATACTGCACTACAAGAATTAAGTGAATCAAAAGAAATGCAAAAGATTCATTCAGGGCCAACTGGTCCTGAAAATAAGGATGCTAAAGGCGAAGTGAACATGGAGGCAAGTGTAACGGCTGATGATGTGATAAGAGCTGGTGGTTTTGGAGCTACGGATGGCATAGGCAGCTTTCTCCCTGTTGCTATGGACTCCACTGATTTTGAGGCCTCTCTTCGTGATGCCCGAGATTTTGAGGGGCCTCAAGGGAGATATCCAGACCTGGCTTAGGTTTTGCCGAATCGGGATAGATGGAAACTTGGAATATGTATTAGGTTGTACTTTTATCACTGTTATTGGTGCAAGCAGAAAGGAACGGAAGAGACTAGAAGACTGGGAATTATATGACCATAAATGTCTGTTGTATACGACTGCAGGCGACATTCTCTCTCTCTCTCTCTCTCTCTCTCTCTCTCTCTCTCTCTCTCTCTCATTTACTCTCATTCTCATTTACTCTCATTCTCATTTACTCCTCTCTTTCTCATTTACTCTCTCTCTCATTTACTCTCTTTCCCATTTACTCTCTCTCTCATTTACTCTCTTTCCCATTTACTCTCTCATTTACTCTCTCATTCTCATTTACTCCCTCATTTTTTCTCTCTCACCATCTCTCCGCCCCCTCTCCCTTCCCCGCCCCTCTCTCGCTTCCTTGATTAATTCCCATTACTAGTTCTGTTATAAAAGTTGTGTCTACGCTTTTGTGTTAGTTAATATGCCCAGTTTGTTGTTACATGATGGTTAACTTCGATTTTGTTTGGAATTTGTAATATTGTGTCGTTTGTTTTTCATCTGTTGATTTCTGGCGTCGTGATCCCATCTCTTGAGCTGCCTAAATATTTGTTTAGTTTTGTAAATCAAGGCAATGCGAATCGGATTTTCATTTTTAAAACAAGGCCTCTACTGTTTCTCCGACTTTCCCACTATTGTGGTCTTCTAAACAGTGATGTTTTTTTACAAGTGATCCGCCCAATCTTTCATTTGGTGTAGTGGTAAATGTTATGCTTGCATTTTGTAAAGCTTTGAGAAAGTATTTGAATTTTACAGTATTGGAGCCATGCTGGCTCTGCTTCAGGGGTTGTTCAATTTCTTGGATAATTATCTTTCATTAAGCTCCCAATGATATTGACGCGGAGGCCGTGTCTCTAGAAGAATGCCTTCTGTGGAAAATTTTCTGCCCAGGAGCCAGAATTGCCAAAGGATCATAGGAAGACTTCCTCCGGACCATAACTTCCCAGCGCGAGCCGAAGTGGACTTGCCATTCTTCCTGGGTGGTGTAATGGGGCAGATATTGCTTCATCCCTATTTTGTTCTTCTCGCAGAAGTCTAAAATCCTTCTATTTTGAGATAGAATGTGGCCCAAGCCATGGGAGCCGACAGAAGGGACTGCAGAGGAAAGAAAGGCCACTAGATAGAAAACTTCTTCATCTGGAGTGACGGCGGATGTGTTACTATTCCACCTGCAATTAAAAGAAGCAACCATTACTTGAGGTCCCGGACTAATCTGAACTGAAACGAGAATCAATCGTTCACCAGAAGAGAGAAAAAAAACAACTTAAGCGATTGAATCCATTCATGAGAGAATTACTTGGATTTGTTCACCGGGTAAAGGAGGATGGGTCCATTGTTGTTGTCCGGGAGTATGTTGCCGAAAACTTCGTCGGCGAACTGTTGAATGTTGCTTCTGGGGACGAGAAGGTTGAGCCATGGATGCGGAACTTCCCACAAGCCTTTCGACCTGAGCTTCACCTCAGAGACGTGCACCCTGTCCAGGAATTCAAGGTACGAGACCTCCGAGACGAACAAAGTGGATGGAATATAGCTCAGCTTCGAGAGGAGGCTCTTAACTTCCTGAAAGAAAAGCGATCAGGGACAGAGACGTTAGAATGTTGCAGATTGCAGAAGAAGCCTGGCGGGCTGGTTCGGTCCCAGCTTTTGGTCCGCCCGCACGTGCGTCACACGTTAATGAAGCTTTTAATAGTACTGGAGGAGAGTCGGAGGGTCCCGACCTGTTCCATGGCATTTCTCTCGTTGTGGTCAAAGTTCTTGGTCAGTTCCAAACAGAAGAGAGTCTTCCCGTCTGACTTGAACTGGCTGGCCTGCGAAGGGTCCTCTGGGTTGAAAGAGGATCTCCAGTTGTTCAACAGTCCCGTCCTATTTATTATAACGAAGCCTTCGATGTAGTCGAAAGTCTTCTCTGCCGATATCAGCATCTCCTGATCCTTGGAGAAGGTGGAGAAGTCGGAGTAGAGGACTCTCATCCATTTCACCTGTCAAAGCAATTACGAACTTGATCATGAGCATGTAATTAAGCAAGGGGAAGGAAGATCTAGGAGCTATGTTTTGTATATGGGGAAAAGTTCGCCGCCGTCTTACCATCTTGGGTGCTGGTTCAAGCGCGATTCTGGCCTTGGTTATGATTCCAAATTGGCCGAGTCCTCCCAGAACACTGTAGAAGAGGTCGGCATTGTGGTTCTCCGAACAGTTCATTATCTCCCCTTTGCCTGCGACAACGTTTTCGATATTGCAACCCAGATCAGTTTTCATGTATATGCAAATAACCACCAACCTTTGACACTGATCAGATATGTATGTCGACTCTGCATTATTTGTTCTATATATATACCTGTTACAACTTCGAGCTGGTTGACGTTACTGATCTGGGGTCCATGCCGGAAAGCCTGCCCGCTGATTCCCGCATTGGACAAGGTGCCACCGACTGTGAGGTGAAGGTAGTCCGTCCATGACTTGGGCGCGAGCCCCTGCTTCAACGTTTCACGCAGCACATTGATCCACAATTCGCCAGCTGAAACATCTACGTAAGGATCTTCTCCGTGCCGGATCCGCAGTCTGGATCCCTGCAGCGCTTCCATGTTCACAACAATTCCTTCCGGCGCTAGAGCTTGGCCCTGGAGGGAGTGTCCATGACCTCTGGCGGCAACGGTGAGCTTGGAGGTAAGACCCATTTGGAATAGATATCTGATGGTTGTTGATATGTCTGACACGGATTTTGGGTGTAGAATTGCGGCGGGGAGGGATCTGTATCTGTTCCCGAAGTCCTTGGCAGCTCGGTGAACGTCGTGAAAGCTGAAATGCCCAGCGACCGGGAGACTTGAAAGCAAGGTGAGAACTTCTGGGTCCTTGGGTGAGAATGGGACAGAGGGAAGGTTCGATCCGAGGTTTGTCTTGGCTATTGTGCTACTTAAGAAGAGTATAACGAGAAACCTCGCGAATCTGATATTGTTTTGTCCAAGAAGATACAAGAACGGCGTTGCCATTTTGTTCTGCAGAGACGAAGAACAGAGGAGGCCGGGGGAGGCTCGAGAGACTGTGAGGGGAAAAAGAAGGATAGATTCTTCTTTTTGTTTCCTTTCGTGGAGGGAGCAGCAAAAGAGAGAAAAAGAGAGAGAGAGAGAGAGAGAGTTTGTTGTGGAAATACAAATGACCGGAGGAGGGGATGGAAGGGTATTTAAAGAGAGATTTGAGTGGCATAGTCAACTCATCCTTTGTGCTGAAGAGAATCCGTAGGAAGACTGGCTTCTTTGGTGTGAAGGAAGACGTGAGTGTATGTGAATTTCTTTTTTTTTTCTCACCAGTCCTTGGGGGCATGTGTCAGTTAAGAGAAAATAGACTCAAAGTGACAACAGTTAGAAGGTTCTCTGCGTCCATAATCTAACTCCTAGAGCACACTTCTGTTTTCCCTCACTCGTAGCAGTGAAGGTAAACATTCAATTTTGTTCTTCTAAAACTGTTAGAGGAAACATCCTTGTCCTCTCGGGAAAAGAAATGGAAATTGACGGCCTGTTGTACATCAGACAAGGCCCTTTCAAGAGGAGGATTAGGTCGCAACAGATCGATGGAGCCCAGGCAGAGGGCATCTCCATCTTGTGGTGTCAGAAGAGCTGGAAGGCATCAACGTGGGGTAGGGGGTGTAACTACCATCTCCACTTCTCCTGTACTCTTCAATCAATGGAGAACCGAGAAAGGCAGGGCAAGGACGGGGCCCTTGATGCACGTGAAGCTCATCGTGTGAAGATGATGGTTGCTGCTGATTTTTAGCAGTAACTTGTAGGGGCCGGCGGCCTGAGCCCCTCTTACCCCCTATCCCAGCCCGAGCAAGATGAGTAGTGGACATCTCTGATAATGTACGAACACAAAAGGCTACTTGGAGCCTATTGCATCTCTATCTGACAGTGCCCCGAGTCTCGGATTCTGAAGGCATCAGTGATCAGTCAAAAGCGTGGGCGGAAAAGGTTTTCACTCTCTTATCAGCTTATTGGCTAAAGATGGTGGGATCTCCTGTGCATTACGGCGATCATTGCTACCTAGTTAGGGTCATTTACAGCACTCTTCCTGCTGTTCGACCAAATGTCTGAGAGAACCTATTTCGCAATTCCTCAAGTCTGAACTCCCCGTAGCCACCCTAGGGATGCAGCCGCGGTGGGTTGGTGTGAAGGAAGAGGTTAGCATTATTTTAAATCCGGTCCGGCAGCATGTCAGATTACCAAGCTTTTAATCATTTGTTCGGTGACTAATCGCACAACATGTAATCAGTCCTTGCCATAAGCTGGGTCCTAATCGTTTTCGTCGTTTTACTCTTTTACAGGATTGTTTATATGTCCAGAGATTCTCTAAATTTTGGGATCGTGTATTCTTATGTTGAATGAGGGTGAGAAAAAAAAAATTCCCACTTGTAGTGCAAATTAGCCAGATCTTGGTTCCCTGTCTTCTAGATGGAGACCGTCTGGAAAAAGATGAGTTGGGGGGCCATAAACTAATCTTGACCATCTCACTAATCTTTCGGCATGCTATTGGATCCTTGGCAGCTAATTGGAGGAAGACAAATGGCAGGCCTCACTCAACTCTATGGGCGATACACATAGGGCTGCCACGTCGTGGTGGGCCCTCGCGGATAGACTATATTCATCATGCCAAGTAGACTAAAGAATTTGATGCTGAAGGTGGGTAGGACATAATAAAACTAGATCCTCTATTTGTGAAATAAACAAATTACCACTCTCTTTATCATGTCTCCCAACTCAGTACATTCCACTCCAGTCATGTCTTCTTGTCCCTTACCACAGATAAAGAGGCCATTTGCGGCCACTGTTTCCTACATGGTCTTCTTATGCAAAATCACTGGACACGGTTGCTCATCAAATGTTTAATTTACTTACAGACGATCAAGCGATGGGTCGAGGAGAAAAACCCTGTGCACAGAAGTGGCAGAAACTGCACATAAAAAAAAGGGGATCCTTAATCTGTGGGCCATTCTCACATGCTACTCGCGCGGTATAATCTAGGCCATCCAATTGGGAGTTAACATTCCTAAACTGTATCTCTCCAGAGAAAAATCAACAAAGATCCACTCGATCAATATGCAGCAGCAGTGGGGAACTTCTTTAATTTGCCTGTGAAAGACCATTCTTGGATTGTAAAGCTCTGGATGTGCTTAAGCAACAAGTCAGAATAATGCATCACTTTCTGCATATTCTCTGAATCATGCTTACATCATGGGGAGCCTGTGAAAGCCAGGCCTTGCATGAAGTATATATCTCAAGCGCCTCCCAAGCTAGGTCCAGCACAAGGTTTCGGCAATCCCGGCCCCCTCGTCTCACAAAGTGAGCTTTCTTCTAGTATTGTAGGTATCATGTGCACTACAAGAGTCCTGTCCAACTATAGAAAAAAAAAAAAACAAGGCCAACCAAAAGATGAGAATAGAAAATATTGAAGTTGACAAGACTCAATAAAAACATATATATATATATATAGTAGTCTTAAGTGTCATATATAATAGAAGCAGCTCAACTGGAAACATATCTGTAACTATAAGAGGAAGGGCGGCTTCATTAATTCCCCAATCCCTTCCTCATTCACAAAGTTGATGTGAGATTGTCTCTGTTTCCTCATCCATCATGTTAGTGACATGTGAAGAAGAGGAACCCATGTGACTGAACCATCCAAATTGGTACTTCACTGACTTCTACAGTAAAATAAAATGTATTTCTCTAGACATCCTTTTCTCTAATGCTTGCCACACATGGCTAGATAACTTGAGATATTTGGATGGATTCTCTCTCTCTCTCTCATTTGCTTTCTCTCTCTCTCTCTCATTTGCTCTCTCTCTCTCTCTCATTTGCTCTCTCTCTCTCTCTCTCTCTCTCTTTGCTTTCTCTCTCTCTCTCATTTGCTTTCTCTCTCTCTCATTTGCTTTCTCTCTCTCTCTCATTTACTTTCTCTCTCTCTCTCTCTCATTTGCTTTCTCTCTCTCTCTCATTGCTTTCTCTCTCTCTCTCTCATTTGCTTTCTCTCTCTCTCTCATTTGCTTTCTCTCTCTCTCTCTCTCTCATTTGCTTTCTCTCTCTCTCTCATTTGCTTTCTCTCTCTCTCATTTGCTTTCTCTCTCTCTCTCTCATTGCTTTCTCTCTCTCTCTCTCTCTCTCATCTCTCTCTCTCTCTCTCTCTCTCTCTCATTGCTTTCTCTCTCTCTCTCTCTCTCTCATTTGCTTTCTCTCTCTCTCTCTCATTTGCTTTGCTCTCTCTCTCTCTCTCTCATTTGCTTTCTCTCTCTCTCATTTGCTTTCTCTCTCTCTCTCATTTGCTTTCTCTCTCTCTCTCTCTCTCTCTCTCTCTCTCTCTCTCTCTCTCTCTCTCTCTCTCTCTCTCTCTCTCTCTCTCTCTCTCATTTGCTTTCTCTCTCTCTCTCTCTCATTTGCTTTCTCTCTCTCTCTCTCTCATTTGCTTTCTCTCTCTCTCTCTCTCTCAGCCAACTCTTTTTCACAATCGCTTTAGAAATTATACATATAGATTCTACGATCCTATTTCTGCAAAAGCCTACTTATCCTTCCCTCGGCATGGGTTTTGTAAGCTTGTGCCAATATTGGCAAGGACGACTCCTTTGTCTTCCGTTCAGGTCTTGCACATTGTAACTGACCCACGTACAGAAGGAACTCGCCTTTGCCGTGCTTCTACTTTCTACTTCTGCTTTTGGGTGGTGTCATTTTCTCGATCGATTACTTGCACCCATAACTGCCAGAGGGTTCCCCACAAGTCTCAAATTGAAATTTCAAAGCTGAGACCACTTTCCTTGCTGCAGTAGATTTGACCATTACCAGCTCTTTGGCTTTGAACGTATTGACCCCAACCTGTTTCCTGCAGACAGCTATAACATGTTCTGGTTAGGCCATGGAAGCACGCACACAGCTGCTTAAGTTCAATGAAGTTAAAACAGCAAGGAATCCAAACGAACACACACACACACACACAGCCACAGATCGAAGAAGGATTTGCTTTTTCTTCTTTTTTTTTTTCAGATCATTCTACGTATATAAAATCAGTTGAAGATCTTACATTCTGGGTATGTATATATCTGGTGTTTAATGCAGGAGCAAATATGGAAGTCAACTCCAAACGCAGTGAAAATTACCAGCTTTCGATAGACTTTAATGGCGAATTGAACTAATTATGCAGGATGGGTCTCTGGCCATATATTGCTGTTGGGTAATTAGCTGTGACAACCAGAGATTGATAGCCATGATCGCTACTTATGAATGTCACGCGTGGTGTGGACCCCGAGTATTGGAGAACCAATTTGTCTTGCGCGCGCGTGTTTGTTTGGGTAGACGACTTTTTTATGTAAAAACCC
Source organism: Aristolochia contorta (assembly GCA_022405105.1). NCBI lineage: Eukaryota > Viridiplantae > Streptophyta > Magnoliopsida > Piperales > Aristolochiaceae > Aristolochia > Aristolochia contorta. The sequence continues at coordinate 35,329,826 of CM039665.1, read as the reverse complement.
ATCCAATCAATCACACAAAAACCTCGATCATCAGATGAATTAAGACAACGAAGAGTCAATGACAAGATTACATTTTGAACCGTTTCTGCTAACCTAGTGTGATTATTGGTGGCATTTTCCAAATTTCAGGTAAGGGGACGAATGATAGGAGATGTAGTAGTGGAGCGGTTTCATTCCCATCTTATTGAATATATTGTAATGGAAGTTGAGGAAAAAGGTGGTGAAGTGATCCTGAAAGAGAAAGGCCGGCAACGCCAAGGGCCCGCGATCTTCCTCCAGTGATCCAATGGCGATATTACGCGTGTCTTTATCGGTTCACCACCACGTGGGTTTTCGTGGCGCCCGACAATGGGCATTGTAGACTAGGGTTTTGGACCACCAGAGAGAGAATCAAAGAGAGAGGAGGAAGGATCGATGGATGACACTGATCCCTCCAGTCTCTGTAAAAAGGGTTGCACTACTGATCTTCAATATGTGATCTGAAAGGACGAGAGGGAAGGATCCATTTTCATGGCCACCCTTCACCTAGCATGCAGATTCACACGCGTGTCCCTTTAGGGCATTATCCCTCTTTCCTTCAAAATGATGGTGCTTTTGAAAGGCTATACTTGTGGAAACATGGCAACGAGCCACTTTGGAGGGGCATGATCAAGTGAGAGGGATATATAGGTCCAGATAATGGGTCCGGTGGATAGATCTAGGCCGAGAAGAAGCTAAATTGGTAAATGGTGCATGATCAACCTCAGGCTCTAATTCAATGGAGCTGCATGAAGCAAGCAATATGCATTCAGCTCATTGTCTTTCTGTCTCTCTAACCACATTCTCAATCGACCTGTCTATTTTTCTTTTGATCCATGATCTGTCTAATGAGCAGTTATTGATGCCTTAGAGCTCCATGCATTGCTCCGTATCATTATAGTAAGATAATGGCCAAATATATAGCTTGGTAATCAATTAGCACCTCCGTCAGTTCATCTGAATCTGTTGAATATTTTAAGTGTTTGGTGGAAACACATTGTAAATCTACTCACTCCCCTTTCCCATCTTTCTCAGTGTCCTTTAGTCGATCGAGCACCTCATTGATAGATACCAGCAAGAAAGTGAAAGAAAACGAATCAGGTATATAATGCTCCGCGTAAGTGATGATCACTGGGGATCGAGTTTCCCCCAACCCACCCCCTGAAATTAGTATGCTGCTGCAGGGTGCATCACTATTGGGAATAGCACTAGTACTACGCAAAATGCATCGATCGAGCTAGGAGAAATTAATATCATGTGGAAGAGTACTACTAGTACTTGATTAAGCTAGCTAGCAGATCAAGCAATTAAGTTAGTTATTAGAGTAATAACCAGCGCCCAACATTTTGGACTCACTGCTGCAGCTGCAGATGTGATAGCTCACTAAGCGGGGTGGTGCGCAATACAGACGTCTATCACTTGCACCTCACTGGTAGGAGAAACCAAAAGCTTTACAGTGGCCAACCAAACATGCAGTGAAGGGTCCCACGCCTTGGATATCTAGCTATTGGATAGTCGCTGAATTGTATATTTTTTATCATGAAAGGCTGGAAAACATACGAAAAACATGGATTTTTGTTCATTCAATTAATGGACCATTATAAGGTTTGACAGCAACTTCGATCAAAACAAGCTTTTGGCTCTTCATTTATGGCTAGCTTGTCAAAGTAGAAGCTCCTCCGGGACAAGCAACATTGGCACTATCCATCTTTACATGGACAAAGATATTTCAGCAAGCTGTCAGTCAAACAAATGATTCTTCCCTAACTCCATCCATCCTCAAATAATTGGATACCAGTTTACAGACAAATATGTGATAGAATATTATTTATCTTTCTATGGCGTAAAACAACAGTCTATGAAGCGAAGACTGCCACATGGCTGGTAAACGCCCTCTAGAACATTTCTTAAATGCAACATTGGTTTGGCTAGCTCCAACGGCTACGTGGCTTTGATGTGCATATATAGATAGCATCGTATCAATATTGGAACCCAAAAGAAGTCGGGAGTGGTTGCTTTCCTGGTGCAATTAAAGTGATCTGTATAGTATAGTATGGACCCGAGAAAATATTCTCCATGGCTCCATCTTGATTACCAAGACTGTCATGGCGTTGTCACCTTTTATGGCATTGAGGTATCAAATTAAGAGGAAAAAAAAATGTGCTATACCACAAAGCATGCACGATTTTTTAGAGGAATCGGATCCTGTTTTGCCTTCAATATTATTCCATAAAGTACGTGGCATTCGTGTAGGACAATCAAAAGATGAATTGAACTCCTGTGGGGCTTTCTTGCTTGCTTGAATGTATGTATATATATATGAGTGACCTTTCAAACCCTAATTGTAGTTACAAATTAGTTACAAATATGGAAGAAAGCATTCCTCAGGGCCCACCGTAACGATATTAATTCCCCAATCTTGTCGAACGTGTCCAACCTGAAATGGACCACAGTGGACTGGTTTAGTTGGAACCGGCACCATTAGGGTCAAAATTCTTCTTGTTGGAGTACTGTGACTTGAATGAATCTTTGGAGCTGGTCCAAAGATGATATATATTGGATGTTATTCTCTACCATAGCAGGGAGATTAATTAAGAGTGTGGTCGGCGCCATTGAGTTGATCAGAAGAGGCAAATTAATTATGGTAAGGGGACAGTAGTACTAGTGACGTGTATCTTCTTTTGATCTGTAATTGATCTCTCGTCTCTGTTCATGGGTTTTTGATCTTCTAAGAAAGAAAGAAAGATGACTCATGTTAATTTTTTTGTCGATTAAGGCGACACAATGTAGAGCCACTGTCCCTGTAGCACTAATTATTAGCCTTACAGCTTCAGAGTGGACAGGGTGACAACATATATAGTAAACAAAGAGGGCCCTTCATGATATGCTAGCTGTGGAATATTTGATCAGTTCATGAATTGCTCCCATTAGTTTCTCTCACTTTGTTCCAATTCATGATATATAATATCATTCAATCATGCTCTTTTAGGCATATCTTAGTGTTAATTTAAGGTGGCAGTACCTAGCAAGACATGATCGGATTTTGTTACTTGTTTAATGTAAAGAAAGATCATATATAATTTGTTTGAGACATTCTGTCTACCTACGAATGGACATCATCAAGAAGAGTAACACAATGTTTTCCCATTTGAGAAACATCCTTACAAATCACAAATCCTAGGGTTAGCCTCACCCTAGCTCCCATCCAAAAGCAAGCTAGCTGCTACCCCATAGCCAATCCATGTGGGTCCAAATCGGTCGGGCATATCGACATATGTCATCGGGGTTTTCGCCTGCTCGTAGAACTGATTCGGCTCTTGACTGAAAATATCCATAATCCGCGTGGGAAGAGCAACATGTTGGGCTTTGTTGCGTTAAATCGACTTCAAGCAATGCGTAGGGAGACGACAGGCGAATTCAAGACTTTTTAGGGTTAGGATTAGAAGATCAGGTGTAGTGGATCCCGAGGCCTGGAATGGTTCCGTTTTACACATCCAAACTCCACTTAGCCAGCAGGGTGGGTCCTTGTTTCTCACTCAAAAAAAATGATTTAGGGTTTGACATGATCAGGGAAGCACGTCAAAGATGCTTTTGGCATTGCCACTATCGGCATATATATGAAGATAAGAAAGTCATCAGTGGCAATAAAGTTCCTTGGTTAATTAGAAGGGGTACCGGGTACCATGATCTTGGTTGAGTGTAGGCTACAGAGCTGACAGGAGGGTGCTCTAAATCTTCAGAGATGATCACGGATATACTGAGACATTATTGGTGATGCTTGACCGTGATATGAAATTGCGTCCACATTCATTTTTACTCAATCTTAGCTTATTAAGAAACAATTCGAGTATGCCCTAATAATTTCAGTCATCGTCTCTAAGACAAAAAAACAAAGTAGGTGGGGACCGAAATCTATAGTTATTCTTTTAATTTATCAGCTGCAGGCATCTAATATTGATCAGTCACTATAGGGTATCAAGAAATGAGGTTCCCATTCTTTTTATTTTAAACTTTGCAGCTCCAATCAGCTGGTTGATCGATTGGATTATTATTTGGGAAGAAACCTGCAGTTATATATGCTAGGAACACGTTCATATAGAATTAAGATCGGAGTCCTAAGGTTATGTTTAATATTGGTACTAATATTTTATTTGTCGTAGCTAGAAACAGCTTAATTAGACTCTCTTGCTTTAACATACATAATGTTCATACTTTCCTAGATTTGAGATTATTGCATGATGCATATTATATGGGCCATTGTTTGTTTCCCTTTGAAAGAGGAATCAAATAGAGAAAAAGAAAACCTAAAAGATGAGAGTTTCAGTCTACATTCTCCCAGAGAAGAAGCTGGCAAGTACGGCTTCTTCCCCGGCTGTGCAAAATACACGTCAGAAGACTAATGTCTACCATGGAAACACTGACGTACGACAGAGCAGAGCAGGCCTCTGAATTTGGGGAACGAGTTAAACAAATGGGTTAGGTCCAAGGGCACTAGACTAAGCTGCAGTGCTGCTGCTACAGCTTGCAACAAGCACATGCATGACCACTTTGTGTCTCCTTTGATATTTTTGTACTTTCGATGATAGTCTGTCCACGCAATGCATGCAAAGCTACGTACGTGATCATGATTTCCCTTTTCGATCCGTGCATGTATATTTTTACGTTCGTGTTCTGTCTTCGAATTTAAACCTAGCTATGTATCCATGCATGCTCAAAACTTCAATTACTTTAGTGTAAGTTATTAGAGTATTATGTTGCTGAGTAAAGATCAATGCCACTGAAAATTAATAATAGCTAGAGACAAAACATCTTGAAAGACGGGAGAGTCAGAGACTTTTCCCCCATAATATGACCCTGATTAGCTAACAGAAATATTAAATATTTCAACCGATATATATTGTACCACTCAAAGAAAACCCATGTTGAATTGTAGATTTTATATTTGGAGTACATAATCAAAACTAGGATATTAGTTCTATCAAGTGATGGGAATCTGATCAAACTGTCTTTTTTGAAGCCTCGGCACAATATAATGCGAGTCAAATTGATTGAGCAGCAAAACTTAGTGGAGATTTGGCCGCAGTTTTCAGCGACCATTAAAATATTCCCGTTCAAAAGTCCAAATTGCACGTGAATATTTAGGAAGAGTCTTCGTGTTACCGTGTAGCGTGGCGGCACCACCGAGCTAGGTTGATGATCGGGACTGATCAGGACCACGCCACCTCCATTAGTAATGTTTCTTATTAAAGATGGATATCTTCTCTGTCTCATGTCTCTGATACTTCCAGATCACTCTCGGTGCTCTCTACCCAAATCCACCAACTTGACCACTATTTTTGCCGTTTTTACCATTTGTTTTTACCAATAGAAGTCAGTTGGTCCATACAAGGTTTTGCGAGTTTGACCTAACAATAACGGCGACTGCCAAAATATTTCACAAGCCCATAATTTTAATTCTCTCTTATGATTAGAAAGAAATCACAGTTTTCTCCGATAAGATGGATCTATGCAAGAATGCCAAAGATGTAAAGAAAGTAACGTGATTATTGGCATATTGTCTGTGATTTATTAACATGGGAAACACACAAATAATATATTTTAGGCCCACTTCTTATCATATACTCATTGACACATTTACACATATACTTACACAAATATTTGTACACCAAGCTTAATTAAAACGTGGGCTCACATTTGTTCAGCTCTCAGCTTGAGATTGAACTTTGTTTTAGTAGTAGTTGCGCTCTTACTTTGCTCGGCCCTCCTCATTGCACAGTTGTCTTCGTGCACCTCTCACTTCCAAGTATCATGGTGAAGCTTTAATTTTTTTTCTTCCTTAAGACAATGGAACACAATGCTCTTGATGGAAATTGGGTCACATTACTTCATCAACTGCTTCAATATTTGCATAATGGTTATTTGCAACATGAGAGTTTACTTCTTTCTTAACATACTTTTGAGAGAGTTCCCTTGTGGGTAAGGGGGAGTATTTGTGGTACCTTTCATGGTATATGGGGCTGAAAGATTGAGAGTCTGATTTTCATATAGATACTCAAACAACTAGTTTGAGTAACTTAAAACTCAAACTCAAACAAATCCTAGATTCAACTTGGATTAACAATAAATTCAAACTACCATGCTCCTAAACAGTGAAAAGGTTAAGTCTTTAAATTGATGGAGGTTTAGAAGCATGAGCATATTAAATATAACAAGCTATAACAAGCACATTAATCAGAAACGCTAATCTGGTCCTTTCCTTCATTTTTGCACAAACAAAATAAATGCAATACAGATTAACAAATCCAACAGAATTACAACAATAAGATTTAAACAGAAGAAGAACATCAAATTAAATCAGAGACCTAATTACAACATGCAATCAAGATTACGAATCAGGAACATAAACAAATAATATGATTTTAATCTAAATAATAGCAAACAATTGAATGATGAATTAGAAAGATGGATTCAGTCTTGAAGTAACTGAGTTACTAATTCAAACACTGAAACTCTAATTCCAGAACTTTGTTTATAAATGACAGTAAGTTCAAATCAACTTTTACTTATGAAAAAATTTGAAATCGAAATTGCAAATAGATCAATTAAAACAATCAAGCAAATCACGCTGAAATAAAACCAGAAAACTTATCCGTTTGAAGACCAAAGCTGTGGCGGGAAGACCCACTGCCTTAAAGACTTAATCGGCGATCTCGGATGCACAATCGACTTTCTGATAGTCTCCCAAGGTAACGCAGCTCTCCTCCGGTGAGGTGCACTCGTCGCCGGAGAAGTGGAGTCGCTGGAGATGACCCAGAAACAGAAATGATTAGAATCCGAGAAGATTAGGACGATTGAGAGAGAAATTAGAGGAGAGAAGAACTTGATTTTTCGTACCTCTAATTTTCGGGAAAAACCGTCTTTATACCCAACGCATCAACGGTCGTCAGAGATCCGTCGCCTAGGCTCATAGCCGTTGCCAATCTATAGAGGTGTGAAAGAGAAAAGAGATTGTTCTACTTTTCTCTTTTCCTCTTTCCTTCTTTTCCTCTTTCCTTCTTCCCTCTTTTTCTCTCATCTTGTCACCTCAAACCCTAACGTCTCTCCCGAATTCTGTCGGGAGAACTTAGGGGAAAAATAATACGAGCCGGATCCAATTATCGGATCCGGACCCGAATTCGGACCCGAACCCCGGATCTGACTCGTATGAGTCATTTACCCAACAAAGATTGCCTTGAGGATGAAAGGGACTTGACAGTAAAACTTGTTATTGAGGGGAATAGTGTGAAGAAGTCTATAATTTAACAAGAAGCACCAAGGGGAAGCAATTGTGTGAAGACTAGATTTTGATGTAAGCTTCACAAGTACACATGCGTTCAACTTCGAATTACCTTCCCTTCAGTTTAAAATCTTCATTTTAACCTGAGGGGGAGTGTTGAGAAACATGGGCCCAAGCCTACATTAGTGGATGCCATGTATGACTTGGTCAAGACACATGGATGTTGACAGGATAGTTGACCTGGCATTGTGATTTTTAATTGGACAGTAAAAGGTAGAATTGGAAAGTCTTTTAAAGTTGAAGTTATAATAGGATATGGAGATTAAGATTATTATACTTATATTTAGTTTATGATTTTAGTTTTGAATAATGTTAGTTGCACTTAGCCCACGCATCTATCCCACACACTTGTTAATCTAAACGATTGATGCCTAGGGTTTATCCTTTGGAAAATAAGATTTTATAAAAAAATATTTTTTTTTATATTTTTAAGGGCTTAGATTAACATGTACGTCAAATTGGTGCGTTAGCATTACTCTTTAAATTTTCATGTAAAGTCTATAAATATTTGAGAGGATGTATATGGAACATACTAAAACATCATGAATCTAATTCCGTACTTTCTTCCTCATCCTAACTGAGTTGTTTCCTTCTAGCTCTCTCTCTCTCTCTTACTCGTTTATACTTTGATTCTACAAATTCCACATGGTATCAAAGTAAGTCTCCGCCCTTTGACTTATTGTCTGTTGTTGATTTCCTACCACTGCCATCGTCTTCGGACCTCTGGCATCAACTTCTTCGTGTGTTGTCATTCTACGCGATTTGTGCGTCTTCTCACTCACTCGCTCAGAGTGCTGATTTGTGCAATTTGTGTTGTCCTTCCCTCACTGTCGCGTGTTTTTTTTTTCAACATTAAGCGCCCCAGCAATGAATTAATGTTGAAACATGATTCTGCTAAAAAGTGTCAACAACTACATGGTGACCAACACCACTTGCCCTATCACGGTGGAGACGAGCAACCCTGCACCTAAAACTTGAAGAATGGAGACCAGAGACGGAAACTTCTATGAAACTTTTGTGAATTCGCTTACTGTTCACACAATTAATTTTTGAAGAATCTAGAGGTTTCTAACAATATTTATATGTCATATAAACCTACATATTTTTTAGCAATTTCAATATAAATATATGAGTCTTTTCTCATGTATTCAATTGAAATCTTTTTGTTAATTGAGAATTTTTTTCCAATGCCCATTATATCCTATTTAGTTTAGAGTGGTGATATGGGTACTATGATTTTTTATTGTGAGTTTTTACAGTGCAATGTGGTGTCCTGGTTGGCAATCCAAGTACAAGATAAAATAGAAACTATCTTCCTATTCTATAGGGAAGCCTAAACCCTAGACCTTATCTGGAATGCCAACTAGGCTGCCAGGAGGACAGCCACATCAAGAAGAAAAACCTCACTGTAAAATGTCAAAGTAACCATATCATTTTTCTTTGGTTTATTGGGCACCCAGAACCACTAGAATTTAAAAGAGCGGTGATATAAGTACAATGGGTTTTTACATCCAAGACTTTACACTCTGACATGGCGTTTATGTTGCAGTTTGATAAGAGATAAACTTGGAGATAAAATATGTAAAATTTTAGTTTTTTAATAAACTATTATCAACCTATTAAACCCTAGATTTTCTCCTACCTGGACCACCAACTATGCAGCCACGACGTAAAACCTCGAAGTAAAATTAGGAAATACTGATATCAATTTTCAATTTAAAAATAAATTATGCTAATTAGACTAAATAAATAACTAAGATTTTCTTATATCTGAACTTGGGCGAACACATTATAATCGACAATCCTGGCAATCCTCTCTTTCTTTAGGTTGGGTTTGTACATCAAGAAATCGATTTTAGACTTGGAGGGTATTTAAATTAGAGGGTACTTAATTAAAAATCAAGGCCCAAATACAAATGATGATTGTAAGCTTTAAAAAAGTGTTATCCTACTTTGGCATAAATGCAAACACCACAAGTTTTTTAAGGGTTATTTGATGAAATCATTCGCATTTTTTGCCTCAGTTTGCTCAAGCAAGAACTCACTAAGGATCATAATATAAGTTAATTTTTTGTTATCGTCATTGTTAAATTTGTTAAAATAAGATGATATCTAATACTATGACTAATAAAAAAATCAATTTTAAGAAAAATTTTAATAATAGATAATAATTTTCGACCCAATGCTCTATGTGAGTCCCTAATTATTGAATTATAAAACACTTTCTTTCTTTCTTTTCCATCAAGGTGTATAGTATACGCAGGCTTTCACTTATAAATATAAGTATTACACTATGAATAAGTTTTGAGTAGTGTATTGTGTACTGTGATAACCACATCAAGATGTAAAACCTACTTGTAAAATGTCAAAGAATGGCTTGGATAGTAGAAAATGCCTTGCTAGTTGGGGAGATCAAAAATACTCGCCTACGGGATTCTCTTTGAAAACTAGCTGACTAGCTGAGGACTTTTTGTTTCTTGTACTGTTTTTCGTATTGGTTGATTAATACTTTAATGTTCTTCTGATGACAGAAGATGCACTTAATTTGAAGCTTCATAAAATTCAAGACAAAACAGAATTCTTCACAGAACCTCGTACAGCGGGACGAATCGCCCAATATTGAGTAGGTTAGAAACCACAGAACTACAAAATGTGCCCCCAAAACACAGGCAGCAAATCACTTGACCAATATCGTGTTTCTACAGGTTGATGGTGCGACAACGCCAAGTATAATTAAACTAAAACTTCGTTGATCCTAGCACCACTTCAACGGGTAGCCTGAGGGGTTGGTGAAGCAGACTCGACAACGTTCTTTGTTAACATCATTGTACGAACCACCAGCTGTTTCGTATTCTCAATAATCTGTTCGTACCTGAAACCAAATTGAACAGCAAATTCATAAAATCACTAACTACACTCTTAAAAGTGAGAAAACACTTTACAACGGTAGTACCAAAACAAGTGACTTACACATTGATATTATTGGGCCCCATAACGACAGTGCCCGACTTGGAGTCAATCTTTGCATCAAGTTTGGCATTCCTTACTAAATTTACTATCCATCTTTCAGCCTCGTCATAACCCATATTCAACTTCTCTGCAAGCATCCTGTAACAAACAATCAAACCATATATGTTTATACCATAAGACAATGAAACAAATACAGAAAAAGGTGCAACAAGTACAGGAGCATTTAATCAACACGAGGAAAATTTAACACTAGAAATGATGAACCCCCTCAATGAGAAAAACATTAGTCTACCCTAAAATATGTTGATGTGGAGGAGCACAAAGAGGCCAATCTTCGAATTTGTTTGCATTTGGTATGTTATCATATGAAATAAATTCTTTATATTGTCATTCATAAAAGAGACGAGACTCACATGTCTACAGTACAAAGAAAGGGAGGTTACCTAGGCTAACTCCAGTACTATATTAGACAAGACACCTCACGTATACTCACATTCCAAAGTCCCAATGTAATAGCAAAACTTCAGTTTCAAACAACAAGATCTCAACATCACACAACCAGACGTGATAAACTTGCCCAGATACATAGTTTTCAAAATGTTGCTCATACAAATTGTGACAGCAATTGTACAATGAACTGAATATTTTAGGACAAAATTACTTCCAATCAAGAAGTAAATAAAAAACCTATGAGCCACCAGCAACAAATAAATGACCTTTATCACTTACAAAATAACAAAACCAAAAATAAATTAATAAATAAATTATTATTTAAATTTAAAAGCAATATAATGCACCCAAATCAGCCATTACCTGAGCATTCAAATACAATACAATAAACAAAATAAAACTACACAATTGCCACTAAATGGAGCTCATTATAGTGGGATACTCACGCAATGTCAATGCACTGGTGTATCCGGCAGTAAATCTCAAAAATGAAGAGACGTGCATTCTCAATAAATTCATCCCTCAATGGTACAGAACTGAAGTTGCCATCCTCAACTCTTTTGCCAAGGAATGGATCATTCAATATTACCTGCACAATGGTCCGCTTCATTATAAGGTTCTCAGCAAGCACCAAAATAAAGACAAAATTAAATAACCTCATTTACAAGAAGGAGCTACAGAAAAAGAGAGAGAAAATAAAAAGCAAACTGCACCTAGGCAACAGTACCTATCCGGCATACCAGTCAATCGAAAAATTTTAAAAAATAAAAAGATATTTTTTACTTTATAAAATCTTAAATTCTAAAGGATAACCCTAGGCAGCCATGTTTAAGATTGGCTGGTACGTCAGATAGGTACTGCACATAGGTGCAGCTAGCATTTTCCTCAATAGAAATGCCTCAAATCTTCCAATAAACAGATGAAAGAATAATTCAAAGCTCACATCTTCACACTCCCGCAGCTTCTTCTGTGCACCCTCGAAGTCATAATTTACATACAGGCATTCTATAAACTCTGTGATAGGATCTTTGTAACAAAACTGCTCCTGTTGGATGACCTTGATCAACTCTTTAAGCATGTTCCTTCTTCTTTTATTAACGATAACAGCAGTGGCAACATACCGAAGAAGATGGTGGGCATTGGTTTGAATAGCATTCAGGTACCTGAAAATTCCTACAGTTATGAATAAAATGAAAAGAAAGCTATAAAAAATGTGAAATAGACCCTATGTCACATGCTCTTCCATTAAGTTTATTCTCTTCCTTTTTTATACAAGTCAGAACTTTAGCATCAAAAGCTTACAGACTTACACAAACAAACAAAAATTCTTAAGATTTTTCATATAATAATTAAGGAACCATGCTAAAGAAGACTATATCTTGCTTTTTATATCATTTAGAACCAGAGAATATTGCAGAAAACAGAATGGTTCATTGATATAAACTAAACCGCTCACTTGCAAGAATAGTCAGAAGAACAAGAAAAAAATACCTAAGCCCCAAGAGTAGTCCAAACATGTAATTTAATATGAGACAAGTATTAATAATATTTATAGAACACACCTGTCCTGAAAAAATAAATCGATGATTCCATTCCTCCCATTTTCATGGTTGAAGAAAATGTACAGGCTCCAATGCATTAACCAGATTCTGTTTTGTAATTGAATCAATGGAGATGCAAAATTCTGCACTAACAAACATTCACCTTTCTTAAACAGCAAGCAACAGTATGAACAAAGAAAAAAATGACAACCATGTTAAGAATAGAACCAACCTTGGAGTCAATTATATCTTTCAAGCAGTTAAGTTCCTCGAGAGCAATATCCCAGTTCTGCATAAGAATTTCTGCTGCAAGCTTACCCCAGAGAGCACTCAAGCTCCGGTCAGGATTAGTACACAAAGCTCGGTACTGATACAGATAATCAGCTGCTCCAGAGTAGTTTCCACATTCAAACTGGAATTTGGCATACTGGTATAGGGCCTCTATTTGATCTGGACCAATCTGTTCATAAAATAAAGGTGCCTCATAAGACGGAGTTACGGGTCAGAACATGGAGCTAACTTGTTCACATTACAGGTTTCAATAAGAAAATTTTGTTTCTCTTAGATAGATATATGCCACTATTATATACTACCATTGTTAAATATTTATTTTTTCTGTTAAAATAGTGCTTGATTGCCCCATGACCCTAGGGAATCTTGAGTCCAAGACTTTTATATATCTTCCATAGTTTTTCATTATTCAAAATCTCACCATACTACCATCTATAGAGTTTCAAATTAACAACAGTCTCCAACCAGAATGAGTATCTCTTTTACAGCTAGATAAATACTTATGAGCTCCAATAACATCAGTCAAACAACCAGAATACGGAATTCATACTAACCTGGAACCGATCATTCAGCATCTGCAAGTTGTACTGCTTGTCAGACCGGGACTCTTGCACCAGATTGGCGTTTTGTAGAAAAGTTATCAGAGGCGCTGCAGACTCCTCCAATGATTTCAACCTCGCCACCACTTCCACTCTTCTGTCCACCATATCTAGCACCAGAATGAATATATCAAATCCACAATGGTTCTCTCCGCGAAGGGTTCGAAAAAATAGAGTTACTTTCATAATTCATACAACTGATAAGCGATAATTCAGAGGTTTCACCGAGACATAATTTAGGCTAAAACAAAAGCAAACAAATAGACGGGCTTAAAAAGAGAACTACATAACTGACAAAGTAATAATGCTAACCTTGAGGAACTTCCTCGGTGTGATAGAGACTCTTGTGGATGTCCATGGCGTAATCAACCATATTAGTTTCACTGAGAAGCTCGATTTTCGCCTTCAAAATCTCATCACCCGGATAGAGCTGACGGTCCTGGAGAAATTCGAGCAAAGGGAAGACGAGATGACGATCAAGGTGAGGCGCAATTCGACTCGTTAAGTCATAGTCCGCCATGGCAAGTAGCTTGCAGAAAGCTTAACGGAGTAGAAACAAAGATATGCAGGGAGGGACACTAGGGTTTCGCGGCCAGGCCGATTCGAACTTGATAGCGAAGGATTATCCCACGGCGAGGCTAAGGCGCGCAAAATACCTCCGCGCGTAGAGACATTAGGGTTTTGTTGTTCGACTGCAAAAAGTGGGCCGGCTCGTATCCAAAGCCCATTAAGTTACGAAACCAAATGTGGGCCGTGGCATCGTTTGGCTACAAGGACTCTTCAGAATAGTGTTTTTATGAAAACGTTGACTCTTACCTCGCTGATTTTCTCCAAAAGAGTAATGTTAGTCTCACTTAGCCCTATAAATATTTTTTTATTATAAAATTTTATTTTCTAAAGGATAAACCCTAGGCATCAATGGTTTAGATTAACAAAAGTGTGAGATAGGTGATGGGGCCAAGTGACACTAGCATTATTCTTTCTCCAATTCTATTCATACATTAAAGGGAAGTTCCCAAACAGTTGATTCTACTCTTTTAAGAACATTAAGATTTTACCGTGTCAATTGATGTTTTGAGTAAGAGTTAATATTCTCCTATAAACAGGTCGAGTTTAAATTTTCTTAAATTTTCCACAACCTTAACATTATAAAAGTTGATATATGTAGATGAAACCATGGAAATCAGTCCTACTGGCTTGCGAATCTCCTGCCCTTTACGTTTGCTAATATATTTTTCTCATCGGCTTACTAAAAAAGAAAAGAGGGAAGCTGAGACTGAATTTGGTCTCGGCTAGTAGGTTTCGTACAGCTGTAGCGCGGACATAATGCTTGCCTTACAATACACCATAAAGATAATCTTAAAATCAAATACTCTCGTATTCACCTGACCAAGTCACATAAGAAGACTAGCCTACATTCCCTTCCCAGCCGTGAGGTTCTTCAAATTTACTTTCTCCGATTCTTCTTTTGAGTTTTAATTTTGGGTCTAGAAAAAAAAAATCCACATGAAGTTCAATTTAACTTTTAAGCATTATCAACTTAATACTCTGTAAGTAGGTTATGCTCATCTGAATCCCCACAGGGTGAAGCTACCATTTCAATTACAGAAGTAGATCAGAGGAGCCAGTAGTCTTGACTCCGCCAAACCTACCGCATTCAAGCAGATCCTATCAATTAATACACCCGACGAGCCAAGTGTTATTCAAGCCCTTTTAAATGGTCAAAATTGACAAAATTTCACCTAGAGGGTAGTAGCAAATTTCGCTTCCTGGCAAAAGGCTAAGATACAGGTAATACCACTCAATAAGTTCTCAATATACGCCTGCAACTTACAAAACATGGGCGATATGCTCGTATGTGTTCCAAATCAAGATATGGCCAGCCTGTGACTCACGAGATGGTGTACGAGAATGATAACCCAAAGAAGAAAACTCACAGACAAAACAGAGAGGCTCCAGATTATCGAACCATCTATGGTCCCTGATGCTACTAAGATAAACATGTTACAGCTTCGAAAGCCCACGAAAAGATCATCACCTCCTCATGCCTCGACCACGACCACGGAAACCACCACCTCGACCTCGACCCATTGCGCCTGCAGCTGCCTCACCTTGGGCACTCTCGGACTAAACAAATTTAAGCACATAAAAAAGTGAGTATTTTTCCATCAGTTGACATTTGCTAAGAACACTAGCAGGGACTACCGTGCACAAAGACTTCCAATAAATAACACTGTTCTGCGTTTATGTCATTAATACAAAGACAACCAAAGAATAATAACAAGGATGACATCTACATACAACCCAAAACCGTAAAATGCACTGGCAAATATAGAGTAAAGCTTCAGACTTTGGCCATTTAAGCATTAGATATTGCCAAGGAGTGAAACAATTCAACAGAATATTTTTCCACTACAAGGCCTAGAAACTTTCAGGTTCATGACAAGTCACATTTGCAAAGTATAACGAGGTACATGCAACAACAAAAATTGAAACAGAACGGAATTGGAATTTTTAAAAAATGAGAATCGTGCAAAAAAAGTATTTCTTGATATTCTTTAAAAAATAGAAGAGAAAAAAATTCGTTATAAAGCTTTAGTATCTCTGTCTCTAGATGAAAAGACAGAAGTAAATGTGTGTCTGGCACTCAGTGCTTTGAATCCACCTATGCACAACACAGTTAAAATTAACATTCAACATTTTAAGGAAAAACAATATTTCACATATACAACCAAAACAATGCAAACTTCTGGATATGCAACTCCGACATGTCCACACATCTATATGAGAGACGTGAGATAAAGTACGAGGTAACAAGGAGATTCTGTGATTTGAAACACAAATATACATAGGAAGAATACCTTAGGGTTTTTTACAGTTTCATCCACACTAAGAATAAGACACGCAGCTTCAGTTGCTGCATTTATAGCGTTAATCTGTAGAAGTATACCAAAATAAAATTAGCAGTTGATTTTAAAACTAAAAATGCAAACGAACATTACATAGACAGTCTACGTACCTTGACAACTGCAGGTTCCCACACAAAGTTGGCAAAAGAATCTGTAATGCCACCAGTATTAATATCCACTCCAAAACGAGCACCTTCACCTGCAATAAGCAAAGAAGATAACAGCGCATAAGTATGGCTAACACTGACATCCATGCACATGGAAGTGCATAAGTGGAGAACAACCGTTTTCTTCAATTAGAGAAAGAGAAATAACATGGAGGAACTATAAGCTCGAAACATTAAAGACAAATTGGCTTTTTTCCCCAGTATGATACAAACTTGAAGCAAAAAAAGGTAAAAACAATACGCAAACAAACATTAAAATGACTAACCAGATGGAAGTGCATGTTTTTGTCTGAGTTTGTTAAGAACATCGGTTGCATCAAATCCAGCATTATCACAGAGTTGTCGGGGAATAATCTGCAGAATTAGGATAAAATTATATACAAATAGGAATAATCTGCAGAATAAGGACAATTATACTCAAAAAAAAGATCCATGAACTATAGCGCAATGAGATATTACCCTATAAACTCAGCATAAAATCAACTTCAGGTTTGCCCTCACAGAGAATGTAAAGAATTGATGAAATGCAATTTGCTCACAAGGAGCAAATGCAAAAAGTATACCAGGGTTGCCCCTCCGCAGAAAACGTAAAACGTTGATAGAATGAAATTCTCTTACAGTTAGCAACTGGAAACAATTTCCTAGATACTTAAACATTAGGCCCATATGACATGCATACCTAGTTACCATCAAACAATCAATATTACTACTTTTCAAGCCTCACAATGATGCACTTGGAAAACCAATTGCATCCTCGATATGTCTTACAATTTTGGATTATTGTTAATTGACAAGCATTATGAGGATTACTACAAAAACAGAAAACCCAGTTTCAGCACATGAAGTGCCGCACTATGTTTAAATGCTCTTTTGATGCTTCTGCTGCACAAATGCAGCATAATTTTTAAAGCCTACAAAACAACAGCATCAAAGTAGTAGAAGAATAGATTAAATTTCACCAAATGATATGCTCCCAAATGAAATCTCCTTCACTCTGCTCTATCATTTATTAGCGGCATTCCTAGGTCGCCCTCCTTCAAGTCTTTACAAGGGGCAAGGAGCATGATAAAATTACGAGAGGCAGGGGGTATACAAAAAAAAATTACTTAGAACCAAGTCTCCATGTTTACATCTGCCTTGAATGCTCAATCCAATTATTTATCAGCACATACCAACAAGAGATAACAAACAGTAAGTGCTACCACTTAAACACGGACAGATCCATTCATACAGATACAGTGCAAAAATGATGAATTTTACAATATAAATATTGGAGATAAACAGATAAACAACACAAAAAAACAACAAAAGAAAGGTTTTGAGACAGTTTTTTTGAAACAACAAAGCAACTGACGCATAATGTAAATCATTGCTGCTTGTTACTGTTGTTTTAACTTCAATTAACATTAAATTCATCTCAGGTTCAATAGAAGCTTCAGGAAGTTGAAATACTTCTTACCTCCAGTGCTTTAGCATATGAATTTATAAACAACTGGGACTTGCCAGCAATGGTTCTGGCATGTTGCCTGAGATACCTACTGATCTCCATCTGCCACAATAACAACTAAATAAGAATATACACAAACTTTTCCTTTTGTACTTTTTGGATATTAGATGCACAACACCCTGATATCTCTCCCAACCACCCACAGCCAATCTACTTCTACTGAACATTTTCGTCATAGTGGAGAGACAAATAGACTTGTAGTAAGACATGTCTTTGATCTTATATTGAAACCACAAAATGATAGTCCCATGCAGAATACTTTTATTGCTTTAACTAACAACTAACAGGAGTAATTTAAGTGCATAATATAGCGCGGGGCGCAGGAGCGCCCAACCTCGCACACATGCCCGCAGGCACAGCTCTGAGTAAAAATCCAACAGAAAAATCATTTATAAATCAGAAGACCAGGTCGAATAATGAACTCAGTCCTAGATATTCTTTTTTTTTTTTTTTTTGACAAGACAGTCCTAGATATCCTAACAACGAAACGCATGTAAATTCATAACAGGCAGGCATAAAAAGCATACATCAATAGCGCCACCTCCTGCAACTACGGTAGAATTCTTCATAGCTCTCCTGACAATCATGATTGCATCATGTAGGCTGCGTTCTGCTTCCTCAATAAACTACAATAACAGCAAATAAGTAAAAGAAAAATAGAAATCACAACATACCCACAAATTGCCCTTTTTACGTACAAGCAGGCAATTATACAATACTACTTATAAGTTGAGTGAATTCATCATCATCAAACCAAAGTTATACACACCTGATCAGCACCACCACGAAGAACAATTGTTGCTGTCTGGCCTGAAGGACACCCACTAAATATATTGAAGCGATCGTTTCCCACCTGCTTCTCCTCAAAAACTTCACAAGACCCAAGAACCTTCCCACAAAATAAATCCCCTTTCTTAGAAAAGAGTTTAACCATGTACATAACCAAAAGATTCATCATTGCAGAAGGAAGATTGCAAATAACCAGATAACAGAAGAGAAAGAGATACCAGAGAGAGAGAGAGAGAGAGATGGAGAAACCTATGATACAGCATCACGGCTATGTTATTTTCTTTTTTTTTTTTTGAGGACTCTATGTATAACCTTTACTTTAAACCTTTTAATGAATTAATGTAAAATGTTTGACCGACTCCATTACTTTTATAACCTAGTGTCATGTAAACTGTTTCCACCATAGAGGGTAAAAAATGATGCTAATGATAATTGTATAATTTTCTCAAAGCCTATCAATAAAGTACAGCAACCATGCCTATGTGAAGTTTTCTTAATCACTTCTAATATATTAATGTAGTGTTCAACTAACTCTATACAATTCCATTCAATAGGTGATCTACACCTGCATTCCCCCTCCCACCATAATGGAAAAACATATGAAGCTAAAGCTAATGACTATAGTGACCACGGACGAGGTCACCAAGTGCACCTTGCTGTTGGATCAGCCTTTTCTCTATGGTGTCTTGATTCTCTGTTGAGTATTTGTGTTTGTTTTCGCCTTTTTTACTCTGTTGTGTTGCCTTCTATTTTACTCTCATTCTCCCTCTTTAGGCCTTCTTAATAAATTCTCTTTATTATTACTCCCACAAATAAATAAATAGAAAAAAAACTGTACTTGTAACAAGACAGGTAAATATATGACAGAAGTAAATAACAACAGTTGAACGTACTCAGTTAATTCATCAACCCCTGCTCATGCCATTTGAAAATGAAATTCTTAATAAAAAAGTTAAATTTGCTAACCAAAAAGACCATACTTTCAGGAGACTAGCTTTTTCAGCTCATAAAATCATCCCTTTGAAATTTTCCAAAAAAAAAAAAAATCATCTCTTTGAGACACAAACTTAAAGAACATCTATCAGAAGGTAGTCTAAGCTGATTGAGTTTTTACAAGTTGTGCTTGAAAAGGATTGTTCATAACTAATCTGTGAGTGATGACAACGCGTTTCAAAAGGAAAAGGATCACAAAATACTGACAGAAGAGCATTTGGAAGGTTTCATACTGAGTACATAATCCTATGAATGAATGTGTATTGACAAAATGAAGAAAAAACACAAGCATTAATATTAATGGTAGACAAATCTAAACCTCATCAAGTATGTTATTGACAGTTGTCTGCACTGTACCACCAGTTGCGGCAGCTACACGATTTAAATCTTCTTCCGTCACACGTCCAGCACAAAAAATATCTCGATCAGCAAAATACTGCATCAACAAGAAAATATTAATACCTCTAAGGAATATTTTCAACGACTAATACAACAATGCGGATGGAAAACCACCTGTGTTGCTAAATCACCAATTGCCAAACGTGAGAGAACAATTTTTGCCCCACTTTTGACACATTTATCCAACTTGTCATAAATGATATTCCACTCTGCATCCACAATAGATTGATACTGCTGTGGATCTGTTAACCTGAAGAAGAAAAGAAAATGTTCGGTTGAAAAAACATTACAATGAGGTAAGACAAAAACTAGAGGTAGTAAAGCTACCTAATTTCTGCATTTTCCTTCTCAGATTTAAGCTCGAGTTCGATGTTCAGAAGAAGAATTTTTGGGTTGACAAACTTCTTTGGTTGCTGCTCAAAACCAGCATACGAGAAAGTCTTCTTGAAAGCAACACCATTAACAAAAAATGAATCTCGCATAGTACCACCTGGAACCTACAGATGACAACATTGTTACAAGCATTACCCCTTAAACAAAAGATCCTCCAAAACCTTTCACATGATCAAGGAATAATTCTGCTACAGAATGAATTTTGGGATTTGTCCAGAAAACAACAGAATATCTATGTTCATCAGTTCATGTAACTATCATGTGATCCTCTAAAAATCTGGCCACATTTGCATACTACGAGATATGCCTATATAAGTATACAAATCTCTATCACAAAATACTACTCTTTCATTATTCAGCTGAGACTTTCATAAGAAACTGATCCTTAGGGCAACCAAGAGCCATGAGCCACATCCACGTAATCAAGAGAACTTAATAGAAAGCTTTGTGTAGTTTAAGGAAATGTCCTTCCCAAGAAAGAAGTTTATCTCTGATGGCAAGGTGGGAAATATTTCCAGCAAACAGAAATTACATAATTCATAAGAGAAGTCTCAAACATTTAACGAATTCTACTCACAGTTAACCCAAAGTTTTCAAAATTTTACATTATCCCTTGATATTTTTTAATTGCAAACGCTAAGAAGTGCAAATTTGGCATTGCAAATTCCCCTCTATGATATATTTCGTGTTGTGTGCAGCTTCTTTCTGACTGACCAGCTAATATCCAGTTTATGTCTTCTTCTGTAAATTCATGCATTTAACACCATGTAACATCTTTTATTAATAAAAACTTTCCCATCCTTGCTTCAAAAATAACAATTAAACAAATAAAAGTGCAAGCTCCTAAACAGCTCATGTGAAATATGGTGAAGTTAGAAAGAGGATGTTACATGATAGCTGCTTGTCCACTTGTTTGTCATAATTATCTTATAAGAGAGTTATACAGATCTTGCAAAGCACTTGCAAAACTACCTTTTTCATCACATTCTCTTACTTAAGGAAAATGTTTACTACAAAAAATTCTTATTTAAGAATAAATGTGTTCTTTACAACTAAGACATATAAATAAATAAACAAGAAATATGCTATGAAAACGTGTGAAAAATACAAGACACAATGCAAACCTGATGAGCTAAAAGAAATAAATCCATTGGTATTAACAATAACACAAAAATAAATAATTTTACAACCAAAATAATTTTACAAATTTAAATCCTGCATTATCTGATGATTTAACATACTATGCAAGCTACCATAATATTGGAAGTTACCTTAATCAAGCTTAATAAAAAAACCATCCAAACATGATATCATTACTGTATCACATCTCAGTTTCAAAAGAACACGGTAAGTTTATCCACTCAAATGTTTAAGTTTAACAAGATTTAACATATATTTAAAGTACATATCACAAACACTTTGAATATGTATGCCATACCTTTTTTATGCCTATTAAGTTCAACCTGTCGTCATTCCCAATTGCCATTACAGCATCCACAACCATAGTTGCAAAGAAGTCCTTTTCTCCTCCAATAAGCTTTGATGATAATGTTGTAGCAGCACATTTGGCCAATAAGCTTTTTTTCTCTTCTACACTTTTTCCTTCGATACTCACAGCGAGTTCTTTGATCTTATTAATTGCCTGTAAAAATATAGAAAAGATGCAAAGGTAAGAGAATGCATTGCTACCTTGTTTAGGAAAAAAAAATGAAAATGATTTACAAAATACCAGATAGGCAGCTATCCTGTAGCTGCGGATTAGATTTTGGGCATGGACACCATCCTCGATGAAGGGTTTAGCCTCTTTGAGAAACTCTCCAGCAAGAAGCACAACTGTTGTGGTTCCATCGCCAACCTAAGTGCAGAAAAAGGTACAGAGTCAAAATTTCAAAGCTATTTTTAGTGCACAATAATGAAAATACAACAAAATGAAAAACAAAAGAAAACGACATATAAGTGACCTTCATGTTCCAAAATCAACTACAAGGTCAACCATTTGACTAGCTTCTCAAATCTTCTTAACATTTGCTTCAACAGAAAAACTTTTTTTTATGCATGTGCGTGTACAAGTTCTTGAAAAGCGTTTTGGAGGGGAATAAACTGTTGTGAGAGACTAGCGTCTGAGTTTCTGGAAGACAATACAATACGAATTTCTCGTGAACATACTTCTACATAATTCATCCCAAGCATCACAAAAGATTGAGGAAATCCCTTCACAGTGTTTATGAAATGGCAAAATACCATCAATAAATATCCTCCAAACATCTAGGGGTCATTGAAAGAGCAGAAATGAGCGGACACAAATGCGACCCATCTAAATGGAAGTTCTAAAAGGTCCAATAATGAGATTAAATAAGTGATCTGACGGCAAAAGAAGGCTCTTTCTGATACAATTCTGTATTGCATTTAGAAATACAAAATACCCACAAGAGTACCCAAGGTTTACATATTTAGGTATAACTCATACCATTCTTCAGTTTATGTTCTCACTCTTTGAGTAAAAAAAAAAAGGGATTCTGACATCATTGCTTTTTCTTTTCCCCGTCAAGAATCAACAGCATCTTGCAGGGCTTTGAACTCCCTGAATAGTCTCCTTTTCCTTTATTATAAATGGACACTCATTTACTTCTCAAATAATTGTTGTTTATTCGTCGTAGAGTAATTGAATAGCTTGATGTTTCTTCTTACGATCATCTTTATTGTCCAGTCCTCCACCTTCCCGGATCTCCCAGTCCTATTGACTTCGTTTTTCTCTCTTCCCGAAAAAAAATGGAGAATGGCATTCAAACAAGCTGCTAGAACACGACTAAACCAACCCTCTGCCACTTTCTACTTCATACAGGCACTACAGTATTCTGCCTGTCCACATCTATAGTGATTCTGTTAAAAAAAAAATCAAAGTTGGAGTAGGGAACTCTTTCGTCAATACTACAGGAATTTAGATATAAAACTTCCATATCAAACATGAGATTTTTTTTTTTTTCATCTAGACCACAGTTGAGTAAACGTTTAACGCTAGAAACCCTCCCCCAACACCTTGAGCTGGACGCCTCAAGGGAAAAATGGATAGGAGCTCAAAGAAATGACACCAACCTCCGAGTCCTGAGATTTAGCAATGTCGACGAGGATCTTAGCAGCTGGATGTACGATGTCAAGCAGCTTCATGATGGTGGCACCATCGTTTGAAATGGTGGTGTTGCCCTTGTCATCGTGAATCAACTTGTCCATCCCTCTCGGTCCCAGAGTCGATCGAACCGAATCCGCCACCACCATACACGCGTTGATGTTGCTGATCAATTGGGGCTTCCCCTGTGAAGTGTCCGTGCCTTCCTTCAACAAGATGATCTGAGGTTGCTGCAAAAACGACGACAAGGTATAAGAACGGCATCGCATGAATCCTAGTGCAACAGCCGACAGAAACTATCGGAAAGGACATTACCAGCATGGCCGCCATTTCGCGAAACGCAAGATCAGACAGAAACTGAGAGGTAAAGAAGAGTTAGGGATTCGGAAGGTTGGAAAGGCGAGAGGTTTATAAGAGGTTTACTAGCAGTCTAGCAGAGAGTTGAGGGAGGCAAAACAGAGGGAAACCACGCATTCGAAGAGATGGAAACGTCTAGGTTTTTCGCACGAGATGGACGTCGAGGGACTCGCACATCCGTACACGGATACTCGCAATCTCAATGGTTGATTGTGCGGGACCCGTTCTGTTTACGGGAGGGACCAGTCTTTCAACTTCCGTTGTACGGATGTTTTAGGGGTCTCATGGCGAATTAAGAGTGTTTTAGACTTTAGTATATATTACTCTTATGAAAGGAGCTTTAAATTCGGCAAATTTATTTATCCATTATTTCGAAATTAAATTAAATATTATTCTTCGTTTGAAATAGGAAAGGGGTTTTGGCTACTTCTTTACGAGTTTATTGTTTGATATGCGTTTATAAACTTTATAAAAATAATGATAATAATTTAAAATGTTTTAGAATGCAAAAAAATAATTGCAAATGACATGGATGTGTATGTTTTATATTAACTAACTGAAATATAGGTAAATGGTCATACGACTATTTGTCGGGAAATAAATCATCGATTAATCATTTTCTTGTTGGACTATATTAAACCATCAAACACAAGGCCAATTGTTTTTTTTTTTTTTGAGTAATGTTATGCATACAGTGGGGGATACATATAATTGCGTGCATACATCGAGCCAATGCATATTTTAATCCATGTGAGCGAGATGTACACAATTGTAACGCATATCATTATTTTTTGGTATGTTTTCAAGACGAGTAATGTTATGTCCCGGGAAACAAACACTGGCGGATGATCTGGCCAAGAAGGGTTTGTGTTTTGAAAGTCAAGGAGAAAAAGGCATCTAGATTTGGATACACCATATTCCAAATTTTTTGAAAAATGACCTTTTAAATGACTGCATTGCATGCTTAAGGCAAGAACCATTTTTTGCGGATGACTGTAATGTTATCCAAACTCTCTCTTCTTTAGACCAACTCGTGGATCCTCACAACTCTCAGTCACACGAATGAAATGTTTTAATATGGCTAATGATGAAAAAAAGATGAGTAATCTTATGCATATAACACTATTATGCACAATTAGTACAACCCCCTCATTGTATATGTGGGACTCATAACATTAATATTTTAATACCCCACCACTAAAGTGAGGGGGTTGTGCGTATTTTGCGCAAAATAGTGTTGTACGTATATCATTATTCTTTCAAGATTTTGTGTTAGAGGTAGTGATATAAGTAACTTTTTAGTTTAAAGAATTTACATCCCGATGTGGCGTCCACCTTGCAATTCAGGTAAGAGATAAACTCGAAGATATAATTTGTAAGTTTTTTTAATAAAATATTATCTACCAATTATATGGCTAAACCCTAAACTTTAGATTTTCTCTTACCAAGACTGCCAACAATGCAGCCAAGTCACACTGTAAAACCTCTAAGTAAAATTATGAAGTATTGGTATTATTTTTCTGTGTTGGAAAATATCTTAGGTTGAATCGAGTTTTATAACATAATTAGAGATACCTAAACACTGTTATCACTTAGATCATTAGTGAAGTCGGGAAGATTTACTAAAAGGATTTATATATAAACACACACAAAATTAATCATTTGAATAAAATTCAAAAGAAATGAATACATATTTCTTTAATTCAATAACCGATCAATAATAGATTAATTCATAAGAAATAGAATAAAATTCATAAAATCAAAATGTAATCCATCTTCACATATATTGTCTAAGTTTACAATATTCAAAACCTTGTAATTAAATTTCTAAACTTGGAAAAAAAATAAATTTAATTATAATTATTGAAATAATAAATACAAAAAAAGTTGACTCTGTGATTCCATAAGATGGAATTTTACTTTTTTAAGGTAGAGGAATTTAACATCAAAACAAGAAAGTGTAAAAACACAAGCCCTGGAGCATTCATATTCCATAGGGCTTTTAATATTTGAATACGTCTTATAGGAGATTTAAAAATTCGTGAATAAAATAAAAGAGTAATGTTAGACGCACCTATTAGACATACACGTTAATCTAAGCTCTTAAATTTATTTTTTTTATAAAATCTTATTTTCTAGAGGATAAACCCTAAGCATCAATGGTTTAGATTAACAAGTGTATGAGATAGGTACATGGGCTAAGTTCAACTAGCATTATTCAAAATAAAAATATCTAATTAGACTAAAATTGGAGAACAAAAATTATTGAAGTTGAAAGTATTCAATGAGAAAAAAAAAATATAAGAGAGAGAGACAAAGAAAGAAAAATTTAAGAAAAAGAGGACACGTTAATAGAAGGATAGATGAAATATAAAAGGAAAAAATAGAGAAACTTTTGCAAAGAAATATATATAGGGCAAATGGATATTAGTAAAAGGAAGAAAATTTAAGGCGGAATTTCATAATTTTCAAGCTTATCTTAATGAAGGGTATAATCTCAACAAAATAAACATGAGGGGTTAATACAGTAAGTTTTAATGACTCGATGGGCCAAAACATACGAGGCGAGGGGCAAATTTTAAGACGAGGGGCAAAAACGAAAAATTATAAGAGAAATAAGTTTGCGTGAAGGATATTCCCAAATTGCCCCCCTCCTCCGCCCGAGGCTACTTATTCATCTCACTTCCGCTTCTTTCACTCCCAGAGTTTCTTTACTTCCAGGGCTTCATCACTTCCAGGGTTTCATTACGTCTAGGGTTTCTGCCGTTCAAATCTTTCCGTTGCAATGGCGGTTTCCTTCTCCGATCTTCACACCGAGACTGGGGTGAAGGCCCTCGACGAGTATCTTTCCGGGAAAACCTACATCTCTGGGTATTTTATACTATACTGTCCACTCTTCTAGTCGTTGATATGCATTCTCATTCGGTAGCCGGTACGGGAAGTAGATTTGAATTATCGAAATTGTTTTCAATTTACCGTAGCATTGAGTTTTCGCTATTTTTTGTTTCTTTTGATATTATCAATGCTGCATGGGATCGAAATTTATTCGTGCAATATCCGATGCAAGAAGTTGCACATCTTTCATTATTTGTGACAGTGAATTTTTCTTTTTCTTTCCTTGAAACTATTTTGTCTCGTGGTGTCTTAACAAAGTATTTCCCACATGGCTTTGGTATATGCAGAGATCAGCTTACCAGAGATGATGTCAAGGTTTTTGCGGCGGTGCTAAAGAAACCCGGAGAAGATTTCCCAAATGCGTCTCGGTGGTATGAGTCGGTCTCTTCACATTTAGCCGAGAGGTTCGTGGGTTTTATCCCTTCTTGGTCATATGTTAACCTTGTTTTTTGCAACTGATGATATGTTTCTTTTCGTGCGTTGTCTTCTTTCCTTATTTGCGTACTTAAAAAATCATTTAGTTTGATGTACATATTTTGTTCGATTGTTTTTTTAGTCGGAAGGGCTGGTCCCTTCACGTTTAGCTGTAAATGTTCGTGGGTTTTATCACTTCTTGATTATATGTTAACCCTGCTGATTGCTAATGATGCTACGTTACATTTCCCGTGTTGTTTTCTTTCATTATGTGCATAATGTAATAATTTAGTTCGATGCGTATAATTTTTTATCAGTTGGTGTTTTCTTGGTCGATCTTGCTCGTAGTTAAATCATTCATGCTTCATATGTTATTTTTAGATATGCCGGTTAGTCTTCGAAAAAGTTTGCTCAAACTGTAATTGCAGAGTGAAACTGCACCATTTTTGGATAGTAATCAAACTGGTTATTTATTTTGGAACAGCGGGTCTCCTGTACTCTTATTTTTCATATCGGGAAAACATTTTCTTCTTTTGTTCATTAGGCTACCAATACTTTATCTCTTGTCTTAATCTGGTAGTGTTTCTTGAGGTGTGCAGGGGTTATTTTATGCTTCCGTGTACTGACTAAATGTGAAATTGTCATTACTATTATTATCACTGTTAATATTACAAATATTGGCATTTATTATGCAATCTTAGGTATGCCAAGGAACTTTTAACTGTGAGCCACTTTAACCGTTCAATGTTTGAAATTTGGAACTTGAATCTATTTGATTTATAATTGTAATAAGAAATGTCTCTGCTGTTGCCTTTTTCATTTCTACAAGTGACATAAAAATATCTTTTTCCAGATTTCCCGGTGAAGCAGTTGGTGTGAGATTTGCTGGCCAAGCTGCTCCTGCAGCTGTGCCTGTTGAGCAAACTAAGGTATAGTTGGCTTTTTTTTTCTACCGTGCTCCAACAGTTTTTTTTTGCTATTATTTTTCCTTCATGTTACCAAAGATTCAAGGATTGGGGCCCAATTGTGTTGGTTATGAGGTTTTCTTATACATTATTGGGTTTAATTTATCTATTTCTAAATGCTAAATAGTGTCTATCCAGTGATGGAATCTTATAGCAAATATATATGCTTTCACCTAAGCCGTGAAAGCTCGAACTTTGCATTACATTTTGCTGGAAAATGCATTTTATTTGAATTGTAAGTTATAAAACAGTGATTTGAAGTTTTCCATCTTTCAGGATGCTGCACCAGCAGATGATGATGATGATGATTTGGATCTCTTTGGAGAAGAGACAGAGGAGGACAAGAAGGCAGCTGAAGAAAGGGCAGCCGCAAAGGCCTCTACAAAGAAGAAAGAAAGTGAGAATATCCTGTTTCCAGTCATTAAGATATCTTGAATTACTTTTGTATAAGAGCGTCCATGTACACTAATTTACTTCTTTACAATTTTTAACGTCAGGTGGGAAATCCTCAGTCCTTCTGGATGTGAAACCTTGGGATGATGAAACTGACATGAAGAAGCTGGAGGAGGCTGTTCGTAGTGTTGAAATACCGGGTCTCTTTTGGGGAGCATGTATGTGATTCTTTTTAATTCTTACTGCAATATTTTAGCCACCTTGAGCCCCATTTCATGATTTTATTTGATAATGTTTTTATATAGTTTTGTCTGATGGGCTTCAACAATTTGTGATTATCAACCTTTTTGCAGCAAAGCTTGTTCCTGTTGGTTACGGTATTAAAAAGCTCCAGATCATGATGACAATTGTAGATGACCTTGTCTCTGTTGACTCCCTCATTGAAGAGCGCCTCACTGAAGAGCCAATAAATGAGTACGTTCAAAGCTGTGATATTGTGGCGTTCAACAAAATCTAAATGGGAATTAACCGCCAGTTTTGTTTGGAGCCTCTCAGCAATATCCTAGATTAAATTTACTGTTTTAGGTTTACGTTCTTTTTTCTGCTTGTGAGATGATTGTTGTGGCCTGTAATAGTAACGATCTCATGCGAGTGATTATTTTCTCGTGATATAAGCTTGAAAATTTTGAATTCCTTTCCAGTTTCCTGTTAGAAAATTTTTTTGCAACTGCTTTCTGGCTATTCTTTCTAGGGTTTCTATTTGCACTTGTTCGAGGCATTGTGCCTAAGTTTATGGATATGGATCTGAAAAGTCATGGTTACGTAGACTTGTTTGATTCATGTTCAGATTCCAGTTTCTCTAGATTTTAGATAATCTAATGTACTTTACATAACAAATTGAAAATGTCCCGTCGATATTAAGCATTCATTTTATGTTATTGAAATGCTGGAGACACTTTTCCTTTCCCTTGTCGAAGTGTTTACTGTTATAAGGGAAGGCCTTTTAAATTAAGAAAGCCTACTTTTTATCAATAACAAATTCATGATGCTTGGAAACGCCACTTCGTCGATGCTGAAACTGTTCATTTCACGTGTGTTGCATCCCTCTTAGAAGCTCGTCCCGAACAGGAGAATGAGATCTGAACTTCGTCTTTGATACATTAAAAGAAGTCTTAATGTCTTGATATTCCATCCATTTTCCACAAGTCTTGGTTCGGTTTACTAGGCTGACGTGATTGGACTGCACAGGTTTGTATCCTTCCTTTCATTTCTTGATCCGACTGTTCGATGTGAAGTTTCAAAGAGACATGATTGAAGAGATTGAAGACACGGTTGAAGATAATCGGACTTCTGTTCTTGTTCTTTGACCCAATAGCCTATATAAGGGCAGGTGTCGGAAGAGAATGTTCTGCGCTTGTCCGTCTTCTGTATTCTCTCTTCAATGACTGACGAAGCAGAGACATGATAGAGATGACCGTTTAGCTGATCCCTTTTTAATGAACTACAATTACATTGTTTTGAGAGATAAGTTCAATTAGGATTGCTTAAATATTGCAGGTTCTTAAATGATTAGGAGTATTATTGGTGTGTTTATTAGTTAAATAGTGTAACAAAGTAACCGAAAATGAGCAAAAACAACTTTCCTCTGAAATCTGCACAAAGCTCGGCGGTCATCGTTTTGATCATGTCTCTTGGGTCAAAGAAGAAACAAAAGATGGCGGAGAAGTGCAAAACATCTCCTCCTTTGGCGCTTCCCCTGATATGAGCTCTTCGGTCAAAGAAGAAGGAGCTGAAGATCACGGAGAACCGAGGAGAGGGCATGAGTTCCTAGTGTTGAACTTCTTAGCAAGCGCATGTTATTCTCCCGGCCAGCTCGTCTACCACAACCGTTTTTACCTGGAACTCATCCTTATGTTTCTGCTGTATCCAGTCCTCTGCCTTTCTTTTCGCTTTACCTGTATAAAGGACGTCAGTATACTCTGTAAAATCATTGAGATTCATCAATACAAAAAAGCTTGTTTCCATAATCTTACAGAAGTGTCCGGCCTTCTTTAGGAGCATGAATGTGATTCTTTCTAATTCTTACTGCAATAATTTTTGCCATCTGTTGAGTCTCATTCCATGATTTTACTTGGTAATTTTGAAGACTGTTTTATCTGACGGGCTTATCCGAACAATTTGTCGTAATGGATTTTAATGCAGCTAAGCTTGTTTACCTGTTGACACCCTCATTGAGGAGCACCTCACTACAGAGCCTAAAAACGAGCACGTTCAAAGATTGTCAAAATCTAGATGAGAATTATACCGTAAGTTTTGTCTTGATAATAATTCTGACCTCCTACTTTGTTTATTTTAGATGTACTGAAATGCACGCCTGTAGGAGTAATCTGTAAACTTGTCTTGTAAATA
Source organism: Aristolochia contorta (assembly GCA_022405105.1). Classification (NCBI taxonomy): domain Eukaryota; kingdom Viridiplantae; phylum Streptophyta; class Magnoliopsida; order Piperales; family Aristolochiaceae; genus Aristolochia; species Aristolochia contorta. The sequence goes on along the minus strand of CM039665.1, from coordinate 35,298,907 downwards.
AATAAATAATTAATTGCCATTTCAGATATGTTTAAGCAATCTTGTTTCTTAATTACAAAAATGTATAACTTCACAATTATTGATAAATATATTCGTCTAAAAAAATAATTTAGTCATGAAATGAAAGGGACCAAGTTACATTATATTTTCATTTCAATTACGTTGGTCGAAATTTTTATATAATGTAATGTTTATGGCGAAATGCACAAATTAAAACCGCCTTCTTCTTTAGAAATTGGGTCTGGACTGGCCGTTATATTCGTTGACAGCGTAACAAGTACCAAGGGTAATCTTGGAACTCTTATGAAAAAGTAAATTATAAATGTGGGAGTCCGTGTGTTCACAGCAGTTGCTGCTCACTCGGTCTGCTGCGTTCGAGAAAGAAAGACAGAGGAGGAGGAAAAATGACCAGACGCGGCTTTCGAAGGGCCGCAATTCTTTCCGATTCTTCCGCGTATTGGAGGGAGCATGCGTCGAAATCTTTGAAGATTTGTGAAGTCCGACATGTCTCCTCGTCCAAAGAAGAAGAAGCTGATCACGACAGCGTATCGCTTGAATTCTCTTCCGATTCATCCCCGTATTGGAGGGAGCACGGGTCGAAATCTTTGAAGATTAGTGAAGTCCGACATGTCTCCTTCTCGTCCAAAGAAGAAGAAGCTGATGATGACAGCGTATCTCTTGACATCTCTTCCGATTTATCCCCGTATTGGAGGGAGCATGGGTCGAAATCTTTGAAGATTAGTGATGTCCGACATGTCTCCTTCTCGTCCAAAGAAGAAGAAGCTGATGATGACAACGTATCTCTTGACATCTCTTCCGATTTATCCCCGTATTGGAGGGAGCATGGGTCGAAATCTTTGAAGATTAGTGATGCCCGACATGTCTCCTTCTCGTCCAAAGAAGAAGAAGCTGATGATGACAGCGTATCTCTTGACATCTCTTCCGATTTATCCCCGTATTGGAGGGAGCATGGGTCGAAATCTTTGAAGATTAGTGATGTCCGACATGTCTCCTCTTTCAAAGAAGAAGACCATAGATCCCAAGACATCTCTTCTGTGGTCGGCACCTGCTGTGATATGTGCCCGGGTATGGCGCGAGCTTTCTTTTTCGAGTGGTTTTAACTGGTTTTTTGTTCGGGATTAATTGTTTTTGTCAGTTGCGATGGTTTTGAATGCGGGAAAGTAACAAAGAAGTCGCATGGTTTTCGCGGATTAATGTTTTTTTTACAGCTTATGAGGTTTTCGTGATGATTACTAATCGTTCCTTTCTTTGCTGTTGTGTTTGCTTTACCATAGCCGCGGAACGAGCCCAACGAGAGCGACTCAAAGATTTGTCTGTTTTTGAGAGACTAAATGGCGATCCGCGGAAGACGTCTCCAAATCTTGCTGTCAAGAAGGTAGACGACTAAGAACGTTTTTGGATATTTCGAGTGAAATCGTGATACGTCTAGTGTGATTATGATAAAAGATACTCATAGGAAGTAAATCATTTAATAAAGAATGCGAAGAAGAATAAGATTGGCACTTAATTATTTCTATTTCATTTCAAGCGTGTCTATGTTAATCTTTTAAATTCTCTATTTCATTTCAAGTACTTTTATGTTTATTATTTACTCTCAGTCCGTATTATTCTGAACTAGATGATAGTCATGCACAATGCAGCTCATTCACTAGCATCTTTGCAGTTCTGCAGAAATCTTTGTATTGAAAGCATTCAAGCATCCGACATCCGGCCTATTCATGTTTTGGAGATCACACTAAAGTACCTACTGAACTTTCTGGATTCGTCACCACATCCATACGAAGTTGTACATGACTTCATCTTTGACAGAACGAGGTCCATCCGGCAGGACCTCACATTTCAAAACATAGAAGATGACCGTGCAATATATATGTATGAGGAAATGGTAAGACTTTGTGACAATGAACATCTATTTTATTCTTCATGTAAGATTTTTGTGAGCTTTGACCACATCCTATGCCTCTGAGTCTCTACTGATTGGACTCAAACTTCATCTTCTATCTGAAAGAAAAAAAGAAAGTTGGAAGAAGTGAGCAAAAAGAAAAGAGTATCTGGATTCTTTTAACTTTGCAGAAGATAATCTGAACGTAGTTTATGGAAGAGGATTGTGAAGTTCAGCTGTCCTTACTGTATATGTGTTTCTCCAATATCCCAGAATCAATTATGCATGTTTAACACAATATTGTCCCTACTTATGAGAAATTCTCATCCTCATGTAAAATTTTCTTTTGAGCTGATTAATCAATATACCCATTCTTGCAGGTAAAATTTTACGTTCTGTCTCACAACAGGCTCGCTAAGCAAAACAACATCTCCAATATCAAGTCCTTGCATTGTCTTAACAAGGAGCAGCTCGTGAAATCTTTGATCTCTCTATATGGTTTATATCAAATAAATGACACAGCCACCATCAGGGGAAAGGCAGAGTTTTACTCATTATACATTCTCTTACAACTTGGTCCCGATCGTCAATCAATGGTTGGTTGTTTGCTTTCTTAGTCTGCTTGGCTTTTCCCCTTCAGCTCATGTAGTGAAAGTCACTTAATACAAGTCTTATATTTTTCTCAGGGAGAATCACTATCGTTATGGTTAAGGCATTTGCCATCACTTGTTCTTAAGTCCAAGGAGATGTTTCTTGCTCGTCGTATTCTGAGGTGAATATCAATTTCTTAGATCTCCTTCGATGTATGTTAGATCTCATTGGGCATTCTCTGTGTTGGATCTAATTCGATATTCACTTCTAAGTGTAATTGTGATATCGACCTGTTAAAATTATTCTTATTGTGCATGTGACTGGAAAAATGGTAAGGACAAACACATCCAAGAGTGTTAAACAGAATTCTAAGAACGTTCTTAGGCTGCCGTCTTGTCATGTTGGATTTGGACCTGGAATATGGATTCTTGAATTTTAAGTAGGACTCCATCTAAGTTAACTTTATTTGTATTTACAGGTACGTCCAAATTGGAAATTATTTGTGGTTATTCAGGACCATTGCAGCTGAAGCATCCAATCTGCAGTTTTGCCTCATAGAACCTTTCATCAACGAGGTAGTGAATTCTTTTACTCTACAGCTTTGTTACTCTTGCATCTAAACACTTCCGCTGGAACTTCCATTATGGTATTTAGATGCTTCTTCATGATAATATTAATAGAACTCATTTTTGTCAGGGTTATTGATGCAATTTAGGTCGTCTGCATTTTCATATTTAAGGGCAGTATGCAATCAGTCCTCTTTTTGCTGCTAAACATGCAGATACATATAGAAAATGGTCAAATGTTATCCTTTTGTTCAAACTTCTAAGGGTTGAATAAAGGTTGAGGGAGGAATTCCAAGGGAAACAGTCATCTTGCCTACTTCCGTCCCTCCGTCCCTCTCTTTCTAATTTTTTGATTTAGTCATTAATGAACCTTGTTTCATTTATTTTTTTTTTTTTCTAGCAGCCTTGAATAATAGCTCTTTTGTGTAGACCACATTTATCCTGCTCTTGTATCTGTTCTATATTTGCACAGACTTCTGCAGGTCTTTCTCTATTAACGTTTTCCATGCCAATTCTCATGCGTCGTGTTCTTTTTTGTTTGTTCTTCTCCCGACTTTGACAAAATTTGACTAGTTGGCAAGTCGTTAGTTCAGCTGCATGACCTCTCTTCTTGTTCTGGTTTTTTGTCCTGCATTTTTTCATGAAGAAACTTGAGTTATTTGTGTACTATCGTGTTAGAGAAAGAATCTGGTTTGGTCCTTTCTGGCTACTTGATGTTGGCATTAAATTTTTATTGATGTTTTCCGGTAATTTTCTCACAAGCTGTGCTAATGTCACCCTTCAAAGCTTTTGCAGGTACGGGTGCAGGCGCTTTCTTATATCAACTATGGTGGTTACAAGCTTCATCCATATCCACTTGCACGCCTTTCTGAAACCCTCATGATGCAAGTACGATTTTGAATAGACTCCTTGTTTGTTGCTTATTTGAAAATAACAGGGGACATGTTTTATATATTAGTTCATAGTTCGTGCCTCTTTAAGCTAAATATACTCCTAACGATTTTTTACTATGGCCCTTTTTGGAGTGATTAGGAATCAGAATTGGAGTCATTATGTTCTGCATGTCCACTTGAGACTTGGACTGATGAAACAGGAGCAAAGTTCTTGCCTACTAAGCAGACCAGCTTCTGTCTTCCAAAGGAAGGGTTCCAACATTACAGTTTCTCAGGTTCAGTAGAGAAGGTACCCATCCATCCTCATCGTGGCGGGTTTAATTTAGCATTCTGTGAATTTTCAAAAATCTAAATTAAGAGTTCAAAACAAAAAAAATAAACCTTTTTCATGAATAGTTTAATGTCTTGGTTCTTACAAAATCACTTTTAGTAGTCTTTATATGCTATACGAAATTCAGTACCCCCAATAGGCTTATTTTGTAGCAGGTCAGTCTGTGATCGCACTTCAATTTCAGTTCCCACTAACCTTCAAAAAGAGAAAATAGCTTCCTCTATTTTATGTATTTTTGGGAAATCTCCACTGCGATCCCATTGAAAGACTATCTGAGTGATACTTATATTTTCTCTTTCTTAATTCCTACCACTTGAGCCTTATGCATTGTACATTTTTTGCTTGCAGTCTACCACATTTACTCATTTATAGGCAAGCATGAGTTGGAAGTGGCAGTGTAAAGCAGTATAAGGAGTTTATCCAATTGGTCTGACAACCAAAATGAGGAGTTTCTTACTGTTTTAAAAAAAAATGAGGAGTTTCTTCTAGACACAAGTTTTTCTTGATTCACAGAGCAAGCATAAATGTGACTCATCTTCTGTGTATATTGTAAATCATTCAGATAGTTGAAGTAATCCGACATGAGATAGTGGGTTTGTCATATATTGCAAGAGTCACCATGACAAAAGGAAATTTAACAACAGACTAACTAGGACATTGGTCCAAATGAAATTGATTTTTCTGCCTACTTGTTTCCCAATGGTCGTCATCCTTTATCCAGATATTAACTGGATCAACCTGTGTTCATTACTACCATTAACATGTTCATCACTAACATTCATGAACTAAAATTTGATAAGTTACGAGAAAAGGATCTTTGGGGACGGTTTATGAGCTGAAGTTACTGGTCCAGTTTGACTACTTGATGCTCATGTAGTGATGCTGGAAAAGTCTTGGCTGTCACCCGTTGAAAATGCTTACATGATTAACAACAAAAATAACCCACATTTTGCAGGTTGGGACAAGTGAGAAAAGGTAATTTTTTTTCTCCATCAGAATCAAGTTTACAGAAACTGTTCCTTTCTTGTTAGTATGTGGGGGTTCTCGTTGCCGTTCTGAGTAGCTAGTCTTGAACAGGAGAAGTGATCTGAACCTTGTTTTTTGATAAATATTTTTTTCAAAGGGGAGAAACATTGATGAGTCTTATATCCTAGACCAAATGTGAATTCAACTTAGAAAAAGAATATAAGAAAATTGCATTTTGCACTTCTTTTTCTCAAATAACATGGTGTTTGCCATGTGGAAGATTCCATCACTAATCTACCCGTATCAAAGAAGTCTTCTTTTCTCCATATTCCATCCATTTTGCCACAAGTCCGAGAATCTGAAATGAACTTACGATTTGTTCTATACCAATTTTAGTGAAACTCTTATCTTTGTATTTGTGAAAAAAGGTTCTGTTTATTAGGCTATCGTGACTGTTAGCTTTTGTCATGATATGGCAGTCACCTCTTTTGGACTGCACAGGTTTGTTTCCTTCCTCTCATATACTGATCAGACTGTTCGAAGTGAAGTTTCCAAAGAGACATAATTGAAGAGATTGAAGACATGGTTGATGATGATTGGACTTTTTTATTGGACTATCTTCAGTTCTTGTTCTTTGACCCAATAGCTTATATAAGGGCAGGCGCTGGAAGAGAATGTCTTGGGATTCTCTGTTGTCTTTATTTTTTCTTCAGTGACTAAAGAGACATGATTAAGAGATGGCTGTTTAGCTGATCCCTTCCATAAAGTACAATTATATTGTTTTAGCTGATCCCTTCCATGAACTACAATTATATTGTTTTAGGAGAAGTTATCAAAATTTATGAAGTTATATTAAAATAATTAAGAATTAAGATTGCTTAAATGTTTCTTAAATGATAATTTATAATTCTCTATTTACAAACAAAGCTTAGCAGTCATTTTTTGATCACTGTCCCTTCGGTTAAAGAAGAATAAACCAAAGGTGGCGGAGAATTGCAAGACATCTCCTCCTTAATTGGCGCTTCCCCTGATATGAGCTCTTCGGTCAAAGAAGAAGGACCTGAAGATGAAGGCGAATCGCAGAGTATGCTTCTGTAATTGCGCTTGTTCCGATATGTGCCAGAGTATGTGGTGATCGTTTTTTTTTTTTTTTTTGAGTGGTTTAAACTTGGATTTTGATACGGATACATCCAGATTGGAAATTGTTTGCTGTTCTTTAGGACCATTGCAGCTTTTTGTTTCATTGAACTACTCTTCTATTTTGTTACTCTTGCCTCTAAACACTTCTGCTGGAACATTTGTTATGTGATCTTGATTGGGAACTCGAGCAATAGCTTTGTGGTCCCATGAGGGCTTTGTTGTGGGAGCTCCTGGGTTCAGGCCTCTGGTTGGGCATAAGGTAGGGGCCTTCATGCAAGCACACTGTTTCAAAAGATAATTATATGATATTGATCCTTTTTCATGATCTCATATAAGGACTAATAGTACCTTTAATGTTGGAAAACTCAAGAGAGACAGGGTATTTTTTGCAATTTTTATTTTTAACCCTAAACCCTTGTAATTCAGCCTATTTAAAGGCAACCAAGTAATGGAAAAGCATGCCCTAGTTTTCTTAACAATTAATATCAATATAAATGATTTTTTTCAGGGTTATTCATGCAATTTAGGTAGTCTGCATTTTCAGATTCCAGGGGAGTATGCAACGAGTCCTCTTTTGCTGCTATATATGCAGATATATACATCAAAATGGGTCAAATGTTGTGTTATCTTTTTGTTTATACTTTTAAGGCTGAATGATGGTTGTGGGATGAATTCCTTGGGGAGCAGTCATATTACCTCCCTGCTTCTCTCCCTCCCTCTCCCTCTCTATATTTTTTAGTCATTTCTGAAACTTGTATTATTTATTGTCTCTCATAGCAGCCTTGAATAATTGCTGTTTTCTAAAAAACAATAGTAATCATGACCATTTCTGGAACTCAGTGTGTAGACCGCATCCATCCTTCTCTTGTATTCTGCTCTATATTTGCACACCAGACCTCTGCATGTCTTTCCTTATTATCTCTTTCCACGCCAATTCTCATGCATTATGTTCTTTTTGTTGGTCCCTCCTGGCATTGACAAAATCCTACTTGTTGGCACGTTGTATGACCTCTGATTTTGTCCTGGTTTTTATGTGTCCTGTATTTATTAGAAAGAATCTTGAGTTATTTGTTCACTATTATGTTAGAGAAAGAATCTGGTCTGGTTCTTCCTGTCTAGTTGATGTTGGCAGTTATTCTTTTCAATGTTTTCCTGTTATTTACTCCCAAGTTGTGCTGATCTCGCATTTCAATGCTTTTGCAAGCACGGGTGTAGGCACTTTCTTTCATCAACTATGGTGGCTGGAGGCTCATCCATATCAACTCGCACGCTTTTCTGAAACCCTCATGATGCAAGTACGATTTTGAATGAAAATACTTTTTCTTTGTTTAATTGACGACAATTGGACTTTTTTGCACATTAGTTCATTATCCATTCCTCTTTATGCTAAATACACTCCTAGAGATTGCTTCTGAAGCAAAATATTTTTTTTTTTTTTTTTTGAGTGATCAGGAATAAAAAATTGGAGTCATTATGTTCAGCTCTGCACTTGAGACTTGGACTGATGAAACAGGAGTGACGTTCTTGCCAACTAAGCAAACCAGCTTTTGTCTTCTTAAGGAAGGGTTCCAATATTAAAGTTACTCAGGTTCAGTACAGAAGGTACCCCTCCATCCTCATTGTGGTGGGTTTATCTTAGCATACTGTAATTCTTCAAAAATCTTAATTTAAGAGTACAGAAGAAAAAGAATCAAACCAACTCATGAATAGTTTGATGTCTTGGTTCTTACGAATCACTTTTAGTAATTTTTATGTGTTACACAAAATTCAGTACCCTGAATGGCCTTTCTTCATTGCAGTCGGTTTGTGAGCAAACTTCAATTTCAGTTACCACTAACCTCCAACCAGAGAAAATAGCTTCCTCTATTTCATGTATATTAGGGAAATCTCCCCATGGCATTGAAAGACTTATCTGAGTTATACATTTGTTTCCTTTTCCCCAACTCGTGCCCCTTGAACCTTATAGCTTGTAATAATTTTGCTTGCAGACCACTAAATTCTCATTTATAGTCAAGCATTAGTTGGAACTGGGAAGGTGATGAAGTAGCCATTGCTGCAGTCGCAATGGGACCACACTACAATGATAGTATAGAATCGGTCAGCTTAGGTTTTTCTCCATTGACAAAACATGCATAGCTGATAGTCATCTTTTATTGAATATTGTGATCATTCAGATAATTGAAACAATCCAACATTAGATAATGGCTCAGGTTTTCCTAACAAATGCGAATTTCAAATTAGCAAAAGAAAATGTGAACTTGAGCTTAGCTCAGCGGTCACATGGGGGGTTCATAATGGGAGGTCTTGGGTTCTAGTCTTCTTAGGGGTAAGGGAATTGGAATACCAACTTTCAGAAAAAAATGCAAAAGAACATAAGAAACCCGTAGAAGGCTTCTCAAACGCGTCTTGGTGGAATGAGACGGGCTCTTCACATTTAGCTATGAGGTTTGTGGGTTCTATACCTTCTTGGTCATATATAAACCTTGTGTTTAGCAACTGATGATATGTTTCTTTTCCTTTGTTTGTTCTCTTTCCTTATTTCAATACTTAAATCATTTAGTTTAATGTACATATTTTTGTTTGATTGTTTGTTTTAGTCAAACGGGATGGTTTCACATTTAGCTGTAATATTTGTGGGTTTTATCACTTCTTGATCATATGTTAACACTGTTGATTGCTACTGATGATACTTTACATTTTCAGTGTTGTTTTCTTTCATCATGTGCATAATTAAATAATTAAGTTTGATGCGCATATTTTTTAGCAGTAGGTGTTTCTTGGTCGACCTTACTCATAGTTAAATCGTTCATTTTCTTCATTGATTCTTTTCGACTGGTTAGTCTTGGAAAAAGTTATTATGTAATTGCAGAGTGAAACTGCACCATTTTGACCTAGTAATTGAACTGGTTATTTATTTCAGAACAGCATGTCTCGTTTACTCTTATTTTTGTTTCAGGGAAAAATATTTTTCTTTTGTTCGTTAGGCTACAACTACTTTTATCTCTTGTCATAATCTTGTAGTGTTTCATTGCTTCCCTGTACTGACTCAATGTGATATCGTCATTACTATTATCATCACTTTTTTTTTTTTTAAATGGTGAAAGCTTTTATTGATTTCTTGAAATCTCATACATCAGGTTACATAGCATACATGTAATGCATCAAAGCAGGACTGTTACAAGCTAGGATAAGAGTAGTGTTGTCCCTATGACTATAATTGTTCTCCTTACACCTTGTTCGGCAAGTTTGTCCGCTATTGAGTTTGCTGATCTGGGGATTTTTGACCATGCAACCTGCCATCCTGATGTTACATCCCTGATTTCATCAAACAAGGCCTTAAGGTGCCAAGGTGGGAATGATCCTTTGGCCCATCCTTTGATATTACAAATATTGGCATTGATGATGTCACCTTAGGTGTGTCAAAGGAACTTTAACCGTGAGCCACTTTAGCTGTTCAATGTCTGAATTTCTGAATTTGGATCATTTTATTTTTTAATTATAACTAGACATGTTCCTGTTGTTGCCTTACTCACTTCTACAAGTGACATAAATATTCTTTTTTTTTCCAGTTTTCTTGGGTGAAGCAGTTGGTGTGAGACTTGCTGGCCAAGCCGATCCTGCAGCTGCTCCTGCTGAAGAAACTAAGGTATATTTGGCTCTTTTCTTTCTGCCAGGCTCCATAAGATTCTTTTTTCTATTATTTTTCCTTTTTACATGGGTTCATGTTACTGAGGATTAAAGTGTGGGTGCCCAATTTTGTTGGTTATGAGGTTTTGTTGTACATTCTTGGTTCAAATTTATGTGTTCTCTAAATGGTAAATAGTGTCTTTCCTGTGATGCAATCTTATAGGAAATATATATATTTGCACCTAAGTCGTGAAGCTTGAACTTTGCATTACATTTGCTGGAAATAGCATTTTATACAAATTGTAAGTTATTAAACAATGACTTGAAGATTTCCTCAATCTTTCAGGATGCTGCACCAGCAGCAGCAGATGATGATTTTGATCTCTTTGGAGAAGAGACAGAGGAGGACAAGAAGGCAGCTGAAGAAAGGGCAGCCACAGGCTTCTGCAAAGAAGAAAGAAAGTGAGAATATCCTGTTCTCAGTCATTAAGATATCTTGAATTACTCTTGAGTATTTATGTATAAGATAGGTCTCATATCCACTAATTTACTGGTTTAAAATTTTCAACTTCAGGTGGGAAATCCTCAGTCCTCCTGGATGTGAAACCTTGGGATGATGAAACTGACTTGAAGAAGCTGGAGGAGGCTGTTCTTAGTTGAAATGCCCGGCTTCCTTTTTGGGGAGCATGCATGTAATTCGTTTGTTTCTTTATACTGTGTTTGTTTTACAATAGCTGTGGAACGAGCCCAACGAGAGCGAATCAAAGATTTGTCTGTTTTTGGGAGATTATATGGTGATCCTCGGAAAAAGTAACCAAATCTTGCTGTTAAGAAGGTAGACCTCTAATAACGTTTTGATATATCGAGTGAAATCGTGATAGTCTAGTGTGATTATGATAATAGATCCTCAGAATAAGTAATATATTTAATAAAGAATTTGAAGGAGAATAAGATTGGCACTAAAATTATTTCTATTTCATTTCAAGTGTGTCTATGTTAATCTTTAAATGCAGCTCATTCACCAGGATCTTTGCAGGTTTGCAGAACTCTTTTGATTCAAAGCATCCAGGCATCCAATTTACGGCCTCTTCATGTTCTGCAAATCAAATTGAAGTACCTGCTGGACTTTCTGGATTCGTCACCACATCCATAAGAAGTTGTACATCAATTCGTATAGATCTCGTTCTGTCAAAGATGAATTTTTTTTTTCTCCATTTCAAAAAAGAATTCGTCTTTGACAGTACAAGATCTATACATCAGGACCTCGCATTACAAAACATAAAAACTGAGCGTGCAATATATACGTGGAAATGGTAAGACTTTGTGACAATGAATTATCTATTTTATTCTCATGTAAGATTTTTGTGAGCTTTGACCATGTTCGATGCCTCTGAGTCTGTATCCTGATTCTAGCTTTAATAGGGGCTCAAATTTCATATATCCGAAAGAAAAAAAGAAAGTTGGAAGAAGAGAGAAAAAAGAAAAGAATATTTGGACTTTTTTTGCTTTGCAGAAGAGAATTTGAACGTAGTTTATGGAATGTAAAGTTTAGCTATGCTCGCTGTATTATGTGTTTCTCCAATATCCCAGGATCAATTATGCTTTAGAATATGTTTAAAACAATCTTGTCCCTGCTTATAAGAATTTCTCATCCTCATATATGATTTTCTTTTGAGCTGATTAATCAGTTTACCCATTCTTGCAGGTAAATTTTGTATCATATCTAACAACAAGCTTGCTAAGCGTAGCACCATCTCCAATATCAAGTGCTTGTCTTAACAAGGAGCAGCAAGTGAAATCCCTGATTTCACCTTATGGTTTATATAAAATAAAAATGAAACATCCACTTCCATCAGGAGAAAGGCAGCCGAGTTTACTCATTTTGCATTCTCTTACAACTTGGTCCTGACCATCATCAATGGTTGGTCTCTTAGTTTGCTTTTCTTTTCCTTTTCGGCTCATTTAGTGAAAGTCACCTAATACAAGTCTTACATTTTCTCAGGGGAAATCACTATTATTATGGTTAAGGCATTTGCCAATCACTTTTTATTTAGTCCAAGAAGATGTCCTCTGCTCGTTCTGAGGTGAATATCAATTTCTAAGATCTCATTTGATGTATTTGGATCTCATTCGATGTATTTAGATCTCATTCGATGTATTTTAGATCTCATTGTGCATTCTCTGTGTTAGAGCTAATTCTATATTCACTCCTAAGTGTAATTGTGATATCGACCTGTTAAAATTATTCTTATTGTGCATGTGACTGGAAAAATGGTAAGGACACACACATCCAAGAGTGTTAAACAGAATTCTAAGAACGTTCTTAGGCTGCCGTCTTGTCATGTTGGATTTGGACCTGGAATATGGATTCTTGAATTTTAAGTAGGACTCCATCTAAGTTAACTTTATTTGTATTTACAGGTACGTCCAAATTGGAAATTATTTGTGGTTATTCAGGACCATTGCAGCTGAAGCATCCAATCTGCAGTTTTGCCTCATAGAACCTTTCATCAACGAGGTAGTGAATTCTTTTACTCTACAGCTTTGTTACTCTTGCATCTAAACACTTCCGCTGGAACTTCCATTATGGTATTTAGATGCTTCTTCATGATAATATTAATAGAACTCATTTTTGTCAGGGTTATTGATGCAATTTAGGTCGTCTGCATTTTCATATTTAAGGGCAGTATGCAATCAGTCCTCTTTTTGCTGCTAAACATGCAGATACATATAGAAAATGGGTCAAATGTTATCCTTTTGTTCAAACTTCTAAGGGTTGAATAAAGGTTGAGGGAGGAATTCCAAGGGAAACAGTCATCTTGCCTACTTCCGTCCCTCCGTCCCTCTCTTTCTAATTTTTTGATTTAGTCATTAATGAACCTTGTTTCATTTATTTTTTTTTTTTTCTAGCAGCCTTGAATAATAGCTCTTTTGTGTAGACCACATTTATCCTGCTCTTGTATCTGTTCTATATTTGCACAGACTTCTGCAGGTCTTTCTCTATTAACGTTTTCCATGCCAATTCTCATGCGTCGTGTTCTTTTTTGTTTGTTCTTCTCCCGACTTTGACAAAATTTGACTAGTTGGCAAGTCGTTAGTTCAGCTGCATGACCTCTCTTCTTGTTCTGGTTTTTTGTCCTGCATTTTTTCATGAAGAAACTTGAGTTATTTGTGTACTATCGTGTTAGAGAAAGAATCTGGTTTGGTCCTTTCTGGCTACTTGATGTTGGCATTAAATTTTTATTGATGTTTTCCGGTAATTTTCTCACAAGCTGTGCTAATGTCACCCTTCAAAGCTTTTGCAGGTACGGGTGCAGGCGCTTTCTTATATCAACTATGGTGGTTACAAGCTTCATCCATATCCACTTGCACGCCTTTCTGAAACCCTCATGATGCAAGTACGATTTTGAATAGACTCCTTGTTTGTTGCTTATTTGAAAATAACAGGGGACATGTTTTATATATTAGTTCATAGTTCGTGCCTCTTTAAGCTAAATATACTCCTAACGATTTTTTACTATGGCCCTTTTTGGAGTGATTAGGAATCAGAATTGGAGTCATTATGTTCTGCATGTCCACTTGAGACTTGGACTGATGAAACAGGAGCAAAGTTCTTGCCTACTAAGCAGACCAGCTTCTGTCTTCCAAAGGAAGGGTTCCAACATTACAGTTTCTCAGGTTCAGTAGAGAAGGTACCCATCCATCCTCATCGTGGCGGGTTTAATTTAGCATTCTGTGAATTTTCAAAAATCTAAATTAAGAGTTCAAAACAAAAAAAATAAACCTTTTTCATGAATAGTTTAATGTCTTGGTTCTTACAAAATCACTTTTAGTAGTCTTTATATGCTATACGAAATTCAGTACCCCCAATAGGCTTATTTTGTAGCAGGTCAGTCTGTGATCGCACTTCAATTTCAGTTCCCACTAACCTTCAAAAAGAGAAAATAGCTTCCTCTATTTTATGTATTTTTGGGAAATCTCCACTGCGATCCCATTGAAAGACTATCTGAGTGATACTTATGTTTTCTCTTTCTTAATTCCTACCACTTGAGCCTTATGCATTGTACATTTTTTGCTTGCAGTCTACCACATTTTCTCATTTATAGGCAAGCATGAGTTGGAAGTGGCAGTGTAAAGCAGTATAAGGAGTATATTCAACTGATCTGACCACCAAAATGAGGAGTTCCTTCAGGACACAGGTTTTTCTCAGAGTCACAGAGCAAGCATAGATGTGACTCATCTTCTGTGTATATTGTAAACTATTCAGATAGTTGAAGTAATCCGACATGAGATAGTGGGTCTGTTGTATATTGCAAAAGTCACCATGACAAAGGGAAATTTGACAACGGACTAACTAGGACATTGGTCCAAATGAAATTGATTTTCCTGCCTACTTGTTTCCCAATGGTCGTCATCTTTTGTCCACATATATTAACTGGATCAACCTGTGTTCATCACTAACATTCATGTACTGAAATTTGATAAGTTAAGAGAAAAGGATCTCTGGGGCCGGTTTATGAGCTGAAGTTACGGGGCCAATTTGACTACTTGATGCTTGTGTACTGATGCTTGAAAAGTCTCGGAGACTTGGCCATCACCCTTTGAAAATGCTTACATGATTAACAACAAATATAAGCTGCATTTTGCAGGTTGGTCTCTTCACATTTAGCTGTAATGTTTGTGTGTTTTATCACTTCTTGATCATATGTTAACCCTGTTGATTGCTAATGATGGTAAGTTACATTTCCTGTGTTGTTTTCTTTTGTTATGTGCATAATTTAATAATTTAATGTGAACGTATATTTTTTATCATTTGGTGTTTTCTTGCTCGAACTTTCTCATAGTTAAATCATTCATGCTTCATATATTATTTTTGGATATGCCTTTGAAGAAGTTCTCTCAAACTGTAATTGCAGAGTGAAACTGCACCATTTTTGGCTTGTAGTCAAACTAGTTATTTATTTTGGAACAACAAAACATTTTCGTCTTTTGTTCATTAGGCTACCAATACTTCATCTCTTGTCATAATCTGGTAGTGTTTCTTGAGGTGTGCAGGGGTTATTTTATGCTTCCCTGTACTGAGTAAATGTGAAAATTTCATTGCTATTATTATCACTGTTGACAGTACAAATATTGGCATTTATGATGCCATCTTATGTATGTCAAGGAATTTTAACTGTGAACCGCTTTAGCTGTTCAATGCTTGAATTTTTGAATTTGGATCCATTTGATCTATTATTGTAATTAGAAATGTTTCTGTTGTTGCCTTTTCACTTCTACAAGTGACATAAATATATCTTTTTCCAGATTTCCTGGTGAAGCAGTTGGTGTGAGATTTGCTTGCCAAGCCGCTCCTGCAGGTGTCCTGTCGAGCAAACTAAGGTGTAGTAGGCTTTTTATCTGCTGGGCTCCTACAGATTTTTTTGCTATTATTTTTCTATCATGTTACCAAAGATTCAAGTATTGGGGCCCAATTGTGTTGGTTATGAGGTTTTCTTATACATTCTTGGTTTAAATTTATGTGTTTTCTGAATGGTAAATAGTGTGTTTCCAGTGCTGGAATCTTATAGCAAATATATATGCTTTCACCTAAGCTGTGAAGCTCGAACTTTGCATTACATTTTGCTGGAAATTGCATTTTATATGAATTGTAAGCTATAAAACAGTGTTTTGAAGTTCAGGATGCTGCACGAGCTCAGATGATGATGATGATGATTTGAATCTCTTTGGAGAAGAGACAGGAGGACAAGAAGGCAGCTGAAGAAAGGGCAGCCGCAAAGGCCTTTACAAAGAAGAAAGAAAGTGATATCCTGTTTCCAGTCATTAAGATATCTTGAAGTGCTTTGGTATAAGAGTCGTCCTTGTACACTAATTTACTTCTTTAAAATTTTTAACTTCAGGTGGGAAATCCTCAGTCCTGGATGAACCTTGGGATGATGATACTGACATGAAGAAGCTGGAGGAGGCTGTTCGTAGTGTTGAAATACCTGGCCTCTTTTGGGGAGCATGTATGTGATTCTTTTTAATTCTTACTGCAATATTTTAGCCACCTTGAGCCCCATTTCATGATTTTATTTGATAATGTTTTTATATAGTTTTGTCTGATGGGCTTCAACAATTTGTGATTATCAACCTTTTTGCAGCAACGCTTGTTCCTGTTGGTTACGGTATTAAAAAAGCTCCAGATCATGATGACAATTGTTGATGACTTTGTCTCTGTTGATTCCCTCGTTGAAGAGCGCCTCACTGAAGAACCAATAAATGAGTACGTTCAAAGATGTGATATTGTGGCGTTTAACAAAATCTAAATGGGAATTAACCGACAGTTTTGTTTGGATCCCCCCAGCACCATTAGTTGATCCTAGATTAAATTTACTAGTTTTAGGTTTACGTTCTTCTTTTTGCTTGTGAGGTGATTGTTGTGGCCTGTAATAGAAACGATCTCATGCTGAGTGATTATTTTCTCGTGATATAAGCTTGAAAATTTGGAATTCCTTTCCAGTTTCCTGTTAGAAAAAAACTTTGCTGCTGCTTGCAGACATTCTCTCCAGGGGATATAATTTGCACTTGTACGAGGCATCGTGCAGAAGTTTATTGATATGGATCTGAAAAGGCATGGTTTCGTAGACTTGTTTGATTCATGGTCGTGAGTTCCGGTTTCTCCAGATTTCGGATAATCTAATGTACAGTCTGTTGGTTATAATAATTGAGATATTATGCACTCTGTTTATGTTTACAATCATCACAAAATGCTGGATTTTTCTCTGTTTACTATCCCTCTTATTGAAATGCTCGTGACACGTTTTCTTTCCCTCGTCGAAGTGTTTACTGTTATCAGGGAAGACTTTCTGAACTAAGAAAGCGTACTTTTAATCAATAACAAATTCATGACCTTGACGCCACTTCGTCGTTGCTGAAACTGTTCATTTCTTGTTAGTATGTGTGTTCTCATAGCCTTTAAGAAGCTCGTCTCGAACAGGAGAAGAGATGAGAACTTGTGATATATAGTTTTTTTTGAAGGGGAAGAGCATTGAAGGAGTTATAAAACTCTTTTCACGAGTCTTACATCCAACGCCTCTTAGAAGCTCGTCCCGAACAGGAGAATGAGATCTGAACCTCGTCTTTGATAAATTAAAAGAAGTCTTGACGTCTTGATATTCCATCCATTTTCCACAAGTCTTGGTTTGGTTTACTAGGCTATCGTGATTGTTAACTTTTGTTGTTATATGGTAGTCACCTCTCTTGGACTGCACACGCTTGTATCCTTCCTCTCATTTCTTGATCCGACTGTTCGAAAAGAGACATGATTGAAGAGATTGAAGACATGGTTGAAGATAATCGAACTTTCTTCTGTTCTTGTTCTTTGACCCAATAGCTTATATAAGGGCAGGTGTCCGAAGAGAATGTTCTGCGCTTGTCCGTCTTCTTTATTCTTTCTTCAATGACCGACGAAGCAGAGACATGATAAAGAGATGACCGTTTAGCTGATCCCTTTCACAGTTTCATGAACTACAATTATATTGTTTTGAGAGAATGTAATTATCAATACTTATGAAGTTAAATCAATATAATTAAGAATTAGGATTGCTTAAATATTGTAGTTTCTTAAATGATTAGGAGTAATATTGGTGGGTGTTTTATTAATTTAGAAAATAAACATAAGTAGCAGGTCCGTATTAGTTAAACAGTGTAACAAATTAACCGAAAATGAGCAAAAACAGCTTGCACTCATCATTTTGATCATGTCTCTTGGGTCAAAGAAGAAACAAAAGATGGCGGAGAAGTGCAAAACATCTCCTCCTTCATTGGCGCTTCCCCTGATATGAGCTCTTCGGTCAAAGAAGAAGGAGCTGAAGATCACGGAGAACCGCAGAGTTTTGCCTTCGTAATTGCGCTTGTTCTAATACGTGCCGGAGTAAGTAGTAAGTTCTCTTTTGTTTTTCCCCCCCAGTGGTTTAAACTTGCATTTTGATACGGATGAATTGTTTGAGTCTGCTGAGATGTTTTTGAGTGCGTAAATATATATAACAAAGAATTGTTGCGCGGTTTTCCTGGATTAACAATGTCTTAATGTTGACTGCATTTGAGGTCCCCGTGACCTGTTACTGATCGTCTCTCTTTACTGTCGTGATTGTCTTACAATAGGCGCAGCACGAGCCCAACGAGAGCGGGTAAAGGACTTGCCTGTTTTTGAGAGATTAAATGATGATCTTCGGAAAATGTCTTCAAATCCTAATGTGAAGACGGTAGACAAGTAACTTCTTTTTTGAGTGAAATCGTCATATATATGGCAAGCATCTAAATTTTTCTTTTGAGCTGGTTTATCGATGGACTCGTTCTTATTGCAGGTAAAATTTTATGTTGTGTCACAACAAGCATGGCAATTGGCAAGCATAGCAACAGTTCCGGTATAACGTCCTTGCATTGTCTTAGCAAAGAACAGCTCGTGAAATCCCTGATGTCACTCTATTTGTTTTTTCTGTTTGAGAAAGAAAACATAGAGTGAGGTCAAGGATTTCAGGAGCTGCACTTTATCGTTTATATCAAATAACAGACACATTCACCACCCACCATCAGGAGAAAGGCAGAAGTACTTCTACTCATTATACAATATTTAACTACAGCTTGGTCTTATCAATGGTTGGTTGGTTGATTTTTTAGTCTGTTTTGCTTTTCTTGAAACCTCTTGTGAAATAATGACGTATAAATTGCGGAAGTGCGGGTGCTGACCGCAGTTGCTTCACTCGGTCTGCTCTGTTCGGGAAAGAAAGAAAGAAGCTTAGAGGAGAGGGCCGAAAATGAGCAGACGCGGGTTTCGAAGGGCGGGGATTACTTTCGATTCATCCACGTACTGGAGGGATAATGGGTCGAAATCTTTGAGGCTCAGTGAAGTGCGAAAACCATCTCTTCTTGATCATGGCCCCGCGTCCAAAGAAGAAGAAACCGACGACGTACAAGCCCAGAACTTAACTTCCATGGTCGGCACCTGCCCTGATATGTGCCCGGGTATATATAGAGCGAGCTTTCTTTTTCGAGTGGTTTAAACTGGGAATTTTTATACGGATTTATTGTTTGTGTCAGTTACGATGGTTTTGAGTCGCGGATTAATGTTTGCTTACTGATCGTTTCTTTCTTTGCTCGTCTTTGTTTTACCATAGCCGCGGAGCGAGCCCAACGAGAGCGACTCAGAGATTTGTCTGTGTTTGAGAGATTAAATGGTGATCCTCGGAAAACGTCTCCAAATCTTGCCGTCAAGAAGGTAGACGACTGACTAACATTTTAGGATATTTCGAGTGAAATTGTGATAAAAGATCTCCAGAATAAATCATTTAATAAAGAATGTGAAGAAGAAATAAGATGGGACTTAATTGTTTCTTTTCTGTTTATCATTTACTCTCAGTCCGTATTATTCTGAACTATTTGACGGTCGTGCACAATGCAGCTCATTCATCAGCGTCTTTCCAGTTTTGCAGAACTCTTTCTATTGAAAGCATCCAAGCTTCCGATATCCGGCCCCTTCATGTTTTAGAGATCACATTAAAGTACCTGCTGGACTTTCTTGATTCGTCACCACATCCCTTCGAAGTTGTACATCAATTCGTCTTGGACAGAACAAGATCCATACGGCAGGACATCACATTTCAAAACATAAAAAATGAGCGTGCAATATCTATGTACGAGGAAATGGTAACACTTTGTTGCTGTGTCTTTTATCCTCAATGTAAGATTTTTGTGAGCTTTGACCGCACTCAATGCCCCTAGGCCTGTCTCCCGATTCAAGCTTTAATAGGGGCTCAAATTTCATCTATCTTGGAAGAAGGGAGAATAAGTAAAGAATATCTGGATTCTTTTAGCTTTGCAGAAGATAATCAGAACTTAGTTCATGGAATAGGACTCTGAAGTTCAGCTATGCTCACTGTATAATGTGTTTCTCCAATCTCCCAGGATCAATTATGCTTTAGAACATGTTTAACAAGATTAATCTTGTCCCTGCTTATGAGAAATTTTCATCCTCATATAAATTTTCTTTTGAGCTGATTAATCAATATACCCATTCTTGCAGGTCAAATTTTACGTCATGTCTCACAACAAGCTTGCTAAGCATAGCAACATCTCCAATATCAAGTCCTTGCATTGTCTTAACAAGGAGCAGCTCGTGAAATCTTTGACATCACTCTATGGTTTATATCAAATAAATGGCACTGCCACCATCAGGGGAAAAGCAACTGAGTTTTACTCATTATACATTCTCTTACAACTTGGTCCTGATCGTCAATCAATGGTTGGTTGTTTGCTTTCTTAGTCTGTTTTGCTTTTCCTTTTTGGCTCATTTACTGAAAGTCACCTAATACAAGTCTTAAATTTTTCTCAGGGAGAATCACTATCATTATGGTTAAGGCCCTTGCCATCACTTGTTCTTAAGTCCAAGGAGATGTCCTTTGCTCGGAGTATTCTGAGGTGATTGTCAATTTCTTAGATCTCATTCAATGTATTTTAGATCTCAGTGTGTTAGATCTAATTTGATATTTACTCCGAATTACTAAGTGCAATTATGATATCGACATGTTAAAAATTATTTCTATTGTGCATGTGAATGGAAAAAATGTAAGGACAAACACATTCAAGAGTGTCAAGCTGATTTTTAGTTCATATGGGGTTTAGGGTGCAATTTTGTCATGTTGAATTTCTGGGTTGGACCTGGAATCTGGATTCTTGGAATTTATGTTGGACTCCATCGAAGTTACCTTTATTTGTGTTAACAGATACTTCCAAACTGGAAATTATTTGTGGTTCTTCAGGACCATTGCAGCTGAAGCATCCAATCTGCAGTTCTGCCTCATAGAACCTTCCATCAATGAGGTAGTGAATTCTTTTACTCTACAGCTTTGTTACACTTGCATGTAAACACTTCTGCTGGAACTTCCATTATGTGATTTAGATCCTTCTTCACGATCTGAAACAAGGATTAATAGTGCCATTAATATTAATAAAACTCATTTTTATCAGGGTTATTGATGCAATTTAGGTAGTCTGCTTTTCAGACTTAAGGGCAGTATGCAATCAGTCTTGTTTTTGCTGCTAAATATGCAGATCTATACAGCAAAGTGGGTCAAATATTATTTTTGTGTTCAAACTTTTAAGGGCTGAATAATGGTTGTGGAGGAATTCCATGCGAACAAATCATTTTAGTACCCCTCCCTCCCTCTCCTTCTAAATTTTCATTTTAGTCATTTGTGGAACTTGTTTCATTTTTTGTCTTCTAGTGGCCTTGAATATAGCTGTTTTGTGTTGACCACATCCATCTTGCTCTTGTATTTTGCTTTATATTTACACCCTATAATATACAGACTTCTGTGTTAGAGTTTAGTCCCACATTGTTAAATGAGTAGAAAAGATCTTGGCTTATTAGTTGGAAAGAGGTTTCCTAACTTCGGCTAGTCATTTTGGGATAGGCCTTGGCCCAATTTTACATGGTATCAGAGGGGGTGTTCGTACGTGGGCCTCCATCCAAGTTGTCCACGTGTTGGAGTCCAAAAGAAGGCCCACACGCGCGGGAGAGTGTTAGAGTTTTGTCCCACATTGTTAAACAAGTAGAAAAGATCCTAGCTTATTACTTAAAAAGAGGTTTTTTAACTTCGGTTGGCTATAGACCTTGGCCCAACTTTACATTCTGCATGTCTTTCGTTATTACCTTTTTCCACAGCAATTCTCATGCATCGTGTTCTTTTTCGTTGTCCCTCTCCTGACACAGAAAAATCCTACTGGTTGGCACGTCATTAGTTCAGCTGCATGACCTCTCTTCTTGTCGTGTTTTTTTGTGTCCTGCATTTGTCAAGAAGAAACTTGAGTTATCTGTTTATTATAATGTCAGAGAAAGAATCTGGTTTGGCCCTTCCTGTCTAGTTGATGTCGGCGTTGAATTTATTTGAATGTTTTCCTGTTATTTTTTCACAAGTTGTGCTGATGTTGCATTTCAAAGCTTTTGCAGGTACGGGCGCAGGCACTTTCTTTCATCAACTGTGGTGGTTACAAGCTTCATCCATATCCACTTGCACGCCTTTCTGAAATCCTCATGATGGAAGTACGATTTTGAACAGATTCTATCTTTTGTTTATTTGACAACAACAGGGGACTTGTTTTGCACATTGGTTTATAATCTGTGTTTTTTTAAACTAAATATACTCCTACAGAGTGTTTCTGAGGCAAAATAATGTTTTTGTTTTTGGAATGATTAGGAGTCAGAATTGGAGTCATTATGTTCTGCATGCGCACTTGAGACTTGGACCGATGAAACAGGAGTGAAGTTCTTACGAACTAAGCAGACAAGCTTCTGTCTCCCAAAGGAAGGGTTCCCACATTACAGTTTCTCAGGTTCGGTGGAGAAGGTAAACCCCTCCCCCCATCCTTATCGTGGTGGGCTTAACTTATCATTCTGCAAATTTTCAAATCTAAAGAGTATTGAAGAAAAAAATTAAACCATTTCATGAATAGATTAATTTGGTTCTTACTTTTAGTAGTCTTCATATGCCATACGAAATTCAGTACTCCAAATGGCCTTTCTTTGTAGCAGGTCAGTTTGTGAGCAAACTTAAAATTCTAGTTACCACTAACCTCGAAACGAAGAAAATTGCTTCCTCTATTTGATAGATTTTAGGGAAACTTCCACTGCCATGCCACTGGAAAGACTTTCTGAGTGATACTTAAGTTTTCTTTTTGCCTAATTCCTGTCACTTGAGCCTTATGCCTGGTCATTTTTTGCTTGCAGTGTTCCACATTCTCTCATTTATAGGCAAGCATGAGTTGGAAGTTGCAGTGTAAAAGCAGTATAAGGAGTATATTCAACTGACCACCAAAATGAGGAGTTTTTTTTGGAATACAAGTTTTTCTCGATTGACACAGAGCAAGCATAGATGTCACTCATCTTCTGTTGTATATTGTAAATCACTCAGATACTTGAAGTAATCCGACATGTCAAGTA
Organism: Aristolochia contorta; assembly: GCA_022405105.1. NCBI lineage: Eukaryota > Viridiplantae > Streptophyta > Magnoliopsida > Piperales > Aristolochiaceae > Aristolochia > Aristolochia contorta. Next base: position 35,275,911 of record CM039665.1, on the reverse strand, counting down.
ATCCGACATGAAATAGTGGGTCCGTTGTAAATTGCAGAACTCACAGTTACAAAGGGAAATTTACGGACTAACTAGGACATTGGTCCAAATGAAATTGGATTTTCTGCCTACTTGTTTCCTCCTAATGGTCGTCGTCCTTAATCCATATATCAACTGGATCGATCTATGTTCATCACTACCATGTTAATCACTAACATTAATGAACTAAAATTTGTTTAGTTATGAGAAAAGGATCTTTGGGGCCGGTTTTTGAGCTGATGTTACTGGGCCAGTTTCACAACTTAATGCTCATGTATGTATGACGCTTGAAAAGTCTCGGAGACTTGCCGTCACCCGTTGAACATCTAGGGAATGCCCTAAGTAACTAGCCATGAGAGAAAACGCTTACGTGATTCGCAGCAAATGTAAGGCGCGTTCTGCAGGTTGGGGCGAGTGAGAAAAGGTAATTCTTTTTCTCCATCAGAATCCCGTTTATAGAATTTGGTCTCTGTATCCGTTGCAGGAAATGTTATGTTTGCTTGTGAGGAGGCTGCTGCGCTGCCATGTTTCGCAATATCAACCTCTCAAGTTCTTGAAAACATCCGCTTCAACGACTCCGCCGCCGTCTGAATCTGTTCAATATCTCGTAAGCACATGTGGGCTGCCTTTAGAAACCTCTCTTGCCCTCTCCAAGAAGATCCTACTTGAGCTTGAGAACGGGAAGACCTGCCAGTCCACGTCGAGAAAGCTTCAACTTGAGCAGAAGAGATTAAGGAATATAAAGTCTGTACTTGCTTTTCTCAGAGTACATGGCTTCTCAGAAGCCCATGTGGAAGATTTCGTTAGCAGAGTACCCCTTGTTTCTAGTATCAGAGTCAGCAATCTTGAGCCGAAAATACAGTTTTTTCTTGACACGGGCTTCACCGTGTCGGATATAACAAGTATCATTGTTAGAAATCCATTCATTTTGAGAGGGAGTCTGGCGAATCATATAAGACCAAACTTGACTTTTCTCGTAAAAATTCTTCAAACTAACGATCGGCTTATGAAAGTACTTAAGAGCTGGCGTTTTTTTTTAAAATTTGATTACAAGAAAACAGTAATCCCTAATGTTGCTACTTTAGTAGATGAAGGTGTACCGAGTATGACTGTTTTAAAAGTGTTTGAACACCATCCGATGCTGATGATACAAAAACAGGAAAAATTTCTTAAACTTGTTCAGTGGGCAAAAGAATTAGGCATGAAACCTACTACTTATTCGTTTATTGTTGCTATTGTTTCAAAGTGTTCATTGAGTAGTCAGACTTGGCAAAACAAGATCAAGGCATTTAAGAACTTGGGGTTGACTGAAGAAGAAGTCATGATAGCCTTTAGGAAAGCACCAACGATATTAAGGCAGTCGGAGGAGAAGATTCGGAAAGTGATGGAGTTTTGTGTAAACAGAATGAAGTTGGATCCAGCGGTTCTGTGCACGTACCCACGGCTTGTTATGTACAGCTTTGAAGAAAGGATAGTTCCTAGATTTGCTGTTGTAGAAGTACTAAAATCAAAGAAGCTGATGACATGTGAAACTTTTGTATGGGCTTTTGCTCTGCCAGAGAAGACTTTCCTGCACAAATTTGTGACAAAGCACTTGCATGAAGTTCAGGGTTTAATGGAGGTCTATCGGCAGGCAAAGCTTGGTGCAATGGGAACTAGAACTTAGGTGGAGAAGTGGGTGGGAAGTAGTGAGTTATTTGTTCCTCTCCCTCCTGTTGGTATTGTTTTCTTACGTTCATGTTTTGGTGGACAAATGTTTCTGCAGTGCTCATTAACGGATGTATTTTTAACTTAATCTCACTTGGCAATAAAGTTTGATTTTTTGGCTCAGTCTTATAGCATAATATTTGCATCTCCTTGCTCCTGATTTTCGGAGGGGCATGTCACTTGAAAAGCTATTTCTTTTCTGGCTGTCTTATAAGAATACTTGACTCTTTCTTTTTTTTTTTTTTGAAAATTGTGATTTTATTTCATTATCAGAAAGAATGCAGGAACCCACAAAGGAGGTTTAAGGTTACAGCAGCAACAAAGAAAGCTTAGGGTACCCAAACAACAGGGTGCTACTCGTTTACCCCTTGCTTAGCTAGTAGGTCTGCTTTGTCATTGGCACCCCTAAGTACATTGGACCAATTTGTTGCAAGATGAGATAATTTGGAAATTTCATTAGAGGTAAACAAATGTCTCCATGGTGGTTTTGACTTCCCTTTACACCATAAAATAATGACTTGAGAATCTCCTTCAACATACAAAGGTCCCGAGAGATGTGAATTCACGAAATACTTCAATCCTTGCAGTAAGCTGAGTGCTTCAGTAGTAGTAGAGTCCGTGTGACCAATCGGCTCAGCATAAGATAGAATAACCTGTTGCATAGGGATTCTTGCATCTTGCATGACTTTCTCTCCAAGAGGAAGCTTCGTTTTGACCCCAAACTCATCTCCCTGTGTGGCTCTTTGTGATCACCTCAAACTCATCCCCCATGTAGCTCTCTGAGATGCCACTATGACTGCCAATGAGGGTTATTACTCTAAACTGTTGCCAATTTTCACCATGGAAGCAGTCTAGGAGGAACACGTAGTCAGCCATGAAGTGCTGAAGAAAATAAAGGTTGAATTTCTGAGTACATTTCTTTTAACTGTTTTTTATCTGTCCAACATGGGGAAAGGTTGTTTGAGGATCTTTAAAGAGCTATCTTCTATATACTTTTTTTATCCTTTCTGGAGCAATTCTGAAGCATGTAGTAGAGTTCTTATTGCTCTTTTGACAGAGAAGCCAAAAGTATTACTCAACTTGTTCTCTGAAAGCCGTGTGGTGACGCTGGTGGAAAAACTAAGCTACAATTTACTGTTACATTGCATGCATATCTCGTGTTTAAATCTGGTTCTTAGATGCTCTATTAAGTGTGTGATGTTTTTTTAATGTCTTCTTTGTCAACATAATGCTTGTATCGAGAGTAATGCAGTGTTGAGAGTTCTTTTCAAATGATTGGGAAAGTGTTGGAATGCTTTCTTTTACACGGTTGAAATTGAGATTAGCCAGAATGCTTTTGGTTTGAAATGGCACTGTTTGTGGTTAGACCTTTAAAAATAGAAAGTGCAAGCACTAAATTGTACATTAAACAGTGACTTTCCTTTATATTTGTCTATAGGGTATCTTTTTTCCTGTGATTGCATAGATTGCTTTATGTATGAGCAAGTCACGTGCTTGACTACGAATTTCTTCTTTAGGTAAGTGAACATGTGGGTCAATACTGATTATGATATTCTGTTTCATTGTCGGTCAGGCCTTAGTCTATGTCAGGAAACAGCTGGGCAATTTATGCTCTGTAGTAACTGCTTGTTGAAGTTTCTCCTTAGTCTTATACCTGATTGTCCGTAAGGGTACCCAAACTCTGAAAGCTTATCATTTTGCTTTCTGAAGATAAATTCCTTACTACCAATCATATATCACGTGGATACTTGTTTGTCTTCCATTCCTTTTGCAAGGCTGCATTTTACTTGTTTCTGAGGGATCACTTGTCATGTATGAAAAAATCACTTGCTTGACTATAAATTGCTACCACAGTTAAAAGGAATTGTACTGTAGTTGGGTAATGATAATGTCAGGCGGTAGTCTATTGTGAGGAGAAAATTGGGCGCATCATTTTTCTAAAGTAAATGCTTCTTGAATTTTTTTAGCCTTTTTTACCTGATTTTCTGAGGGTAAACCATTCTAGCCAGGGCTTCCGCATCAATTGGCTTAGGGTAGGAAGGGGCAGTGAGCTGAAGTGGGACATGAGAATCAATGGTGCAGCCATCATAAAATAAGGTTTTGTGAGTCTTCTAAGTTTCCAGTCTGATGCAGCTGCTTCATGGACTTCAGGGAGAGTGCTGAGACTTGTACTAGTAGGCACTGAGAAATCGTTGTTAGGGGCCTTCTTCTTAGGGGCCTTCTTCCCTTGTCTCTAATGAAAGTTTCTAGCCTCTGTTGTCACTTTATCAGAAAGATGCCACCTTAAAGGGCAAATTCCTCTTACCACTAATTCTAGCCTCCATCACTGAAATGTGTTTGTTATGTGCTGCATGGCTGCAAGTAGGAGCAAAGAGAGGCATACCCAAGCCTGCACTCTGTTCTATAGTGCACTGATACCTGGTCTTTCCTGAAACCTACTTTTCGGTGACACTTTGGATGCTCTTCTAGGGGGGAGGAGCTGCAAACCGGAATTGAATTAGCTGCTGACAAGGAACTCCTACTTTGATGCAATGATTCTTCTGTGCAACACCCTTGTTTGTGTGGACTTTCAGTGCCATTTCACTGAATGAGATTATCTTTATGCTTTGATCTCCTAATGCGAAGGCTACACCATTGTTTGGAAGGCACACTTCCGCCCAAATTCCTCTCCTCAGAAATCTTTCCTCTTGGTTTTCAATTTTGGTTATGACTCAGCTAGCCTCTTGGGGAGGGAAAGAGACTAAAGCAGTAGGCTGACTTTTGTTGCTTACACAAGCATGAACTTCGTACTTGTTTTGAGAATGGGAGCAAAATTTATCAGGCAATAGCCAAGAAACGACAAAATACCAGTAACAGTGGTCCCTGATTGCAAGAAGCTTGAGGGAGGCTCCTTCTTTGGCTAAGATAGCTGCTACTGAATTTGCACTTCTTGACACAAGCAACCAGGACGTACAAGTGGACACCCTACTGCCTCAGGAGGGCAGGGTGGTTTGCTTATTGCCTGAGCACCAGCAAATTACAGCAACCAAGTCCCCTTCTTCCATTAGAAGAGTGAAAAAATGGTCATGGAAGATCTGCAGGAATGAGAGCTAAGGGCTAGGCTGAATCGGATTTGGAAATCCCAAGGGGACTGGCAGAGGATCTTTCTTTGATCTTCACTCAATAATTGTCTGCATTTAAATTCTTACAGCATCTAGCTCAATAACAGTCTTACTTTAATGTTTTGCTGCTACTCGGCATAATAACTATTGCCCATGAATTGTAATTATTTGTTCATCAAGTTGCATGCAGAAAAATTTGTAATCAGATTCCATTCTGCTACTGTCAGTCTAAACAGGAAACAAGCCTTTATTGGGTGTTAGTCGAAAACACTCCTGTGTCTTTCAAGTTTCTGTATTCATCAGTGTCACAGAAAAATTTGTATTACCATTTTCTTTTAATGGTTTCGTGGCATTTATGCTTATTAATAGATGGGTAGAAGAGTGATGAATGCCTCCTAATTTCTTGTTTGGAATGGGTTTCTGTAACTAATAGAAACCTCTTCGTTTTATTAAAAGATAGTCTAACACCTTTGAGATAGTGAGTGTCTGAGGGCATGAAGAGTGCAGAAGAAGATGGGGATGGACAAGTTATTAGGTCACTATTACTACAGGCAACTGGTAGCGGGTCTAATTGAACTCAATTGTGCCCACGCAAGACACTAAGAGTGGCTGGCTGGATCATGATGTTGAAACAACATCTCGACCAAATTCTTTGCCTGCAGAACTTCAAAGTATCTCTGCATTGACAATTGTGGTGTCGCAGAACTTCAAGAGGGTTCTGCTTGGAATTTGTGTTATAATGTTTTGCGATGTTTCTGTAAGTTATAGATGTATCCATAGAAACTGACGAGGAAATGAAGTGAATTTTATCCTTTCCCCAAGGTGAGAACATAAGAAGCTCCAAAAGAGCTGGAGAAGCCTGCCCACAAGGGTTGCTTTTATTAAAGTGAAAGAAAAAGTGATTTGATGCTGTTGGCAATTGCCATCATGTTCTTGTGCACTCTTTTCCCTTTTAATGTGTTGCCTTTTGCCTAAATGCTTTTCGAGTAATCATGCTTAATCCCCTATTTCATATCACAGTCGCTTTTTATCTGGTATCAGAGTTAGTGCTATCCCTTTCTGACCTAACCTGGTGGTTAGAACTTTGGAAGCATTCATATTATTGTGAAAAATTAAAACTGCTGCCAACCACCAAAAAAGCAAACTACGTTAATAATGCTGTCTATACCCTCATACTTTTCCATCTCCTTCCTTAAGAGCAGTCAGAAACCACAATATCCGACTAACCCAGTTTGGCTAGAACCATTATATAATTTCTTCAAGTCTCTTCTTGACAGTTGCACCACTGCAAGGTGTTTAGTGTAGGATTAATTAATTTCTAATGCCACCCCAGTCCTTTCATTAATCAATCAAGTCTTTTGTTGAAGTACTGATACCAGAATTTTCTCTCTTTCCCTTTAACAAAAAGTGATCTCCGATAAGCCAAAGGGTGTGTGTGTTTGCTTCTTTTTGTCATCTAGCATTAAACGACGTAATTATCACTAATACTTAAATCAAACCAAACTTAACTGCATGTGGGACAGGAATCTCTTGCAACTGAGAAGAGAATAATCAGGCTTTGTTTACAACTTTAGATGGAGTGAGGCCAGAGAGAGGGAAGGCTATTAAGTGGACTTTTAACAAACACGTCGCGGGCGTGGCGGAAAGCATTGGGCGGAGTCAATAATTCGCAAGGAAGGTTGTGAGATCAAGATGGCGACACTCCACATTATCTTTCTTGCTATTATTGTTGCTTTGTCTCGTCGCTTTTGGATGTGCGCAGGCTTGTACTCGAGCCTGCAGAGCGTCTCAATGCGCCTGGGTGCGTACTGGGCACCCCCGGGCATCTTAAAAATTAATTTTGTCAATTAGTCCGTTTTCGAATAATTCACCTCGCGTGGCCAATTAATTACGGGATGGCCCAGTCACTAAAGGAGTAACCAGTAGAGTGGACCGTACTCTCGTCTGGTTCGGTAGCACGTAACGAGTAAGGACAAGGAAATTGCGGGAGGGGTGCGACGTGTGCACTCGGCGCATTCCAAGAAAGAACCCCACCGTAATTTCTATTTCATTTATTTTTTTTCTTTGCCAGTCTCATCCGATTCCCTCAACGCCTCTTCATTTTTCCAACCTACGATAGATAGGGTTTCCAGGACTGGAAACCCTATTCCTTTCAGTCGTTGCGGTTCATCTGCTCCATGGACCTCTGCTCTTCTACATAGTACGTCTCGCCCTTCTGTGCTTCTTTTGTGTTGGTCGCTTGACTTCTTCTGGTGTTCAGTCTTGCGTTCGATCTTGCTTTGGTTGCTTCGTATTTTGTCTCTAATTTGTAGGTTTGAGGAAGAAGGGATCGCGGATTTTTACTCTGACCTCTTTTCCTTTTGCTCTGAGATCTTTGTCTTGTATAATTTTTTTCTCTGATCTCTATTTTTGACTAATTCGTGTGAAAAGTATCAGTTTCCATTTTTATTCTTTTCTCTTTTTGAGGGGGTATGGCTCAATTATACGTTTGAAAATTTAAGGCATTTAGCCTGTCGGTCATATGAAATCTGAATGTACCAATTTGTTTTGGAGCTGCAATTTTGGTTGCGCGGACTGTCTGATTTGATTCTTGGTTTCTTTCCTGTTCGTTTTTGTTAATTGCTTCCAGCGCATTTTAGAGAGAGATAATGCTTTTTTTTTTTTATGAAAAAATGCTGGTAGCGATGGATTAAAAAGTTTTGCGGTCGTTTCTGTGTGAATTGTGCTCCTTCCACCGTGATTACCACTGATCTGTCGAGTGGGACAAAAATATTTTGAGTGTGAATATGCAGTTGACTTGTTCCCTTGTAGACGTTGTTTCCAATGTCAGAGTTTATTTCTGGAGAACCAAGGTTTATCCGTTTCTTTGCATGTTGTATTAGTAAATGATGGTTCATTTCTGTTCGAAATTTAAGACATGCTTATAGTTTTTTTGAGAATATGTCATAATATTATGATTCTGTATTTATTCTGATGCTCATCACTTGTAGCTGTTGAGCAAGAGTCTAATTGAAAGCAGTGAAGATCAGAGGGTGCAGCTCTGAGGTTTTGGTTGCCTTCAGATATTAGGTTGCCGGAGTTTTTTTTTTTCTCAAGGATTTTCCTGAGACTGTTTAGGAAAGACATAATGTCTAGTGGTGGTAGTACTCACTGGTGCTACAGATGCCGTCGAACTGTTCGGCTTCGTGCTAGAGACCCAGTCTGCCCTTACTGTCATGGGGGCTTTGTGCAAGAACTGAATGACATGGATGAAACTGGTCCTCATGATTTCTTTGGACTGGACTTCGATGAAGACCGAGAACCGAGCTTTGGTATCATGGAAGCTTTCTCAGCTCTTATGAGGCAGCGAATGGCGGGAAGGAATCGTGACCTAGATATCAGAGGAAGACCTAGTCTCATTCAGGATCATGGCTTAGGTTTTGGTTCCGGTCCTTGGCTGATATTCCGGGGTCAAATTCCGGTTAGAATGTCAGAAGGTGGTGGAATTGAAGTTCTCTTCAATGGGGGTCCAGGTGTTGGTTTGAGGCGAGCAAACATCAGTGATTATTTTGTTGGCCCAGGTTTAGATGAACTCATTGAACAGCTTACCAGAAATGATCGGAGAGGACCTCCTCCAGCATCTAGGTCATCTATAGATGCGATGCCCACTGTAAAAATTATGCAACGGCACTTACGTGGTGATTCCCACTGCCCTGTTTGCAAGGAAAGATTTGAATTGGGCACTGAAGCCAGAGAGATGCCATGTAAGCATATATACCACTCTGACTGTATTGTCCCATGGTTGGTTCAGCATAACTCTTGCCCTGTTTGTCGTCATGAGCTGCCACCACAAGGATCTAGTACACCTCGAACAAGAACTACTCATCAGAGTTCAAGTAGTAGTAACAGAAATGTTGGGACCAATAACAGCAGCAGTAGGGAAGGCAATGAAGAGAACTCAGGGCGCCGGAATCCTTTTTCATTCCTTTGGCCCTTCCGTTCCTCAAATTCAAATTCTTCTAATCATAATGAGTCAGGGGGTAGCTTCCGTTCCTCAAATTCAAATTCTTCTAATCATAACGAGTCAGGGGGTAGCAGTTCAACAGCTGCAGTCCATGAAGATCTAAATCAGATGGGTTATTCTGGATGGCCTTTTGATTATTAAGATTTTGTCTTTGTGGCAGTGCTGTTTGTGTCTTGGTACTTCTGGTTATGGTTCACCTGTCATCCCCATGTTTTAACCAATCCGTAGCATCTGGTGGAGTGTCAGCTGTAGAAGTCCCTTGCGACCGTAAAGATCAGACATACCTTGTCGAAAGGTAACAACTGTAGGCCTCTGTAATCCTTGATGTATAGAAAGCATAATGTGGTCTTTTTTGTTGCACTTTTGGTTTTTTAAACTCAAAGCTTCATTTTTGTTTATAAGACTCATTTCGCAAGTCGTGTGGTGAATGATGTGGTTATTATTACCGGTGCCGTTGCCTTTGTGCCTAGTTTCTGGTTGCCCCGATTCCTTTGCTTCGTATCTTTACATTGGTTGATGAATACTGACATCTCTTGCTTCTGATTTTTGTGTCACTGAAACTTGTATCTGGTGATTCATTATGATGAGAATACTGGTGAAAGAAGAATTCAAACATTATGCAATGATATACGATATGGAAATTTTGTTGCTTGAACCCAATCGACGCCTAAATCTTCCTCCGATTTCATTTTCACTCCTTTTGACTGTCATAATCTCCGCTTGAGATACCCACCAATTGAAGATTGGTTACCACGTCGGGATCCCTCGTCGGCTACCGATTTGACGCATATTCTATTAGTCGACAATCCTGTCACCAGATATTGCAGCATTTTTTATGCTGGGAACAAAACATCTTGATTTCTGTTGGTGCTGATGCTCAGATGCTGCCTTGTGCCAACTCGTTAAAAGAAATATTGGCTGGTCAATTTTAATGGAAGGGAATGAAGAGAATGCCCTATCTGCTATAGTTTTTAGCCGAAGCAATCTACAGCAAAAGGGAAGAGCAGGGGGAATGGCCTTCTCCATGCCCTTGGTTTTTTTACGAAAGCGTCAGATTTTTGGAAGAGATCGATAAAAATGGAAAGGCCGTCCAAAGCAACTCCATCTAATTAGTTTTCACAGTTAGATGCACTATGCATAGGGGTGCCGGAGGAATGAGAGCATGCACTATGCATAGGGGTGCCGGAGGAATGAGAGCGAATTCCAGTTGGCTTGAGTTCGTCTCTCTGCCTTCCGTCCTGTTATTGATGCCAATTTTGTGTTACTACTCTCATTTCATGTTGCACAATACGAATTTTATCTCGCAAGTTCTATTTACAGACAATGGAGATTTCTGCTTCCACTCTTTGTTACTCTGATCAAAGAATTGGTTGGCTAAACATCTGAGCTGAATTTAAGGCTGCTAAGTTTATCCATTTATCTGTCCTACCTTCTTCTGTTATTAAATAGAATTAATATGTAATAAAAAAAAGTTAAGAAGTCATCCTTTCACGGATTAAGAATTAATAAAATGGATCGATATGGAAAATCTTTTTTTATATACATTTTGCTCGCATTTGTAAGCTGTATTTATCCTTAAAAGTGCATATAAATCTTTATAAGAATCATGTAGTATTCTTTCTTAATTTTTATAAAATGACTATTTTAAACATATATTTATCTAAATATATATATCTAAATTATACACTAATTGACATAATTATGGTAAATTTAAAAATTACTTCTTATTACTCCCTTTATAACCCAATTACCAGACGGAAATAGGAGCTTATTCACCTTTCTTCCACATAACGCTTACTCCCATAACTACATAAATCTAAAACCAAAATTGTTTCACATATTACTGCCGCTTAACGCACAAGGAATTTTTTCCCATCATCCATGCGAATGGTTCCATCAACAGTCCCCATCAACAGCCCAATATCCAGTAGAGTGTAAAGTCAAAAGGAGATTATGTGAAACAATTCTAAAACTTTTCCCCAAAAATGCAAGGAAAATCTCTCCGAAGTCCAAAACCAATATTGTTTCTCATATTACTAATACAACAAAACGTCACGAGTAAATAACTAATAAATAGCTAGAAAAAGAGTAACACGCCATGAAAGATTAGGAACGATACGCTTCCATGTGACGGTGTAGAAACTAGTTTGTCAACTCCATGATTGCAGTCACGATGTCACCGTCTGCAGCCTTGAGAGCCTTAACTGCCTTGGACCTGGACACTCCCGCTTGAGTCATAACCAATTCTATATCTTTAGGCTCCAGGCCTGTCTCGTCTACTTCTTCATCGTCCTGAGCCATAGCAGAAGACTCGGGCTTGGATATCACATGGCTAAGATCAGGCGCCTTGAACTGCTCTGCAGCCTGTGTCTGAAGTTGAGAGCTTAAATCTTCAATCTTTGCTTCTCCAAATATTACGTAAGTGTCAGATGTTGGGCTCTTGAAAACGTCTGGCTTCGAAATAACAAACAGTATCTGCCAAAACAAGCAGTCGAAAATTTTAGAACCGAAGAATTATAAAAGAGCAAAAGCATGACACCGTCACAGAGAACAAACATTTTTACTCTTCTTCACGGTAACACGACTGACACCAGGAATGGGTTTCATTCCCAGCTTGAGCATGGCCTTCCGACTCTTCTTCTCACTTCTGCTCTGCTTTGACCTACCACTTGCATCTCCTTCTTGTGCTTCTAAAAATTTTCAAAGACAACATATTCAAATTTAAAATGTTTTATGATGACAAATTCATACTAATGTTATTTCCCATCTTTCATGTTTTTGTTCATCCAACATACTAGTGAAAACTACTTTGAAGTCAACCAAGGAAAAAGATAAGTTACCTTCAGCATCGTCTTCATCTTTGTCATCATCTTCATCCTCATCTTCATCCTCATCATCATCTTCAACCACAGGGTCATCAGGCTACACAATTAAGAAGAAAGAATCATCACACTTAACAGTAACAAAAAACTAATAGAGAAATCAGCAGTAGATTCATGCAGGCAAACAACTTAAAACAGAAAAATGTAGATTCAACTGTGAGGAGGCAGTGTCAATTGATGAGCACATAAGAATGAAAAAAGTATCAGCTATTTAAAACATACAGAATACCAAACGTGAAAGCCAAAAAATAGGTCAATTTATGCACCAAGAACAAAGAAAAAAATACCATTAAATTTAGTTAGCACGTTCCCAAGTCAACAGGCTTATGGTTACAGGCAATCATTCAGAAGTGTGCTAATGCGTCTACAATATAATAAGAATATGGAAAAATACAGCAATCTTATGGAGTTGAGATTATATAACTAAAAAATGCAGAATCAAATGAATGCTTGTTTCAGAAACATTAAAATTAAACTTGCAAATTACCAAAATGTGTTGAAACTCAAAAGACGTCACCTTTGAAGAAATAAAAAGAGATAACAGGTGGCTAATGAAGAGTAAAAATGAAATGGCCATAAGGAATAAATGCAGCTAATCATTAAACAGAGCATCCACGTTATGCCCGTGGCAAGTCGGAGCTCAACAACCAAAACTTATAAAAGGAACCGTTTCGCAATGCTTTAACATCCCAGTTCGCTCCAAAAGCACGAAAGAGAAATATATCCTGGGGAATATCACGAGCCGCCATTCTCCTAATACATGAGATTGATCGCACATAACACACTCAAAACCCTAGTCCAATTTCAGAAAGCACCGAATGCGATCCACATGTTGTAATCATCTAAAACCTAGACTCGGACGCAAGCGCTTGAACCAAAATTCAATGCTATATATAAAAAATAAAACGCCAATCTTTTCCCATATCAAGGAAACAAGAGAGTACGCCTACAGGACAAATAAAAGACATACAAAAGGGCAAAACTAATAGGCAAAGAACCAGCAGCAATAGATTATCAAGAAGAATAATACATTGATCTTTTGCTGCTCAAGATGAGCCGCAAGAAGCTCCTCCTGTGTCTGAGCAGTCATCGCTTCGAGGAGTCCTCTAACTCGAAAAGCGAAGTCCCAACCCTAAAAACCCTAACTGACCCAGTCGTTCTCGGCTCCGCGAAGTAGAGTAGTCTGGGCAGACGGCAGACAATTTATAAGTTGGCGCGAGTCGACGAATTTACAAAAATGACATTGCATGGCAATACTAAAGCGCCACGCGGAAATAAGAAGCAAATAGATGTTATATATTGATTAAAAAAAAAGAATAATGCTCCGTCAGAGTACCAACTAATCTAAAATACTTAAAAAATAAAAAATAAAAAATTTATTTTATAAAATTCTAAAGAGTGGTGAAGTTGCAGAAATTATTTTTAATTTGAAAACATATAAGAAAGCAATGATATAAGTACTATAGTTTTTTACTTCCAAGATTTTACCACATTATAATTTAGGTAAGAAACAAATTCAGAGATAAAATTAGCAAAATTTTATTTTTTTAATAAAATATTATCTACTTATTCTATGGATAAATCCTAAGAAAAATAATTTCAATACTATGAACTTTTACGACGAGTTTTTACATCCTAATGTGGTTGTCCTCCAACCTCATTGGTAATCCAGATAAAGTCTAAGTTTTAGGCTTACTTAAAAAAAACGTAGATAATTCGTACTTTATGTTTTATCCAGACTACTAACGTGGACGCCATATCACGCTGTAAACCCTCACAGTAAAATTGGCAATACAGTTATCACCACTCAAATCCTAAACTCTAATTTTCTCTTACCACCTCGAAGTAAAATAAAAAAGTATTAATATCATTTTTCTAAAAGATAAAACCGTATTTCAAATTGGTAGGTTAGAAAAAACCAAGCAGCTGTGTTTCAAATTGCCTGTAGATCAAATGGATACTTTGTTTAGCATTTTCAAAGAAAAAAGATGCACTATATGATGATCGACCTAAAGACCCGAATGAAACATGGTTCTTCACAAGTAGGGATGTAAACGGGAGCCGATTACCCGCTCTACCGTCCGCCCGATTAATAAACGGAACAAAACGGAAATAAAATATTATTATCCGTTTACCGCTCTACCGTTTACCGGCTCTACCGTTTATTAAACGAACGGAAACGGAAATGGCTCTTCCGAACCCGTTTTACCCGTTTACCGTTTAAGTAAGGGTAATATAGTAAATTTATATAGCTATTTAGTTTAATCATAAAATACTTATTTTTATATAAATAACCTTATTATATTTTTTATCACTTATTATAAATTTTTGTAGAATTGAAAAGTTTGGAGAGAATTTGAATATATTTATATATTTTGGTAATTATTAGAAGTCTATATTGACTTAAACTCATGGTCTCATAAAGAATCCCTAGTCATAGTCATAAAGGATAGATCATATATTGTAAATTCATAATTAACTAAATAAGGTAGTATTAGTTGTCTAAGATTAAAAAAATTTTATTTTTCTTACAAATGTCAGATTTTATACAAATGACAATTTTTTTTATAAATGTAAACAACTATCATACAAAAATAAACATATTATAATTCATAATAAAAATTATATAAAGATAAACATAGTAATTAACAAATACACGAGATGATTTCCTATTTTTTCAATTAGCTTACATAATTCAAATTTTTTGGCCCATAACATATTACGTCATATACCTTAAATTCTTAATAAGTTATAAGTAATATCATTGATTTTAATTACTAGTTACTTACTTCTCTAATTAATTAATATTCTAATTTTGGTTTTCCCTCCCTCTCTAGTCCCTAGTTATTGACTCATTGTTCCCTAATCCTTATGCAATTATGCTATTTAGATTTTAGATTTTTCCTAATTGATTCCTTGTCTATTTAGATATTATTTAGTTACACCCTAAATTTCTTATGCAATTATTGCCATTAGGTTTGGTGCATTATACTCTATGGCTGAAGTTGATTCGGAGGACGAGGATGATCTTGAAGATTGAAGAGTGCAAATGGTTTTTTGGGTTGGACAATTTTGAATCTAAAGTATTAAATGTATTTGAATGTCAATTTTAAGTGTAGGAGACAATTTATATTTGTATTTGATTTTTGTGTTATGTAACTTGTATTTTGAACTCTAAAAAAGTGTTGTATTTGACTTTTTATTATCAATTTTCTTAATTTTTCCTCTTTTTTTGGGTTTTTTTAGTGATTTTTATATTTTTTTATCATTTACCCGTTTATTACCCGATTACCCGGTTTTCCGGCGGTAATAAATGGGTAAGGATTTCACGGAACTAAACGGATATGGACGGTAATGAGTAACGGGTTCAAAAAGTTAAACGGTAAATGGAAACCCATTACCTGTACCGTTTATTACCTATTTACATCCCTATTCACAAGGATGAATTTTCTTGTGGCTTTGCCCTTCTTCAACAAGCCACTTTCAAAAATTCTTACACTTCCTAATGGGACAATCCCACTGAAGGACCGTGACAAGGTTATTTACTTCATACTGCTTTCCGTAGAGAATCTCTGTTTACCCCAGTTTAAAAGTCGAAACCATAAAGACTAGACTTCAGAGTTAAAGAGCTAATCAAGTATTGAACATTGAAAAAGAAGTTAAAAAAAGGAAAAAAAAAATATAAGATTACACTAATGAAAGTTTATCCCCCGGTATGATTTTCTGTCTCTGTACACAAGGGGAAAAAAAAAAGAAAAAAGAAAAACAGTTCTTCCACTACAGAAGGGCCAACCAATCGGTAGTCGAGGGCCAAAACGACTCCGTGTGTTCCAGAACATTATTCTTCCGCTTAAGAGTGACCTATTGTAACCTATCTATGACCAGCCCTTGCAACCAGTGCCGTTATTCCGTCCTCCCCTGCCACCCCATCTCGAGTTCCCAGTTGGTACCTTAGAACCACCACCACCACCTCCTCCAGAGGCACTGCTACCCCATGTACCATTGCCGATACCATTACCACTTCCCCGACCCCGGCCACCAGCTCCACTGCCAGCCCAACCACCGTTTCCACCACCTGGGTTCCCCCAGTTACCACCTTTACTCCTTTCATGGCTTCCTACTATGCTGCCCCAGCTGCTGCCACCCCCGATATCACGATGACCCCCAGCATTACCCCCCTGCGCACTGCTGCCAATAAGAACTCCCCCACCACCCCAGCCAGCACCCGCGCCGCTGCTGCTGCTACCCCATCCACCTGAAAAGGCATCTCCACCAGGTGAATTCCTGACTTTGGGACTCGAGAATTTGTTCCATCCATTGCCACCGTCTTTGGACGCTGAACCCAATTTAGAAGCACCCGGATTTACATTTTCTCGCCCATGACTTGAGCCTTCATCCCGGCCCCCTCCACGCCCACCATAGGGCCTAGGTGCCCCACTTGGATGTCCTCCTCTGCTACCATCATTCTTGTAATCATTTCCACCTGGTTTGAGTTAATGAAGATGAAATGCATGCTTCATCTCTGCACCAGCTTTCACTTTAAAAAAACAAAAAAAGGAACGGAGACGCTGATCCTTGTAACCATATGGATGATATGACACTAACCTGATCTTGACCCCGGTGCAGAACATCCCATTCTTTGAGAATTCATAAGACCACCCTTCCAGCCATCACTATTGGCCGGAGAGCCACCCCAGCCACGAGTTGCAGCAGAAGCCGGGCTCTTCATAGGCACCATTGCTGCAATAGATCGGTTGGGTTGGGCCGCTACCTTTGACAGATCATCAATATTTTTCTGGAAATAGGCCACCAGTCTGTCAATATTAGCAAAGAAGTTTGAATAAAGCCTGAAACCCTTGGGATAAAGAGTAATATAGAAGTGATGAGGATTTGTGTTCCGGATATATGATAAAATAAAAGTTCCGGGGTGCTCATGGCATATCCCAAAACAGTAAACAATCCTTGCTGGGTACTCTGCTTTCTCTGCCCTTAAAAGTTCATCTACTTCTGCTTTTGTGCCACGTCTGAATTTTCGATGCCTAAGCATAGCCTTTAGGTGAGCCACCAGTGGATCAACATAACGATCCATAACCTGACATAAAGGTGGTTTGGCACAAGAAAAGGAAAAAATTAGTGACAAATTAATTATTTTTTGAAAAAAAAAACAGAACTGCAAAGCACTGTAGAGATAATCAGGAGAGCGCCTGATGTGCTTCTAGAATCAAGCTAACATGAAGAAAGCAAATTAAAGTCAGCACCATGTCATATCAGCTCTTTAGAATTGAAAATGTCATACAAAAAGCCAATACACGATGGAATGAAAATTCTGAATAGTCTAAACTTACGCAAGTTGGGCCTGACAATCCAACCATCATCTACCTGACACACAATTATACACCGGCTTTCTCTGGATCAAGTAACCACTCTCACTCCGGCCCTAAGCAGCCTTCTTCATAAATTTCCTCCTCTTCAGTTCGACTGAATGCTAAATACCTATCTAGTAAACCAGAGCCGATGGAACTCTGAAATAACCTATCCAATACTGGCAGTCATACCCAGCTTGGGGGCCAAACAAGGCCATTAGCCAAAAGATATGTTGAAAGCAATATTACATCAGCAGATTATGAATGCATACTTACTCCAGCGCCATTACAGTATTCAACTGATGTGTGATCACTATAAAGCAAAGCTATTTCAAAGGCAACACCACATTCTAACCAATTCTATAGATGAAAAAATGGCATCTTCAACAATGTCAAATTAAAGCATCAACTAGAAAGGCAACAAACATTTCCGAATACAAGAAAGCCCCAAACTAATCCTGATGTCGAAAGCTTATTTGGGTCTATGTGCGTACGCACTTATGTGCACGCCTGCTTGTTCTTATGTACTTGCATGTTTGTGCTTGCATGCTTATGAGCTCGCATGTGCTTGCATGCTTATGAGCTCACATGTGCTTGCATCCTTGCAAATGAAGATCCCAAGATCACCTACCCAGCAACTAATGTCCTTGCAAAAGAAGGGGTCTTCTCCAGTCTCTCGTTGCTAGAGAACCCTCCTCTTGATGTACATTGGTCACTTTGGCCTAATAACGAAATCTTACATATTCTCATAAAAGTAAATAAATAAAGATTATAAGTGGGACATAGGGGAACAACCCACTTGACTTACAAACTTTGTTATTTTATAAAGGAAAACAGTAAAGCTAAAATTTAGAGTTAAGCTAAATTTCTTTGCGAGGTGCAACAAAAAATCATCTCCGCCGAACCAACATCTATATGTGTAAGCAGAATTTCAAAAGATGCCCAGCAATACAAAATCTCCAAAGGGAGAACAAAAACAACAATAAAAACAATGGTATAAAATTCAAAGATTAGAAAGGAATCAAATAGTACCGACCTCATCAAGATCCTCGAAAGTGTCATCCTCTATCTTTAAAGTTTTCCCAATACGAAGGAAACTTGTTATATCCTTAGTTTCTTTATTGTCCTCAGTGATATCCTTATGAGCATAGACTCCGTCATACACTTTCAGTGTTAAAGTCAAATGTGATACCCCCCTAGAACTTGGGCGGAAGATGCTTTCACCAGGTTCCTTTTCTGATATAAACTGCACAGCACAACAGAAGACATGCTTAATAATTTGGGAAATGAAGTAACCATTCCTCACCCTTAGTCAAAAACAGAAAAAAGGATTTTGGACTGACAAAAAACATCCAGACTAACATTGCAGTACTAAAACATACATTACAAACTTACGTCTATTGCTTCGTCAATGGTCATATTTTGAAAACGAGGATGCACAATCATCCTAGGCTTCAAATGCTTCTTGGCATGTTCCTTTTCTTTGTGAGCTTTCTCCTTCTCAGTCAGTTTAGTGCTCTCTCCTTCATGATAGTACGGATCTAAATTCGGAACTGTCTTAATCCTCCCTTCCCCTAAAGTAAGAAACACAACGTGTCTATTTTTCTGAACCTTTTCTATCGTGCAGTTAATTGTTGTTCCAAGAGGAAAGTTTTCAGGGGTAAAATCCAGGTCATCCTGCTGTAAGTCCCCACTCCTTTGGTGAAAACCATCTCTTTTCATCAGCAAACCAGTCAAACCAGAGTCAAGTGCACAAGTCAACTTTTCTCGTGTAACCTTTCTAACTGTAGCCTGCACCACTCGTCCCACTGCTAAGGACTCCTCTGTCTCACCAGAAATCATATAAAATTCTTCATCTTCTGAAAGTTGTGAATACGGGGTCCGCCAATCCTCAAAACCATGCAGCAACTCCATCTTTATATCATATAATGTTTCCTTTTTCCATTCTCCAATCCGTTCCTCAACACTCCTCGCATATTCATCAATATCAAGAACTCTGAGCAACTTTGGTCGTTCTCTCACATGCTCAATGGCCATTTCTTGGGCTTCATCATCCGAGTCATATTGATTGTCCTGAACATCTTCATTATACACATCCTTAGCCATGCTTTTTGCAACTTTATATGACTCAGGATGAATTCTCGTATCATCTAACAAGTCTATGATTCGAACGCTCGTGGTTGCAGCTCCACTCCGACAGACTCTCAAAAACCCAACTGCATTATAGAATACTTTTTTCTTCATGAATTCAGTCATAAGCTCTTTCCGGCTGAAAACAGATCCAACCCTGGCCAATGCTCTCTGTAAGCCAGATGCTTTCCTAGGTCCCAAGCCAGAAATAAATTGGAGTGGAGCAAAAAACCATCCATGACTTGCAGCAAGGTTAACGTCAAGACCAACCTGGTTAGTAACATCAACCATTACCTGCTCAATTATCTCATACTTCTCATCAGTAGAGAGAAAATTTTCTAATGGGTTCAGCTTCCACGATAATATCTCTCTTGCAGGACCACAGAGCGTTGCAATCATGGCCAAAGGATTTTGAAGGTAGCGACCAAGAGCAACAGCTCGCCTAATAATGCCTGAAAACAGACACACACACAAAAATTAGATTATATTTGAATGAAATTTAAGAACAGTAAGTAATCAAACTACCTTGTTGTGATGGGAGTTGTTCGGACGAAATCCGAGAGCTTTCGTAAAGATGGGGCAAAGATTCGTCTCCATAGACAATCTTTACACTATCTATGTCTTGATCAACTTCTCTAGGATGATTTTCAACAATTGCAAATATAATCTGCATAGAAAGTGCTGGAAGGATGAAATTTCAAATTGCAGCAAATTGAGGTGATGGATATAACATGATAACATTGATTAATGTGTCCACTTCTTTAGGGATTGTTTAGAAAGATGGCAGAAATTGAGGAACTGACTAGAAATAAAATAAAACAAATGAAACTAAGTAGCACAAATACAGCATCTCATCCTACCAAGTTAGAGAGAAGTTTATCTTCTTCTAAATGAGGGATGGAACTTGTTCAACTCTGCTTTCATGATGATGCAACTGCACAAACTTTATCTGGAATTTACTTTGACCATAAAAATGGAGAAAAGAAATAGATTTGCTTTATCCATGAATGCCACTAAGCAAATGGTTTGCAAGTGCTCCCCCTATGCAAACAGAACCTGAACTACAGAATTCTCACAAGCAGGATTTGCTGACTCCTAGGCTTACAGAGTGGCGCAACTTTCCTCCTTTTCCACTTTAGTATACACATCTGATCTCTCTGTTGTATGATTTTTTCTTCCAGGAATTGCACTACTGCAATCTTTTTTTCCATTGGTTTTTTTTTTTTTTGAAGAGATTGATTCCATTTCATATATTTTTTACTCCAATTTTTCGTACTCTAGGAGACTCGAACTCAAGACCTCTCCTTACACAACCCTCTGTGTTCCCAATCTTTTTTTCATTGTTATCAATAAAAAAGATTCCTTAAGATGGAACTCATGGCAAAAATTCATTAAGAAGGCAATTCATGAAAATCCCTGCTTGTAAGGTCAGAGCTTGCAACAAAGAAAATATTTTAAATTTAAATGCTCATTCTTCAAGACTACCCCTCATAAACAGTAAAAACAGTTCTCATTCATCACTAAGAACAGATATATAGACATCCACTTTGAGTATTGGGGGCAAAAAACTAAAAACAAGAAACTTCCCTTTGGTAAAATACACTAAGCCACATCATTCTACATGTCAAAACTCTTTTACTCTATTTTCTTAATCTTTCAAACTTTTTTGCACCATTTTTTTCTACATCACTGTCTTTCCCCTGTACAGTAATAAAGACATAACATTTAAGTGAAACAGTATGGACTCGAGTGACTTGGGCCATTGGCTCCTTGGTCAAGTTGGAGGGTTTAAACTGCAAGATCTTGGGCTCAACTATCACTAGGGACAAGAGTGGAGAGGGAGATGGATTGCATGTGTGGTCAGTATAAATTACAAAGAGAGAGAGAGAGAGAGAGAGAGAGAGAGAGAGAGAGAGAGAGAGAGAGAGAGAGACAAAGACAGAGAGACAGAGAGACAGACTGAGACAGAGAGGTTTAGGGGTTCACAAACAAGGCTTACCAAGAATCCCCATCCAAGCTTCTCATGAGGTAGGACGTATACAAACTCTGCAGCTCCCATTTTAATTCCCCACTGACCCACCCAATGTAATTCAGGACCCCTATGGCACCCCGGTCTACCAAGATATGATGATTAGGTAGAATGGAAAATGCTTCCAGCAAATCTCACTCATTTCCCAGAACAGAAGCAAGGATTTGATTTACACCTACAAAACTCATTTACTTTAGGTACCCAGAGTTAGGCATCTGACTTCTGTAGTTATAATTTCAAAATTAATTTATCGCTATTTGACTCCTGCTAAAACATAGATGAAGAGATGTCTCTTTAATAGAATGGAGCTCTACACACCAAGATAGCCCAACAAGAAAACAATCAACAAATGCATCAAGCAAACATTTGCAAGTGTTGTTTTTTTTTTTTTTTTTTGAAAATAAAGATATGCAAGTGTTACACAGGGAAAAGGAGCACCATAAAATTTGGGTTCAAAGAAACACTTTTTTCTTTTCTGAAAGTTGGTATTCCAATTCCCAGAACCTTCCATTAACGCTAAAATTTAATTTTAGTAATGGTTAAAACCAAACCTATGTGATTTAGAAACATGTAAGTCAAAAACAGTTAACTTTCCCAGATTATAAAATTCTGGAATTGCAGTCTCTCAATTCGGCACCCATACTCACATGATATTATTCAAACTGGTTTCTCATGACAACCCTCACTGTGATATCATCTTTCTTTCTTCTTTATCAATTATCTTAAGCTGTGATTCTGAAGTTCTCTTCAAATGGTCACAACACTAAACTCCGTTTTTTCACCAGGTTTCTCCAGGAAAAGAAGAATGATAAGGATAAGGTTTCTGTACTGTTATTTGACACGATAAAGGATATAAGTAAAAAGTACACGAAAAAAAAAGAACAGAAAAACCATAATGGTAATAATATGCTGCTGATTGCTCTCAAAAGTGGATATTTTAGAGTTGCGTACCTCAAATAGTTCATCCTTCAACATTTTACAAGACAAGTTGACAGCTCCCAACACAACTACTTGAGGCTGATGGGCAGTCATGAACTTAATAAGATTTTGTCGGTCATGATCCTTCCTCTGCTGATCTTCTACCCTCTTGGAATGATTAATAATGGACCCTGCATACAGCATATCCACGACTTCCCCCAAAGAATCCAACATGACAAATGTAGTCGGCGGCTTCCCCGGACCCCAACAGCATGCCATAACTCTTGGTACAATGTTCTTATCCCTACCAAATTCATTGTCTTTCAATTGGTAAGGTGAAACAGATGCTTTACTCCACAACTGTCTTCCATACTCCATAAGAAGAATATTCTTGGCTCTTGTAGCCAGCAGAATGTGGGCTTCTTTTGTTATAGAAGGCAGCAGAAAATCAGTGAGAGCTTGACTCAAAATCAACCTCCTCTGTTCATTCCAAAGTGAAGCAGATTTGCTCACTCCATCACTAAGATAAATCTCACTGAAATCGTTCAATATTTTGTTCTCCGTGTCTTTCGGCAAACTTATACGAACCTGAAGAAGCTTCTCTTCTACAGCCTTCTCAATCAGGAGCCATTGTGAATCTCTAAACTCAGATAATGGCTTCTTATGCAACCATTTGAAGCCAGCAAACTGATGGAAGGAATCTATGACACGTTTCCCTACAGAGGTAGGAAGGGTTGAGACAACGGCTTTCTCCATAAAGATACTTCGGACATGTTTTCTGACACACGGTTCACAGCTGATCTCTACAGCAGCCTGCAAAAAGAAAGATAAAAGTTAGCAACAATTTCTTTGGCAGTACACTTGGCAGGAAAATTATAACCAAGGCAGTAAAAATGGGCGCTTACCATGTATCTTGCACGTTTAAGAACCTCTTGATAAGTTGCAATTCCATCGCAAACATATTTCGCAGCAAATTCTTCTGGAAATTCCCTGGCATCCTCCAGTTCATCCTGCCGCTGGTGATTAAAAGCAAATAGATTGCACGTGAGAGGATGAAGAAAAGGAGAGGGAAAATATAAAAACCTATCGAAGTTAAATTCAAATCGTAAATACCATTTGCTCTAAGGTTAGAAGTGAACCAAATTGCTCTGAAGTGAACCCGAACTTGCCAGCAACGTCAAATAGACCCGCATTTTTTAAGTTAGTATACTCTGACTTTCGCAACGGCCTCTTATATCGACCCTCTTCCATGCTTATTTCACCAGGTGGAAAATGCAGAACAAACTTCATAACAACATCATTAACTTCACGTTCTGTTTCAGCATTCTCAAGGGACTTGAGAATTGATCTAGAAATTTCGCGGTTTAAGTTGGATCTTGTTTCACTATCAATCCTTTGAGCTTCTTCCTGAAACCGCTTGTTATAGTATAGCCGAAGAGATCTCTTCCGCTTTTGAAGTAGCAGCCACTTTTTATCCAGGTTATGGACAGCCCATAGTTTCTGAAAATAGAAATAACAGTAACATAGAGAATCAAGGGGAGGGGAGAGGGAGAGGGAGAGATAGATTTGAACTTCAACAACACCAGAGAATTTTATGAACAATGAAATTACCCTGTGCCACTTAATTTGAGGCCTTTCAGGTTTAGTATCTTCATTATCCTTCACATCTTGCTCCGGCTCTTTCAAAAGGCTCAGACACATCTCCTTCCGGTAAGTAGCAATGAAGGGAATCTACAATGAAAACAAGCATCAAAATATGTAGCACAAAGAAATATGCATGACGACAACTGAGAATTTTAAGAAATTCCTTAATAACCATCTCTTTCTAAATAAATTTTAACAATTCTGCATGAAGTGAAGTGATTGCTTCTTACATCAAATTTCTGAACATGGTGAAGGGCCAAGACATTTCTTATATCTTCTTTATTGATTTCACCAAGTTCTGTACGACCATAAAATGGAGAGGTATCAGAGGTAATCAGTTGGTTGTAGACCCAGGCACTCTCATCTTCTATGCTTTTCTCGTCACATAGAAAAGGGCCAGTAACTTCTTCCATCAACTGTAAAAGATAAAACTAACCCATGCATAAATTATTTTTACACCTCATTGAAATTATAAATAGACTTTGTTATATAAAACCAGATTTAGAAAATAAGAAGAGACACAGCAAACCTTATGTACTCTACTACATCCTTATTATGCACTATGACGTACTCAATACACTAGTTAATTCTGAAAACTAATAATAGCTTTCAACAATCACCAAAAAAAGGAGAGACAACAAAAAACATGTCAATGGCATGTCCATGCCAGACTGCTCAAAATTGTCACAAAATTAAAAGAATAAACAAATCGTCAAATGGAATAGATTAATGACCTGGATCCTCTCAGGAACATCAGTCTCACGGATCCTATTATCCTTCTTAGTCATGAATTTCTCTTGAAGAAAGGAAGGTTCAAATTCATCTTCCAGGTCCCTGGGCATGTCATCCCTCCTCGCAAGGCCTTCCTTACGAACTCGCAGGAGCTCATCAACATCTCCAAATAAGTCATGAGCCTCCTGCAAGGCAGAGGATAGAATTCCAGGTACTCGTCTTGACTTCTTCTTGCTTATTTTTTTCCTCCTGCACAGACGGGCTAGGCATGATATGGCCACAGAATAGACAAGCGGATTCAAAATTTTTCAAATAATAATATGATTCAAAATGACAAATTACAACAGAAGTACACTGTGTTTACCAGTTAAATAGTTATCCCAGTCTCTTTCCATTGTTACATTTCACCTATACAATCATTCCTTGTTTCTAAACTAAAAATGTTGTCAACAAGTTCATGTCCCACCCTTTTTCCCCATTATGTACAAAATGCCATTTGTCTGACATGGTATTCCTCACTTTTCAGAGGTAAGTGCAATAGCAGAATTTACTTTAGAATGCATTTCAAAAGAAAAAAAAATTACCTTAAAGGGGCTCCATTCTCATCTACATCTTCTTCTTCCACAATAAAATCTGCCAAATCATCTTCCACACCAATATCACCATCCTCCTCTTCTTCAGGAGGCTCCTCTTCAACAATATCATCAAAAGCAGCTCCTGAAGAGGCAAAGAGAATATCATCATTGACAGGTACCAGCAAGAGCAAATAATAATAAAAGACCAGACCAAAAAGAAATATAAGGATGGTATACTATATAAAAGACATTTTCCTGTAGAACTACCATCATTATCCCCAAATAAACTGTGTTTTAGTTTCTCTTGAGCAGTACCCCCATTTCTGGAGCATCCACCAATTTCTTCTTCATCAAAGAACCCAGTCCATTTTTCTTGCTCACAGTCTAGGCTAGCCTTTTTCAGACGCTTGAACTTTGTGCTCTCCTAAGTCAAAATAAAATAACATAATATCTAAACCAATATTGCCATGGTGACAGCCTAAATTAAAAATATCAATTTAGTTCTTGCATCTATCAGAAAGTAGATTAAACTCACAACTTTGGGTCGATGAAATCCTGTAATGTTATTGTCCTCCAGCAATTCGTAGTCATCTTCATCAAGAACATAATTCTTCTCTGAGTCCCTAGAATGTTGAGAAAAAAATTACGCAAACCATGGCCGGAAGAACTAAAATTGGAAAACAAACAAGAGTAAGAAAAACATATTACCTTCTCCTCCTCTTTTTCTTCTTATGCTTCACTTCCTCATCACTGTCATTTTCCTCGTCTACATGGTGATAATCCACATCATCCACTATAAAGTCATCCTTCTCATACTCATCCTGACCCTCTTCTAATCAAATAGATTACAAAAAGAAATGATGATCGTCATAAGGTGAAATGATCCAAACAAAAAACCAAGAAAACAAGCCAATCAAAGTGCATGCAAATTACAATATACAAAGTGCGTGCAATTTGAATTCCAAGAAAACAAGCCAATCAAATTGTACAAAGTGCATGCAATTTAAATTTCAAGCACAATATACAAACAAAAACCCTTAAAATTAGTTTCTCCAAATTACAAACCTTCCTCGTCAACAGTGAAGTCTATCCCAAATAATTTGAATAAATAAAAACTCAAAGAAAAACAAGATTTACTCATCGTCAACAGATTAAACACATACACCCTCATTCTTAGAAGTAAGAACCCGAAATGGAACACAAAAACAAGGAACTTCAATGATAGGAGCAAACACAGCAGACTCAAACTGAGATACACCCATTGTCGGCAACAATTAGAATCTGATAAACCCTAGAAAACTCCAACTTTTCTCGTTTAGGAAAGGAAGAACCCTCACCTTCTTCCTCGTCCTCCTCGTCTTCCTTGTCTCCTTCATCAATATCAGCACCCTCCGCATCTTTAACTTTTCTTTCGTCGTCCTCCTCCTCGATTACGTCTATCAATCCATACATACGAAGGCAGCTCAGAAACACAAATACAAAAAAAAAATTCAAGTTCGACCGCTAACCAAAATTCTTCACTAGTTACCTTCCTTGTCTCATATATTTGCTCTTCCGCCCATGGCTTTCCGAATTGAATTCGAAAACAAAATGATTATTTTAAAGGATAAATAACTCCAACTTAAGATTTTGAAAGCGAAAAACCATAGAATTTCAACAGCGAATCCCAGCCCAACAGCGCCGGCTCCCAAACGACGCAAGGGCCCAAAGAAGCAAGGAGAACGAACCGATATACATACAAGAGAAGCACGATAAACGGAGAAACGGCAAAGAAAATGAACCGGCGGAGGAGCAAAGCCGGAGCGTGCTTCTTCTCGCCGCCGACCGGCGCTCTGATTCTCCGACGGTGCATTTTACGTGCGGAATCTAGCATGCACGGCCAGAGTCTACATGGTAAGAGCGAAATTAAGAAGACAGCGTAGCGCCCACTGGAAGAGCTGACGGTGCATTTTACGTGACCGGATCTAACATGCGCTGCGAGTCTACACGATAGCTCCCACATGAAGAGCTGGCTGACACGTAGGTAACGACGTAGGAAAGGTTGTGGAAATTAAAAGAGCCGTTACGACTCGAATCGGACCCGGTCGGGTTCGTTGAGTTCCGAATCGGACGAAGTCCATGGACCTCGTCCTTAATAAAGGACTCAGACTCAGCAAAATGACTGCTCGATCAGGTGAAGGTATAGAGTCCCTTGATACCAATTTATTTTCCCATATTCATCGAAGAGAATGAATTATATATGACTTTGATACCACTTTCATTTTATAAATTTATCAAATAAAAAATAATTTTATATCTAATGAACCCTAAATCCGGGTCATTTTATGATTGGAAGTCTCATGCATGAGCCTATACATATAGGTGATGGAAAAAATAAAAATCTATTATGACAATTATAGAATCTTACGTCCAGCATAAGAACTAATTATCTTCAACCGCATGATGATGGCTTCAAGAGTCTCCTTCAAATTTCACCTACAAGTATTTCAAAATTTTTATCAGATCTAAGTATTGTAATGTCTAGCCTTCAGCGAAACTGTTACACTACAACGGCTAATGAATACCCTGATATATGAAAGTGCACAGTTTTGTACGGTTAAATTAGAGAAAATGCGTGATCAAAACAACGGATTCAAAGGCTAAGATTGGATCATTCATGTAATGGAAAAACTGAAAATGAATAGTAATATCTCTGAAAGCATACTTTTGTACGTTTAGATTAGTGAAAATGAGTGACCAAAACAAAAGATTCAAAGGCTACGATCGGATCATACATGTAATGGAAAAGCCAACAATGAATAGTGATATATTTGAAAGCATACTTTTGTACGATTAGATCAGTGAAAACAAGTGATCAAAACAAAGGTTTCAAAGGCAAAGATCGGATCATTCACGTAATGTAAAAGCTGAAAATGAATACTGATATCTTTGAAAATTTCTCCATCATACGAAACAATGAAGCACGAAAGTGTTTACCTTTGAGTAAAAATATGCTACTTGGTCTGGTTTGCTCTTCCCTTTGTAACTTCTACTCATTGCTAGCATCTCTCTGCATTCGGGTATAAATAGACTCGGGCGAAGTAAACGAGGAAATTGACCTACCGTTTCTTTAAAACGTGGATGGCGGCTGATTCTCTCATTAATGACCGGGGCGCAACAGATGGAGAAAATAATAATTGCAAATGGCATCTTTTGGTGAAGGTTTTTTATCGGTGGCGTAGTTGACTAATGAGACCAAACTACCCTCGCGCCCCCTCAGACAAGGGGTAAATGGGAGATATACTTTACCATTTTACTCGAACCTTCGAAAAAAATGCACTTTCTCTAGGTGGTCCAGCCTTGTTAGTAGACTACAACTATAACATAAGTATAACTATTTACCAAATCACTCTTTTCATTTTACATATGGAATCCGTTTAATGTTAGCTGATTTTTCCTTAGCAACTTAATTAATAATCTATTTTCTTTTCTTTTAATTCTATCTCACATTGCTTTCAGTTTTATTCGAAAAATCCACCATTCAATGGGATTTACCATGTATGTTGCAGTTGTTGTTGTTATTGTTGTTGTTAATTACCAATTTTGAATGTGGAGTTTACAACTTATTGTTTAGTCTTTCCTCTATTGTTATATTCCTTTTTAAACAAAAATATTCTTCTAACATACCTTCTTTTAGACTCTTTGATCTCTTCCTCAACATGAACTCTAAAAAATCAATAAGATTTCTCCATTGAAAGGAAAATGAGTGATAATTAGTCAACAAGGTTAGATAGCATGAGTAGCATTTTAAGGTCAAATTCAGGTTTGCAAAATTCACTGCAAGCTTTTGAGCTTGTTCTTTGTCATTCTTACTTTTTTCTTCCCCATTTAAAGTTTTAGATTGATTGAAGCCTCATAAGTGACAAAAACATATTCAAATTATAATGAATGACTTCCACATGTACTCTTGATAACGATTTTTTATATTACTTTTGTTGTAGCTCATAGTTTTGCTTAGAAAGATGATATCAATACTGTCATATTTTACTCGGTTTTTACATCGTGATGGCAACGTAGTTGGTGGTCCAAGTAAGAGAAAATTTAGGGTTTACCCATAGTATATGAAGATAATATCTTAAACAAAAAAAAACAAAATTTTGCCGATTTTATCTCGTAGCTTATCTCTTACCTGAATTGCAACGTGGATGCCACGTATGAATGTAAGTAAAAAGAGGTCAGTCACACGACCCTAACATGGAAATATTTGTTTAATAGCAATGAGGATTGAAAAATCATGTTTAGAGTAAAGATCAAAGTCTTTTTTGTTGAACCAACCATCAAACTGGAGGAGTTGTCGATTTTCATTAAACCTATTTGAATCAAGTTGAACTAATGGTTGAACCACAACGTACTATTTATCATATTGTTATTATTTTTTTTAAACTATCAGATAGAAATTTGTTGGTATCTTTCCATCGATCACAATGGTTAGCGAACAACCAAAAAAGAGACTAGTTTAACCAGATCAAGCTAGCCAGCTCGGTCTGGTTTTGATGGCAATACAAGAAACTATTACTTCAAAGACTAGAAAGAATAAGTTTCTATTCAATACTTAGAAACCATGGAAATTGATTCTATTAAGAGTGGTGATATGTGTAAGGCCATATTTTACTGTGAAGGTTTACAATGTAATGTGGCATCCTCGTTGGCAGTTCAGGTAAGAGATAAAGTAGGATCTATCTTCCTATTCTATATGTAACCCTAAACCGTAAACCTTATCTGGAATGTCAACTAGGCTGAATAGCCACATCAAGATGTAAAGCCTCGCAGTAAAACATGGAAATACTGATATCATTTTTCTTCTATTAAGCATCGGAGTAGCCTTTGACTGCTTACAATTTACTTCATATCATTTGCAGCATTAACAAATCTTTCCATCTGCTGAGTGTTAACACACATCAGTGCCATTTACTTTTTATTTGTTTTCTTTAGTGGCACTAACGTAAAAAACTAATGAACACTAAAGTCATGATACAGACGCATCTTGGCCATGAGATGTAACGCTAGGAACTATGATCGTGTAGCCTACTTGCACGGGTGTTTTTGTATTTGCAACTCAAAAGTCACAATGAGGCAATTGCATGAAGTGAGATAAAGAGTTTTACCTGTAAAATGCCTATCTCACTTTGATCCCAAAGAAACTATTGCTGCAAAAGCTCTCTTTTTCCATACAGGAACCTTTCTGGACCAAATTACATCAGATCTGTACAACATTAGACGTAAATTTGGAAAAGGTAGAATTTGCAGACCAAAGCTAAAGCTGTCTTTTTCACATAATTACACAGATGAATCATAATATACAAAAAACATTTACATATGGATAAGTTTCTCGTATATTTCAGAAAGAATGACGAAGGCTGCACCTCCGAGTACAAGCAAGAGAGTCAATTTTCCTCCTGGTACAAGTGGAGGGATCGCTGGAATTCGTGAGGGATCTGAGTACCTATCCGACCATGACATAGCAGCAGGAATAATCCCAAACAGAACCAGGACTGCGAAATTATAGGAAAGTAGTCACATACCAGCGCTAGGAAAACAGAGTCAAAACACAGAAGGCGGCATTGCTTCGAAGATCTCAATGAAAGGTAGATGCATATATTTTTTATTAAACAAACAAATAGATGTTTGGCATTCGTCAAACCAAAATTGGGTCGAGTTCCTTATATGAATAATTTTGAAAAAGTCAAAAAATATTTGCCCAACTAATACCCATTGATTTCCATACTATAACATCCAGAGAATTATTCTCATAAAAAAAGTAATTTGGAATGGCTTTTATACATATAATTGTCACACAATAGATTACAAGAATTTGAAAAATAAACTTTACCTCCATAAGTCCCAGCAAAATCCAAGGCTTTGAAAAACACCTCAGGGTCAAGTAATGCCAACACCAAAGGTGGAAACAATGTTAATAGATAGGGTAAAGGTCTGCTATCTCCAGTAGGTAGCTTTAACACTGAAAATGCACAGAAAAAGATGAAACAACAACGGTCAAGCAATTTACTAGGAAACTTGCACCCAAAACAGTTTGTAAAGCACCCAAACTTCCAAAGTTGACAGATGCTGTATTCATAATGTGGATATTCAGGACTAGAAAGACTAACTTACAGTCCGAGAGAAAGTCCGACAGGCCCAAAACAAATCCGATGTATGATGTTGCTATTGCAAGAAATGAGAAGGCCTCAACAATTGGCTGCAGGGAATTTTACACACTATTTAACATACTTCCATGATATAAGCTGCACCTTTCACGTTAAACATAGGCTACTTAACATTAGAAATTAGAATAGCTTACTCCAACAACTCCATTGGTAGCTCGCAACAGTTCCAGTGGGTCCATAGTGCTGCCACTATTTGAAGCAAGACTATGGATGGTACCCAAGATCACGGCATTCCACACAAGGAACAAAACAAGGGGAATTGATGTGCCCAAGATAATTGCACTCCTGCATGGTTGCAATAAAAAGAGCTCTGAATATAATGGAACATATTATATATTTGCACGCGCAAGAACAACAGAGCACATGCCGATGTGTGCACGGTATAGAGAGGCAGGCAGAGAGAGAGCACATCTGAAACCATTAATCATTGTGTTCCATGTTCGAACAATGGATTCAGTTAGGCATTAAACCAGAACTGGAACTGAAGCCGTGTCTAGCTCTTAGATGCATAAAATTTGTATTTGCATGAAAACCACCTACTGCTTGTAATTTCGAGTTTACCTATAAAAAATATATTTGCTACAATAAAAGTTACCAATTTGAAGTTTACAAAGAGGACAACCAGGATTCAAACCCAGTTCTTTATTGTAATTAAATAAACATTTTAATCACTGAGTTAAACCTGGATTTTGGTTATATTTGAAAAGACCTAGGATGTAGAGGAAAAATTGACTCATACTATGTATTGTAATATATAAGATGCATGAAAAGGAATTAACTTCTCTAGTGAAGTCCAGTTGAATTTATTGAACTATGGTTGGATCTACAAATAAGACACATTTGGAATGTTAAAATACTGATGGTACAAGATATTAGGATAACCAGAAAAGATGAAAGGATTTGTCACCTTACTTTTGACAGATCTCCCTCCAAATTTGTACAAAGAACTGGCACCACATTCTAGAATAGAAAAGACAAGATTTTAGTTTCGGTTCACAGCTAGAATATTAGTTAAAGTAAGAACTACCTGGTACACAAAGGCAAGTACAACTATGGGAATGCTGGCTGGGACTGCTTCAATATTGGATTGCAGAAGAGAGCTCCATTGCAGATTCCCACTGGATACTCCCTACAAAAAGTTGACTTTTATTTATTACTGAAAAATGTGCATGACACTCCCCACTCTTGCCATAAGTATCACCCAGGAATTGGTCACAATTCAATTATTGCATCGGTTTTGACCCCAACCCATCAGTTTTGCTACCACATGCGATTCCCACATCTAAATAATTGGGTCACTAGCATTAGAGGTTTGGTGGTTTCTGGAGGGCTTCATCCTTTCCTACTGAGGGTCCATTGGTGAGGGAAGACAGTAAAATTGTCGTATTTGATCTGATATGGTAAACTCAATAATAGAAACTACCCCGTGTCTAGAACTGAATATGCTCATTCAATGCAGAAAAAGTGCAGATATAGATGCTTAATCAAGAAGATTATTACCACAAGAGCAGTGAAAGAAGCAATGATGCCAAATACCAGAAGCCCATTAGTTATACCGATAAATTGCTGGCTACAAGAAAACAATAAACAAAGCTTAAACATAATGCTTTAACAGATGCCAAAAGTAATGAAAAGAAATATCACTTGATGTGAATGAATAAGATTTCTACTTCTTTTTTCTAGAAAATTTGAAAATGTCAGCAGAATTAGAAACATGAAATATTAAAAATAAAAATTAGTAATACTAAGAAAAGTTCCCTTTTAAAGCAGACTGCTGAACGGTTATGTACTGTACAAATATATCTAGTTTATGCTGCTTATTTCTCCAAACAAAGGGATTCAAGTAAATTGGTTGCTACCCCCTTAAAGAGATGATAAACGGCAGCTAACCTTCCAAAGTAGCATATGCCTCCAAAAACCAATGAGAACAAGGTGGCACTTTCCCATCTGCATTACAAACACCTTCCACTGATGAAGAAAATTTTCCTGCAGTGCTTGACAAAATACTTAAGGCAGAAAGCACTTGTCTTACCCACTTTTAAATAAATATGCAACTAAATGATGAGTAGAAATCTCCAACAATGAAAATCATGTGCTGCTTAAATTTTAAGCAAATTACAAGAAAGAGGAGGAAAAGAAACAGGGAATAGATGACAAACAATGATAATTGAACCAGTCTCTTAGTCACACATTCAATCTCCTTTTAGAGCCAACATTGCCGATAAACTTGCATCCGGAAGAATATTTGCAAAATAATTAGAAACTATATAGACCCATGACAACTAACTGTAATTGACCTCTTAAAAAAAGACATACTTAAAAACTAAGTAAACGATAAACAGAGTGAAACAATTCTTATGGGCAGCAGTACATGGTAAAATCTCACATGTGATGAATTAGAAAAAAAGGGGACAAATGGTGATCAACTCATTATGCAAACTATATGGACAAGTGGAATAGACAAGCAATCATATTTTATTGCAGTGTGACTTCAATGGAAAGATTTGGAGAGCCATCCTACAAAAATTTGGGATCCCCTTCAGCATCCCTAAAAACCTATGTTTTGTTAATTCAATCAGGATTGGCATGCTTCTTTTCTGCAGTAGGAAAAACATTATCGAAGGACTCTATTGTTGCCATTCCTTGGTTTATATGGTGTAAAAGAAGTAATAAAATCTTCAACCATCCAGCACACTTTGTTGGACGTATCATAGTCAAAACAATTCAGAATATCCTTTGTAGCACATTTAGCAACATGCCACCTTTTATCAACAGCAATAATCAGAAAATCATATTCTTTAAAAATCACAAACCACCTATCATGGTTCATTCCACCAATTGGGTAGATCAAGCTATTTTTTTAATGGGTCCAAAGGTATTCCAGGACGAGCAGGCTATGGTAGCATCATAAGAGATAAAGCTGGTCATATCATCTATGCATATTCAGGCCCTCTTAGTGTTGCCACTTTTAATGAGGCAGGAGCTACTGCTTTACTTGAGTCAAACTACCAAAACCCTTGACAGCAAATTTAATCTTATTAGAGGGGGTTTCAACATTGACGATTGGATGGGCAACTATCATTAAATATATTCCTTGGAGAATCAAACATATATTTGATGAAATAGCGGCAATCACAAAGGACAGGCAAATAATATAAACGACAGCACCAAGGTCAACCAGTCCACTAGCAGATCAATTAGCAAAGGATGGCACCAACAGAAGCACTCTTACATCCAGCTCCACCTTATCTCTTATGTGAGTGTACCGTGCTAATGTTGTTTGCACATATGTTTTACAGCTTGTACCTTACAATTGTATTGATTCACTTAAGCACATGTAGAGATTCACTGTTCTCAAAATAACTTGCGGACACTGCCCTCCTCCTACATCCAGAACATGATGCAGAAAAATGGACTGACTAGGTTCATTCTAATTCCTGGTTTCAGCGGCTTCATAAAGTGACATAACTTAAATACACAATATAAGACTACATTGTATCAAAACTCCTAGATAAGAGAAGATATAAAATCTCCAGATAAAAACTTTAAATTCCTCATATAGACCTATGAGATGCCATCACAATGATGCCATCTCATTCTTTTACAGAGTTCTGAAACAAACAAACAAAAGTTTGATGGTTCTTACAGTGGGATGCCAAGGAAGTTAGTCAGAATTTCCAAAGAACGGGCTACATAAGCTACAAGAAGCGCATAGTGTATAAATATATATGACCAACTGCGATTAAAAGACAGGAAAATGATGAGTCACCATAAGTAGAAGGCCAAACATACCATGGGAACATAAAAAGACAACAAAAAATGCGAAGTAGATCCAGAAATTCTGCCCTACCAAGCAACTAGGACGCCAACTTTTCCGAGAGTTCGCATGGCCATTGACACCTAAACAAAGCCCCCTTCGTTAAAGCAGTGTATGGAGAGAATCAACTGTCACTAGATACTCAAATGCATTAACTACTTCTTCAACCTCATATAATTAATGTATGAAAATGGTTATCTTTCTTGAATATGTACAAGTATTCTGATTTTAATTGGTATATCTCAAGCTGTACTTAGTGAATGATCATTGTGCTCTAATTTGAACACAATCTCCACAGAAGATACAAGAGGTGCTTGCTGACGTTGTTTAAATGTTTCAGTTACTAGTACAGTACACAGAGAAGTTGAATACAGGATTTACAATAATTCATTTATCTGGCTCTGTCTGAATGTTTCAGTTACAAGTAGAATAGAAGTTGACTGCAGGATTTATTATGCTTCATTTATCTTACTCTGATTATCCTTCTCATACCTAGGCTGGGACCAGACTTGCAAGTTGCAACCTTGAAGATTGGTGCACAGCACAAGATTATATTTCATTTGTGTGATAAACTATAACTTTGCATTTATAAAAAGTTGGAATTGGTAAGAAGTAAACCCAATGATTTTAGCAATAAACTTAACTCTCTCCTCAACTCATTTTCCTTCAAAAAAGGACACATTGAGAAAGTGGACTGTGTTACATGATGGTGGGAAATGGTATAGACAAGTTCACAAGTGTTAATATGAGAAAACATAGTATTTCTTAAATGATTACGACATTACCAGTGACACGCCACCTGAACCAAGTTCACACATGGTATTCACATTTACTTCTGCAATGAGCAATCCCGTCACAACCTAGATAAAATTAGCTGGTTTAGCACTTCAAGACTACAATAACGTCCATCAACAGTAATGTACACATTTTAAAGTAATAGTAAGTGTAAAAGACTAGTAATAATAATAATGTAAAATATAATAAATGCAATTTCTGACAACTGTTCTGAAATCAAAGACCTGCTTAAAAGTTCAAACATTGGTCGTTACCATATAAATCCAGCAAATGACGCATGTGACAGCTGAGGCCAGAAATCCAGCTTCCTGTGTAACAGCAGGGATTGCTAGGATACCGGCACCTACCTGTAGAATTTAATGGCAATTTGGAGAAAGAAATTGGAAAAACCATGAGTAACAGTAATGTCAACATTAATTACTCCAGACTGATCTTATACATTATGCTCCACATGTTATGTGATCATAATCCCATTTTTTGTTGAAATGAGAAAAAAAAAATAGTACTTCAAATATGGACGTAAACCCATACCGTGGTGCCGGCAACAAGAAGAACAGCACTTGAAAGACTTGCTGAAATTCAGAAAGCATTTAATCTTAAGACACTGAGAAAAATGTTCCAAAGTAAAATACTCAAATTCAAGCTAAAAAATGCAGGATCCTCTACCTTGCTCTCTTTTCATGGAAACCCGATTAAGGTTGGAAAAAAGCCTTTGGAATTCTTCGGTTGATTGTTTCTGCGAGCAGCACTTGAAGGTTTTGGGAAGAGAAAGGATACGAGTAGTGGCAGGAAAGCAGGATGTCCCAGAGAATTTTCTCAGCGAACCGGCTAAAGGGACGCACTTCGGTTTATTGAACGGAACCAGTAGAGGCGTAATTGGGAAAGAGGAAGAGACCGCCATTGTCTTTGGTCTTTACTTCCCTATCGTGGTGCTTCAGCTCAGGGACGTCGTCAGTGGACCACTGATATCAGTTCCAGGGTGGGATGATTGGAGAGAGTTCAACGGCAGCTTTTCATGATTAGACGAAAGTAACCTTTTCAGCTTCTCGGGCGCTCTGGAGGCAGTTAGCCGTTTGTCTCCGTTTTCGTTAGTAAAAACGAAAAATGATATGAAACATTTCCTCATTTTAAGAGAAAATTTAGAATTTAAGATTTACCCATAGAATAAGTAGATAAAATTTTATTAAAAAAATACAATCTTGGGACTAGGAAGTACAAAACCACGGTACTTATATCACCCCTCTTAGTAAAATTTACTGAAGGCTCCAATGAGGGTAGCTAAACGCTACCTAAGGTTTACCTGTAAAAAGATGTTACTTAACTGACTGTCGTCGTTTATGTTGAAGATGGTGTTATACTTTAGTACGTGGCACTGTAGTACAACCTCCCCACACGCCCGTCCCCACCATGTTACTGGAAGGTACCAGAGATTTTCTTGGCACACTTTTCCATCATAAAGGGAAGTGCTTAAAAGCAAGCGGGGAAGTTAAAGGAGAATGTTAGCATAAATCGGACCCAATTCATCAGCTGGACAGATGCAGAGAAAATGAAAATCCGTAATTATGGAGCACCAATCAAATTGACAGCACAACCCCTCAGGGGAGCTTGAATTATACAAAACTATTGTCACAATTTGAACAACTACACTAGTTTCTATCACAAAACAGCTCACGTAAAGCTCGTTCTTCCATTCAGTTTTATCTTACAGGTAGTCCACTCGTAGGTTAGCATTACTTGCATTCTTCACACAGGAACCCTCTTGGTTTTGTAGCGATCGAAGAACTGCAACCAAAAAACATAAAAAGCTAATCAACACATGGTTCACTTAAATTAAAAAAAAACAGATTTTAATATAAAAACTTACGGAAGTTACAAAAGGTTGCTGAAAAATCCAGCCTAAAAAAGGAATCCTCTGCAGGAACACAGCCAGTGTAGGCCAGAAGCCACTGTCCAACAGACCTCTCATATCAGAATTAGCAAAATTACTAATATATTAAAACCAAACAAAAACTTGAGAGAAAGGAAAAAGATTCTCATACCTGAACAGTACAACAAACCCATATGCCTCCAATATCATGCCAATAACAGGCCAACCTATGAGAACCAGAAAGAAGCCAATCCCAAAAGAAATCGTACCCTGTCCAAAGCACTCGTCAGAAAGGACGGAAGCTAATAAAAATAAAGCAAGAGGTACAGGAAAGTGATTCGACCTTGTAGTGTTGGCGTTTCATGAAGAATTGCAAGGTAGATTTTAGTCCAATGGTTAACATCACCCCTGACAAGAAGAGGATCTGATTAAGTATCACAAAATAAGGCCCTGGTTAAGATGTGCATAACACAAATAACAAGTACGAAATTATAAGGAACCAAAAAAATCTACATGAATAGAGCCTGAAGGACAACTTACATTTCCCATGGCAAGAAGGCCTTTGTCAAAGAAGAAAATAATCCCCAGGAATGAAAAAAATATACCAAAGCCCGTCAACCCTAGTCCAATCTCTGATCAAGCATTAAAATCCAATGTTAGAAACATACAGTATTTGGGATAATAACACAGCAAAAAGTAGTATATAGGCATCCAAAATTCACCAGTAAGCTAGTAGCCTCTCAATTTAGAAAGTGTCCACTTCATCAATCAAATACATTAAACACAACACGTACTACTCCTCCATAGATACATGTAAGGAGTAGAGAGTCCTAATCCTTCAAAACTTAAACTTATTCATCTTTCATGATAAAGTAAGGAGAATATCTCTTAACTGCATTGTTTCGTATGCTTCTTGACCTCCATCAATTTAAAAAACAAAAAACAAAATTGAACCAACAATGTTCAAATTTAGCTCTCCAGAATTTTCCCATATCATACTACCAAACTCTTGATAAGACTCAGTCCCAACATCTTAAAAAGACAAGGTTCTCAGCTTCCTTGTAGAAATACGGCTTCCACAAAAAACCACAGTATGCAAAAAGGAGATCAGGTCAAAGTGCAGCTTGTTCCAGATGCAAAATATCCAGAGCAAGACACCACTACTTAGTGTAAACAGAAATACAGACTTAAATAGAAACACAAAATTTTCAATACGCATTCGTATCGTATTGGAAATTTAAGAAAACAGTCTAAGGCCAAGCCCAAATAAATATATCTTGCCATCAGAAAACAGAGGAAATGCAGGGCAAAAAGCACCACACACAAAGAGAGGTAAGAAACCAAGTAATAAAAAAATTAAAAATAAAACTCATAGGCTGTAAGTGAAGGCTATGATCATGACCATTCTAGATTTCACTGCAAGGAGGAATTAAATGAGGTAAGAAAGATAATGAAAGTGGCGTCTCCCCTGATATTTTAAAGACATTCGTCCTATGTTCTGCTCTTGCATTTTCTGCACTGAGCTTTACCAATACACATTCGTAAAAATCGTAAAAAAAATTAAAGAAAAAAAACAGTCTAAGGCCAATCCCAAATAAATAACAACCCTCATACACGTTAGATCAGAGGAAGGAAAAGAAATTAGTGTAGCCAAGCTGCACTCTGATATGATTAAAACATGATGATGACATGTTTAACTCTAACAAAGTTAATCAATGCAAATGATTATTTTAATATTATTTTTTTCTTCCCTCTCTATTACAAGTTTTGAAATTTCTACAGAAATTTTACTGTGTTAATGCAAATGAGAGTAACCTGTATTGTATCGATAGCAAATTCCAGAAATGGATCCCTTCTTGGACTCCAGAAGATTAGTCAACTTTATTGAGAAGTCCAAATTACATCTTGTCTTAGGAAAACATGATGAGAGCTGAAACCATGCAATGTAAAACAGAAAGCAAACTTTCCACCAACAGAGGGCTTTGACAAACCATATTATAAATCAATGTTAAAATTGATAAGGAAGGGGTTCATAACATTTTAAGGAAGCTTAATATCCACTCTGTGATGTTATGGGAGAAGGCAAACAAGTGATCACTTTACATGTCAAAGAAAAAAGGGTTGGGCATCAGTAGCACATAACTAAACCCACAAGATGAGGTCAATATTTACTCATGTTTGCTTAAAAATATCGTGAGGCATTAAGTTTGTCAGCTCTCAGAACATGCTTTCAAGCTGACAAATAAGTGTTCACCATGACAAGCATGTCACATGCTTATATATGATTAACAAGGTGCACATATTGTTGCCAAATGTATAAATAAATTTTTGCTAGAGCTTGTCAATTTCGGTCAATCGTACTTCCTTAGCAACAAACATAAGCAAGCTAAGTTCATCTGTACTCTGGCCAGTTCTTCCAAAAATCAATATCCTTAAGATCTAAACAGCAATTTGGCTTTCTTTTCCTTCCAGACACACTGGTCTCAAGGGTAAACTAACCAAAAAAATATAAAGATGGTGCACAAATGTCAAGTCACTTATTAGCAAAATCAACTAATATTCACGGTTATACCTTTGTCACCGGACTGTCCATGCACATAGACGGGTCATCCTGGTGACGTCGTTCAGCAGAACACATTAATATAACAGGAAAAGAAAATGAGGCAAGCTTACATACTTTTCCGATCATTCATCTCGAATGAAACCATCTTGCTGGCAGTCGGTAATGCAATCTGCGAAAAGCCTCAACTGCAGAATGGAATGAAGCAGGTGTCAGATTTACAGTTGAGAAAATACAATAGAAACATAACATCCTTAGCATCGCTATATTAAATCAGGAGGTGCAGAAGCATCTCCCGATCGCTTCGCACTGATGCGAAATGTAAAGATTGTTTCGGTCTTTCATCTTTTAAAAAATATTCCAAGATCTCGTACCACTTGGCCAGAAAATTTACAGGAGAAACTAATGGACCGATCAAACAGTACGAAGGGAAAACAAAAAAACTAAAATAAATCTGTTTCGACTGTCCGAATTAGATAAATAATGTTTCTAAACTACGCAGCAATCACCAAGGAAATGAAATTGAAGACCGTAAGATGTGGAACCGCCGATACAAACCTACTAATTTTTCCTAGCTACAAGTCTGAAACAATAAAACCAGTTGCCCTCGTCTATGAATTGTAGAAAGAACCACAGAAGAATGGAAAGGATTCGACAGATCCCAACCTGCTCTGGAAGAACTGGGATCCGTAAGAAGAAAGCAGAGGGAAATGTTTGAGTTTCTGCTATTCGAGGAGAGGGAAATCAGGGCGTTACCTTATTTCCGTTTTGTAGGAGAAATTGCTCGAATGGGATTTCACGCGAAAACACGACACGCTGTTCCCTCTATCTCCGCCGTCCATATTTTTCTAAGGAGGCATCTTAGTCGTCCAAATCGACTCTAGGACCATCGCCTTCGTCGAGACTCGACCTGTACGGTGACTGTGGTCAGGGATGTTGTTGCACGCCGTATTAGGATCGGTGAATGGTCTAATACGTCGTGCATCTTATGTTGTGTATAATATTTATTACATGTTCTAAACTAGAAGTTTCTTATTGAAACTTTAGTAGACCCAAATTCGCATATTTGTCTTAATAAGTTCATAATTAAAATTATGTATATAATTCTAGACATAGATCATCTCCCTATCTAAAACACAGTTAATCAAATGGGATTTAACTGGGCTTTGAGGCATCTAAATACTTTTTTCTCTTACTGGGCTTGAGGCATCTATATACTTTTTTCTCTTACTGGGCTTGAGGCATCTATATACTTTTTTTTTTATTGAATATGGCATTTCAGCATCTATACATAATTAGCAGTGCATAAGTTAAAATATCTTCCTTTAACCCTTATCTGGTAATCTGATCCTCGAATGACTTGCTTTTTCTTGGTTTTCATCTCCAGTAAATTTCATCAATTCCATTCTTGTTAAAAGAAACCATACAAATATAGATTTTTGAAGCTCGAGTTATTATTTTATTGAATGTTTCTTCAGATTATGACGCAATCGAGACTATCAAAAAATCACTTCAATAAGAATAGAACTAGTCGTAGGGGATCAGCGTGAAAGGCATGCTTCAGGTATTGTAGTTTTCTTTCACAAGTCCCACTTGTTTTATTGTTTTTTTCTTCAAAACCTCATCCTTTCACCCATGTGTCTGAAATTTCTCCCTTTTTCTTGCAATATGCAATTTCGTGCCCTCCCATTCTCTTGGTTTGAGGTGAAAACAGGCCAAAATTCTGTTTTTAGGACTGTTTAATGGGGGAAGGTACTTTGTTTTAGGTTTAGCATGCAGTTAACATTTTTTCCTTTAAGTAATCAACACTAAATTTTGGGTACACTAAGTATGTGATTTATTTTTTTTATGTTAAGCGTAATAGGAGAATAAAAAAAGTCAAAATTCCATCAATTTATAAGGAATAGTAAATTCCCACGCAAAACGGTAAATTACAGAAAAAATGAGGTTTTAATGTCTCACATAAAATTAATGAGAATTTCATGTTATAACTAACTAGAATTCTACTAAAAATTAGATTTTCTAAGACATCAATATCCCCAACACTAAAATCACCATACACTAACCCCTCAATGTGATTAGTTTCAAAGACATTAATGTCGCAGAAAATTAACTTTTTAGTGTTAATTTAATTTAAGTAGTTAAGACATCACATTTTCCTTGAATTCAGGAGAGATTTTGAAGTCCCACTGTATAGTACTTTTACTCTTTCATGAGTATCAGTTCTCTGTTATAAACTATTGGAAATCTAAACATCGATTTCTTTTTGAAGCAGCTAGCATTACTTAAATTCCCTTATAACATTGATTTCTCTTTGCAGAGATGAGAGTTCGCCCTCTCGCCTTAATATGTTTGGGGGTAGAGAGGGGTGTTCATGTTGTTTTTATACTTTTAGAAATAATTAATATGATTAAAATATTAAATATGTATTAAAGAGATTTCCTTTATTGGACTTAGTTTTATAAGTTATGTCGCTGAAAAGAATAGATTTAATAATAAAAACTAAAAAGAGGAGCGTGTCAGAATCTGAATGTATCTCTCGTAACATTCTACACTCTTGGGTGGGGTCCAGCCTCGTCATCGATCGAGTCCGTTTCTTCTGGTAAAAAGAAGAAGATGCAGTCCTGAAAGTTATCACAAGAATCCGGAGGTACCTAAGAGCAGGTGGCCAAGTGTCACCTTGTCACAGATCGTTTCAT
This sequence comes from Aristolochia contorta, assembly GCA_022405105.1. Lineage (NCBI taxonomy): Eukaryota > Viridiplantae > Streptophyta > Magnoliopsida > Piperales > Aristolochiaceae > Aristolochia > Aristolochia contorta. The sequence continues at coordinate 35,232,868 of CM039665.1, read as the reverse complement.
GCAGCCAAACAAATAAACGAAGAAACAAGAACGATCTAAAAAGACCCTGATATTTCCTTCAGTCCTTCGATGCGATGCGATCTTTTTCGTATGTTGACAAATTGTTGATTGCTTTCTTCCTTGAAAACAAACACCCCGCTCAGTTTTAGCGGGCTGCTTTTTCCTCTTCGAGCAACACTGTTCGAATAGGAGCCACAGAGAAAAAATCTGTTGGATCTACCTGAGATATTTTAGCGGGCGAAGGCAAATGTGAGACGATTCATCTCTGGGTTCGTTGAATAGCCGGGAGTTTTGTGGCTCTTAAGTAGAAATTCGACGGACTTTAGAACCTTAGATTGGTCTGGTTATCCCTCCTCCGAGGCCGTTGCTGTTGGAATTTTGTTGCGCATAGTTTACTGTTGCTGCTAGTCTCGATTTTTAAAGTGACAACTGATATAACCTGGCGGCGAGTTTGAAAAATTCCGAGCTCTGATAATATATTGGAGTGTGGAATTTGCGTTTAGTGCTACATCATTGTGATCTTAAAAATTTCAATAATCCCATCGGAAGTCTTGAGTGCTTCGGTGTGCTTTACTCAGTTCTCTAGTGTACGTTTACTGTAATCTTTAGGTTGTCCGTTTGGATTTTCGTGAAATGGATGGGTCGGCGTCTGAGAAGAAGTCCCTAAAAATGGTCAACTTACGCTTCAGATTGCCTTACTATACTCATTGGGGGCAAAGTATTCTAGTTTCAGGTTCAGAGCCATTGCTTGGTTCTTGGAATGTGAAAAAAGGTTTACTTCTCTCCCCATTCCATCAAGGCGAAGAACTTATTTGGTGTGGTAGAATTGCGGTCCCCAAGGGATTTAGGTGCGAGTACAATTACTATGTAGTGGATGATGATCGGAAGATTTTAAGGTGGGAAACTGGAAAGAAACGAAAAATATCTCTTCCCGAAGGCATTCAAGATGGAGAGGTTGTGGAGCTTCGTGATCTCTGGCAGGTAAAGCGTACCATCTTATTCTGAACAATCTCACGATAAAATGTTGGAGCTGGTATTATATTTTTATCGAAGACTCAATTTTCTTTCAATGTGAATTCTTCATAAGACAGAATTTGGAATGGTGGATAGTCTGTCGTCATTTTCGTAGATATACATGCTGATGAATCTTGAGCAGTCATTGATGCACTAAGGATGAGCAAATGTGGTCAAATTTTCATGAACCTGAAAGTTATATGATCAAGCTTCTATCCTCAAATATTCTGTTAATAAAAAAGCACCACAAAACAAAACTCATAGTGTCTCTAATCTTTGACGCAAAACTCTCGTGGATTAGTAAAATCATTTTCAGATTTCTCTAATGGCTGAAATGTACTCTGTTACGTGACTGCAGCTGATGATGTTTGTCACATGAGTCAATCATATGAATCACTTTTATTTTGATCCTATTGGTCTGGAGATCGCTATTTTCTTAAACTAAAGGAAAATGTTATTCTGGCAAAACCCTTTTCAAGAATGTCTTTAGAAAAATATAGTGTTTGATGTTTAGAACATATGGAGACAGGAGAAGAACTCGGAGTAAGAATTATGAATTTCTAGTTTTCCAGTGGAGGTTAATGAATTTCTAATTGTGAGTAATAACAATGAAAAAAAAAATTGGCTGTGCTCTGCCTCTCTTCTTCAATTGTATCTCCCCAAAGTGTTCAATCCTTTGTGACCCTGATCTGGTACTTCAAAGTGATTTACCAAACAAGATGAGCACTCAAGTAGCTGGGATATTAAGCATTAACTAACTTTTATATGTTTCTTGCATCTGTACAGACTGCATCAGAAGCTGTCTTCTTCAAGAGTGCATTCAAAGATGTCATTTTCAGTGATGGTTGGAAGTCAGATTTGGAAGTATCCTCTGCTACCTTCCAGAAAAGCTTAGATCATCAAGGTATTTTGATAATGAAGTTTTGCTGGAGTTTTCCTTGAAAATGTTTAAGTTTACTTTCAAATCCTTCTTCCATTGCTTTAAACAGATACTATTTCTGTTCAATTCAAAATCAGCTGCCCGAAAATTGGAGATGGCTCATCGGTGAGTTCCTGTTTAACATATTGATCATGTCCTATAGATCAACAATACTTGGAATATATCTAAACTGTTCATTATCAGAGGTTAAAGTATAGACAAAATCACACTTTTCAAAAAAAAAAAGTGTAGACATTAATGATTATGTTTTTGCAGAAGATGATGTAGAGATTAAATGAAAACTTTTAGAGTACTTTACCTGTTCATCACATTGTCAATTTTATATGCAATTTTGCTGGTTCTATTTAGAGAGATGATGTGAAATATACATCTTGCTGCCACAAACTCTTGCCCCACAACCTCCTTCGATTATTTTAACTTTCAGCAGGTGAACATATTTTAGCTGATATTGTAATTTACCTCTGCATTCAGTGTAGCTTTGGAATGTGGTCATCATTTGGGGTTCTTCCCTCTTCAATAAATTTTCAGGTTTAAAAGAAAAAGAATGATTTGCATCATATATATACAGGCTATATGAGTTCTGAGTGAAAAGATTATTTTTAGTCTCCTGATATCATTAATTTTTAAAGACAGCTGATTAAAATTCCTGCAGGTTTTTGTGGTTGGTAGCTCATTACAGTTGGGGGGTTGGAAGAATCAAGGTGGTCTTAAGCTTAGCTATGCCGGCGAATCCCTGTGGCAGGCAGATTGTGTGATTTGGAAATATGAGTTTCCTGTCAAATATCCTTTTCATTATGGCTGCCATCATTAAATTATATGTACTTATCTTGAAATATATCTACAATAATAGATATTTTGATACCGTCCATAAATACATAGTTTTCAAATCTTACTAAGAACCTGAAGTGCATTATTTTGGTTTTCTTAACAGAAGATGCACATATAAGTACTGTCAATATGACAATGCAGGTAATATTTTTTTGGAACCAGGTCCCAACAGGGAGCTAACTATTGAACCAGCAGCAAATAGTTTGCCAAGATGCATTTCTGTGTCTGACGGCACTTTTATGGTAAGGTTTTGGATCATCGTATTATAAGCTATGGATCTGGAAGAGCAGAAATTCTCTTATGGTCTTCTGTAGTCTGATACAATAGACCCATTAGCTTCAATGGTGCTTTGAGGCCAATTACTATTTTCAGATTTTGCATGTTTTGGGTGAAATTTGATGAAATTGGAAAGATTGAGACAATAATAGATGTGGAGATGAGCAATTTTAGATAACCAGATTGAGACTTTGTGAAGGTTGACAAACTCCTAACCAGTTTCTTTGAGAGAAACCGGCATCTCTCTGATTACAGATGATTTATTCAGCAATTTCTGGATTTCTTCCATCCAAGGGGCCATCACTTCTTATTTCGTGGCACTTGCAATCTAGTCCATGCTTTACAATAATTCTAAAAATATACCTCAAAAATTATAGAAACACCGAAGTGAATACCCTAGACCAATGACTTCTGCTACTACTTAACATGTAATTATTATTGACCCCTAACTGCTATCTTATTTGTCGGGGATTTTAGGATATATCTCCATATTTTTATGCTGAATTTGAACACAAGTACTACTTTTAAGTCATACCATTGTTCTTTTTTGGCAGGAAAAACCATGGAGAGGTGCTGGTGTGGCTATTCCCATGTTCTCTGTTAGGTCAGATGATGACCTTGGAGTTGGAGAGTTTCTGGATCTGAAGTTGCTTGTGGATTGGGCAGTTGAATCAGGATTTCATTTGGTTCAGCTTCTACCAGTTAATGATACTTCTGTACACGGGATGTGGTGGGACTCATATCCTTACAGGTAACTGTAATTACATGCCCACATCTGTGTTTCAATGTTTGCTTACACTAAATTATGTTATTTTTCTTCCTTCTGAATCGTAAAAGTTTATTTTTCTTTTTAATTCTTTTCTAAATTTGATTTGTGAACTGACAGCTCACTTTCAGTATTTGCGTTGCATCCCTTGTATTTGAGAGTCCAAGCACTTTCAAAAAATATTCCTGAAGATATTAAGGTGCCAACTTTTCAAGCTTCATTCCTATTTGTTGCTCTTTTTTTTATATATGACTAGCTATAAGTTGATCATTTTTTTTTTACCCTTGTCTATGTTACAGCAAGAGATTTTGAAGGAAAAAGAACGCCTGGCTGGGAAGGTACTGTGATTTGTGATGTTTTAGGTGATAAAAAGTCTCACTGACAAGTGTTAAGAAATAGTATGGGGTTATACTATTGAACAATAGACCTCTTAATTAGCTAGTTATTTTGACAGAATTGGGCTCTGCTAAATAGTGGTACAGAGTTGCATGCCTATGATTTGACATACTGCTGTTTATCAATGAGTCTTCAGGATGTTGACTACGAGGCAACTATGGCAGCAAAGCTTTTAATTGCCAGAAAGATTTTCTCTATAGAAAAAGACAAAGTACTTGCTTCCAGCTCCTTTCAGAAGTTCCTCTCTGAGAATGAGGTGCCTCCATTATATATTTATCAGATTATTTGTAATTATCATAATAATTAATATTGCAGTTTCACTTGCTTCATCTTTGTCTGGTTTGGTTGGTGTTGTTTTTGTCAAATAGTAACACATAAGGGTTCACTGGTAATTTTTTCATATTTTGCTGCACAGGAATGGCTGAAACCCTATGCTGCATTCTGTTTCTTACGCGATTTTTTTGAAACGTCAGACCACACTCAATGGGGTCGCTTTGCCCATTACTCGAAAGACAAGGTTAACATATCTCCTAAATGTTTTATCCTATTAGTATCAGCATATTTATTTACTTGTTGGCCGCTTGACCTCTTCATTACTGGATGATGCAGCTTGAGAAACTTGTGTCAGAGGGTTCTCTGCAGTATGACATTATATGCTTTCATTACTATATTCAGTACCACTTGCATCTACAAGTAAGAATTTCCTCCCATCACTGACTGCTGCTTTTTAAGCTGTCACCGTTTGATGGATTTCGCTTGTGTGACCAGTTGTCACAGGCTGCTACTTATGCGAGAGAGAAGAAAGTTGTCCTGAAAGGTGACCTACCAATTGGGGTAGACAGGAATAGTGTAGATACCTGGGTGTACTCTAACCTTTTCCGGATGAGTACGTCTACGGGAGCTCCACCAGATTATTTTGATAAAAATGGGCAAAATTGGGGTTTCCCCACTTACAATTGGGAAGAAATGTCAAAAGACAACTATGGTTGGTGGCGTGCTCGCTTGACTCAGGTATCTTAGTTCCTTCTTTTGTTGTATGCGTATTCATAATTATCCTCCTTTTGTTGAGATATTTTAAACTGACATATTAGTGGACCTACAGATGGCAAAGTATTTCACAGCTTATAGAATAGACCATATTCTGGGATTCTTCAGAATATGGGAGCTTCCTGAACATGCTGTTACCGGTTTAATAGGAAAGTTTCGACCATCCATTGCTCTGAGTCAGGTATGCACTAGTAAACTAGTTCTCTGTCCAAATCCGAGGATTACATTGGTAATGCACTGGTTGTGGTTCAGCATAAACATTTTGGCACATTACAGAATATTTTTTATGAATATTTATAATTAGTATATAATGTTAAGTAGAAAAACAAGTAGTAAACTCAAATCTGTAATTTTATAATAAGAGTTCTTTTAGCATGCACTGACTCTAATGATGCAACCTTTGTAGGAAGAGCTTGAGAGGGAGGGTATATGGGACTTTGATCGTTTAAGTCAACCATACGTTCGGCAACAAATGTTTCTGGTCTTCTCTCATATCCTATTTATAAACCCTTTAATGCTTTTTTTTTTTTTGGAAATGGTGTGAAACTTTTAATGTTATGATGTCTGTTGAGGTTTGCCTGTAACATTTGTTCTTTTTGAGCAGCGTACAATGCTAATTGTGTGCACATGTTACTTCAGGACAAGTTTGGCGTGCTTTGGGCTGTTATTGCTTCAGTTTTCTTTGAAGAGTATCAGAAGCAGTGCTACAAGGTTAAGACCTTTTAAAAGCTTGTAAAGTTTTCTACCTTATATATCTTTTAAATGTTGTTTTGTTGCGCTCTTCCAAACTAGGTAGCTTATTGTTATCCAATTCAAGTTCATTTTATTTGCCGATACCATCTTCCTGTTTTTTTACCGACACTTAGAAAAAATTCTATAGATTGTCGCTTCTGAACTCATTACTACAATTGCCATATGAAGCAAAAGTGATTGATCTTTTCAACTTATGGGTGTTGCTTCTGTAGTTTAAGGAGGACTGTGACACAGAGAAGAAAATTCTTACCAAGCTCAAGTCATGTCCTGATCGATTGTTATGGGCAGACAAAGAGGACAAAATACAGAAGGAGCTCTTTGATCTTCTGAAGGTTGTTTACATTGCTATGGATGATAAACAAAATTTATGTAAAACTTTCCATTTTCTACTGACAGAAAAATCTTAACAAAAAAATTCTGTAAAATATTTTCTTTTCCACTTACAGCATCTCAGGCATGGGTCTAACATGGAAGTCTGTATGTTTGTGCAGAATATTGTTCTAATAAGAGATCCGGAAGATGCACATAAATTTTATCCACGCTTTAACATAGAAGACACATCTAGCTTTAAGGATCTGGATGACCACAGGTATTTACTTGGATAAGACTGTTTAAGGAAAAATTATTTCAGGTCTCCTTACATGCTTTTTCCATGATGCAGCAAGAATGTTTTGAAAAGATTGTACCATGATTACTATTTTGTTCGGCAAGACGCACTCTGGCGCGAAAATGCACTGAAGACCCTACCTGTTCTGTTAAATTCATCAGATATGTTAGCCTGTGGGGAAGATCTTGGTTTCATTCCTTCATGTGTCCATCCAGTATGTTTTTTCTAGAGTATCTCTTCTTAAAATCAACTGTTATAGCCAAATCTATGTGCTGAATTTGTTCTGGTTTTGATCTTCCAGGTTATGCAAGAGTTGGGATTAATAGGCTTACGGATTCAGAGAATGCCAAGTGAGCCAGACCTGGAGTTTGGTATTCCATCTAATTACAGCTACATGACTGTAAGCTTTTGCTACCGAAGTCTGTCTTTGATATAGAATTTGCAACCAATTTTTGTTTCCAGGATTTCGGATATCTCCTCCAAAATTCAGTGTGATTTTTTGTCAAACATTACTTGACTTGCTGTGAAGGCCATCCTGTATATAACTGATGTGAACCGAATTGATGATTGTTCTAGGAACTACCTTTCTTTAAAGTCTTTCAGTAAATTTTAAAAATGGATTAGTAAAATGAACTAACCTGTTAATATTTTTTAGGTGTGTGCTCCATCATGCCATGACTGCTCAACAATGCGAGCTTGGTGGGAAGAAGACGCAGGACGGAGGGAGCGGTTCTACAAGACAGTGGTGGGTTCAGAAGAGGTACCACCCTCTCGCTGCATTCCGGAAGTTGCTTTCTTTGTCCTGCGGCAGCACTTGGACGCCCCTTCCATGTGGGCAATCTTTCCTGTCCAGGTAAAAGGTTTACTGTGTTTTCTATTACTCTCTATTGTATATCCTAGAAAGGCAGTGCATGTCACGGTTAAATTCTAAACTCATGTTGCATAATCAGGACTTGTTGGCCCTTAAAGAAGACTATACAACCCGACCTGCTGCAGAGGAGACGATCAATGATCCCACAAACCCAAAGCACTACTGGCGATTCCGTAAGTACTCAAAATTTTCCTTCTATACTATACACTAATGGAAGAGAGCTCCCTGAGTACGACACCCTTCAGAAAATCTCAAATCTTCATGAGCATGCAGCTTATAACAGTGTAAGGACAAGGGGAGCGGTTGTGTATGCCCTCCGCCCGAGAATTAGGTGCACACAGCTTGAGAAATTCTCTTTTCGTTTTGCAAAAATAAAAAATGAGAACTAGAAAACATAGACATCACCGGCCAATGCCAATGCCAGCAATTAAATGAGCTGTAGAACTCCAACTCCACTTTGAGGCTTCAATTTTGTATGATACATGACCTTAACTAGTTGGTTTCCCTCTTCGTTCGAACCAGGTTTACATGTGACAGTGGAGACTCTTTTGAAAGATAAAGAACTTACCCAGGCCATCAAGGACCTGGTCATCAGTAGCGGAAGGTCATATCCTCAAACCGGAAGAGCTGAAACAGATTCTGCACCAGGGAAGACACTCGGAGAAAACACGCTAGGAAAGATATCTCAGGTCGTTCACTCGAACGGAGCACAGCTCCCACGAGTTGCTGCTGCATGACGTAGTTCCCCTCGATGGAGTGTCTCAGTGCAGGTCTGATGAAATTTTCAAGAGGTTTGCAAGTCCCAGAGCATCTTCAAGGCTGCAGTTCCACGGTTCCAATAACTTGTTCACTCACACTGGGTGAGCAGAAGCACAATTTAGAGAGAAAAAAATTTGTTATAACCTCATGTTACAATCTATGATCCACAAATAAGTGTAATGGCGTTAGTGGAATAAAAAACTTAAAAGAGGCAAGCCACAAAGTGTCGTTTTTTTATTACATATGCATAAAATGTCATTTCCTTGTAGTATCATATTTCTATATATTTTTATTTTTATTATTAAGAGTTAGTGCATGAAAATCTAAATGAATATCAAAACTAACCCACTTCGAGATGAATGCAACAGAGTAGACAGTGAATAAATCTAAGGTAGATTCAACTTTAAAAAAAATTAATTTACTTGTGATGATAATTGATTAAAAACGTGGGTTTGATTTGTTTGGTCTCCTGATGATTGAAAGAAGGAAATCAAAATCATGTTTGGTAAATGGTGCTGTCTTCTCTACCAACAACTACGGCTCTCATGTGACTCACATTATGGTCTTTTTAAGAGCGTAGCCAAAACCAAAAATATTTTATTCTAGACAAAAAATTAAAGGTGTTCTATAAAAATGGTATAAAATTGAGTTAGTTTAATTTGTTTTGACCTATAATGAAAGTTTAATGAGAGTTTTGAGCTTGAGGCTCAGACAGAGTGAGCAGAGTCATGGAGCTGTGTTCTTCTTCCTCTCATAACTCGTTAAGGCAGGTAGTGACATCGATTGTTGACTAACCGATATTTAGATATTGATAAAATATTTTTATTTTCATGTAACTAATAAGAAATAGTCTTTGATAAGGTAACAAATGCTGAATTAATTTATGTTGTAAGGTGATTCTAATAGTATAAGGCTATTAGCATCAGGAATCCCAAATGCCAAACTTTCAAAAAGAGTTTGGATGCCAACAAAAAGGGGGGAGTCGGCTAGGATTGAGAAGGGAGGTAATATCATGCTGGGGCAGTTCGAGCTTCAATTCAAAAGGATACCCCGTAGACAAACGATGAAATGAACTGACCAGCTGAAGAGGAAGAATATTTTGTCCATGCGCTCGGCAACTCTACTCTAACAAGGGGGCGACCGGATTGATATTTTGATTCTTGAATTTTGAAGTCCTCTTCGAAGCGACGTGAAGCCATGCCAAACTGATTGAAAAAATCATCTTCTCGTGTTCGTTGAATTTGTTTGTTTGATTGGATTTCATTTCTCATGGCTTCCGTCCAGTTCCTCAGCCATCACCTTCATCCTTCGTTGAATGCTAGATATCCTATAAAAAGATTTGGCGAAACCAAAGCCTCTTTAAATTCTGGACATGGGCGTTGTTTTTCTAAACCGAGAACCAGTTCCCGAAGATACCCACTCGTTAGTTCAATGGCTTCGGACTCGGCGGCAGGAAGACGGCAGATGGAGGTGTTTATTCAACTGCTTGTTGCTGATTGAATTTTGATATTGGTATATTTTGCGGGGAATTCTTCAAATACCGAAATATTTTCAGACCCGCTTCTTTATTGTGTTCGTTTTTCCCAGATAGTGTACGACCCAGAGGAGAGAATAAATAGATTGGCAAATGAAGTTGATAAGGAAGCGGGCCTTTCAAGGCTGTCCCTATTTTCACCTTGTAAGGTAATCATATTGAGAAACAAGTTCCTTTCTGTTTCCTTTTTCCTCCTACTTGTTATCTTCATTTTTGGGGGGCTTCATGTTTTGTTCATGTTCTTTTTGTAGATTAACGTGTTTTTAAGAATTACCCGGAAGCGGGAAGATGGGTTTCATGATTTGGCATCCCTGTTTCATGTGAGTTCTTTCTGTCGTTACTGAAGAAATTTGGTTCGATGTATCTTTCAGATAAAGCTCACATTTCCTATCTGATATGAGTTTCTTGCCTGGGTATGAATATTGGGTATTCCAGGTGATAAGTCTAGGAGATACAATCAAGTTTTCTTTATCCCCCACAAAAAACAGAGACCGTCTGTCGACCAATGTGCCTGGGGTACCACTAGATGATAAGAATTTGGTAATTTTTAGTGCTATCTCTATGTTATATCTCTTTTTTTTTTCTCGTTGTGGAATTTCTTGGTTTACATATTTATACTAATATCATCTGATCTTTAACAGAGTTTGTGTTCTTTTTATTTTTGGTCTGCTACAGATCATCAAAGCTCTTAACCTTTACAGAGAAAAAACTGGGAGTGATAATTTCTTCTGGGTAATTGTCAACTAAATGTATTTTTCCAGTATAAAATGTATACTTTTTGTCTTGATGATTCAATATCAATGAATGAGTTAAATCATTATCAACTTAATCATATACAGATTCATCTTGATAAGAAAGTTCCTACTGGAGCTGGGCTTGGAGGTGGGAGTAGTAATGCTGCAACTGCATTATGGGCAGCAAATCAATTCAATAGTTGTGTTGCCACTGAAAAGGAACTTCAAGAATGGTCAGCTGAAATCGGTTCAGATGTGCCTTTTTTCTTCTCTAATGGAGCAGCTTATTGTACTGGCAGGGGTGAGGTATGTTCAGCATATTCATATTGCAACTTAGTCTTGGGTGGAGCATATAGACTTAGTGCTTGGTTGAATATGTCTTGTTCTGTGCTATGATAACTTTGGCTTCATCGTCTGATCTTCTATCCATTGGCATGGTATCTGCAAACCAGAGGATGCAAATTCTCTCAAATTTCTCTTCTTTTAGTTGAGCACTTTCATAGAATTTGAACAATCAAAGGCAGTAGTCTTTCCTTTCCGGTAGTAGAGTAACTCAAGCATGCTTTTATCGACCATGTATTAGTACTGGAACAAAAGTTAATTGGCTGAAATTTATTATTCTACTAACAAATTTAAATTTTGAATCATTTTTACTTTACATAGAGATCTGTGTGGTCGGGAGTGTTTTTTTTTAATACTTTTGACTTTTGTCAGGTGGTTCAAGATATTCCATCACCAATACCCCCGGATATGCCAATGGTTCTAATTAAGCCTCCTCAGGCATGCCCTACTGGTGAAGTTTACAAGGTGTGTACGAGTCTTATGTGGTTTGTGGAGTTCTTTTTCTTCACATTATCATAGAAAAAATCTCTCATTTTGCATGCCTTGCTGTTCAGCGGCTTCGTCTGGACCAAACCAGTTCTGCGGATCCCATGAATTTGCTGGAGAAAATATCCCAAAAGGGGATTTCTCAAGATGTCTGTATTAATGATTTAGGTATGTGCTAAGATATGGAACTTGACTTCTCGAGAAAAGAGACGTGCAGTTTGTGACTTTAAACCACCTTCCCCAACTCTATGCCTTACCACTCATAAGCAGTTCATTTTCAGAAGCCTAGGAATTTGATATTGCAGGATTTCAGGAGCTTGCTTTGTCATAACTGCAATTAACATAAAACGTCTCCCTGACAAAGTTATTGCTTCTTTTGTATGTTTCAGAGCTTCCTGCTTTCGAAGTCCTGCCAACTTTGAAAAGGTTGAAACAACGGATACTTGCTGCAAGCCGAGGGCAATATGATGCTGTTTTCATGTCAGGAAGGTAGGTTAAGGAAGCCATGGCTTTTTAATTCAAATACTTTTCATAAATCTCTTATGTGAAGGATCTCATTAGTCATGCATCTCTCAAGTGGCGATTAATCATTTGGCAGTTCAACAATGTAGTCTTTAGACTATCTGTTTGTTATGATGTTCTTACTGTAAGTCTAAATCATTTAGTCATTCCTTTATTCACTTAAAATATATTAACTAGCACAATGTCATGCAGTGGAAGCACAATTGTTGGTATTGGTTCTCCTGAACCCCCACAGTTTCTCTATGACGAAGATGAGTACCAAGATATATTTTTATCTGGTATGTACCAAGTTGACCACTTAACTTTCTGTCTTGCGCTCTCAGTATTCACATGAATCGTTGCTGTTGTTGGAGAATCTGTTTACTTTTAGAGTTTAACCTATGCGTTGCTTTTTACCTGGGAAAGTGGTGTTATATTTGCACCTGTTTTGTGGAAATACCAAGTGATTCACAACTCAATTAACTACTAAAACACAAGAAACCATTTTTTTGGCAGAGAATGGTCTTTGATAAGACTGCAGGGTTTATTACATCATACGAATGTTTCTTTCGGACCTTAATTGTTAAAAATATCTATTTATTAATGTTGGTTGTTGCAATGGCCACTTGAGTGTTCCCAGCATAGTTCTTGAAAATATATGGCTGCCTTTTACCACATTTAATTGGTGGTTCTATCTGAGACTTCCAAATACCAAGGTTCCCAACAATCTGCAGGTGTAGGTTACAAAACAGCCCTGGCTCTGCTAAGTTTTCATGTACAACGTGTGATTCTTCAGTTCCCAGCATAGATGAGCTTTTTACTTGTGTTGTAGCGCATTATCTGCAATGACATTTGTTTGTAACACCGGATGCAGAGGCATGCTTTGTCACTCGTGGAGAAAATCAGTGGTACACTGAACCCAGCACAACAGTCAGCCCCTGCGAGTTGCCTTCAGAACGTGCCGCTTCGACCGAGTAGTCCCTTGTTGTAAAGCAATTCCATCTGATTGAGAATTAAAAGTCTTTGTGACTCCAGTCGTGAAATGTTTAAGGTGCAATTTATTCTTATGAAATGAATGGTACAGCGATTGCAGTGATGAATACACAATGCACTCCAAGGTGACCATTAAAACTAATTTTATTTTCACGGTATGCAAAGGCTTTTCTAAAAGATGCTAGTTGCACTTACAGGCAGTACCTATCCTACGTACGCACATATTTATCTAAACTATTAATGCTTAAAACTTATATTTTATAATATAAAATTTTATAAAATAAAATCATATTTTTAAAGTGCTTAAATTAATATGTACGGGGATAAGTACATTACTCTTCTAAAAATTATAGAGGTAGGTCATCTATCTCCGATCAAATTTTTTCTGTAGGAATATTTTTCAAGCGTCCCGCCTTTGCAAAAGGCGATTCGCCCAAAGAGTATCCAAAAATTGGAAGTAGTAACAATTTATACTTAGTGCTTATCAAAACGAGACAGGGTACGTTCCGGTGTTCTGGGGATAAGGATAGCCCGCCCTCCAGGCTCCTCCTTCCCTCTTGATTTCCCATTCCGGGGGCATGTGCCGACGGGAGCCCGTCGCTGGCCACTTGATGCTTAGCGCAGCAAATGCCAAACGAGAAGTGACCGGAGAGGTTTTTTATCAAAAGAAAAAAAAATAGGCAAAAAGAACCGAGTATAAACCAAATGACTCCTATTTTTTTCCTTTTTTCACTAGTTATGCAACCAACCATCAACAGAGATAACGCACCAACACCAAGCGAACAAATTCAAGCACTGGTCTTTTTTCCTTTTCCTTTCATTTCTGTTTAAGATGTGCCCTTCCCACCTCTACAGAGACGGGGAAGTCACAAACTGCCTAGGTATGCTGAAAAGATCCTTCCCTGCAAAAGGAGAAGTCCAATCATGGGATCCAGCAGAAGGTGACGGGCCAGTGTCTGCAGCCACGCCACCCTCGTGCAATCCCTGAATGCCTGAAGACCTCATCATGTTGGCGCCACCCATCATTGGAGACCCGGACCAACCGCTGTCGCACATTCTACCGTTCTTGACATACGACGCCAGACCCATCCACAGACCACTTGACCTTGATGACGACGATGTTGCTTCCAAACTCCAGTCTATGTTGGTGTAGTCGCACTCTGGCATAGATCCTCCCATGCTCCAATCCACCGGCGGAGAGGAACCAGACGTCCCCGTTGACCCCCACCCGGTGAAAAGTCCTAGAGAAGAGGAGGGAACAGCAATGGAAGCAGAAGATGACGACCCAGTGGCAGTGTTCCATGAAGAACCCCACCCGGCTGACTCAACGGAGCTCGTTGGAAACGGTTGATAATGAGGCTGGTGATGATAATAAGGCTGGGGGACAGGATTGCCGGTGGTCATGCTTGTACTCTGTATGTGACCCAGCCCACCATTCACCTTCATCAAGTCAACCCCATTAACACCATTCTGATACCAACCTGATGTTATTGGAGGAGAAGCCCCTAGACTTGACGTTGGATGGTTCTGTTTTGCAACATTCACAGATTGCGGCCGTTGCATCATAATCACGGGTTCTCTAACTGTTCCACCATTCTGCATATTCTTCCCTTCAGTGGAGCCCATAACAACATATCGTGGGGCATCAGTCTTAGATGGCAAAGGTGCGACCTGTAATGTAGACGCTAAAGAGTATGACACAGAAGGACTAGAATTCATGTTAGGCCACCTCTTCTCTGGCGGGTTCAGCACTACTTGTGGCCTAACCCACTCGGGAACCGCCTTTGGTTGACTCCTTCTGAGAGACTGTAGATTCCTATTTACAGTTTCAGGTGAAGCCACCGCCGGCCCCACTGGTACCTTTGTGTAGTTAAAATCCCTCTCATCTCTTCTCTGCTGTATCGTTACAGGAGAAGCAGCCACAGCCTTGGCTTGCAGAGTTCTAGGGGCTATTTGCACAGGAATACTTGTAAGCTTTGAATTACTAACAGCTGGGGGGTCACCAGTTTCTTCAGGCTTTGGTGGGGCTGCAACGGGCTCTTGTTTCTGTGCACTCAAAGTGTCAGCAGCCTTATCCAAGTCCCCTTCACAGGCCACCACAACCCTTTCTACATCCTGCTTTGTACAATTGAATTTAACTTCCATATCTGCAATACAGGCAAGCTCTTCTGTTATGTCAATTTTCAGATTGCCCCCACTGTCCAGGCTTGACCCCTTCTGTTGAGCTGTAGCAACTTCCTCGCCTCCCTCAAAAAGCCAAGCTACAGATTCTTCAACTCGACCTTCATTTAGGATGAGAGCCATTGTAGCTCGCTCCGAAGAGAACCCCATGGCTACAAGCTGCTGGGCAAGTGCCTCCAGCTTTCTTGACATAAGATATCCACTGCAGCGTTCATGCAGCTCCTGAGCTCTCCTCTCCCTCTGACGTTGGTGCTTCCTCTCATTTTTCTGTCGGATTTTTTCTCGTTTATCATTGTCAGCACCTGGAATAGTTTCTATCCGATGGGTATTATTCCCTGTTTTTTCTTTCTGATCCTCGGATTCACCAGAGCATGAATCATTGTTAGAAACTGAATCATATTCCACCCCGTTTCCAAGAGAGCTGGTGCCAGAGTGATCATCAGTTTCATCAATGTTGCGAAACCGGCCATTACTCTGAGGAGGAGGAGATGCAGTTGGCGACGTCTCCAATGTATGAAATGTGCCAGAAACTGGGTTGTATGCACTCGCAGGAATGCTATTGCCTCCATTAGCAGGAGGAGGGGTAGTTTTTGATGATACTTTCTGTTCTTTTACAGTAGCCCTTGCAGAGGCTTTCTCTTTGGACTTCGACCTAGATGCTGGGGACATTTTTAATACCTCAGTGACTAAGATTCACCTGCAATATTGGGTCAAGAAAAGATAACTGAAGAAATGTCAGATTGATGACAAGATAATTTATGCAAAAATGCAAATCATGTCCAGGAATACACTAACTCCCCAAATTGAGGTCACTTGACAATAAATGTAGGCCATGATTTAGAAATATTTTTTTCCTTTTTTAAAGAAAAACAAATATACAATAAAACGAAATAAATGGAGTTGATAGTGCTCCATTCATAAGGCAATGTCGAGACAAAAAAGGTTCTAGGGGTTCCTTGTGTAAGAGACTGATTTATAAACGATCAGAATTAAACCCTTTCTGCTAATGTTGCTGTTCCATAAAAATGCAATACCACGGCAAAATCCTGAAAGCTTTTCTTCCAGAAACTATATCAAATGTGCTTAAAACGATAAAAAAAAAAATCTACAGTTGTCC
This sequence comes from Aristolochia contorta, assembly GCA_022405105.1. Classification (NCBI taxonomy): domain Eukaryota; kingdom Viridiplantae; phylum Streptophyta; class Magnoliopsida; order Piperales; family Aristolochiaceae; genus Aristolochia; species Aristolochia contorta. The sequence continues at coordinate 35,216,723 of CM039665.1, read as the reverse complement.
CGCCAGTCTACCACAGAACAGAAAGAGATGCAACAAGAAATCTCTAAAACTTTTCGCCAAAATAAATGAAGTTAAATAAACCACTGTAGTATTTGGCATTGTACTCAAAACAAACTTTATTTTCTACATGTTTCGGGTGATATAAAAAAATATATATTCTGCACAAGGAAACCTCAATACTGTTTCAATCGCTTATAATCCAACACAACCTATAATGTGACTTCCTCCCATAAAAATTCTATATTCCTCTTTCAGTTAGGCATGTTCCACTCCCAACAAAATGATGCAACAACAAATAGTTTAATCCATTACTCATGTTTACAGATCGAAGTCCCTTTGCACTAAGTATAACAGTTTTCGAAAAGAAGAAAAAAGTTGGGAGCAACCACCCTTTGTTAGACCAAAATCAGTCTAGCATCATTGCACTCTAAAAAGCAAACATATTTAGTGGCAAATAACCCAATATCTTGTGTAACACAAATTGAAAAGAAAGCACTTAAAATAATTTCCACAAATGCTTGGATATCGATAACTTCTGGCATTTTCGAAGTATCTTTCCTCAACAACAAAAAATGGAAACGAACAATAAAATAAATGTTCCAATAGCCTTTTGTTTCTTCTCCTATAATCATCATCTTATCTTCATGCGCATCAATCAATTCTTAAATGCATTTCAGAGAGAATTCTTTAAAAGAACAATTCTGATTCTCTAAAAACTTTAATGCTCTAAGAATTTTATAATTACAATGCATCAGTTCTAAGATACATTCACCAGAAATTCCACAAAAATTTCACAATACCGTCAATCATTGCTGCTTTCTAATATACAAATTATACCCCTCACAGCACTACATGGCTTCATGACTTTCCCAAAGTTTCAATAACTTCTCTTTTAACCTTCATCTTTCCACAATCTTGTTACCAAGCACACATGACATTTAATCGATGAATGAACTATGAATGAGTAGTTCATGGAATCGCTACTTGTATCCATAAATACACGTACCATTTCTCCCACGCCAATGGAGGAAAGTAATAACTTGATACATATAACGCCAAAAATTGTATTAAACGAAAAATGAGTCCCGATATAAGATATTAGGTTTCCAGATGCAACTCTATTGTCTAAGAATACTTCAACAGGGCAAGGTATACTGACCAAACATTGCAAACTACAGCAACAACATCGAAAGTATTTAAAAACGAATCAGGCAATTTCTTATGTGTAACAAACAAACAGAAGACTCTAAGACTATTACAAAAGATTGCTTAAAAAAAGCATTTCAGAAAGCAAATACAACACACAATCCATTCAGATACCACAACAAACACCAAACCACCTATCACAAGACTAAGTTCACTCTGTCTTCACACTCAAGAAAGCAAGGGGCATTAACGACTTCTGAGTCGAAAAATGAAATAAAAAATTATGTGCAAAACTAGAAAAACATTTTCTTAGAGGTAGTGTCATACCAAGAGTCAAACCCCAAATAGTAAATAATAAAATAAATTGAACAACCACGCCAAAAAATAATCAAATAGCAGAATCACTGCAATTACATACAATCCCTACTTTTAACATATAAATATATAATTAAAAAAATTAGAAGTATTGGAGGAAAAATGCTGTGCGACCAATTATATTGCACAAAAATGTTAAATATCAGAAACAATACAAGTACTCCAACGAAACAATGAAAATATGAAAAAATAAAAATAATAAAAATAATAAAATCTAAAAAAGGTCAATAAACCTCGGAAAAAGAAAAAAGGAAAAAAAAAAGATGTAACCAAAGATAGACTGCTGGACGCAACATTATATATGAACAGAAAAGCTAAAAAATTAAGTTAGTAAAACAAAAAAAAAATGCCTCGTCAACAATGCAGGTATTATCTGCGGCACAATCTCGGTGAAAATTCTGCATAAACACAGACAACAGGCATCCCAGATAACTACGGGATAACAACCTCGATTGGCAGTAACAACTACATTAAAATCCAACTAAGTTTTAGTAAATTCTCCCGTCCTCGATCGCAAACGCAGAATGCACAACATCATGAATTAACATAGCACCATCGGTACAAACCAGTAAATATAATGACCTATATCGCTCACACGAAAATCCCTCACGCTTAGAGTCAAAAACAGATCTCCACAAGCTCAAGGCATTTGGGTCTTTTCTGAAGCACAAAAAAAAGGGGGGAATGAAGGAAAAAAAAAGGGTGAAAGAAGGAAAAAAAAAAAAAAAAGGACACCGGTTTTTGCGACTCATCTATTCGGTGCTTCGAGAGAAACACACATAAAAACGTGAAAGAAAAGAATGACGTAGTCGCAAATTCGTCGATCAAATTAAATGAATGGAAAACGAAATAATCGAAACAATTTTCAACCCATGAAACGAACCACAAGACTGCATACGGCAGCAGAAAACCGATCGAGATCTCCACCTTAACCTAACGCTTCATAAATCTAGTTCTCTCAAATACTAAAACATCCAGGGAAACAAAATCCCGGTAGATCGGACATGCCAAGCCAGAGGATACAAAAGAAGCACGAAAAACAAGATCCACTAAAATCAAGCCCTCGCGGTCCGCCGTTCGAAACAAAGGAAAATAACCAAAAAAATCAGTGAACAGAAAAACGATCGCACATTACACAACAAGGAAAGAAACTCACCTTCAGAAGAGAAACGGATCAATACGGCGGAAGACGGAACGCGATCACGACGTCGAGAATTAGGGTTAGGGTTTTGTGGGGGGAGATGGGCAGCGATTTCGGATGAAGAAAAGCGAGCGTCGTTCGTTGGCTCTGTACCCTTCTGTCTCTCCTTTTTTTCTCTCCGTTTCGCGTTTTTATTTTCGGCGTATTTTGTTTCCTTTTTTTAATTAGCCGAAGCGACTCCCTGCGTGCGCGAGGCGCAGATTCAGTCCGATTTAATTGCGGTTTTGAGTCCGGAGGATTTTAATTTTCTGATTTTTGCCTATATTAGGGGATCTCCACGTAGGGAGTGGCCCGAGGCCCCGAGCTCCCCAGCGCGACCCAATTATACGAACCCGGAAGTTTCGCCCCCTCTATGTAACTAAATTACGTTTCGCATTTCGGTTATTTCTTTTGATATTATAAAGGAACAAAATGAAAAACAAATTATATAATCTTTTCAATGAAATTCCTTCTCTGCCCCCGCCATTCCCTAAGAACTGTTTGGCGGTGAAAACGACGTCGGGCTGTTCGTGGAGTTTCGCCACGTGTCCACGTTTGGTGGGACCACGGTTTTCGACGACCACGGGTTTTGGATTATGATGTGGAAGCTTCAACGGGCCCACCGAGATGCCTAAACTTTCGAGTTCGCCTTCTATGTAGATCAACGGCTGGCCTCGCTTCATCTGAGAACCCACAAAAGCCAACTCCCTCGGGTTGACGGCTGAGATTGCATATTGGCTGCGACTGTGTTTGGCAAAATGGCCGGGCCCATATAATCAACCGACCGGATGCATTGAACCAGGCCGGCTCTTTATCCGACGTCACCCCAAGTGTCGCCGTCGAGGAGAAGGGCCCCACTAGTGAAAAGTATTGAGGTTAAGGTTCTTAAGGTTCTTATTCCCATGACAACGACATAAATTTTACTCTAATCATATGAATGACAAACCTCATTTGTTTTATTATTATATTTTCTTCTTTATCTCTCACGTCGTAGACTCTCACAGTAATATTTGAGAGTACGCATATCTGCCACTCTTCGGACATTATTAAGTAATTAACTAAAAAGTAAAGACTACATATATATTTACTCTATTTGATTAAAAATAAGCCTCCTATTATAAAAATAAAAAAACATAATGAGTCACCATGTGAGTTGCGACTTGCCTCATGATAGCATGCTAATTTATTCTCTACTACTCGTCTCGAGTAAATATATATGAAACTTACCTATTAAAGATTATATACTTCTTGGCTTCTCTAATTGCTTGTCAAAATATTTGAGCTATATATTTTTTGTATACCAACCATGGTTGTGTTGCCTGACTTTTACGAGTCGGGTTGGCCGAATCCGTTGGGGTCAAATACTCAAAAGTGCCAGACGCTGTTTTTCATCTCCCAGAAAAGGCCATTAGCCTTTGTTTTTTCTTCCATGTGGCGATGGCGTGAGTGAGCCATGTACCTTCCACTACCTCCTGTTCCCATCTCACGGGTACTTGATTCCTCTTCCTGATTGACACAGACTTGACCCGAACTATACCTGGAGAAAGCAGTTTATCCTTGAAATGTTTATGTTAAATTAGACCTACCATTGTTTACTTTTTACCATTTGAAATAACTTAGTTACTCGTATATTTACTGTATAAAAATACAACATATATTCAATAGAGATGATTATACATATTTTATCAAATATTTATGTGTATTTTGGTTTTAAATATTTAAATGGGTTAACCGCTCCGGAACTCGAATTGATCCCAACCCCTCGCATCCAGTATCAGACCTTGCATCCCGTTCCTCTGGTTCTACTATTTGAATCGGAGAGGGGCGCGTCCCTTTGTATGGAGCCCGACACAGGCCGATTCGAACCGTCTTAAGTTCGACTTCGATTTACTAAGTCCCACAATCGGTTCTCTAGCACAACCATGGGACGCCCAAATCCGACCCAACTCTGCACATAAAATCATAATCTAAAGAGTAAAAGAAATAGAATGGTGATACGAGCACTTCTAAGTATTTCAGCAAGAGTTTACATTTTGTGGAGTCGATGTTGCAGTCTAGGCAAGAGATAAACTCAAAGATAAAATCAGCAAAAAAATATTTTTTAATAAAATATTATCTTATGATTCTATGGGTAAATGGTAAACCCTAGATTTTCTCATAGCTGGATTGCCACGAAAACCTTAGAGTAAAATAAGGGAATACTAATATCATTTTTCAAAGAAATAAAATTATAAAAAAGTCCAGATTTAAAGAGTTCCTATTCATTATCCATAGCGGCATAACAATTACAAAGTCTTAATAAGATGCATATCGTGGTATATATTTTTCGTCCAATAATGAAGATATGGTAGGCAGTATCAATTATCAAAGTGTCACGCAAGACACGGGCGACAGGGAGCACGTGCAACCTTCATGCTTGTGTGTCGCATTCTATGTTTAGGCAAAATGTTACGTGTCCACATGCCCTTCAGGCAAACTCAGGTACCATCACGTGCTTACTCTTTATCACATTCCACACGCTTTACGATTAGTCCAAAATGCATTATAGTAGTATCCGCCAATTACGTAAATTCTAATTTCTAGATAACAAAATACAGATAGAAAACTACGCTCATCTCCTCCCATGAATTAAATGTTTAAACCGTCAAACTTATTGGAAAATACTATTGCACATCGACCGAATTATATACCAGTGGAAGAAATTCACCATCTCCGTGTGTTGCTTCAGCTAATTTTAGGAGAAATCAGGATTTGGAGGCATGAATGGGCGGCGGAATCATCGGAAAAGTTCGTCGACGGAGGATGGGCAAGCCGAAGAAAGCCGGATTGCTGGAAGCGATCGATCACTCGTCACCAATCCCGAAGCAAACAGATCGCCATTATTGAAACTCAGAAAGAAAGGAAGAGAAAGTACAGAAACCGAGAGGTGAGAAGGATTTTATATCCTTTAATCATTTTTGTTACAGCTTATGGAGCTGAAAACTCTTGATATCAGAGCCACGGAATCATCAATTCAACAGGTATTCTCCCGATTTCTCTCTCTCTCTCTCTCTCTCTCTCTCTCACTCGTCTCTAACGACAGAAGCCGAATCCGCTACGATCTTCTCCTTCTCGGCCTCTTCCTTCTCCAAAACCCCCAACTTCAGACCAATTGGAGTCACCGCGCAGTCCGAGGCCGGCAGGCCGAGTTCCGCTGCGTCGCCGAAGTTGAACGAACCGAATTTCGGCGTGGAATCGTTCCGACAGATGCTTGTATCGAAAGCAAAAGAAAAGGAAAATCCGCGGTCCGAAGGAGATCTCTCCAACGCCGCCGGACAATTCTTGCGCCGCTTGGCTTCTCTGTATGTCTCTCCTTCTTCTCCTTCTTCCTTCACTAATTCCTCCGGCTTCTTCGCTTCTCCAAATTCCTCTGGTACGGTATTTTCCTCCTGCTTAACCGACGAATTCTCCGCGAGTTTTACCTGAACCGAATTTTCTGCTGGAACGTCGGACGAAGTCGCCGGAGTTTCGTCGACTTTGTCTGCCATCTCGTCGCCTGAAACCTAGAGAGAGAGAGAGAGAGAGAGAGAGAGAGAGAGAGAGAGAGAGAGAGAGAGAGAGAGAGAGAGAGAGAGAGAGAGAGAGAGAGAGAGAGAGAGAGAGAGAGAGAGAGAGAGAGAGAGAGACCCAGTGATGCTCGGAAAGTTGCTTTTGACGGACGAAATGACGAATTTGGCCTGTGAGCTCTCTCAGGAGTCAGGGGGGGTTTGGCTTTGGCCGTACCAAGTGGTTGATGATTTTTCTAATGATAAAGTTGATGCAATTTACTGAATTAGCCTGGGTCTAAACAAACTCTTCCCCCATAGTGATTAGTGATGATGGGCGGGACTTTTCAGTCTTTTCTTCCCAAAAAGTAACGACTGGAGTCAAATTCATGCTGCTTGCATGCTAGTGGCAGTGCGCTCTCCGTTCCCTCTGCCTACCTTTTTCTTCCGAGGCACATTTAAGTGGAAATCCCAGTGCAGTAAGATCTTTGCTCGGTCAGGTCAAATAAATGTATTGGAGTTCTCTTGCTTACATGAGTCAATTCGAATTTGTCACCCATAAACTGACCCTCTTTTCCTACATGAACTGCAGAGTGCTCCGTTTTAGGGGTTTGACATGGCGCCCTCGTTGGACGTCAGATAAGACATAAAGTAGAAACTATCTACTTATTCTTTAGATATGCCTTAGATATCATTAAATAAAAATACAGAAGCTCTCAATTCCGTTCGATGATTGTCAAATCCGTCATATTTTTTTTCTCCATCTAATTACACAAAATCAACTCAAATAAATCAATAAAATGAATGCTTTAAAAGTCAATTCGACGGCTAAAGCAAAAACATTACTAATATTAGCTTAACCGTCATCACATACATTGCATAAAGATATCTCAGACTACTTTCATTCTGAAAACACTGCATAAAAATTGACACATTTGAGTGACTAGTGGCTTGTTCACAGCCATTACTTTCGTTTCGAACTAAACAGCTTGACATGTGATTAGGCTTCATCTATTCTCTACTTCTAAGACAAGCCCCGTTTGCTAGTTGAACCCTAATGAACGACAGAGCAATGCAATCCTCTTCAACAACACTATTCCAATTCATAAAAGATAAGCACTTCTCATCTCCAACCAACGATAAAAAGAAAATAATTAACACCAGGATAAAAGAGTAAGAAGAGAATGAAGAACTCATAAATGGGGCTGTAGGTGAGTTTGGCCCCAGATCTGCCACGGGTTGCAGAAAGCTGGTACACAGCAGAACCGGGACCAGTAAGTCACAAGAATCCGATTATCAACAGTAGCCAAAGTAACAGATATACCTAATTAAATAAACAAAAGGCAGACCCACCCACAAAGCACAAGTGGCTTTTTGGTCTTCACGGAACCAGTCAGAGTATCACCCCTTCATGTCTAACGAGGACACATCAACAAAGGTCAAGTCATATTAGCTCTCTCAAGACTCAAAACCACTTAAAAACTTTCTTTTGCAACTAATCTAAAGTGAGGTCATTGTGAGCACCAAAATTCTAAAGAAAAAATTTCTTATACCCATGAACAAACTTCAACCAAGCCACCAAAAACCCCTCTGCCACATAGCCCCAAGCACATTTATATGTTTCTGAATACTGAAGTGCTCTAAACATACTTTTTGAAAAAAAGGAAGTGAAGATAAACTGATCAATCTCAATAAGCTCTCCCTACGATACTCAACCATATATCTTTTGAACTCGTGAACAATTACTATTTCTAGATCGAAAAGACGAATACACTTGTAAAGGGTATCACGCCATATTGCCAGGATTTGTTTACCATTCAGCATCATCGAGGGTTATGACCAAGAATCATATACGCTACCAAATATACCACACACGAAGACAGAAACTTAAAAAGAGTCTCACTTACTACCAAAACGCTGCAAAAATGTGTAGAATAAGAGCAGTATTACATAAACACCAGACTACATCTTATAGTTACCAAACACATGTTCCTCGCAAAAATGAAAGACAAGATCTTCAGAACTCGACGCGAAGTAAAACAGCCATCACGGGAGAGGAGAAACGAAAGCCGCAGAATAGGTTTTTCACCGAAGCCTTCTCGCTTCGCGTTCAGACTCCAGCAAGGTGAGGATATCGCCTTCACGGACGGGTCCCTTGACGTTCCTCATAATGAGACGGTTCTGGTCGTCCAAGAACTTCACTCTGACCTGTGTCACCTGCCCTCTGGAGCCCGTTCGGCCCATCACTTTGACCACGACGGCAAGCTTCACTTGAGTATCCATCTCGTTGTGGTGCACGGCACCAAGTCCTGTGTCTTCTTCTCCGCTGTCGAACGCAGGTGGAGATGAGATAGCGGAGACCCTTTTGCACGGAGACCAAAACCCTAACCCTAACGCTTGTATTTATAGAGAGGTGAGGTGCGGCAGCGACATCCGACGTGTAATTCAGTTTCTGTGAAATTTACATATTTCCACGTAGGATGCCATGTCACGCGCACAAGAAAACATAAATATAACTTCTATTTAAATAAAATTGAACCGGTTATGAAGGTTTTTGTCGATTTCAGTTGTAATCTCTCAAGCAGTCAAATGTTTTTAAAGACAAAAACCATTCATCACACTGCTAATGTGGTCGTTTATGTTAAGCCCCCTTAGACCGCTTTGAACTAGTTATTTAACCATGTAAAAATGGTACTATAGTATTTTTGTGTTTTTTTTAAAGGCATATTAATAATGAAATCTCATGATTTATTTTTATAGTGTTCCTTGCTCTTTAATAAAGATTTGTTTTTTTTCTAAACCTTATTAAAATCTATTTTAGATAATTGAACCAAGTTTATGGCCGAATTGGACCAATTACCCAGTTCTCACAATTCGAATTGGCCGATCTCCTGGCCTATTCGGGTCCAAGGGACTCACTCAACTCCAAAAAGGGGTATTCGACATATTTTTTATTTATTTATTTCAATTTTAAAATATATAAATATATCTATAAATTAGTAAATAATATGTTACACAAAATTAATTAAAATGAGAAATCCACAATGATGTTTAATGAGGGTATGTGTAAAAATCTTTCAGCGACCAAAGAAATTGCAAAAAAAACCCAATAAAACTCTTCCCACACTTACTAATATACAAGGTTTGTCATGTTGTACAATGGATACATATATGAAAGCCAACAAGAGCATGTAACCACTAATAAACAGCGCAATCAGACAGTTTTTAAATACATTACCTTCGGAAACTGCAAGCTTCGATGCGAAACATCCAGCAGATACCGATACCACAAGAACATTGGACCGATCGACACTCCAACCGCTACGGACCAAAATATACTTTTCCAGCATCTTCAGTTCATTGGTTTCAAGTCTTAAACAGTTTGCAACTTCTGATTTCAAGTCTTAAACAGTTCGTAACTTCTGATTTCTGTGGAATTGGGTAGAAGGATTCTGCTTTTGAGCTCAACATGAATAAGATGTAAGAATATGAATCTCCCATAAAAGTTTATGAGGCTCCTTCCCAATACAGTCAAGTGCAGAGCAGATCTGGCCAGGAAAACACAGAGAGAATTCAGATGGCAAAATATAGGATATTGATAGGCCTCTGTATTTGATCTAAATGGGTGGAATAATAGCGATTCATCAGCGCTCTTACATGAATTGGGAATCGGGCTGAACTGGTAAGTCTGGTGTGAAGTAAGATCTCACAAGGCATTTGGTTTGTCTTCGAGGTATGTTGTTGTGCTAATAACGTGCAGTTACGCACTCCTAGATCTCCCCCTTTTTCCTGCACTCATTTACAATAGACCAGAAATGAGAAGGTGACTTTTTTATGATACAAAGATCAATTTTTCAACATTAGAGATTAATAGAAAAATTACAACAAACAACGCCTCTAATGACAACTTACCATCTTTTAAAATGTAACACGAGATTCAATTTAGAAACAATTAATTAGTCATCATGAAGGACGTGGATACTTACATATATACAGCTTCCCTACCCATCAAAGCAGCACCATAAGCTCGTTCATAAATTACATCAAAATTCCTCTCCTGCATTGCATGTTTTTCAAAGATAGCATCAGAGAGCACAACTGCTGATGCTCCTTGAGCAATATATGTCCTTGCTGAATCTGCCACACAACAAACGACAAAATTCAGTAATTGGTACTCAAGACAGTGGCAGAAAGTAACCGAGAGTACTGGTTCTAGTACCCAGAGAAATATGTAAATGCATTACCTAGTGTTATACCCTGGGAAGCAACCATGGGAATATGAGAAAATGGTTTTTTGATTGCTGAAATATACTGAGGACCACCTAATGCTGAGACTGGGTAAACCTAAAACAAAACAACAAACTAAATAGTAAGAAAAGCAAACATGTAATCGTAGAAAGTACTGCGGCAATTAAGATTAGCCTGTGCAACAAAAACAATTAAAGCATATATCATATAAGTTTTAGAAACCAGCCGAATATCCAGTGGCATTTATCTGAACAAAATGGAAATTATTGTTGCAAGAATTCCATTCACGTTAAACCATGAAAAGTTCCATAAAATCACCTGAAAATCTAAGCATATGTAAATTGAGAAACTTCCTAATAAGTGATGGACCTATTTGTTGCACTATATTTCCTTTTTGGACTGTTTAATTATAAACTTGTCCCATGACAAATGTGAGGATTATGCGATCAAATGGTATAAGAGTAGATAATCTATAAGTACATAACTTCAGGTTTTTTTTTTTAACATTATCATGCACAAATGACAAGCCAATTCGTTTTGGTTGATACTACTGGCCATGACAATCTCAGTTGTATATCTCCAGATCTTAAAATAAAAATTAACCACCACTAATTTTGTTTATCGAGTCTTGTTATGCATACCAACTACTAATTATCTGTAACAGGTAAAGCAAGGGAGGTAACCTTGACTACTCTTGCGCCCGCATTATATGCATTCAACACCTACATCACAGTTAGGAAGAATGGATTCATTGAGCCAAAGCAAGAAATGTTCTGAAGCACAAAAAAAAAAAAAAAAAAAAAAAAAAAAAAAGAGCTTAGATGCAGAAACAACCACCATCAACTAATGGTCATAAAAAAGCATATGAATGAACAAGCTACTATTGATTAACTTCATCAACAGTCAAATTCACATCCTCCAACCAACAGGCCGTTTCACATGCATTACATGGGCAACCCAAGTCATTGAACAGATTAGGGGAAAAAAAGAAGATAAAATGGCCAATGCTTACCTCTGTTGGTGTCAAGACTCCAGGGATGTAGAGAATATTGCTACCTTGGACTTCATCTAATATATCCTGCAAGATGAGGGTAAATATAGGTAAGACATCATCACTTGATTTGTAAGTTGAAAGAACAGTTTCCATACAAGTGGAAGTCAGCAAACACCTTGACTGTTGCAGGACTCATAAGGAACCTGGCTCCAGCTTCTATGGCGTTTCTTGCATCCTTTGCATCTAGGACAGTCCCAGCCTGCATGGGTAAATGAGGTTTAGAATCCATCAACATTGAATTGCAGCTCGGCAATAGCTTAAGATTTTTTTTTCTTCAAAAAAAAAAAAAAAAAATCAGTCCGGCCATTAATTAATTCTTTTCCGATGAGGCAAAAGGAGAAGAGTTTACTTTTAATCATTGGGAAAACTTCAAGTGGACTATTTACGTTTCAAACACGTGCAGGGCCATGAATTTTCTCGTTAAACCATCAGTCCAGTCTGGCTGAACATTAAGGCATTGACATCATTTCATAAATCTTCACATGCAAATTAGCTGGGGCAAAAGTTATCTGTTACTTGACCACCGGCGGTAGATGTTTCCACCTAAACAAAAGTTGAAGTGTGACAAGCAATGGGAAGTCGACCAAATTGGGTAGCTACATGGAGAGTTGGACATTGTTCATGTTATCATAGGAGGTAGATCTTCTCATCTGCTCCCCTTCGTTTTCTAATAGTTACATCTAAGAACAGCAAATTTAGAAGTAATTCTACTGAACTAACCTCAAGCAAAACTAAAACCACTAGGTTTGAGAGAGAATTACCCCTATAATTGACTCCGGATGGTCATGAGCAAGCCCTTGGATCACCTGGAGAGGAAGATGATAATCACATGAGCAAGCCCTATGATTGACTGCAGTCGCCTATACGAGGGAACCGGTACACTACCTCAAGCGCCCCAGGGGTGGACATCACAATCTCCAGCTACAAAGAAAAAAGAAATATATGATAAAAAACACTATAAAATTCCAAGGGAAAAAGAAAAACAAAAAAAGGAAGTGTGCGAGTGGATCTCTGACCCGTCTCTGACCCGTCTCAGACTCTCAGATGAACATATAATAAGAGTTTTATCCGGGCAAAACTTACAACAGAGATGCCAGCTCCAAGTGCAGCCCGGGCAGCCTCCATTGCCAACTTACCACTGAAAAAAACTACCACAAATGTCAGGGACCAAATATACATGCTTCCCGCCCAAAATCTAGCATTGTGATAAACACCGAAGTGGAGACCGAGTGAGGTCACTGGGTCGGTCGGATTACCTCTGAGCGCGAAGACACGCGATGACCCCCGACTTTTCAATTTCAACTAATGTCTCGGAAGGGGGAAACGACGCCATGGGCTGACGGCGAGGGGAGCCGCTAAGACGCGATTGCAAGGAATTGCGCAGCAGAAAGGGTGATAACAGAAATCCCATCGACGCCATTACGTTACGAGAGCAACCGCCCAACTCTCCTCCTCGTCTCACTGTCGAGTTCAGAGTCGCAGACTACAGAGCATAAGACTAATCCACACCCTCCACAGGACAAAAGACGAAAGAACCGTCCTTTTTAATTTGCGTAATTACTTTATATAATTCGGGTACAAATTACAATAAGGGTACTAAACTTCCTATGGTCAAGGACACCCCCTCCTTTTCCTGGAGGACACCCTGCCTTCCCGGAGGACAAACCCCCCCTTCCGGAGGATGCCCTCTTCTAATCAGATCCCCTTCCCGCATTAAAATGGATTCCACGCTAAGGACGGAGGAGGACAAACAATTTTTTTTTTTGAAGCGGGTGTCCGAAGCTGACTTTCCAGTGTCCACCAGTGGCCAAGGGCCAACCAGTGTCTTGGCCACATTCAGTGCCACCTCATTATTCAAATACCCGGTGCTCTCAACAAATTGGCCTCTCTCGGGGAGCTCGCAGTACATCAGAGATCGACTGTAGTCTCATGAAAGCTCGCTTAACTCCATAGAGTACAAGACAGATGGTAAAGCAAAAAACTATTGACGACGATGTTGCCAATCACTTTCAACTGTTGGTTGTGAAGTTCGGCTTCTGTTACTCTTTATTTTATTAGGACGAACCTTAGCCTCTCTTCGTAACTTCCAATGGTGTTTCTCCGTTTCCAGGGCTTTGGCCTTTACCTTTCTTCAATGCTAATGCTGCAGCACGTGGAGGACGTCCATTTCTTCGTCGCTAAGTTTGTTTTTGCATCCGTGGGTTAGTTCTTTCTTGGTTACAGCTTCTCTTCTGCTTAGGTTCACTGCTTTGGTGTTGCTTCCCTTTCCAACTAATTGGTTTCTTACTAGGTGACTTCCTTCTCCTATTTTTTTGGTTAATTTGTGAAAATAGTTGTAATCAAGTAAGTTGAAGCGTGGCATAATTGCCATCAAGTTGAAGCGTGGCTGACATTCCATCTGTACATTTTGTGTCTCTTTTAGCTGTACCTGGTTTTCGTATTTTTTTCAGCAAGAAAGCAAGTCGCTTTATGAATTTCGTTCGATTAATTTTATTTGGTTAGTCGTCAAAGTCTGGTTTCCGTTGTTATGATTCTTCTACAAGTTGTAAGTGGGTTCGGTTCCATTTCTGATGATGCATATCGTGTAGCTATCTTGCCTGCTTTTGCCTTGTTTTGTTATATTCGAAAATTCTTCTTTTTGTTTCTTTTCTGTTGACTTTTTTCTCTCTCACAGATTTGTTCAGTTGGTCGTATCTTGCATCGATTCTATGCCGAGAAAAATGGTTTGATTCCATGTGAAATAACCTTATTAATTTACTTACAGCTATCTACTGCTCACCTGTTTTATGGGACAACATTTATACCCTTCCTTAGTGTCAAGAGGAGGTACTTTATTTCTCCTGTTTTATCATAGTCCTGGGTTCTTGCTGGTATTTTTGTTTTTGTTGATGAAAAGCTCATCCATCTTACACTACTTCATTTGCTTCTGAGTGTCAACTGTGTTCCTATCTGCCTATAGTTTTACTTGGGGTTAGAGCGACCTTTCTCAATTTGCTTTGCTCTTCCTTGTCACTAATTTTCCTGTCATGGGGGATCCTGATCTAGTTACCCAGTTAATTGCTTACTTCTACCTGGTTGGATATCTGCACTTATAAGGATTTTTCTCGTGCTTGTCCTTGCTGTAGGTTTTGCTTACCTTCCTACTTCAGCCGTTTGAATTAAGAAGGTAAATTGGGTTGTCTGAGCTTAAAAACAGTGAGCCTCTACTACGTGCAAGTCAGGTTAACTTAAACATAAAGCATAAATCTTTTTTGGATATATAAAATAAGAAGAAGACTTTATCAAAGACCCATAAGGGAAAAAAACAAGGGAGGAGGCAAGGCCCATACAGACAACCATCTTAAAAGCTTTAACAAACATTTTCTTCCAGAACACAAGTCTTAAAAGTCCTACACATTATCCACCAGATGCAGACAATAACAACCTTCATGGTTAAGTTTTAGGTAGTCTTTTAGCCCTTGAACATGTTCGTTTTAACACTAGAAAACTGTCTCACTCTTTTAATGTAGGAAGTTCCTGGACACCAGTTCGAGTTTTGAAACATCAGCTATCCCAACCAGCAGATTCAGTGAGGGTACAATTTTATGTTCAGAATGGATTTATTTCTGTTCCGTATGCTGATTTTCATTTCTATATATGTAATTGATAGTATGCCCAACTTATTTTTCTGCAGGTTGTGTTCTGAATCCTTTGTTTTCAAATCCCAGTACAATTTCTACTCTTTTTATTTTTCAAAGTATTGTATAACTTCACTTCTCCAACTACCTTTTATCTTCATTGACTATTACCCTATAGTTTTGCCTATTGATGGCTATGTTTTGAATATTAGCCTGTTATGTAAATCAGATGTAGAATAAGCATTGAAATGTGGCATATGTAGCCATGTAACCTGATATCTTGCATTTGGACTGTTTTATTTTTTAAAGCTTATTGACTGGAAGTAACAGGTTTGGGTTCCTTCCTGATGCTATGGTAGTTGGTCTGCCCTTTATATCTAAATACCTGTTTGTTTGTCGAAAAACTTAACTGATTTGTGGTGTTCTCAACATTATTATCTCTTTTTTTCTATCATAGGGAGGTTTTACTTGGAAATTATGTTAATATACTGTGTTGATTGTTTCTCTTTTATTGAATGATTGTATTACTAAAATGCTTATTCCGATCAATGTTATTTATTTGGCAGCTTTCAAATGGATGGGTCAATTTCAAGAGGGACCCGTAGTTCAGAGAGAACAATACCAAATTATAGGATGGGAAAGCCCCTTGGAATTGGATCGTTTGGTAAAGTGAAACTAGCACAGCATCTTTTGACTGGACAAAAAGTAGCCATTAAAATCCTCAATCGTCATATGTTAAATGACATTGAAGCAGAAAGAGGTAATATTAAAACTTGAAGAAATACGCTGTAACATGCTGCTGATGTAAACATGTCTGTAGGTTATGCTAATTGAAGAAGTGTGTTAAACTTTTCCAGTGCGGAGGGAAATTAAATTACTTCGGTTATTTGTGCACCCTCACATAATTCGCCTTTATGAAGTAGTGGAGACCAATTCAAATATATATGTTGTCATGGAATATATGAATCGCGGGGAGTTATTTGATTATATAACGGAAAAGAGTCGACTCAAGGAGGATGAGGCTCGCTTTTTCTTTCAGCAGGTTGTTGGAGTTTCCAGCTTGTTTCTTATACTTCAAACCATCTCTAACGTTTTATTAATTCAAATTTCTAGAAATTGTCTTAAATGGAGAATTCTTTTCTTTTACTGTTAGTGCAGATTATTTCTGGTGTGGAATTTTGCCATCACAATATGGTGGTTCATCGTGACCTCAAGCCTGAAAATCTTCTTCTGGATTCAAAGGGAAATGTAAAAATTGCGGATTTTGGTCTCGGCAATGTCATGCGAGATGGTCATTTTCTCAAGACCAGTTGTGGAAGCCCAAACTACGCTGCACCAGAGGTTCAATTAATCCAGTTACAATCTTAGACCAGTGAACCTTCTAATGAAGTACTTAGATTGTTTAATATGGATTTGTGGCTTGTAGGTTATTTCAGGTCACCTTTATGCAGGCCCTGAAGTGGATGTTTGGAGCTGTGGCGTCATCTTGTATGCTCTTCTTTGCGGAAGACTTCCTTTTGATGTGGATAATATACCTAGTTTGTACAAGAAAATTAAGGTCAGAATGTCAATTTGTTGAAATTCGAGTTCAAGTTCACTTTGGTGTTATCAATCTCCTCAAAAAAAAAAAGTTCACTTTGGTGAAATGGCTTTCCTGGTTTACCAGAGTGGGATATACACACTTCCTGGTTATCTGTCTCCTGGTGCAAGGGACTTGATCAGTCGCATCCTTGTTGTTGATCCTATAAAGCGAATAACAATTCCAATGATTCGTCAGCATCCATGGTTTCGGGAACATCTTCCTCGTTACTTAGCTGTGCCTGCAGTTGACTCAATGCAAATGGCGAAAAAAGTAAGTGACTCCAATGACATGCCTTCATTTTGTATGTAAATGCATCTGTTTTCATTTGCCTTCGGTTGGGGATTACTGGTTTACCAGAGTGGGATATACACACTCCCTTGTTAAGCTGCTGAAAACTCTAGAATCTGGAAGCTCCTCTTCTCCAAGAGCTTTTTAGCCAAAGCTAGTTATATGCTGCTTCTGTAGGCCTTGGCTTGTCACAGTAATTAGTCATGGCTTTGGATTATTCCATAGAAACATGTGATGGCATTTTAAGGCTATGTTAAAACATAAAGGGGTGCTTGTCTATTCTACTCATTATACAAATCAAGGTTCCTCGCCTATCCCTTCCTTATTGCCTTAAAATGGCAAAACCAATTAGTTTGATCTCATTTTACACTGTTATTGATAGATTTACTAAAATCCGTTAAATGGAAAATGTATTAATTGGGCTGTTTTACTGCTGGTGATTTAACTACTTATTTATGTTCGAGCAGATTGATGAGGAAATTCTTCAAGTGGTGGTTGACATTGGTTTTGACCGTAGCCAGGTGATTGAGTCCCTTCAGTATAAAATGCAAAATCAGGTCCTGCTCCATCTACTTTAACTTATTTATCACCTATTTTGTTCAGTAATGTGTCAGTTAAGCCTATATCATGGCATTTGCAGGCCACTGTGACGTACTATCTACTGTGGGACAACCGTTTTCGTGTTTCAAGTGACTTTCTCAGAGCTGAATTTGAAGATTCTTCTGTGAGTGCCAGTTTGGTTTGTTTTCTTCATATTTCAAAGGCGAGGAGATATGCTCCTTGGTCAAAGTGAAATTAAATTTGTCCATAACTTGTATATGAACTATTTCGTCTCTTCAAACTGGTACTTATCTGCAGCTTTGTTTATTGTATCATCCGAAAAATCTTGTCTCTACGTGCAGCTAAATAACTCAGCTCCATCCATCATAAGCCATAGTTCAGAGAGGCATAGTTATGTTGAAAATCATGATCTCTGTTCAAGTTCGAACTTTCAGGCAGAAAAGAAGTGGGCTCTCGGGCTTCAGGTTGTTTTCTTGCTCTTTTCTTTAAATTGTAATATTGCTTTCATCCACTAAGTATAGCTCTTTGCTCACTTTTCAACTGTTTTCATATTTGTGTTGCCAGTCTCAAGCTCCTCCTTGTGAGATAATGACCGAAGTCTTAAAAGCTCTGCAAAGTTTAAACGTATGTTGGAAGAGAATAGGACATTATAGCATGAAATGCAAGTGGTTGCCTCATTTGCCTAGCTATAGTGGAAAGATTTTCGGTCACAGACTGAAGGATGAAACCGTAGTCTTTGAGGTTGGCAAACCTCTCTTGCTGTCAAATACTACAGTTAAATTTGAGATGCAGGTAGGACGCCAGCTTAACTTAGGAAATATATATTTGGGCCTTCTCGAATTTTCTCAATGTTTTTTCTTGTAATGCACTCTTTCCCACAGTTGTGCAATTTGATATGCAATTCGTTAGCTCTTTCATTCAGTTGCTATGACTCTTTAAATGCTCATCATGTAGAAATTGGGGCATTCTCTTCTTTCCGTTCCGTGGGTTTTAATCTCCGAAGTCCTTTCTAATTTTTTGCCTTTATTACCCTGGCAGCTTTACAAGGCCAGGGATGAGAATTATCTCCTTGATCTCCAGAGGCTACATGGACCTCCCTTTCTCTTCCTTGAGATGTGTGCTGCGTTTCTTGCTCAGCTTCGGCTCATTTGATGCCATTCTTGAACATAGAGTATGCCTGTTAAAGCTGTTGGAGATGAAAATATGTTGTATAAGGAGTATATACTTCACAACACTTTTGGGTTTGTAAAGAGATGGCACAAAAGAATATGTATGGTTCTGGCTAACTTGGCATGTGTAGAGTTATACTTCTTTTGTTTTTGGACAAAGTGTGGAGTGATAGTTTTCATTGTCCTGTTTCGGATCGCACTGAACTCCATTTCTCCTTAGTTGATTGTAAATACTGAATTTTATATCTTTAGTCATGTTTTTCTAGGGAAAAGTTACCTTTCTCCCTGTCCTGTGTCCACCACTCTCGCATACCTTCCATAAAATGTGTTCTTGAAGAAGAAAACAGAGAGGGAGAGGGAGACAAAGTATCTCTACTCAGTCAAATGCCAGGATGAATAGCAGTCGTAATAATTAAGAGCACATGACGCCAGAAGGCCATTGAATATCCCAGCCACATACTGAGGAAGCATACAAAAAGCTTATGTTTCATATCAATCGATAGCTTCTATTGGAGCAAAAAATAAAATTCTGCACAACGAAAGTTTTTTCCACCACCGAGCAGCAGATATTGAAACCTACGGAGACTGGAGGCTCTGGATTTCATGATTCCTTGTTTAAGACTCTGGGAACCTTGATAAAGGGCTCATCGAAGCTTGGAATCGCATTCAACATAGCCTCTCTGGATATGAATAGAAAAAAAGACTGCATTTGTCAATAAGTGAACCAACAATATCTCCAATGGAGAAAGAACCAAAACTTGGGATCATGAAAAGTCTCCCAGATGAAATGTTTCGACAATCTTGCTTACCTATTCTTAAACAGTTCGGGTGAGTCAGTTCGTAAATTTTCTCCAAATTCGGTATCTAGGCACAAACATGACGTTGCCAAATTAAGAAAATAGGCCCTTAAAAAACTTTTAGATACTAAAAAAATATAGAAAATATAAATTACTAGAGTAACAACCAAACGTTTTTTAGGTTATTTCTGAGGTACTCAAAATGTTACTCCACTGTTAGCAAAAAGGTGCGAGGAACTAATACAAACTACAGCAGCACATAACTGATGAAAAGTAAAGAATGTAAAGCTTCAAAAGGAGTAAACCAAATGATGATCTGAATTTAAAAGAAATAAAAATAAAAGATAGGGATGATGGATTTATTTAATGTGCAGAAGCATAAAAACTCCAACATAGGCAGAAGTAAAACACATAAATTTTATGAATAAAATTTTATCGAAAAAGGATTTTGCCTTCAAATAGTTGTGGCTGTCAGTAGAGCAAGCTTTAACCCTAAGGATTTATATAAAGACGTTAATTCAGATAAGGTCCTGGGATTGATAAAATGAAACAGATATGCATATAAACAAGGTATGGTTTAACATTACCAGCCAAACTTCTTAAGTTGATAACAAGCAACTATTTTCTGGCAATATGAGTTCAGGACCACGGATCAGAAGAGTCCTATCACTCCAGAAATAATTCCAAGTTGAGCAGATAAGTGAATACTGCGATGGTCCTGTAAATAGTGGGGTAGCCACCATTGTGGCTTGAAGGCCATAGAATTTCTTTTATAAAGGGAAAGTAATCAGAGCATAACTGTCTATTACAACTTGAAAGGAAGCCACCAATATGGCAATCCAAATGAAGAGCAACTAAAATTGTTGTGGTTTAGATTAAACAGATAATTAGTCCTATGCTTCCTCTAGAGTGTGGATAACCTAGAGTTCTCAAAATTATCGTGTAAAACTTTAAAGACAGAATTTAAGATATTTACCACTGTATAGAAGATAAAAATACATATATATATATATATATATATATATATATATCAAAGGATGTGAGTATAAAAACGTTATTCAATGCAAAAAAATCGCCAACAGGTAGGTTACATATGGTCCTTTTATAGGCATACAAATCAAGAGAAATAAGATATTCATGTTCTATCCCTTTATAGAACTCTAGTTAAAACTAATCTAAACTAATTTTAATAGCTTGAAAAAGAAATTTGAAATAAGAACTAACTTCCATATATTTGTGACATGGAAGCAAAGACTCATACTTTGAATAAGCACTTAAAGGAATTTCTAAAAATAAGCAAACTTCATATTTCAAACTAAAAAAATAGGAAGTATTATTTTAAGAAGGTTCTCTTTTAGGACTCTACCTCATTTATGGCTCTCTATTTTTCAAACTTGTCATAAATTGGTTCTCTTTTCTTCTGCTTATTTATAAACCTGAGATACTTTGTGATACTCTCCAGTCTTTAGAAGCTTTTCAGTTAGGTCTACCACAGAGTTATGTGTTGTATGAGCTATTAACCCCATATAAAACAGAATAGCAGAAATGGATATAATAGAAGTGATGGTCTCCCGGATTCCCTTCAACCCCAGGGAACAAAAACTTAATTTATTAATCAATACAGTGGATATTATTCTTGCAGACATACAGAGAAAAGCTCACAGCACATGTATGAAGATAACAGACTAAAAGCACAAAAATTAAGGAGAAAAAACTGATTAAAAGTTGATACCAGCACGAAGTGCAGGCTGAATGCTGTCAAGATCAACAGCTTGTAGTTGCCCAAACCTGTAACAAGAGAAAATCCAATCAGTACAAAATTGATGAGTAAGCAGTGAAAAAAGTGGACCGAAATGAAGTAAAAAGACCAAAAATAAGTAAAAAGACCGAAACTTGAGACCAGTAACAAATTGAGATCAAATCTGAAGACTTTTAAGAGTAGGGGAAGTAGTGACTCTGTTAAGAGTTTCCAAAGGTCTGCAAGAATGGATTTTTGACTCAAATGATAAATGCTTTCTGAGAGAAGTGAGTTATAATTGTCATTTTTTCCGAGCTTTGTAAGTGTGTGACATAATCAAAGTACCAGAAGATCAATTGTGATTAAAATAAAGATGAAAACAATATGCAAGTACTATGGAAAAGAAATTCAGTCATTTAGGTGGCAATCATAGAAACATACCTACCAATCAATCACTTGTCTAATTTTGGGAGCAAAATCCTCAACCTGCAGTTACAAAAGAAAAGCTATCTCAAGATACACTGCGAATGCAAACCTGTGACTGAAAATAGAGCAGAACTTGCCAAGATAGGGCAAAACTGTGGATGGCAACTGAACAAATTCACAAACTATAAGCATATTCGAGACTTCCTTAGTTTCATTATGGGTCAAAAAATAAATCGTTGAAAACATAATAATTGAAGAGATCTCAAAGAATAAAATCAAATTTCACTTTTTTATTGGTTTAAAACAAATTTATCTTATTTTGGAGGCGCTCAACAATGTGAATGCCATTTTTTTGAACAGCAAACACATGGTCGACAAGAAGAAGAAGATCCATCTAAGTTCAATATTTCTTCCAGTACATAACCATCATAAATACGTTGTTGCTGTATCCGTCAAACGCGAGAAGATATAACGTCCTCCGGCCAATCTGATCAAAAGCTTCTTCAAGTTAAATACGTAAAAAACACATCAACAGGAGCCTACTGTATGCATTACGAGACATTAGCCTGTAAAACCTGAAACAAGCAGGTTGTCAAGTGTCAACAAAGTAAGATTCCGCTTGCTTTCTTAAAAATTTCCTCTACTATCTTCCATATCCGCAGTCCAAATTTTTCGATTAATCACTCATTTTGTGGCCCTCCAAATTCAGAACAGAATTCACTCGAACGGTACATGTACCAGCATATAATAGCTCATACAGGGGCAAGCAAGTAATCAAATAAACAGACCAAAAAATCCAACGATGACGCGCAGAAAACCACTGATGACCCACCTCTTGCGGAGTAAGCGTGATGCGAGCAGTTTCTGCCAAGCGAGAGACGTCAGGAGGTTCAACCGCGGACCGAACGGAGAAATGCCGCACTTTAGAATGACAAGAAGAAGCGCACCTCATTGCAAGGAATGAGCAGAGCTTCGGCGGAGTCACCGCCAGTAAGAAGCCGCTCCCCATTTATGAAGTGAACCAATCGCAAAGACTGAAATCAGCAGAGCTTCGGCACAGATTGGATAATGGAACCCCCAGAGGAAAAGATGAACCTTCGTGTCCCGATTTCTCCACTGTCACAGAAAAGTTCGATTTACCAAACTACCCCAATTTATGAATTTACTACTATACCCCGAGTCTGGACTTATTACGTAGCCTATAAGGCTAACACGCGTTTTTCAGATTAGTTTTGTTCTTTTCTTAGCCAAGAAGAATGGCTTTGGCACCTTTTTTACCCGCCAAATATCAGCCACGTGTCCTCCACGTGGCGCATGATTCGCGCCCCTTTGAGGCTACTAAGCAGGGAAAGCGGAACAATGGTTTTCAGGGGAATAAATAGGGAGAAAGTAAGAGAGAGAGATCGATGAGCCAAAGCGGAATTCCTCTGCTCTTGTTCGTGCTTTGCTCTCTCAGCTTTCCATTTGGTATTTGCGGACAGGGTTGTGGGGTGAAGGAGATGGCGACGCTCGGAGGAGTCCGTGAGAGTTCCGCGGTGAACAGTTTGGATATCGATCAGCTCGCTCGATTCGCTGTGGAGGAGCATAACAAGAAGGAGGTATACAGCTTTGTGTTCCTTTTGGGAATTGTAGATCAGGCTATGTTGAAAGAGGATCCATTTTTTAGTTTGAATGCGACGGATTGGAGATCTAAGGGATTTTAAAAATCCTGTCTTCTTTTAGTTCATTTTTTCGATCTTTCTTTTTTGTTGTACCTTCGCTGTTCATTGTTCTGTTGTGTGGTCGCGTGTGTGCCCGCGCCCGCGTGTTTTCTTGTTCATTTTTGTGGGGCTTTAGTGCGGTTGCTGTCATCCGTTTGAAATATTTCTTAAATAGGGTTTCCCAAAATTTGCTGTGCGTAATCGGTATTTGAAATGTTTTTTTTTTCGCATTTTTTTGGATTGCTGCAACGGGTCGACGGTAAAAGGATGTATTGTCTGATGCGAATTTTTTCGTGAAACTTAAATAGAATTTTACCATTCTGATCACTCCAGCTAACACATTTGGGTTAATTTGTTGGATTCTTCCATTCACAGAATGCTCTTCTTGAATTCGCTAGAGTGGTGAAGGCTAAGGAGCAAGTAGTTGCTGGTACTCTCCACCACCTCACTGTCGAGGCAGTTGATGCTGGCAAAAAGAAGCTTTACGAAGCCAAAGTTTGGGTCAAACCTTGGATGGGCTTCAAGGAACTGCAAGAGTTCAAGCCTGCTGGCGATAGCTCAGTTACCCCTGCTGATCTGGGGGTGAGGAAAGGTAACACTACACTGCAGATTTCGCTAACTTTTGTTTCTACAACGAGTCACTTTTAGTTAGTGCTTTCATGATAATTTTCTGCAAACCATGGGGATAGAGTTAATGCATTATCTAGTGCTTTCTGAGACGCACTAGATGTAATTGATAGGTTAGATTAAAAGGGCTAGACACACGTGTATCATCTATACAGTTTGACCAATAACATGCATCCTCGATAGTCTTTACATGGCCTTCCCTTTTCATCGTCTTCAATTAGATAAGAACAATGATAATGCAGTTGTATTATCATAGAAAAATTTTCTTATCTTTTGAGAATTAAAACTTTCTGCTCTAGAATTAGTAAAAATTTGCAGTAGAAATTTGCAAATTGCAAAGAATGATAACTAGTGCTTTCTGGTCCTAAATAATTAGATGACCATGGAACTGGTTGGCAAACTGTGCCATCACATGATCCTGTCATCCAGGATGCAGCTAACCATGCTATAAAGACCATCCAGCAGAGGTCCAACTCGCTGGCCCCCTATGAACTATTGGAGATCATTCATTCAAGGGCACAGGTGGGTTTTTGTAATCAAAATCATACTTGGTATCACGTCAAACAATTGGGTGTTCTACTTTTCTCGTGACATTGATGATTGTGTTTGGTGATTGACCGCACAGGTGATTGAAGATGCAGCCAAGTTTGATTTGCTTCTCAAGGTGAAGAGGGGGAGCAAGGAGGAGAAGTTTAAGGTGGACGTACATAAGACTTTGGAAGGGACTTTTCATTTGAACGAAATGCAGCAGCAGCATGAATAGCTGGATCCCCAGCCTGCCTAAATAAGCTTTTATGTCTGTTTAGCTACAGTGATGGCTAACACTACTAGGAAGTCTTGATGCTTTTATAAATGTAATACAGATGCTATAGTAAGTAATGTTTATATTTCTATAAAAAAAAGTAATGGTTACACCCACCTTTACTTGTAAGTCTCGGATATTTGTTTTTACTTGTTAAGTCTCGGATATTTGTTTTTACTTGTAAGTCTCGGATATTTGTTGAACTTCCGTAAGCATTGGGTTCCCAGGCGTAAAGCGGGAGGAAGTGAAGTTAGATCGTAAGCAAATGAATTGAAAGTAGAGAGAACGATATTAAGATCTTTCCGAAAGAAAATGGATGGGCCTACGGGAAGTGATGCACTTACCTTCAAATTTATAAAAACGAGCTACATACATTGATCCCTCAGAGCGTGTCGACATCAATTCGAACACTCGTAAAGATTGCTGCTTCAGAGTTCACAACCTCACCTCAACCGCTCTTTGACTATATCCTTTCTTAAACATCCAAATTTCCTGTAGTCATACGTGAAATGTTTGTACGGGCGTCTGGTGCAGAACAACCCTTGACAGCCTGATACCCAGATAATTCATGAATGATCTGTATCGTAAGTCATATTATCATCTCGTTCTTCCTTTAGAGAATGGGTAACGAGCGAAACACAGAGATTGGAAACGATCTCCTTAAAAGAATTCAGCGACGTGTGTACAGCCGCTAGACTGCTGATTTCCAATTCCCATATATGGAGATGAATGGGAAGAGCACCAAATATAAGACCTGTTCCTGTTAAAAGTTTAGAGCAATATATTACACAGAACCTACGAGGCTGAACAAGTCCATCCCCCATGGGGACGGATTCTGTGTTGTGTTTAAACTAACATAGCCTACAATCCTGACTAAACTAGTCATCTACGGTAATTAGCTGAATGTGAGGACCCCGGTCATCCTTCCTCATCATAATCCTCCTCGTCTTCATCTAATCTTCTATTGAGTTGAGCAAGCTGCACCGGATCAATGGCCATGTCTGACCAACCAGGATACTCTTCATGCTTTTCCTCAGCTTTTGGGGGAGGCGGTTCCTCGAGCTTTACTTCAAGTTTAGGGGGAGGTCCAGCTGCGGCAGCTTCGGCAGCTGCTGTGTCCCCATTTTCATCTAAATCAACATTCAGATCAAAATTTCTAATCAAGGCAGCAGAACTACTACTGTCCAAGTGTTCTTTAGAATCCTTTGCCTCGGACCCATCATCTATCCTTTCGGGTTTTGGGTGCTGCTTTTCCTGGCGTTGAGGAGAAATGTCAGGATCATCTTCAGATTTTTCATAGTGAGTATGATCCCTCTCAGCTTCGCAGTGCGTGTGATCCCTCTCAGCTGCTCGACCTCGTCCTCTTCCTCTCCCTCTCCCCCTTCCTCGTCCCCTTGCACTGCTACTATGGCCCACCTCATGCTGCAATAACAGTGCCAATCCTTAGCGAGAAATAATTTTTGGAGAAAAACTACAAACTGAATGTCCAAACAAATTTCCCGAATTGGGAGCATCGAACAAACAAGTGGCAGTTGCAAAAATTCACTAACTCTTACAGTCCTGCCTCTCTTTAACTCTTCGTCACTATCATCTTCATCATCTGCAACCTTCCTGCAGGTAAAAAGAAATGACTGCATTACCACAACAAATCCAGTAACTAAAAGATGAAATGTAACCAGGGAGTGAACAGAGAACTAACCTTCTCTTTGACAGAGACTTAGTATCGTCTCCACCGGCATCAGAACCACCCAAATCGGGAACTTTGTTCACAGTTTCTCTCAGAAAATCAAAAACATTGAAGCTCTGAACACACTGCTTTCTGATGCAAATATTTGACAAAAGAAAAAGTCAGCCACAAACAACCAACTCAAGGCAAATCATTTATTTAAATTTGTAT
Source organism: Aristolochia contorta (assembly GCA_022405105.1). Taxonomy (NCBI): domain Eukaryota; kingdom Viridiplantae; phylum Streptophyta; class Magnoliopsida; order Piperales; family Aristolochiaceae; genus Aristolochia; species Aristolochia contorta. The sequence continues at coordinate 35,189,992 of CM039665.1, read as the reverse complement.
TGATATTTCTTCAATACTGAAGCAACATAAATTGAGAATAGCAAAATTCTAACCCGAGCGTAACGTAAACTTACAGATGTAAAGCACTAACTGTCTTTGCTCCTCTTTGGAGAGTTACCTCATAGGTCCTATGTAATAAATCTTGAAGAAACAACTCTAGTGATTTAGCTGCAACAACCCAAGGTGGCTGAATTAGCTAATGGTGTAAGAATTAAATGATAATCACTAATTTATTAGATGTCCCATCATTTAAAGGAATCCTGAACAAACATTTCCACTTTGCAGACCTGAAATAAGTACGTTAGAAAACATTAGAGAATTCAAGGACACTCACAAACTAAAAGGGGCACGGCCATTGCAATCTTTCCAACATCTTCATCTGCTTGCATAATCTTCTTAATCCGAGACTGCATGAGGACACAACAAAAAAGAAATGTAAAATCACAACTCTTAGGCTCAATAAAAATATAAAGCACATATAAACACCAGAAATTTCAAATTGGGGAAACGTAACAAGAATAGCATGCATGAAAAAGCACTCATTTAAGTTTAAAGACTAGCATATTCCCGTAATAGATCCCCTAACTAAAAAACGAAGTTGACAACAGCCTCTTCTATAAAAGTACAAAAGCAGATACTTTTACTTATCGCAGAGCAAGGTCACAAACTAAGTACGAATCCACAAGCTAACAGGAGTCCAGTCCGCAGAAAGTTGGAATTAAATCTATGCCATGGAGAGATAAACCTAATTGAGATCACATGAGATCCACTAAAATTCAATCACTAGCAAGTGAGGTGGTTTTAACCGACTCCACGTCATTACAAAAGTCACAAGTGGATAGAGTGCCAAGCCATCACTATACAAACAATAATAAACTAACAGTAGCGACCAAAAACAAACACCATATTTCAGCCATGTAACCTACATAAATTTTTAAACCTGTAAATTACCTAAATCCACAAGCAAATTACAACAACATCGAACAAACGAATCACATAAACTATTATCCGGTTCTCTAAATTATTCCGAAAAAGAAAAAAGAAAACCTACGCGATTCCAACCACATCCCTAATTTCGTGCAACCAACCAACCTCTCAGAATCCTAACCGAACAAAGTCAGAACAATACACCATACCATAAAGTTCATGATACGACAGTAAATATCACCGAAAACCATCGGACAGCACCAAATGAAAGCATTAGCGTAAAAAATTTATAAAAAGAAAACGAACAAAGGACAATAAAAAGGGGGGGAAATGAACCCATAATCAATAAACAGGAGTACTAATTATAAAACTTACAGCCGGGAAACGGGTATCGAGCTTCTTCCTCATGTCGTCAGATTTCACCCATCGAAGTCACATAATCGCCAACCAAATCCCGATCTAATTACCTCCTCGGACTCCCCTTCCGAACCCGAGTCTCAGATCGAAAGACGCATACGACGAACAACCACGGAACAATCCGACGACGCGACGAGCCTACCAGAGAAACGATTTGCCAGCCGGACAAAAATGAAAACAAAAAAGAAAAACAAAAATTTTCTCCGTTCCTCACCGAGGGCTTCAATGGAACCGCCAAAGACGGGGAAAAAGAAGGGTTTAGGTTTGTTCGTTTACTCTCTAGCGACTCGCGAGCGTTTGTTGCGTTCTCCGATTCGGCCAGAGTTATCTTTTCTTTACAGTTATTTTGTTACTTGACCGATCCCTTTTAGATGGGCCCTCCGATCGTCCCCCATCGCGATCCAACGGCCCCAGTAAAAGTCGTAAGCGAAACTTCCCGCTCGAGCGTGTGAGCCACTCTCTCTGTTACATCGCCTCGAAGCGCCCACGTCAGAGAGATCTTCTCGGTCGGTTTCAACCGTCGATCTTTAGCACCGGTTACTGACCCCACAAACGGAAGATGCAATGCACGGACCAGACGCCCCCTGACGGCGGGGCCACCGGGCAATACAAGTGCGAGAGAAGGATAATGGATAATGATCAGAAATAAAATGTAATAATTTCGTGTTCCTTTATCCCAATTTCGTGTAATTGAATGCAGTGGACCCAACATTATGTGGAGAGACTGAATTAGAGGACGTGGGCACCACCAATCTGTAACTTGTAGAAAATTTCAAAAAGGAAAAAATGGAAAAATATAAAATTGTAGATTAAATAATTTGATATTTTTCTTTTAAGTGTATAATTACGTAATTAGTGTAAATTATATACTGAATTGTCCTTTAAAATTCTTTGATACTAAATGAATCCGCGTCCAGAAAATCAGCGGTTTTCAGGTTAGAAATCTTGGCTTTCAGAGCTCTTAAACAATAATTATTACCTTTTACAATATTAAATTTTATTGAAAACCTTTTTTTATGTCACCTTTAAAGGAGGGGATTGAAGACTGATCACGAATCGAAAAAAGAAAAGTTGTCGTGCTACATGCTTTTGTTTGCTTTTACGTAGTAGTCTAAGAGTCTCTATTTCTTTACACTTTAGAGAAAGGCCATATATTTATTTTTACATATTTATTAAGTTCCTTTAAAATTCTTTGATACTAAATGTAAACTAAAAAATTATTGTATAAAAGATAAATTATCCGATGCTAATCCTATAAGGTTTTGCCGGGTTATTCATTACTACATAATAAGTTGTACATAATCCCAATACTTTATAATTCCATATTATTATTGTAAAAGAAAACTTTCCTACACGTAATACTTCAAGAAGAACAGAGTATTTTTATAAATACGAGTAAAATTTCAACTCATGCTTATAAAAAACTGTCGATATGGAAACATTTCCATAAACTAAAATTTAAGTAATCTTTCCTCTCTTTTAGAATATTATAGTTTACTCTTGGGAGTCATATTCGGAATGCGAAAGATAAACATAAAGCGAATTGGAGGTCTTGGGTTCATGTCACCATAGGGTATGAGAATTGGAGTAAAAGAAATATTTCATTAAAAAAAAAATTTTAAAAAAAGAGAGAGAAAGATCAATAGCATTATATGAGTTGAGGTAGTTGTGGTAGATGATTACTACTTCATCTCTTTATCTGGACTGCCAAAATGGACTCCATGTCTACCTGTAAACCCTCCTGGCAATACCATTATCACTACTCAAAAATTTAATAGCACGTAAAAACTTACTTAACTATTTATTTATTGTGCGGATATCAGGCGTGAATTCGTTTGTATAATGAAGGAGGGAGTCTCGGGGTGGGGACAGCACGAAGCGGGGTCCTCATGAAGGTGACCATACCGGGGCTCTCCATCATGTCGACGCCATCGGGTTTAACGCCCGCGGGAAGGGCCCACTCGAAATGGTGCAAGAGATGACCCAGCATGGACTGAACCAAGTTGATGGCGAGCTGGGCCCCGGGGCAGACCCGGCGTCCGGCCCCGAATGGGAGGACCCGGAAATCGTGGCCCTTGATGTCGACGTCCTCCTCCAAGAACCTCTCGGGCCGGAAGACCAAGGGATCCTTCCAGGCCGTCGGATTGCGGCCGATGGCCCACACGTTGACGTGGACGATGGAGCCCTTGGGGACATCGTAGCCGCCGATCTGGACGTCGGCGGTGGCCCTGTGGGGCAGCATCAGTGGAGTGGAGGGGTGGAGACGCAGAGACTCCTTGGCGACGCTTCGGAGGTAGGCCAAGTTCGGGAAGTCCAACTCGGTCATGATTCGTTCCGTTCCGACGGCCCGGTCGAGCTCTTCCTGGATCTTCTTCTGGACTCGCGGGTGTCTCACGATCTCCGCCATCGCCCACTCCACCGCAATCACCGTCGTGTCCATCCCCGCCGTGAACATGTCCCAGAGGAGGCCGATGACGGTGTCGTCGCTGAGGTCGTACCGGTCTTGGAGTGTCAAGAGGGCGTCGAGGAAATGGTGGTAGATGGCGTCGTCGGTACTCTTGAGTCGGAGCTGGGTGTGCTCGTTCATGATGGCGCGTGTGAGGCGGTCCCGGCGAGCTTCGCGGTCGTCGATAATGGCGGCCTCGGCGGCGCTGGAGGCGGCGAAGAGCCGGAGCCAGGGGACGTACTCGGCGGCCATCAGCATGGCTCCGACCTTGATCCCTTCGCTCACCACCGACTTGAGCTCCACCCCTTGCTCGTACATCTTCCCTTCCTCGTCCATCAGTCTCTTCCCCAGCGCGAGCCTCGTGATGTTATTAAAAGCCACCGGAGCCAGGTACTCCCGCACCAGTACCACGTGACTCGCTTTTACTACTACTACTGCACTGCCGGAAAATGGATTCGACCATGGCGGTGACCTCTTCTTCTCTGATGGGTCTCAGATTCTCGAGCCTCTTCGGAGTGAAGAGCTCCAAGTTGCAGACTTTCCTGACTTTGACGTAGTGAGGACCGTAATCGGCCCAGATGAGATCCTTCCCGCCCCGACTCAGTTTCTCCCTGGACCGGTTCCTCGGCCGGTCCGTCAACCACTGGTCTTTCTCCTTGAGCACTTCTCTCGCCAGCTCGGGGCTCGACACCACCACGTTCAACGTCGACCCGAACCACACCGACACGATGGGCCCGTACTTCTCCGCCCACTCCGCGAAGCACCGGAACTTGACGGGCGTCATGTCGTACAAGTTCCCGACGACCGGCCACGGCTTGGGTCCCGGCGGGAACCTCCGGCGCCTCCATGGGAGGAGCTTCACGACCAAGACGAGGCTCGGAACAAGGATAAGGAACGCAGAGATTATTAGCAGCATATCCGCCATGGGGAGCACTAGCTACTACTGTTGATCAGTAGTACTGATGATGATGAGCAACATGCGGTTATAAATAAATCGGGGCGAGCGTCGTGGTTGGTGGCGGCATCTAAATTTATGGGCAGATCAGAACGGCCATTAATGCATAGACATCCCTCGTCGTTTCGTTTCTGGTGTCATATAACTGGAGGAGGTGCAAATGGATTTACAGTAGTACCTCATGAGGTAGCCATGGCGTGGTTGCGGACAAACGAAATAAATAATAAATGACATTACTAGGCGGAAAATTCATAATTCGAGTCGTTGTACTTGTACCACGTAGACGTTGCCCAAGAAAGAAGTGTAAGAGGTTCCGACACGTTGCTGGTCTCCATACTTTTAGATGTTCGTAAGATTGGGTGATGGGTAGGTTGGTAGCAGCACTGATGTGTATAGGTCAGGTCCGTACAAAATTGTTTTGAACGGGAAGATGAAGATCCGTATTATATATATTTGATCAACTCCAATCTTTAGCCTCGCAAGACGGCGATCGATGGCCCATTTAATTACGAGATAAGTTTTTTCTTAACAAAAACAAATCAAGCGAAATAGGGAGAGAATAAAAAAAACTGAAATTACACGTCGGCTGCCACGCGTTTGTACAGGTGGGCGGGCAACCTGGGTGTGGGGACGGCCTCGAGCGGGGTCCGCATGTAGGTAACGAGACCGGGGTTCTCGGTCATGTCGATGTCGTCCGGTTTGACCCCTTGGGGCGGGGCCCAGTGGAAGTGATGCAGGAGGTGTCCGAGCATGGACTGGACGAGATTGATCCCGAGCTGGGCCCCGGGGCAGACCCTCCTTCCGGCCCCGAAGGGAAGGAGCCGGAAGTCGTGTCCCTTCATGTCCACGTCCTCCTCGACGAACCGCTCGGGTCTGAATTCGAGCGGGTCGTTCCAGACGGCCGGGTCGCGGGCGACGGCCCAGACGTTGACGTGGAGGTTGGACCCCTTGGGGACGTCGTAGCCGCCGACCTTGACGTCGGCGGCGGCCTTGTGGGGCAGCATGAGCGGTGTCGGGGGGTGGAGCCGGAGCGCCTCCTTGGCGACGCACTGCAGGTAGGGCAGGGCCGGGAAGTCGGACTCGGTCATGACCCGGTCGGTGCCGACGACCCGGTCGAGCTCGGCCTGGGCCTTCTCCTGAACCCGGGGGTGGCTGACGAGCTCGGCCATGGCCCACTCGACGGAGATGGCGGTGGTGTCCATCCCGGCGGTGATCATGTCCCAGAGGAGTCCGATGATGGTGTCGTCGCTGAGGTCGTACTGGTCGCGGAGGGTGAGGAGGGCGTCGACGAAGTGCTGCTTGGCGGCGCCGCCGGGGCGGCTGAGGCGGGCGGCGGCGTGCTCGTCCATGATGGCCTTCGTGAGGCGGTCGCGTCGTGCGCCGTGCGCTGCGAACGCCTCCTCCTCCAGTGGGAACATCCACCGGAGCCACGGGATGTGCTCCGCCGTCGCCAGGGACGCGCCCAGCTTCAGCCCGTTCGCCACGATCGCCTTGAACTCAACGCCCTCCTCGTCCATCACCCCCTCCGAGTTCACGAACCGCTTCCCGAACGCCAGCCGAGTTATGTTGTTGAACGCCACCGCCGCAAGATAGCTCTTCACCACCACGCTCTTCCCTGCACAACATGCAGGACACATACCCCATATCGTATATATTAGCTATATGAACATGAAAGATCTTGGCCTCCACCCAATTTATACACATGCAGGCAACCCAAAAGAAAAGATTATTTCTACTAATAAACGAGAAGAAAAAAATTTGGGTTATTAATTAGAAAAAAGATTTCTAACTTCTAGTCATTTTTGGGATATACCTCAGATTAATTTTACCCAACTGCTACTAGTAATCAATCATAATCTGAAATTCTTTTTTTTTTAAATTTTACTCGATAAATACATGTGCGAATGTGTAGCTCATGAGCTGCCCTTTACCAAACCCAATGTCGATCAATCACTAATTAATTAGTCTCTATTAAAAAGTGGAAACACGATTAGAGTAGGTGATCCAACATACGCGTTTATGAAGCCCACTAATAGATCACTGAACAATAAAGAATAAAGTTCTTTAACTCTAAAGGGCTTCAGACCATAATCTACTAATTATATATATATATATTATATATATATTTGAAATGGAATATTCAATACTAAATATTTAAAGTCATTAATTACATCAGAAAAAATTAAACTTTAGTTAACAATATGTATGAGAATTCTTCTGAGTTATCATGATTGAACGCAAGACTTTTTCAAAAGCTTAAGTGGAGGCGCATTTTCTTCTTCGAGGTAGAAATTTTCATTACCAACCAGCCGCCCACCCACTAACAAGCTGACAGACTATTGATCCCGTAACTAAACAACTAAGATTTAATATTATTATAAATAGATCTATATGTAATGCACGGATATTTCCCTTAATCTTCTGAAATGAAAAATCTATGAATAATATTGCACGAAATTTCTACCTGCGATGAAATTATATCAATGATAACTCTCCTCACTATATACCCAGAAGTAATCAGCAGTTTGTAATCGCTTTCGAATCAGCTGTACCGATCTAATTTAATTAGGATGAGATTAGAGTACCAACCCGGTGTTTCGGTGCAGTCCCTGAAAATGGATTCAACCATGGCGGTGACCTCGTCTTCCCGTATGGGTCTGAGAGCCTCGAGCCGCTTCGGGGAGAAAAGCTCCAAGGTGCAGACCTTCCTCACCTTCACGTAGTGGGGTCCGTAGTCCGCCCATATGAGGTCCTTCCCTTCCCTACTGAACTTCGCCGCCGACCGACTCCGGTGCCGGTCCGCGAGCTGCTGGTCTTTCTCCTTGAGCACCTCCCTCGCCAGCTCCGAATTCGAGACCACCACGTTTAGCGTGGACCCGAACCACACCGACATGATGGGCCCGTACGTGCGAGCCCAGTCGGCGTAGCACCGGAACCTCACCGGCTTTATGTCGTAGAGGTTTCCGACGACCGGCCACGGACGGGGTCCCGGCGGCAGGCGGTACCTCAGGCGGTGGTAGAGCTTCAGAACCAGGAGGAGGAAGACGACGGCGGACGCGATGAGGGCGAACGCCATGGGAGGAACAAATGAACTGTAATAAATCTTCCGAGCTTAATTTTGGAGGAGTCGCCGAGGCTTGGAATCGATATATAAGAAAAAAATAACAGAGAGTACTCGATCAGAGAAAGAGAAGGATGAACAGAGGGGGGGTCGGTGAGGGAGAGAGGTTCAAGATAGAAACAAGGTGCCAAGGCGTCGCTAATGGTTTTTAATGAATAGGATTGAAGAAAAACAAAGTGGTTGTGACCTTTTTTTTTTTTTTAATTTAAGTTTTTAGGTACTAATAATGAACTTTTGGTGGAGGCCCAAGGTGGGCGCTGATTTTGCTGGTGAGTGAATGGGACATTTTTTAGATCAAACTTATATTCTTAGATTTTTGTTATTGCGCACTCGTTGATGTTTAAAGATTTTGAGAAAATGGGACTTTTGAGTTTTGACAGTTAAAATTTATCAAATTAAAATGAAGTAACATATGAGAAATAAGGGAATAAGTCTGCGTACAATACTGTACACGTACAATAAGATAGCTGATTTTGCTGGTGAGTGAATGGGACATTTTTTAGATCAAACTTATATTCTTAGATTTTTGTTATTGCGCACTCGTTGATGTTTAAAGATTTTGAGAAAATGGGACTTTTGAGTTTTGACATTTAAAATTTATCAAATTAAAATGAAGTAACATATGAGAAATAAGGGAATAAGTCTGCGTACAATACTGTACACGTACAATAAGATACATATATTTCTTCTCACCTTAGCAATGGGACCCGCATCAGAAATATTTTTATTTCTGAATGCTACAGTGAGGGGATGTATCCCATTGTACACGTACAGTGTTGTACGCATAGGATTACTCGAAATAAATTATAAATAAAACACTAATAAAATATGATTGTTTTTTTTATAATGATGGTTAGGGGAGACGCAAGTTGGTGAGGGAATGAGTCAAAGTCTTGTGGTGTGGAGAGGGAGGAGGGCCCATATGGGAGTTGGTGAGGAAGGTCGGTAGGTGAGAATGAGAAAGATCGGATTCGGAGGTCGTGGCGGCCATGTGAAGCGAGCTATTTTAAAAAGTTTCGGTTTCGGATTATCCCGTCACGTTGACGTCAGAAGTCTCACAAGTGGACCCGTTCTTGATAAAAGGGCCCACTTCTCATATTGTTTCTTCTTTCTTCTTTCATCTCTCGTAAGTTGGTGAGCGAGCGACCCTCTTTTGGCTCTTCTGCTGCTTACCTACTCCACTTGCAAAAATGTAGAAAAAACATATATAAAATGGGGACAGAATTTGTTCTTGTAAAAACACAAGATGGTGCCGATGGATCTTTTGTCTGGGGTGAGCTAAATCGAAGACCCTCTTGATTGTTTTCGGTTTTGTGGAAACTGTAACTCTTTAATGGAAGAGTAATGCTAACGGTACATTACTGTAGCGCACTGTTAGCGTACCGTATGACGTGGATGCCTTACGTGGCTTCCACGTCAGAAACAAGAGAAACCGGAACATTCAGTTTCCGGTTTTCTCTGCAGGGAGGGGAGGCCGACCTCCCGCGGGAGCAGCCCCGCCGAGCGGGAGAGGCCGACCTCCCGCGGGAGCAGCCCCGTCGAGCGGAAGAGGCCGACCTCCCGGGGGAGGCCGAGCTCCCGCCGAGCAGGAGAGGCCGAGCTCCCGCGGCTGTCGGCGGGAGAGGCCGAGCTCCCGCGGCCGTCGGCGGGAGAGGCCGAGCTCCCGTGGCCGTCGGCGGGAGAGGCCGAGCTCCCGCGGCCGTCGGCGGGAGAGGCCGAGCTCCCGCAGCCGTCGGCGGGGGAGGCCGAGTTCCCGCAGCCGTCGGCGGGGGAGGCCGAGTTCCCGCAGCCGTCGGCGGGGAGGCCGAGTTCCCGCAGCCCCGCGGCGGGGCCGAGGCCCCGCAGCCAGGCCCCCCGCGTGGAAGCCCCGCCGGGAGGGCGAGAGGGGGCGGGGCGGCGAGAGGGGCGAGCTCCCGCAGCCAGGCCCCGCCGAGAGGAAGAGGGCGAGAGGGGGGCGGGGCGTCGAGAGGGGGGCGGGGCGGCGAGAGGGGGCGGGGCGGCGAGAGGGGCGGGGGAGAGGGGCGGGCGGGGGGGGGCGGGAAGGCGAGAGGGGGCGAGGCGGGAAGGCGAGGAATGGAAAACCGGAAACTGAATGTTCCGGTTTCTCTTGTTTCTGACGTGGAAGCCACATAAGGCATCCACGTCATACGGTACGCTAACGGTACGCTACAGTAATGTACCGTTAGCATTATTCTTAATGGAAATGGTGGGAGCTAGGTCTATATATGAACACTGCATTTGGTCGGAAGTAATTGAATTCGTGACTGGGTTTTGCTTTTATTCCTTCCAAATTAAAGCTTCATGCCTTTCTGCTTTCTCTACGTGTCAGAATGGCCAAACTTCGAGAGCATGGCCCCAAATATCTTTGCTTGCTCTTTTTCGTACTCCTTTTGCTTCTCTTTCAACTTCTTGTACTCGAGTCTCACGTCTCTGTCGGTTCAAAAACGGGAGTGGGGTTAGTTGTTTATTCAATTGCTGAAATGGGATGTAAAAACTTGGAAGTTTCTGTCAGAGGAACCTGTTGTTTGGATCAAGCGACAGAGCTTTCTTCAGATCAGCTTCGGCTTTTCCAGATCAGATGTTCGTAGGTATGTCTGTGACCTTCTGTACAAAGCTTTTACGTTTTGTGGGTTGAGCTCCAAAACCTGAAAAACACTTTAGTTTATGTCAGGGGTGAGAAAAACAGAGAGAGGAAGAGGCAGCAGATGGAGCTACCTTTGTGCATAATCTCAGTGCCCCAACGTACTCCCCAAGTTTGAGTTTGCACGTAGCGTTGTTCAGGTTGCAAGAAACTTTAAGCTCGTTTCCTTGAAGCTTTTCTTCTTCTGTGAAAGAATGGTCGTACTCCACATACTCTGCTGCCTGCAGATAGGAGTAAGAATCCTCTCAGTCAAGACTGAATTAGTTCCCACATCTCAAATTCGTTTCTGCATGCCAATGTTAAAACTAATAAACACTATTCCTTTTCGTATTTTTTGGATGCACGCCAGTAATCTCCGGCCTTGAATAGTTCGTTTCCTTCATCTTTCTTTCTTCTGCTGGCTTCAAATTTCTCCCATGTTTCCATCTTCCAGAATTCTTTGTCCTGAATAAATCACCAAATGCAGAACGTGTAAAGGAATTATGGATTGAAATGACGATACAAAATCAAAACGGTACCAGAGAAATATTTTTACCTTCGTAAATTTGATCAGCTCTACTTCATAGACAAGTAGTGAATTTGGAGGCACCACTGCTAGGTCACTGTGATATTCTCTGTCACCGAATGCGTACTCAGGAGCAATCGTTATTATAGCTAATTCGCCTCTTTTCATTGTTGTTATTGCTCTGTCTAAACCATCTAAGATTTGCTCTGTAACAAACGAAGAAAGTGTAAATTATAAGATGAAGCAGACAGAGTTTCTGATCGAATTTCATCCCAAACTTTTTTCAAAACCTACGCCAAGAATTTATATTCGGAACCAAATCGTACCTCCAAAACAGACAAACTCAAAGGGCTCTTCATCTGATCCTTTTCTTTCAAAGATGGCTCCATCTTGGAGTTTACCCGTGTACTTAACTGAAACGCAAGATCAAGATTCTTGGTGCAGGAGAATTTCTAAATGCAAAAAAAAAAAAAAAAAAAACTTTTGAAAGTCGAAATATCTTTCAAGCTCCCTCCTCAATAGCTCATACCATTCACAAGAGATCCTTCACTTGGAGAATCATAACCATGACCTGCTTTGATAGTCTTCTTAACTACTTTCATGTCGCCTGTAACATTGATGACACTTTTCCAAGATACTAACTCAATATCAACTGTCAATCTTGAACCGGGTGGAACTTGGAAATTATTGTTAGAACTCGCATTTCCATTTTGTTCGCAACCATCTGCAGCATTTACACTTTCATTGCATCAACTACCACCAAAGACAAAAACTATACAGACATCAACAATCACAATCATGTTAAAGACAGTCATGTTCAGGCTTACATGAGTATTTCACTGATAATTCTGCAATCTCACCCTTTCGCATTGTTTTTACAGCAATGCCAATTGCAGGGCATAGCCATCCTGCTCAAACAGAGGAAACCCGCTAAAAAGCCTCTCCCAGAAGTTAAGGAACTAATAATAAAATTCCTCGAAAAGCAACCCAAAAAGAAAAACGAAAATCACAGATGATACCGTTAGAGACGTAAAATTCGACTCCATCTTCTGATTTTGATACGATTGTTCCATCCTCCATCTTCGCAGAATACTTAACTAAATCGTTGCGCATAAGAAGATTGGAAAGGATATATGCAAGTGACACGAGAAAGATTCAGAACAAGTTAAAACTTGCTGTGCGTATCTGAACTGCAGGGATTGTAGAAGAAATTACCGAAGACCTCATCAAGCTCTTTCGGAGTGAGCCACCCTTCACCTTCTCTTACGATTTTCTTGATTAGCCCTCGTTCCCCGGTGAGATCTCTCACAGTGTTCCAGGAAATTAGCTCCACATCAAAGAAGAGTGTCGCGTTCGGAGGAATAAGGGGAGGAGATCCCACTTCTCCGTAAGCCAAGCTTGGAGGTATCGTGAATATCGCCCTCTCGCCCTTCTTCATGGAGGCAATTCCTTCGTCCCAACCTTTAATGACTTCCCCTGCGTTCTCAGAACAAAATTCGAACTATCAAATGTCGCAAAACTGTTTCGTGTACTTCGAGTAAACTGAAAAGTACACTTCACTGCTACAAGTGCTTAAGAAGAGAATTGGGGAAAATTGTTGACTCATTTTCTACAACAGAAACTGGGTGTGCCGCATTCAGTGGGAAAAATATAACGAGCCAAGAAGAAAACAGAGGCCGATAATGGACGACGCGAAATCGCAAATTTGTGATGAAATCTTCGTCTACCACGGCCAAGTATGAAACTGAAAGGAGGTCCTTCTTCGCGACTGGAACCAATAGACTCCCCGCCGTCCACATGCCCACTGTAGTGAACTGGCAGAGACGCACAATTCATCAATAAAGAGCACATCTTGTGAGAAATCGAAAGAGAAGAAGAAGAAGAGAGAGAGAGAGAGAGAGGTGCCTTGAACTTCGTCGCCCGGGAAGGGAACCCTCCATGAATTGCCTGGGTGAAGAATCCGTTTCTTAAGACCTTGCGAACCGATTTCTTTCTCAAGTTGTGGCGAAGCTTCAGTTTCCATGGCCGAAGGCGGAGACGTCTTGAAGTGAAAGGGAGAGAAGGAAAGGCAAGGGTGAAGATAAGCCGTTGTTTGGTTTTCCCTCGCTTTTCATTGCCGTTATAAAGATACTTTGTAAAAACAACCCTGTGAATGGCTAATTTAGATTCTTAGAACCACCGGTAGATGTTAGTTCTATACATCAACAGAAAACACGTATTATTATTCTTGAATTAATTTTACAATAGAGGATAATCATTACCACGTATTAATACAATTTTAAGAGTTTTTTATTTATGCCTAGTTTCGTGTAAATAATTTTTTTAGTCAATAAGTTTGAATTTAAAGATATTCGTCACATAATATTCTTAAATAAATTTATCATTTTAATTATAAAAATAAAATACAGATAATGGCAACAATGTGAAACTAGTGAGAATTTTTTTATATAAACATAATATATTTTTTCTATGGAAGAAAAATAGAGCAAGCTAGCTTTTATGGAACATGTGAGTATAATGGAAGTAATTTTTACACCAATTTCTAACACAAATAGATCAACAGGGAGATAAAAAATAAAACCCAAATTGCAAAGTGGACACACACACGTCAGGATGTAAACCCTTGCAGTAATACTTCACAATAATTATATCACCACTTTTAGTGATTTCTAAGTTACTATAATATTCTCCATTTTTTACCCAAACCTAGATGGATTTGCTCTAGTTCTACACAAAAGATCTCGTACAAATGAAGATATTGTACTCTTTCATGAACATAGGATCTTACTCACTTTTAAATAATGTGAGACTTTATTTACATACATAACACATTCATACTCTCTTGAAAGATGACATGGGATCAAGACCATGAAACTTTGTCTCAGTGTTAAGATTTTTGGGCTGGACTCAAAAAACCTACTTATATACCTTGAAATCCAAGTGGGCTCAACCAAGTCATGTCTAGTTTCTACTAAAAGAAACTTGTCCTTTTTATTAAAGAAAAATGATATCAATACTTTGACATTTTACAGTGATGTTTTACATCCTGACGTGGCTGTCCTCTTGGCATTCCAAAGGTCTAACGTTTAGGATTCCCAAATAAAAAAATAGTTCTTATTTTATTTCTTACTTAGATTGCCAACGAAGATGCCACATCACACTATAAAAACTCATAGTAAATAGTCCTACGCATATCACCCTCTTTTTATTAAAGGGACTAGGCTGGCAGTCATAAAACCTCCTAAAGTGATTCGTTTGATCCCTACCACGTATCTGCTTTGTTCTCAACACACATCTGATATATTTTACCTCGTCCTTCTATTTGAGCTATTTCATCCCTGCACATCATGCTGGTATATTTGAGACATATGATTCATATATTTTTACCCTAAATCTGGTGATGTTTTTTTGCTCCTGCCCTGGATGAACGGGAACTTCATCCCCAAAATTTCCAGTCTGGTTAGATCGGCTCATCCCTTCAACTGCTACTTCTGATTATGTTCTCTATCGACTTTGCACTACAGTAACAGGAGTTTCAGTGTAGACTCGAGTGAATCCAGTTACTATTCTGAGTTCAAATCTGCTCCTCTTAATATCAGCATGAGAGCTCAACCCTTCAATCAGACGAAACTGTTTGATGAACCCCTTCGCACTTATGAGGTGGGAGCCATCGAAACATCCCCTCTAGTTGGAGGGTACCAAACCTGCTGCAGGAACCATGATCAGCAGATGTGGCCCTACAATTTTTGTGTTCTCCACTCTTCCCTTATGGCCTAGGAAAAATATATTCCAGACAGGCATTTGAGTTGCAACATACATTCTCCAGGACAGGGACAGAAAAAACAAGTTAAGCGTCCACAGAATAATTGCCACTTATATCCGAAAAGAAAAAAGCTTTTCGTAAGGGTTACAAAGTTACATAACACTACAAGTACCAGAAGATGCTTATTGATGAGAGATTAGAACAACGGATCGCTTCCTTTTTTTTTTTTTTTTTGACATTATTACATACAGTATGATCATCACATTAGTTTTGTTACAAGGAATTATAGTAGGAACTGGGAAAAGAAAACAGCTCCCAGATCCTTATGTTCGTGACCTTACATGAACTCCTTAGGAGAAAAAAAAAAAAAAAAAAAAAGGAAACCGAGAAAACAAAATGGACAGCTCCCTGAAGATAACGGCTTCCAAATGCGCAAAAATGTCTTCTTCATACGCAGCGGTGCCGCCAAGCAGCATAGCCAGTCAAAAAAGGGGAGGAAAAACTAACACATACACAGACGACAAATCGAGATTGTTCGTATCTTTATCCTGGCACTTTTGGCCAGTAAAAAAGGCCCTACTTGTACTCTTTCAGCTGCAGCATTCAACTGTTTCTTCCAACCAAAACAATTTTGGGGCTCGGGAGTAGTTGAAGCACGCAATTGTTCATGGTTGGTTTTGGCTGATTCTCACAACCTGGCTGAAGTCTTACCTGCAACATAAGTCAGGAAAAGGTATAGGTAAATTAACAACCTCCAACAGAATGTGGTGACAGGAAAAGAGTAGATACTATATAGAGAAATAAATGTCGTAGTTATTCAGCTAAATAGACCAACTTCATACTGCAAAAACAAG
Organism: Aristolochia contorta; assembly: GCA_022405105.1. Taxonomy (NCBI): domain Eukaryota; kingdom Viridiplantae; phylum Streptophyta; class Magnoliopsida; order Piperales; family Aristolochiaceae; genus Aristolochia; species Aristolochia contorta. The sequence goes on along the minus strand of CM039665.1, from coordinate 35,174,363 downwards.
ATGCAAGTTTCTATTAGAATAATCTTAACCAAATTCACAAAATTAGTATTCAAATCTGTTCATTCAACACCAGTTCATGAAAGTAAACGAACAGTTTCAACTGATCTTGCTATCCAAGACTGAGGCGCACTGCAAAGCACAGTGCCTCCTAAGAATAGAATTGATTTTAAGACAGCTAAGTTCAGATTTTGGTCGACACCTGAGCAGCAAAAAAATAATTTCAACCTCCAATAACAAAGTTGAAGTCCTCGGGCAAATCTTCCTAAAGTAGCGTTTATGCTAGTCATTTAAAATAAAACAATATAAAGGTATAAAAATTAGTAAATAGGATTTGCTATCGGAGGTCTACGAGGCAAGCAACAAGGGTTCAAGATGATGAATGGCACAAACCTCAAATCGTTGAAGCAAATACGCAAGCATCGTTGCAATAGCTAGAACTGCAAAACTTTCACCAACACAAGCCCGTGTACCGGAACCAAATGGAAGAAAAGCAGACTTCTTATGTAGGTCATTCAAAACAAATGAGCTTCCTGATTCTGTGTACACAGATAAAACAAAAGCATGTCAAACTTACGGAGGAAACATGTAATCAAAATATACACAATAAGAAGGACAACATCTAAAGCCCACCCACCCAGTTACAGATAAGTTCATATTATTGTGTGTTGTACATGGTTACTTATAAATATGCTCTTATGCATGGGCCCACTGGTAATTACAAACAACATGGAAAGTACATTATAGAATCCGCGAAACATGAACTAGCTCCCTATAACATAAGTGGCATCAAATCATTGACCACTAATTTCTTTCAGAGAATTCTAGAGACATGAAAAATACTCCTCTTTTAAAACAATTTTCTTCCACGTCAGAAAAAAGCAAAGGAAGAAAGAAGAGTGGAAATTGCTCGTTTCTTCTGACTTGCATGTCAGACCTTCCATGCAGTATCATTAATTTTCTTATTAACATCATAGTAAGATGATTTTAGCACGTGGTTAACGGAGCAGAAAATCTTATATTAACTCAAACTTGCTTTAACAAAAGGCTACTCTTCAAAAATTTCCACTGATGAAAAATACAGTATCCCAAGTCATTTAAGGCCACACATATCATTAAAAAAATTAAAATAACCAAAAAAAAGGACAAATGAGGAGTTGCAGCTGCACAGTAGGAGATAAAACAAGTGTCTACACATGAGGTACTAGCAAAACCTGTGAAAGAGGTATTCAAGACTGGAGCTGTTTCATCCATGGCAAGCTTTGATAGAAAACGGTATGGATTAAACTGGTTTGCATCACTTCCCCAACAAGAATCATCCATTTGCAACAACTGTATTGGCACCACGACAATTGTCCCAGCTGGAACAGTAACACCAGTCTTAAGTTTCAAGTCTGGACATCAAGAAGAAGAACGTAAGGCTTAACACGAGAAAACTAGATCACATATAAGGAACCATAATTTTTTTTTTATGAAAATTAAAGAGAACCGTAAAATAACAACCATGAATGACAGGAACATTCCACGCATCACCATAAAGATTCCAAATGGGCAGCACACTAGTATTTCTTTCCATTCATGAGTAAGTAGGACCAGTCTGACTAGTAGTCAAGGTAATTCTTGGGATTACGAATGAACTATGAATTGCAAGATCAAGTTATAACTACTTAAGTTACTGCATATTACAGGAGAAGAACTTGAGAAAGAAATAAAAACATAAAAAATAATATAAGTCAAAGGAGACTCGAACTCAAGACCTACCGTTACACAACCCTCTGTGTTATCACTGAGCTATGCTCAGGTTCACAGTCTAAACAACTTCTTTTTTTTTTTTTTTTTTTTTTTTTTTTCTGTTTCTCCAGTGTCACTGTATTTTTACCTTCAACTTTCCCACCAATGTTTGCATAACTATAATGATTTCCTTCAGTTCGATACTGCAATACTACTATATCAGACTTATTTAAATTCTTATTTTCAATATAGGAATGCTCATGGAAACTGGTCTCCCCTCCGTCTCCCCTCCTCCCCCTCCGTCTCCCCCTCCGTCTCCTCCTCCCTCCTCCCCTCCCTCCTCCGCCCCCTCCTGCCTCCCCTCCTGCCCCCTCCTCTCCCCTCCGCCTCCCCTCCTGCCTCCCCTCCTGCCTCCCCTCCCTCTCCCCTCCGCCTCCCCCTCCCTCCCCTCCTCTCCCCCTCCTCCCCTCCCTCTCCCCTCCCTCCCCCTCCTCCTCCTCCTGCCTCCCTCCTGTCTCCCCTCCTGCCTCCCCTCCGCCTCCCCCTCCCTCTCCCCTCCCGTCTCCCCTCCCTCCCCTCCTGCCTCCCCTCCTGCCTCCCCTCCTCTCCCCTCCTGCCTCCTCCCTCTCCCCTCCTGCCTCCCCTCCTGCCTCCCCTCCTGCCTCCCTCCTGCCTCCCCTCCCCTCCCCTCCTCCCCCTCCTGCCTCCCTCCTGCCTCCTCCGTCTCCCCCTCCTGCCTCCCCTCCTGCCTCCCCTCCTGCCTCCCCTCCTGCCTCCCCTCCTGCCTCCCCCTCCTGTCCTCCTCCCTCCCCTCCTGCTCCCCTCCTGCCTCCCCTCCTGCCTCCCCTCCTGTCTCCCCCCGTCTCCTCCTCCGCTCTCCCCTCCCGTCCCCCCTCCTGCCTCCCCTCCTGCCCCCTCCTGTCTCCCCTCCTGTCTCCCCTCCTGTCTCCCCTCCCCTCCCGTCCCCCTCCCTCCCCTCCTGCCTCCCCCTCCCGTCTCCCCTCCTTGGCCGCGTCGTCAGATCCAGATGAGCCTGTCGATGTAAAGTGGGATTACTTACCTTCGGCGTCGGATGAAGAAGAAAGAGAGGTCTGCGTCATAGCTGGCACACGGGGGAAAGAATGATTGGAGGAGGAAGAGTGTTGCGACCATCGAACAGCCGGAAACCATGGGAAATAGACAGCAGACCGACGGTTCCGTAAAGGTTAAAAGCCTCCTTTTTCACTAATATAAATGGGAATCGTTTGTACATGGACACCATCGCCTTGCGGGATGAGATTGCGATAAAGCTAGCAATAAAGGGCAGGGTAAGTCGATCTTTCATCCGGATACGGCGTTGGCGTCAGAACTACTTATCGGGCCTGAACATGCTGCTTCAAGAAAACTCAGTCGGCAAAGTAAAGGAAGTCGCGGGGAAGGTTCATGTTAGGAGTGTACGAGGAGGCGTAAGGTAGAGTTTGCGAGAATCACAGAAAAGAGAGGCTCAACAACGATCGGCTCAGTGGGGGTACCTAAATCCGCAAAGCCGTACTCAGGGTGGTGCTGGTTAATCGATGGTCTAGAAACGATAAAACGAAGACTGGCGGCGGCGGATACCTCTCAACATCAACATGGGGAAGACAGAACAATTGAGCCAAAAGGCAGACCAAAAGTTCCCATAACACTAGAAGACGAGGAAGAGAGGCAGAAGGGACACCTCATCGAAAGAACAAAAAAAAGTCGAGGATTTGGTATCCAAAAGTATGAAAATGGGATCCTAACACCGAATGTCCGCCGAGCTCACAAATGACAGGAAAGAGGAGATGAAAAAAAATGTGTAGTGGCAGAAACTTACAAAAAGAACTGGAAAAATAGGGAATTACAAATGGAAATCAAGAAACAGTGGCGATTAGTAAATGCCCCGACAGTCCATCTCATGGGAAAAAATAAATGGCTAGTACAACTCGAAACCGAGGAGGAGAAAAATCGAATCTTGGCACTGGAAGATGAGCTAAAAGAGAAGACCTTTGTGGCGATCAGGGCATGGGAACCTGAGTATAACAGGTCAGAGGAGCTGATGGAAATTGAGATTCGAACATTCCCCACACCTGTGGCACCCGGAGATTTTCCCGAGTATAACGGAATTTTTGGAGACTTGGTTTCAGCTTGATTCAGAAGTGGCTTGGAGACAGAATAGATTGTTTCAAGGCTGTGATCAAGTCGGTAGGGAGCAGCGTTTGTACCAAAAGCAGCCACCATAAAAGATGGACATGAATCTTTCGGGTTGACATTAAAGTGAAGTCTCTAAGGGAGAGAGAAGGAAAACGTAAAAAAAGGTGCAGCAAGAAGAAGCTGAAGTTAGCCGAAGGACGACGACGAAAATGGAGAAGAAAGTGGAAGGACGGAGAAAGTACAGGAGAAGAAGTCACGAAGAGCGGCGGGGGGCAATTCGAGAGAGTTCAAAAGGGCAGACCAGGTGACGGACCAGCAGCTTGACTCACCATCGAACCGGAGAGAGTCACTGACTCGGTGTTAGTTGCAGAATCGAGTCGACTCAATATAGTAAACAGGGTGTCGATTAATACAGATCCGAATCTGGATTCGGAGGCGGAAGCCCCGCCCACGACTTCTCAGCCAAAAAACGAAATCGTAATCCAAGAATTTGCGGAAGAAGAAACTGCGGAAAAAGATAAAGAGGACGGAGAAATAGATGAAGTACGAGAGGCACGAATCGAAGAGGAACCAGAAAGAGGCGGCAGTAGTGCCGGTCTCAAATTCTACACGCGCAGGAGATCCAGAATCGGCCTAAAGTTGTTGAAGCGTAGAGATCGAAGCTCTCGGAATGGTTCGAAGGAGGATGTTCAAGATTTCGAGCAGCAAGGTGACGACTCTGAGTCTGAGGAGGAAAATGAAAGGGAGGAGGCCAGAATAGAAAACATTATGGAGCAAGCTCTCGAAGAGTTCGGTACGGCAATGGGAATGGGGAAAGAAGAAATAAGACAGTGCCGAGAAAGATTCAAGACGATGAAGAAAGAGATTCACGACAGAAGTCGTGGGCCATGAATATTTTATCATGGAACGTTCGTGGCCTCAACACAGTTAGCCGACGAGCCAGTGTAAGAGCAGTTATTAGAAGCACGAAAGCAAAGATAGTCATGTTACAAGAAACAAAGCTCCATAGCATCACTCCAAATATTATCCGGGAGATGTGGTTTGGAAAAAAGCCAATTTGGGAGGAAATCGAAGCACAAGGAAGCGCAGGGGGAATTTTGATGATGTGGGAACAAAGATACGCAGACCTAATAAATACGGAAAAAGGGGAATACGTCTTAGCATGTCACTTCAAGGAAAAAAAAACAATGCAACAATGGGGGGCTCTTGCTATCTACGGCCCTACTACAGCTAGTCAGAGGGAGAAAATGTGGGAGGAAATTACTAGAATTCTGCAACTATGGGATATTCCGTGCGTTCTGGGCGGAGATTTTAATGTGATTAGATTTGCTACAGAAAAGATAGGGGGAAGAAGCAATTACACAGCAGCAATGAGGAATTTTGAAGTCTTTATCTCTGATAATCTACTTACTGACTTACATCTCTCTGGAGGAGAATTTACGTGGACCAATAGAAGAAGGCCACCCATCCTAGCGAAATTGGATCGATTCATGGTGAATGGAAAATGGCTAGATATCTTCAAGAGCTCGGCAGCAAAGATCCTACCCAGATTAGCATCTGATCACAACCCAATTGTCCTCGAAACAGAGACTGCATCGTGGGGGCCACCCCCATTCAGATTCGAAGCTTGTTGGCTAAAAGAAGAGGGGTTCTCAGAAATGGTGAAAAAGTGGTGGCAAGACATAACAGTTGATGGCTCACAAGGGTACCAATTCAGCCAAAAACTAAAGCTACTCAAGAGAAAATTGAAAGAATGGAAAAAGGAAAGATCACTGAACTTTGAGAAGGAAAGAAACGATTTGCTGCAAAAAATAGATGAGCTTGATAAAAGGAAGAACAACAAGGAATTAACATTCTTGAGGAGGTGGAAAGAGAAAACTAAGGCAAATGGCAGCAAATATTGATACACAAGAGATGATTTATTGGAGACAAAGGGCACACTACAAGTGGATCAAGGAAGGGATGCGAACACAAAATTCTATCATGCGGTAGCCACAGCACACAGAAGAAACAACAGAATCAGCATACTAGAGATGGATGGAAAATCGATAATAGAGCCAAGAGCAATTATTGAAGTCTTTCAAACCTACTACTCAGACTTATACACGGATGAAGGGACCAGCGCACCATTTCACGAGAGGATAGCATTAAATTCACTCAACTCACATGACAGCCTGCACTTGATTAAGCCGTTCTCAGAGGAGGAGGTAAAAGAGGCAATTTTCTCCCTTCCAAATGAAAAAGCTCCGGGTCCCGATGGTTTTACAGCAGAGTTCTATAAAACTGGATGGGAATTTTTAAAAAAGGATATTATGAAGGTCTTTGAAGAATTCTATGAGAAAGGGATAACTTCCACCAGCATGGGGTCTTCCCTAATCACCTTGATACCGAAGAAGGAGGGGGCTACTCACCCAAAGGACTTTCGACCCATTAGCCTAATTTCAAGCCACTATAAAATAATTTCAAAGGTGCTGGCCAACAGATTGAAATCAGTGCTTCCCAAAGTAGTGAACAGCCAACAGTCAGCTTTTATTAAAGGTAGACAAATACTGGACTCAGCATTGATGATACATGAGTTCATGCATCACTACAAGCGAAGGAAGAGAAAAGGTATGATCCTAAAGTTAGACTTTGAGAAAGCCTTTGATAGGGTGAATTGGAGATTTCTAGATAATATGCTAAGGAAAATGAATTTCCCAGAAAAATGGAGAGCATGGATAAGTAGCTGTATTGCCTCAGCTCGATTCTCAATTCTTTTGAATGGCACGGTTAAAAGTCATTTTGTGAGCTCTAGGGACTAAGACAAGGAGATCCTCTTTCCCGATGTTATTCAACATTGTCGATGAAGGGTTAAATGCAATGATGCCGGAAGGCCAAAAAGAGGGTGGATTTCAGGCCTTACAACAGGAGAGCTACATGTACCAATACTTCAATTTGCGGATGATACGATGATGTTATGTCAAGGAAGCAATAGGCAGATGCTCAACGCTATAGTCATATTAAATTTGTACCAAATGGCATCCGGACAAGCTATTAACTGGGAAAGTCGGGGCTGATTGGCCTTAATCTGGAAAGTAGCTTAGAAGAACAAATCAGGGGTATACTAGGGTGTAGCAAGATTGAGCTACCCAACAAGCATCTTGGGCTACCACTATTTAATGGAAGAGCCACTAAAATTTGTGGGACCCGGTTATTGAGAGATGTCAAAGGAGGTTAGATAGTTGGAAGGGTCGGTTTCTCACGCATGCGGGGAGACCACCCTAATCAAAGCCACTCTCGCTGGTATCCCGACTTACTATTTGTCTTTGATGGAATGTCCTAAAAATGTGGCTACAAGAATTGAGGCCCTACAGAGGAGGTTCCTTTGGTGTGGCTCAGCAAGTCAATTTAAATATCCACTAGTGAATTGGAAAACAGTATGCAGGCCGAAAAAACAAGGGGGACTCGGTATTCGTCATATCAAAGAGGTTAATTCAGCCTTGCTAGCAAAATGGATTTGGAGATATGCAAACGAAAAAGATGCCCTATGGAGACAGATCATCGAGGGGTCATACGGCAAAGCAAAACATATCTGGCTACCAAAAAAATGCCCATGTACAACATCTTCAAGGCTATGGAGGGGTATTCTAAAGCAAAAACCAGAAGTATGTAAGTTTATAAGGTTCCATGTTAGAAAAGGCACAAAAGTAAAGTTTTGGCATGACATATGGCTGGATAATCAGCCTCTTTCTGTTTCCTTTCCACTGATCTACCAATTGTCTTTAAGCAAAATGCAACGGTAGCACAAGTGTTGGGCGACGGCAGCAGAAATTTTGACCTCGCACGGCACTTGCAAGATGTCGAAGTTGCTGAACTGACCACTCTGCTAAAATCTTTAGACGAACGATATAGGTCAGAAATGGGGAAGATGAGATAATCTGGACACTTACTCCGGACGGGCACTTCAACGTGGCGTCATTCTATGAAGATATTCAGACTTCAAAACCACCAATTAACAAAGTGGCGTGGAAGATGCATGGAAGCTGATCGCCCTAACAAAGTCAAACAATGTGTGTGGACAGCAGGGCAAGAAAAATACTCACGTGCGATGAGTTGGCCAAAAGGGGGCAGATGGTAATTAACTCATTGTGCAGCTTGTGTAATGAGGAGGAGGAGACTAGCAATCATGTACTCTTACACTGCAAGTTCAGTTCTCAGGTGTGGTCAAACATATTAAAGAAATTCAATATAAGCTTACGTATGCCAAAGGATCTCAAACATCTTCTACAACAGTGGAAAAGTTGCCCATTGCCTTATTGGGGAAAATTGTTATGGAAAGCCAGTATACCGGCTGTCTTATGGAATCTGTGGATAGAGAGGAACAACAGAGTTTTCAAGACTAAGTCCACAATGGTTGGAGGTCTAATTGAAAAGACAATACGCAATATTCTGACCTGGTTACATAGCATACATGGACTGCCACCCTTCCCATTCCAATAATACGAAAATTTTGGAACAATGTAATCTACCTTGCAAACCCAAAGCCTCTCAAGATGATGGAATGGATTCCGCCCACCTCTCAAAGGATAAAGCTCAATTTCGATGGTTCATCCAAAGGAAACCCGTGGGCCAGCGGGAGTAGGAGGAGTTATACGTGAATCGTGAGGGATAATACTGATGGCATTCTCGGGTCCTGCTGGAAATTGTGACTCAAACGAAGCTGAAGCGAAGGCTCTCTCTCAAGGGTTTGAAGATATTAAATCAATTCGCCAAAGTAGAAATGGAGGTTGAAGGTGATTCAAAGTTAGTAATTGGATGGGCGACAAAGGAGGGGTCTGCCCCTTGGCGCCTAAAAAGTATATTCGATGAGGTGGCTGACCTGGTCCAAGAGTGGAAAATAGCCTGGTTCAATGTGCCCCGATCAGCTAATTCCATAGCGGATAAATTGGCTAAATCCGGGATTACAAGGAGCCAAATCATAGCTACGCATAGTTTAACAAGCTTTGAGTAGTTGCATAGTCGGGCAGAAAAGCTAAAAGAGGCTTTGGCCTTGTACATCTTACCTGCATTATTGCTGCTGTATCATTGCACTATCGTTGCTGTAACATAAGTATGCTAAAGTTTTTAACATTAATAAAAGTTTCATCATTTCAAAAAAAAATATAGGAATGCTCATGTGAAATAGTTATGTGAACTTGAGCATAGCTCAGTGGTCACATAGAGGGTTGTGTAATGGGAGGTCTCCGATTCAAGTCTCCTGGAGTATTATTATGGAGTACGGGAATTATATTAAAAATTGTTTTCCTCAAAAAAAAAAAAAAAGTGAAATGGTTTATCACAATTGGATAAATTTGACGGACCTTCACATTTGGCATCCTTTCAAACTCACTGCATTTAACTATGGCCAAAGCATTGTCAATAGACATTAGAAAAATTTTAAAAAAGGGTAAACATACAATGCTTGCACAGTGGTTTATGACACACTGATTGAAGAAATCAGGTTGAACATAAGACTGCACACAGTCCCGGGAACAATTAAATGCATATAGCATATGATAGAGAAGCCGACAGTGTAAGAATCCCAATTTAAAACTACATGGCCATCTTCAAAAGAATATACAAACCATACCGTGTTTTAGAGAACATCTCTGGAGCAGAGGCCCCGCTGGCAAGAGCCGAGCTGCTTCATATACAGTTGCAAATAGAAAAGGCATCTTCTGAACATCAGTAGCCTCTGGTTTAGAGTTGTTGCAAACTGCTACTACCTCAGAATAGATCTGCAAACATATAATTTGCTTAGCACATTAGCAAGCAGGACATAACAATGAAAGATAAAAGCTCGTCAACCAAAAAACAGAACAAGCAAATGGTAGTGCAGAACAGAGCTAGGTGCCTGAACATCCAATAGAGAGTGGAGAAAGCTAAAAGTAATAAAAAGACAATCATGCAAATCATCATTGCAACAGGTATGACCGTATGCTGAAGAAAGTAAGAAGAAAATATATCCATGTAAGAGGGCCATTCTACAGCCAAGGTCCAGAAAAACTAAAGACATCAAGCCAGGACCTATCCTATGTGATTAACAAAAAATCCAGTAAATAAATAATTCAATAAGTACCTTATCCTGAATATCTGGATGCATGACAAGCCTTGTCAAGATGCTCCCAATCAAACCTGCAGTTGTCAGGCATCCATGAAACATTACACCCATGATACTCCCACTCAATTCTTCTCTGTGATCAAGCTGATTATTAAGAGCCTCCAGGAGTGAATCATTAAGTATTTTGTCATTGGGAGAGAATGTGCCACCAGCGTTCCTAGCAGTTGCATCCTTAAAATTTGTGTTCATTTGGCCCGGTGGATTGTAAGTCTGCTTGCATTGTTGAATAATTTCTTGAGTTAAGCACTTCAGTTTTGTGCACAGGCGCCGATAACGCCAGAAGCCTCTTTTCCATACTGGGGGAACATTATATGATGCCCAAAAGCAAGCATCCTTGGCAATCATCATGAGAAGCTCCTCATAAGTAATTGCATTAGACCAGGATAAAAATGACTCCCCAAACAAAGTCGCTCCAAGAATGGAAAATGACATGTGTTGGGAGAAGGACCGGCAGTCCAAGAGTCCCTTGACCATAATACTGTCCATTCTCTCAACTACGCAGTCCACCACCTTCAAGGAAACTCCACTTGCTCTTTCCAGCAATTTCCCATTCAGCTGTAATGCCAAGGATTCCCTCTTATGCTGAACCTGCAATAATTGAAAAGACAACCTGTATGTAAGAACTAATATAGCAAGTAATTTACAATATCCTTTCATGACCGCTCTGTATCCATAAGGTATGTAAACAGCTCCGCATTAAATACTTCAGTAAAAAAATTCAAAGATTTAAGAGAGCAGAGTCCAAGTTCAATCGGCGTGATGACTTTCACAGGAAGAAAAAATTGAGCTGCAGTAAATGTACAAGAGCTTTTCATTAGTTCTCTACTGAGAACTAAACTATTTAGGTTGTTTACTTACTTGACTCTATTAATCTGAGAGATTGATAAAGTCAAGCACAAACACAACCATACAAGAGGGGATAACAAATATGGGAAGTGGGGACATACATATACCTTTTCAAAGGAAGACACAAAGAGGCTAGAGCGGCCAAAAGCCAAACGAAATGCCCTACCAGTCAGGGGCAGTTTATCTTCAGCTTTCTCAAGCACCTCTTTAATTAGGGTAAGATCTTTCACAGACACTAAAAGCTGAGTAGGGCCTAACCACAGCCGAACAATTGATCCATACTTCTTATGTGACTTGAACAAGAACTCTGAAATTCAAATAAAAACAACACAAACAAAGACAAAGCATCAAATACTTCCAAGTCACAATTTGAGAAAAGATACAGGTGAAAAAGGTGAATTGAGAGCATTCCATATTTACTGAACCTCGTGACTTTTAGGTGGCTCAATTTGAATGATTATGTCACCATAAAGAGCGGAAATTAAAGAAAAAATGGACAAATTAAAACCTCTCAATAATGGAGAAAATATTAGCAAAGAAACCTAATGAAGAGTAGAAATTAAAGATACGATCGACAAAATTGAAAACTTGTAACCAATCAATGATCCACGGCTTATAGTTTACATATTAGAGACTAATGATATTGGCTCCTCCTTACCGTTGAGATTTTCCCCAGATCCAGCTCCAGAAATCAGCTTCGAATGGCCATGGAACGACGGACAAGGCGGTCCCGGTATCTTCCGTCCTTTGGCCCAAAGATTCAGCAAAGCCGCAACTTTCCTCAGCAAGAGCGCGGTAATCGCGATGAGTGATATCCATAACAGAACATTGACTTCCCGAGCCGCGTAATCTCTGAAGAAACTACCGGATTCTCGACCAAGCTCGCTTGAACCTATCTGAAACAAACAAGAGATTGCGCTGGCAGCCATTTCCTACCTCTTAGAATAGATTTCGTAGAGAAGATTCAAGACAAACTAAGAACGTTTCGCGTATGCTGGAAATAGAAAGTTTCGACGGCACCGCTTCCCCCGGGAGTTTTTCTGACTTCTGCGTTCTACTACCTTCGAACTCGAAGTGACCAAACTATTTTCTTTTCAGATATTCTGCAAGAAATAAAACGAAAACGGTGGGCCCACCTTTCGCGAGTGACCAAGTTTCGACTGGCAGCGTCTCTTCTTAATTCTAATACTAAAAACTTAGTTTAAAAATAAAAAATATATTAAGCCATATTTTATTATGAAGTTTTAAATGGTTATGTGGTTATCCCAGTAATAACCTAGTGGCCATCCAGATAGAGATAGAGTGGTGATATAAGTAGTACAAAATATTACTTTTTACATCCTAGCATCAAGTTGCAGTCCAAACAAGAGATAATCTCACAGATAAATTTTAAAATATTTTATTTATAAAATATATTATTTTTTATTCTTGAATTAAATCTTAAACCCTATATTTTAATAGAGCTAAGTCACAATATAAACCTCAAAGTAAAACGAAATCATTATAAGGTAGACTACCAACTTCTCTTCTTAATTCTAAGACTAAAATCCTTAGTTTAAAAATAACAATGATATTAGTGATTTAGTACTGCCATATTTTATTGTAATGTGGTTTTCTTAGTGACAGTCTAGTTGTTGGTCCGTGGTGATATAAGTACTTCAAAATATTACTTATTTACATCCTGACGTGGTATCCAAGTTGCAGTAAGAGATAATTTTAGAGATAAATTTGAAAAAATATATATATATATATATTTTTAAAAATATTTATTTTTTATTCTATGAGGTCCTAAACCCTAGATTTTAATGTAACCACGATATAAAACCTCAAAATAAAACATCGTGATAAAATTTAATATTTATGTTCACCTATAGAATAGGAAGATAAATCCGACTTCTTAAAAGATCTATACCTTACATTGCGTCCACGGTACAACCTAATTAATAGATAAACTCCAAGATAAAATCAGTAAAATTTGATTCTTAAACCTTAAATTTTCTCTTATACTGCCACGTCAATTTTCTTAAAATAATTATTAGATAACCCTAATATCAAGCCAACCGTTTCCTGTTTTCCTAATTAATAATATACACTTAGTAATTCAGTTTAATTAGAATAAATAAATGATGAAACTGATAACGAACCGGGACGCCATGAAAAGAGACTAATACTACGGTTGGTCATTTCGTCTTCCCTGAAAGCCGGCCCGCCTTACCCGGGAAATCACATGGATCCGACGCATGGTCTACAACTGGCACACATCGGACGGATGTGACGGGAGTCGGCACTCGTGACACGAGGACCCATCTTTTACTGTGTTCACGAAGTGCCACGTAACGAGTTGTTATCCGGTGAGCGGAGAAGAAAAATCGACGAGTCAAAGAGATCGGTTAGTTGAGCGATCGAGTTTTTTAAAAAATGCGTGGACTCAAAGCAAGGCGCGGCCGCCGCGGCGAGTTGTGGTGTCCCACGGGGCAGGAAGGAGTGGAGGACAGTGGGTTGGGTTGACTCGGGCGAGTGAAAGGGACTTGAGAGTTGAGAGTCATGAGTCGGGACAAGAGACTGCTATCGTGGCTGCCGACTCTTTCTATTTTTCATTTTTTATTTTTTATGGCCGCTCTTTTTCCTGTTTTGAGTATCAACGAGTATTCGATGCCTCGAATTATATAATTTCGCTGACACGGTTGGTACTTGTGTAACATATAAGTCAACGAACCAAATTATTTGGTTGATTTATATAATATACGGGACATATTATTGATATATCATATAAGTTAGAGTGTATTTTCTGTATGTTTTTTTTAATGAAAATGCACAAATTATTTGGTAAGTAGATGATATAATTAAACAGGCAATGGTGTAATGAATTCTCTAAGTCATAAACTAGGATTTTTAGTTTAAAATTGAACCGTGCCTTGCGCCTGATTAGATTTTAAACAATGGCATCACATCATTAATAATTATTAAAACAATGCTATCAAAAGCGAACTTAATTGGCCATTCAACTCAATGAAATAAGAATTAAAATATATCTCCATTTGTTTTTATTAACATATCAAAGTATGTAGTTAAGAAAAATCAAAGATAAAACAAAAAATCAAAAGGATTGAAGGTGAATGCATTATTGGAATCCACAAACCAAAAAAAAAAAATTCCTAATTTTTAAAGGTATTGCATCTAATCAAATGTTTCGTATTTAAATTATCATCTAAATCCTCCAAGCGGGTTTTAAGCTAGAGGAGACTCTTAGAAACATAAGGGGAGGCAAGAATGATGTCAAATGTTAATGAATCACATTTCTTGGAAGCAAATAATTTTAACTTTTAACCTTTCTATTTAAAATAATATATTAAAAGGTATACAACATTTTATCATTGTTATTATTATACGAAAAACGCTACCTTTACCTATGCGTAATACCTACCCTACATATATGTTAATCTAAATCATTGATGCCTAAAGTTTATCCTTTAGAATATAAGATTTATAAAATAAAAAATATTTTTTTATATTTTTAAGGGCTTAGATTAACATGTATGTAAGATAAGTATAGATCCAGGTGCTATTATTTTTATTTTATAATTCATAAATATTTATTTCATGTTATTTAATTTTAAAGAAAAAATTTAGATTTCTTAGTTGGTAATTTTTAGATACTTTATCATTTGTGTTAAATAACTCAATCTGCTCTTGCAACTAATACTACGGATTACGTGGTAAATTTGTAACGGTATTACACTCTCAAAGTATAAAGTATAAACATAAATAAAGAAATCGTCCGGACAGCGATGTAGCGGGATTCGCGGATTTGCCGTTTCGGAAACGTAAAATTCGTTTTCGAAATTCCCTCGGTCTTGGCGCCAACTGTACTTCTTTCCTTCCTTCAAAAATAATTCCTCTGACTCGTCAGACAAGAAAATCCCGATTCAATTTCCTTCCCGCGGATTGCTCCTGCTACACTTTATGTTCTCGATTCTCCACTCTCATCCAAAATAAAATATATCGTTTTTCAGGTTTTGCAACTCTGGTCATCAAGCCTTACTGCAGATGCCGGCGAAAGTGCATTCGGAGACCACATGCGGGTCTATGCTTCGAGAATTACAGGTTTTTGGTTTCTCCGTATGCTTTTTGGCGTGCTAGAATGTTGTTATTTTTCGTTTTCTTTTCGTTCTGAAATGATTTTCTTCAGCAATCGTAGAAGTTATTGGGTTTAAGAAATAGAACTTGTCGCTTCATTTTCCTTTTCTTTCTTTTGTTTTTTTTTTCACGATGCTCAATCACGTGTAATGTTTAGTTTAAAATGCTCCTGCTTCTGAAAAAGTAAACTTCGTGGATGCGTTACAATGTCATCAATTTCTACTACTTATGGTATTTTTTATTTTTATTTTTATTTATTTTTATTATTCTGTTTTCTTTCAAACATTTCACGTAGTTCGTGTATGTAGCGCGACCAACAATGTCATTTGATCAGTTTTAGTGTTCGACAGTTCCGCATGTCTTGTTTCCTTTTTTTTTTTTTACTTGATAAAATCCAAGATATGTAAATGGGAAAGAATCCTCGGCAGAGTCTCCAGGAGCCCGTTTGCCTCGTGAGTTATCGAGTATATTACCTAAAATATTTACTGGCCCAAGTAACACACGGCCGGTGAGAAACAATTCCACTGGCTAAATCTTGAGTAATTCGTACACGGTATTGACAAATGACAACTGGAAAATCGTGACACCTTTTGCCTATATGTATCTAATAATTTTAATTTTGTCTCTTTACACAAATTTTTAAGCTCTCCTGGCTTAATTTTTTCTTTGATTTATTTGTCTCCCTATAACCTTATCAGTCTGTCCCTATTATACATTATCTGCTCCGCTGATTTTGTTAGAAGCAAAATTTGCTGTGGTGATATTTGGCTTTTCAAATCATTGTTGTTCAATAACTCAGCATAGTATATATTATTGTTACAAAGCACAGTAGACCCCTAAACCATGGAATCTACATTTCATCTTTTTTCTTCTTTGCGAGCTTATCAGCCAAAGAGGTGGCTGATCTGGGAATTTAAACCCAGGCAATTCTCCATTTATCAGTAATATCAGCAACTTCATCATATAATTGCTTGAATTTCCACGGGGAGGGGGAGGCTTGTCTATAGGGTCATCATTGTCTTAACCTTGTTTCAACTTCATCATATTAGTTTTGAATTTGATGATGCTTGGTTATTTTCCTTTTCCCAAATGTCTACGCACTGATACTTAGAGGTGCTGGTGTGCTCTAATTGTGAAAAGAGATAGATTTTGCCAATGGCGTTCAGAGTTCATCATGTTTTTTCTTGAGAAGGCCATTATAGTTTCTTTGTATTGCCCTTTTGTTTCATTTTTTGTTATCTTTGTTTTCTTCGAGAATACTAAATCAGTTATAGTTATCAGTGTATCTTTGCGTTTCACTTATTTGATCTGGCACAGAAAATATGGGATGAGATTGGGGAAAGTGATATGGAGAGGGATAAAATGCTGCTTGAACTTGAACAAGAATGTCTAGATGTTTACAGAAGGAAAGTAGATTGTGCTAGTAAGTACAAGGCCGATTTACATCAAGCATTAGCTGAAGCAGAGGCAGAAGCCAGCAATCTAGTGTCTGCCCTTGGAGAGAGGGCACTGTTTTCTTGGGTTAGTTTATTGGTTTCCTTAAGCTTACATCAATTATTTTATTTCTCTTCATACTCTAATTGTTTGATTTTGTAGACTGATAAAATGAAAGGTACACTGAAACAACAAATGTCTGCAATAAAACCTGTTTTGGATGATTTGCGAATGAAGAAAGAAGAACGCGTGCTGGAGTTCGTAAATACTCACATTCAGATTCTCAAGATACGAGGGGAAATACAAGGTTGTGACCGGCATAGTAGCTCAACTGCTCCACTGGATGAGCGAGATCTTACCTTAAAAAAGTTGGGAGAGTTAAAATCAAGCCTTGAAGAGCTTCAGAAGGAAAAGGTATTTATTAGTTATTACTTCTGATCGAAATTGACTGAGAGAAGATTTTTTTTTTGTTTGGAAAGTGGCTGGAAAATATTTTCTAGCATTTACCCTATAAAATTTGTTCTTTTATCTTATTTTATCTTTTTTTCTTCCATGGCAGAGTGTTCGAATGCAGAAGGTTAATAGCTATATAAAGTTGATATACGAGCTATCAACTACGATGTCAATGGATTATATTAAGCTGCTGACTGTGGTTCATCCAAGCTTGACAGATTCTTCAGATCAGTCAAAAAGCATCAGCGATGAAACCCTTGCTGCCCTGGCTACATTAGTTCGATCATTAACTCAAGAGAAAAAAGATAGGCTACAGAAGGTGAAATAAGTGCAATTGTTATCTTTAATAATACTTTTGAAATCTTTTTTGGGTTTTAAAACTGTATTTAATTTTATAACTTTTGTGTTTCTCTTGAAGGCCTCTGATGTCTCTGATGTGTATAACTGAAAACTGAACAGCATGACCTGCTGTGTAAGATTTTTTACTTTTTTAGGGCCAAGGAGCAATGTTTGCTTACCAAAATATGTTTTTGCATTTACATAAGCAGAAACATATCTAAGGCTGATTACCTCTGGCTAACCACATAAACAGTTGGATTTCTTCTTTTGCATACGTATGGATGATTGTTTACATCATGAAATTCTACACTTGAGCTGGTCCTCTTCCTAGGGATATTAAGCCCATAATCTTTTATTTACTCATCTAGATTCAAGATCTTGGAGGTACACTAATGGAGCTGTGGAACCTTATGAACACCCCAGTGAATGAACAAAGTCATTTCTACCATGTTACGGACATGATTTCTACCTCTATGGAGGATGTCTCAGGACAAGGCTGCCTTGCTTCTGATATGCTTGAAAAGGTGTGTAAGTTTGTTGCAGTTTCTGTACAGAAAGTTTTAATCTCTCTTTTTCTTCATTCTGAATTCAAACTCTCTCTTACATAATTCTTTTTCTGTTTTCTACTTTCTGCTTTAGGCTGAGGCTGAAGTTGAGAGGTTGAACATTTTGAAAGCTAGCAAAATACAGGAACTCGTCTTGAAGATGCAAGATGAGCTTGAGGAAATCTATAGGGGAGTTCACATGGAATTGGATAGTGATGCAGCCCGACAAAAACTGCTTGATCTTATAGATTCTGGTTTGCCACAATCCATTTGCTTACTTCATCTCATTATTTTAGAAATTGTCCAGATCACCTGGTTTGTAGTTGTCTTGGAATTCTTTCGTTACTTTTGGTGCTCTTGTAATACTGAACAAGGTACACTTGAAATACTGATCCCACTGATTTAGGCTTTATATTACTTTATAATGTTATCTTTTGGTTTCTTTTCCCTCGTATCAGGACTCTCTCTTTTTGTCCTTGTGTCAGTACTCTCTCTCTGTCCCCCTCTCTCATAGAGTTCTTCATGCGAAAGCTCCTTTACCATATTAGTCTTAACATTTCTGCCTTTTTTTTGCTTCACCTGTTTCTTTCTCTCTAGGCTATATCCTGGCAGTTGGCATCCTTATTTTAGGAATTGTGTAGCTTTCTAGTTATTTGATATTTGGGGGAATTATTACGTCTATAATATACATGGGATCTACTGTTGTTCCTTTTAAAAGGCGATAATTGGAATTTGAGTTGCATGCTTGCTTTGAAATGGATGCAGGGGCAGTTGAGCTTTCAGAACTACTGTCTAATATGGAATCAGAGATTGGGAAGGCCAAAGAACAAGCTATAAGTCGGAAAGATATCCTGGATAAGTTTGAAAAGTTTAAACTTGCATACGAGGAAGAGTGCTGGTTAGATGATTATGAAAGGGTAAAGTGCAGTTATATATTAGATTTATTATTCATTTTCAGGAATATAAACTATACTTTGATTTTTAAAATGTCTTGCAATTGCTGTTGTGTTCTCATTTTTGTAACATATGGTTTTGATTTTCTCGCGAAAGCACTTGGATGTATGTTAATAATCATTTGAGGTTAAAGATGGTTGAGTGAGACTAGTTACTTCCTGTCCTATTCTAAGAAATATAATTTTTATAGTGGGACTAAAGGTAATCATCATGTATAAATTGCTGGTTGTTTTTGCTCAAATTAATTCTCGTGACTAAAAATGTGAATCTATAATTTTTATGGTGGGACTAAAGGTAATCATCATGTATAAGTTGCTGGTTGTATTTGCCTAAATTAATTCTTGTGACATGAAATGCGAATCTCTTGTTCTTTTCAAATGTCTGTTTAAGAAATTATCATATTTTCAATAGACTGCCAGAGTATTATACCTTTTTTTCTTTTTTCCCTCCTGTATTCTCAAAGGTGCTCACGTTGAAGTTAAGCTTGCATTATATACCTTTCTAATTATTGATTTTTATCCATTCAATATGTTTCATTATAGTGTAAAAATCTGCTAGTGGGTTTGGGGCAATCTCATAGTGTTCAAACACTTCCATATTCTTCACTATTTATTATGATTGCTTTTATGTCTAAATTATTAGATGCATATAATGCTAACAAGAGTTTGTTTTTACAGGATCAAAACCGGTATAGTGCTGGTAAAGGTGCTCACAAAAATCTTAAGCGCGCAGAGAAAGCTCGAATATTAGCCAGCAAAATACCGTGTATGGATCTTTTTTGAGTTGTTCCTGTTGCTATATTGTGATATGCTAGTTATCTAGTTGTGTTTGCACTATATTTTAAATAAAAAGAAACTGAAGATTATTATATGGGCAAGTAGACAAAAGATATTTAATGTTTTAACTAGGTATTTCAAGTAGATACCACCATTCAGTAGCAAAGGACCAGCAAATGTGCACTACTAATATGATCCAATAGGAAAAGAGAGAAGCTTTGACATCGGAACGTGCCGTTATCCATGTAAAAAAATCATTAAGTACATGTCAGTTTCAAGAAAACCCTGTAACATTTAAGTCTTTGGCATAATTTTATTTGCTTCATTAAGGTTTTCTATTAAGAAACCACAAAAAAGAAAGAAAGATAGATATGACCTATACAGTTGCCTTTTTCATAGAAATTGAATCAACTTATTTGCAAGTGCACAATGGTGGTTCTACAAATTAGATAGAAGGTTGACTCGTTTCTGCTTTCTTCAATTGATTTTTGAAACCTAAATGTTAGGATGCTTTTGACATTTTTATGTTCTTCTATTTTTGTTTTATGGAAATACCCACTTGGGAGTCTTTAAAGTAAATGTCGTTATGTACAAAGATTAGTTTTCAATCTTGTAAAGATGTTATCATTGGATTTTATTTATATAAAGGTATTACGTTTCAAATATATTATCTAAGTGCATTCTGTTATGATCACATTGACTCGCTTTCTTCCACTATTTTCTGAATACAGCTCTCTTGGAGAGTCTGAATGCTAAAATCAAATCATGGGAGGAGGAGAGAGGAATGCTCTTCATGTTTGGCAAGGTTGGAACTGGAAAGTCGGCCATATGTTTTTGAGGTGCAACTTTTGCTAGTTGTTTGTGAGATTATTAATCTTTAGTGGGTGTATGTGATCTGCAGAGGTCTTTGGTAGAAATTTTGGAAGAGCACATTGCACTTCGATTAGAGAGGGAAGAAGCAAAGCGTAGATCTCGGGTAACTTCAAATTCGTCGGTGGCATTTATATTTGTTTGTTTTGGGTATTTTGATGTATATGCATATGAACTTCGATTAATGTTTTTTTTTGAAGGAGCAAAAGAAGCTACAGGAGCAACTGGCTACAGAGCAAGAGGTGTTGTATGGGGCAAAGAGGTCTACGATTGGGAAGAAGCCTCTGGCTCCTAGTGCAAGTGCCAATTTATGTGGTGGGACGCCAACAAATCGAAGGCTCACGACTTCTGGACCTTCCAAGGTGGCGTCGTTTGGTAAGGAGAGAAAGGACTCTGGTAGAGGTACTCCCATGACCCCTTTTAATTACGTTGCTCTTCCTAAAGATTCAATTCTTCAATCACCTTGAACTACTCTCTTGTAAAGAAGATATCCGAGAAGTTTACATGTGTTGAAGGCGGACGATTTAGAAAATTTGAATTGTTGGAGTTGTTTCTGGTCTTCCATAACGGAATGAGCCGTGATTGTAAATGCGTAGCAGTTTAGCTGCCACAAAATGATCGGAGGTAAATATACAAGCATCTTGAATGGTTCTCTTTTGTGTAGATGAATGGTATCCCTTCTGGGTCACACACCCAAACAATGCGTTTAGACAGATCTGCACGAGTATAATTGTCGTTGGTTTAAGTGGTTTAAGGGTTTGGATTTTAAGTTAACTTTTAAGGGTTTCCTCGCACAAGGGAAGCGATACCTGGGCTTGTACTGGAATCGGAATTAAATCAAAATGAAAGTGGATCTGCCTGAGATTGGCCCAGTTGTGATGAGCTGTAATATGGTTCCAAGACTTCGCTAGTTGTTGGGCTTTCAAACCATTGGTCTTCAAGTTTGGATCGATGGGCTCGAAAAGTCCCACCAGTTCCCCTGCTTCGGCTTTAATTATCTGTTCTACTTGCGTCAAAAAAAAAAAAAAAAAAAAAAATTCTATTCTACTTGAGGTCCCAATTTAACTTCGCAAGTTCTACCAGAGTCGGCAAACTGAAACTGAAAGCTTGTAAAGGTAGGGTCGTATTGATTAACCCTGGAAGCTTTCTCAAAGGGCAACTTTGTTGTGTTGCGTGGCACACCTTATGACCACTTACCTGCACTAAAATTAGTCTGCATACCTGTGATTCACTTCTTCAATGGGATAAGAAGAGAATCTCAACAGGGCTTTGTTTCAGTCCAAGAGTTTTTGAAGTTAGGCATCATTTATCATCTCTCTTCTCTCTCTCTCTCTCTCACTCTCTCTCTCTCTCTCTCTCTCTCCATCTGAGAGGGAAAGCAGTATGATCAGATAAGATTGCGTGCATATGCAAAACTAAACTCTCAACTTATGAATCCAGAAAACATTTAGTTGGCCAATTATATCCGTATAGACTTTTTGAGATTTTAGATTACTGCCCCAGCTGCAAAGCTGCAAACTGCTCTTTCCATAAAAAGTGCCACAATGATGGTCTCCTTTTCTGGTTTTTCCTCCTCTGCCCCTGTTTACTCAAACCAAATACCAACCCCTTTCGTTGAACCATGAAGGCAGAGATCTATTATCTGATCCATAGTTAGTATAAATTCTGTAAATTTAATAATGCCAGATACTCAGCCGCACAATTATCTTTTAATAGTGAAAGTCTTATTTGGGGTCACTATGGAGTCTGGTCTTATTTTAATAACTTTCAAACGGAAGAGCATATATATGTGTAATCCACTGACAGTAACGTCGGCGCCTTCGCTGTGGCGATCTGTGACTGCGAGTCCTCGTCGGAAACGTGGTCGGATCGTAACAGTTTCACACCTTGGTCCAATGGAAACTAATTAAAGTTGGAGTGACGTTGTACTGACGGGGTTCTTTCTGTGTCACGGTAACAGTGACATGTTTGGTGCGCCATTTGTCTGGATATTATAATCTGTTTCGGTGACGATTATCAGATTATGTAGTGATCCAGTTATATATATCATCCTTCAATGATTGTGATCATCGGGTTATTATTTGTGCTTTGTAGACTAGGGAGGAAATATCTCTGGTCACCTCCTCAGACTGCAGGAGCATGCACGTAAGCGTTTTCTTTAATTTGGTGGCTTGGCGGTGGTGCATGCCATGCAATTATCAGGAAGGTGGCAATATATATGTATAATTGAACTGTTGTGGGCGGGAGGAAGGAAGGTCGACTGGTACTCAAATGAAAGAAGGAAGGCCATAAACGATCAAATGACTGAAGTGACGGGGGGTGCCTAAAGTACTAACTCGAGAGAGCAGGAGAGAGTGATTGGTATACGAAATGTGGTCTTTTAAAAAGCGAAACCTCCATGAATGCTGCTGCTTTAAGGTACGTGAAGTCGTGTAGGGTGCCATCAGAGTCCAGACAGCAAATTGATCTCATGATTATCACTCTCTTGGTTTAAAACTCTGGAAAGTAATGAAAGAGAAAAGATATGAAAACTAAAGAGATGGATCGAAAGGAAAAAAGTTAGAGATTGAAAAAGAAAAGAGTCTGTGCATTAATGGAGTTGAAATCGACCGTCCTTTACGTTCCTGCCGACCCTTTTCTCTCGTCTTCATCGTCCTTGTGACGACGTCGTACCGACCATTCTTCTCTCACTGCTAATGCAGCCAATCAGGTGGACGACCCATGGCGACAATGTTGTTTTGTTTGACATGCAGTTGTGAGGGGATAAAGCCATTAGCTAGCGTCTTTGTTTTTGCAGCGATCGATCGATCGATCGAGGTGCGCCCTGCCATAAAAATTTAAAAGGGTGACTGACAAAAGCTCAAACGTCCCAAAGCACGTACAAAAGCTAACCCCCTCGTTTGCCAATGCCACAAATTGATTGAACATAAAGATTCATCTTCCCGGAATATTGCATGCTCTGTAAGCTTGAATCTTTGACCACGCAAACAATTGGATCTGTCTTTTTGACCGGATCGCATGGTGCCATGTCCCTTCAATCATAGAGAAAGCTCAACTGGGCGGCTTTAATTAGGTCTAGGAAGACATATATAAATGGTCGGCCGAGGGGAAGAAGATGATTCATGATTGACAGGTATCTCTTCTTCCTACTGTTGAAATTTGTCCTGAAATGAGGAGGGGGAGCAGAAAAGAGAAACTGGGTGGAGGGGGAAAACGAAAAAAAAAAAAAAAAAAAAGATGACCCGGCCCACTTAATTGCTTTCACGACAATCTCGTCATACATACCCATAGAGTAACAATTAAGAGTAGCTAAAGCTTGTCACCTTCCTTATAATAATACGTTAATGGCGGTCTAAATGCGCCCTGTGGATGCAATAAAGGAGCAGCAGAGATTAAGTAATATGGTGGAAACTTTTGATTAGCTTTTCTGTATCATCGTAGTACAGCCGCGCGCATATGCAAACGCGCTGGATATATATATGACAAGAGTTCTTCAATTGCAGTGGGAAATCCAGCGAAATCAGTGAGGCTACTGTGTGTCAGCTAGATCTAGAACAGGATTTAATCTTAGAACCTCCCAGACACTATTAGCAGAAAAGAACCACTGATACATATTTTTTGTGCTTATCTAACTGTTCTTGGTCAGTAGAAGGAATATTATACAGGTGCTGCATGTCTGTTCACAGGGATATACTTGAATGGATATGTAGGGAACCCTGATTTCGTGTTACATTAAAATCTCTATGAGTTACGTTACATGCAAAAGCTTAAAGCCTCCTTTCAAAATTTTGATAATATATATGTTATACTACGTTCCTTTTTGTTCAGAATATTATAATTAACCACCCAAAGTTTACTGTAGCTAGGGATTAATTGCCCATCATATCTCCTCGTAGAGACGGTGATCAAAACCTACAAATATCTCAAAATCGCCTGATGAGCTGCTCTATCCTCTCTTCTGTATGGTTATAGTGAGTTTTCTACCAACAAATTATTCATACTTCGTAGACTTATCAACAAGTTAATGGTGTCTCAAATATATATGTATCTCAATATTGTTTCCCATTAATTAGACATCGTTACTAAGAAATTTGATTTTGGTCACAAAATTATCTAAGCCATAAAATTAAAATCACTCATTGGAAAGTTAATATTTGCAGCAAAATTTATTATTTTGCACATATAAGTTGTAAGATCACTTGTTAGTTTGGAGGACTACTAGGCTTTTTTAATCGAGTAAGATATCACTAATTGGGGTCTACACTTAGGATATATTGATACCTGATGTCACACCACCCTTCACACTGTCACATATATATCGAATAATATATACGACTTTTTAGTACTCTTAAGAATATTATAACTTTAATCTCTATATAAGTTATTTGCACCAATAACTTATAACTTTATGTATATGTAAGTAGAGAAAAGAACACAAAATTAACTAGCCGAACAGACAAAGGAAGAAATTATCTTAACAAGTATTTCAGTACCAGGGCGTAGTACTACTACATAATATCATTGAGAGAAGCGTATAGACATTGAGAAAGATTTGGTTTTCCTTTTCCTGATTCCTGCCAATATTTCGTTTAGTACTTTAGTGAGTGGCTTCTGTCCTGATATTCCCCTCTGACATACTTCCACTCTCGATCGCCTCATGAGATGCCGACACATGAACCAGAGGAAGCAAACCAGAAAATAAAGAAAAAAAACAGCAAAAGGAAAAGATGAGGGACTTTTTAGAACTTAATTGGAAGCATCTCTCAGTACCTCTCTCTCTGTCTTTTCTCTTTCAATGGCTTATGTCATGACATCCTGCTTTTCTCCCTGCCAACATTCCGAGTGGGATCTCACAAGCTTTCACGAAAATCATGAGGAATAAATAGTTGATTAAGCATACTAGCTCCCTAGTCCCTAGTCCTAACCCTAACTCCCCCTTTTTTTTGTTTTTTCTCTTTGTTCCTATATATAATAATCTGCCTGCTGCTTCACAAAGCATAATTAGGACACTAGAGTGGGGGACAGTTAGGGGGCCGGGCATGCCCTCTCTCTTCAACCCCACTAAGGCGAGGCAAGCCCTAAAGGAGGGGAGGCGGCTTCTGTTGGGGTGGATGGAGGGGCAGTCATGACGACTGATGAGTCCTCCATGCAAAGGGCACTTGATCCACAAACTAATTAAGGACTCTCTTTTTCATATTATTGCCTTGGTGGTATCCGATATCTTTCCAAACCCATCATTAATGAAAAATGATATCAATATTTCCATATTTTACTGTAGAGGTTTTACATACTAGTTGCGGATAAGAGAAATTTTAGGGTTTAAGGTTTACCCACAGTATAGAAAGAAAATATTTCAAATAAAAAACAAAATCTTGCTTATTTTATTTTCAAGTTTATCTCTTAAATTTTAATATAGATGATAAGAGTACTTCTGTAAATTAAGATATTTATTTGAGTATTTAATCACACGGCTGATTTGATAGACGAATCTTTGTATTTATTTTGTTTGAAGTTGCTCAGCAGGCTATACGTACAGAAATTAAGAGAGAAAGAAAAGCAAATATTGCAAAAAGAATTCATGCTAGCTGCAAAACGGGAGTCCCATCAGCCGATATGATAACGTAAGGAGGGTTCTTCGATTTATGAAGAAGTCTGCGTATCGGGAATCTGTAATATTATTAGTTTTGTTGGATGGAATATGAGAGAACGCATCATAAAATTAAAGATCGAAGTCCACCATCACCATCCTCATCCGAATGTCTGTCAAGTGAGTCCTCTCGAATAATATTACCTTAGCTTGTCGCCGTGCATGTCTCTAGCTATTAACGTTAATTTACGAGTACTGCAACTACTACAACATCAACGGCGAATAAAAGGGATAAATTCGGAAGAAGATGTTACATGTCCCTGAATCGGGGAAGAGAAGCCACTGGCGAAAGCTTCATATTCTTTAGATATGTTTCTTAATGTGGACATAAATGGGGGATGCTTAATTACGACTCGTGTGATGGCTGATACTACTAAAAACTATCTCGATATATACTGGAATCCACCATCAGAATCTGCTTTCGCAATTTGTTCTTGGGGAATTTAACATCCACCCAGTTTAAATATTAGCTCATCCGTCCACGCTAGATAAAAAAACCGAAACCCAGAAGGATTCTGATTCGGCTGGCCTTCAGAGTTGCTTAATTCATGAATCACGATGCAGGAGAAGGCGTCTGCAGATGAAACACTGCGGGATATTTTGGATCCACATATATATTATATATCAATTGTCATTGCACTTATCTCAGAAACAACTTCATAATTAGATGAATTCTCTCATGGATATATTGAACAACATGTTTGATATTGAGCAGCTCGATGATCTGCATGCCACTGAGAATATTTGGGAGAAGCGACGTAAATGCGTATAGAAGGGAAGAACGGAGGCGCTTGACATTGCCACTGGATAGTCTGGATTGCAAAAGCTCGCTTTGTCAATACCTTGAATCATTCATGGAAGACCCAAATTTTTTGCTGGCAGCATGCCTGAACTGTTTTTTTTAATAAGAATTCAGTTGTAATTTCTCTATCTTTGAGAGGAAAACGGCAATTCTTAATTTACTGGAATTTTTTTTTATAAGTAGTGTTTTAACTTTTTATACGATAAAAACATCATTTTTTTTATGATGAAAAAGCATCATTTTTCTTTTCGTTGACGGACGTATATATATATAGTGTAGCGGGTTTTGGCGCTGCGTGAGGCTTGATAAAAATGGGGGTCAACTTAAACGTGGGCCCGCCGTGTTAATTTGTGACCACCCGTGCCATGAATGGCATGATCATCAGCATGCACCAATCTCTCCTATGTTTCGATGCCCTTTCAAATCGCCCATCCACTTGGGTTGCTGCAGCACCCGGGCCCCGCCACTCCCACAACCCAGTTGCACCCACGTCCCATTAAGTGCCACGTGGAACCCATCCCGGGCGCGGGCCCCGAGCCGTGATTGGGTCACACGCCTCAGAGAATATTCAAATGGATTCCGGGGCCCAGGCCGTGGGCCCCGACGGACTCCACGATCCTGATCCGAAATCGGGCACCCCGGAGCCCGAACACGATATGATGTCCCCTTCGAGAGCTTACGTATGCGCACAAACACGTAAGGGCATTTCTTCTCCTTCTTCTTCTTCTTCACTAATTGTTTAATCTTTATTCCCCAGAACAAAATCATGAGAAAAGAAAAAAGCAGAAAGAAAGAAAGGAAGAACCATGTATGTGGAGGAGATTAATGTAAAAACGGATGGGGCTTGCTGTAGTATAAATACCAGGCCTGGGTCTCTTCTTTGGCTTAGGAGATACCAAGAACACGATAAGCGTTCTTCTTCTCCTCTCCTCTGCTCTTCCTAGCTTTATATAGCTATCCGTGTGTTCTTTTGTCTCTCTGTTAAGCTTTCATTTTTCTTGGGTCTATCTGTGAGAGAATCAAAATGGAGGGACAAGGATGTTTTGGCAGCTTCATTCAACGGTGCAAGCCGTACATAGCCATGATCTCTCTTCAGTTCGGTTATGCGGGAATGAACATTATCACCAAGGTCTCCCTCAACAGGGGGATGAGCCACTACGTCCTCGTTGTTTATCGCCATGCCTTCGCTACCGCTGTCATTGCCCCATTTGCTCTCATTCTCGAGAGGTACTAATTTATATATATACATATGATCAGTACTATAGCTGCAGTACGGCCTTGCTCAAGTACTTAGAGCTAGCTGGGATTTTTCACTGATGTGCCTCTAGCTAATTTGGGTTTGTTTGTTGGAACAGGAAGGTTCGACCCAAGATCACTTTTCCGATTTTCATGCAGATTTTCGTTCTGGGTCTTCTTGGGTTAGTATATTTCGCTAGCTAATTTGATCTTTTTTTTTTTTTTCCCATTATCTTCCTTGCTCATCATTCTTCGGGGCAACCTTGTAATTAATATAGCAATAACGATGACTTTGTGCCGGAATTTGCAGGCCGGTGATCGACCAGAACTTTTACTACGCCGGGCTAAAGTTCACTTCTCCGACCTTCTCCTGCGCCATGAGCAACATGCTCCCGGCCATGACATTTGTTATGGCTGTCATCTGCAGGTGGGTTAATATTGTTTGAGCAGTACTACAAGTTATGAGACGAATTATTCTTCTAAATTAATAACGTTTCTGTGTTGTGGTGTTAAATATTCCAGGATGGAGAAGGTGAACATAAAGAAACTGAGATGTCAAGCAAAGGTGGTGGGGACTGTGGTTACGGTACTTGGGGCGATGTTGATGACCCTGTACAAGGGTCCCATTGTGGAGATGATCTGGTCCAGCCAAATCCACCCTCGCAAATCCTACACCACCGATACCACCGGAACAACTGACAAGGACTGGCTCAAGGGCTCCATTCTTCTCATCTTGGCCACCTTGGCCTGGGCATCTTTCTTCATCCTACAGGTATATATACATACATATATCTAAACAGAAGATTCAAAAAAAAAGAGACGACCCACTTCAGATTCGCCGTTAAGAAGAAAAAGTATAACAGAATATCAGTTAACATAATTTGTGTGCTGAAACAAAGCCAATTGGAGGTTACTTCTGCTTTAATTAATAAAGGGCTAGTGTGACGTTTTATGATGCGTTTTTCAGGCTATCACAATGAGGAGGTACACGGCTCAGCTCTCCCTCACATCACTGGTTTGTTTCATCGGCACTCTGCAGTCCATTGCTGTGACCTTGGTCATGGAGCACAAGCCTTCAGCATGGGCCATCGGGTTGGACATGAACCTTCTTGCTGCTGCCTATGCTGTATGTCTCCCTTCCTGATCAGTATTAATCTCTCAGCTTGATCTCTTACATATCCCTCTCTCTCTCTCTCTCTAGATCTCCATGTCTAATCAGATTGCATTTACATGTGCAGGGAATTGTATCTTCCAGCATTGCATACTACGTGCAAGGGATAGTGATGCAGAAAAGAGGCCCAGTCTTCGTTACAGCCTTCAGTCCTCTCATGATGATTATAGTAGCTATCATGGGTTCTTTCATTCTTGCTGAAAAGATCTACTTGGGAGGGTAATTAATTTCCTCAAAGCTATTTTCATGATCAGTGCAGAAATCTTAGAGCAAAAACAACTCAAATGTAGCCCACCCACATACAGTTAGTTCCATGGATGATTAATTAATTTCTACTCTTAATGATCTCACGGCAGCATAAACCAAAAAACATCCACTTTATTTCTCTCTCTTCATCATGGTGAGGAAAAAAAATCAAATTAGAAGAATCAAAGCCAGACTCAGCTGACACTTTTCTTCCTTCCCGTGCAGAATTCTTGGAGGGATCTTAATAGTCGCAGGGCTTTACTCTGTCCTCTGGGGCAAATACAAGGAGCACAAGGAGAAAGAAGCGATGGAATTACCAGAACCAGTGAAGGGTTGTGAGGAAAATGGGGTACTCGCGGGCATGATTGAAGACATTGAAGCGAGTAATATCGAGCAGGAGAAAGCCAAAATCAACAAGAACTGCGCCCTGGAACAGGCCATTACAGTCACTGTTGATGTCCCCGCCCCTGAGAACCCAGTGAGAGCAGAGGGACCCGCCAAGAGCGACAAATGATTGTCATGCTAGAAGTAGAAGTAGAAGTAGAGATGAGAGAATTAAGGCCCAGGGATATGGAGACTTGTTTCTTTAAAGAAATGAAAAAAAAAACTCTAAGAAAAAGGGATAAGGGAGGACATTTTTGTCATTTCCATTTCTACGTTTTCTTCCTCTGTTTTTTCTTCTTTTTCTTTCTTCTGTAGTGAGACTTAGTTTTCGTCATGTATGCTATTGTTCTAAAGATCTGAAGGAAAAGACATTTTGAGAGAATCTCAAAAGGCTGTTGTTGCTCATACATTTTTTTGTCATTTACACTCTTACTCAAGATTAAGACATAAAATAATTATATTTGAAAAGTTTAAGCTCGAACGGATGACTGGATTCATCTCCACATTAATGGGCCGAAATTTATCTTTCTATAAAATGCTTCTGTCTATGTAGACACAAGCTCCTTATAAAATGCATATCTTTCTATAAAACTTGATTAAGCTATATTTGATTATACATTTATGTAAAGTTTTATTTAATTGGCCGCCGCCAAATTACATGCCATCCGGATGGGTATAATTCCGATTCTCATCCAAGTGGTTGGCTCTAGAAACCAGTACTGTAGGGAATAATGGTGGATTTGAGCCTTTCTGAATTCTGATACCAGGTCTCCTTCAAATTCTCTTGCATCAGGTGCCCAGGACAAGAATCAGTTTCTTGAAATTCAATAACAGCTAAAGATTGTTTATTTACATCCACGAATAGAAAGAGTATTGGATTGATTAGAACCAACTTTAGCATCAAGCAGCTTTACAGAAACTGATTGGCTTGAATTTACAATCTTAATGGACTGAAACCGATTAGTTCCAGAAGCCACTAAAGACGAGATGACTGCGCTCTTCCATTTTCCGATTCAAGTTCTGCTTGCGTGACAGAGAGAACAGGCTGAAAGGGAGGTTTCTCTGTAGAGAATGAACATGGAGCTCATGACATGAATCATCTTTAAAGGACAGATGGGTACCCTCTGTTTCCCGGTCAAGGAAGCAGCATCTCTCTCCCCAGATGGGGACTCAGCAGTTTTCCGGTCCTGAACATGATCTAAAGCTGTTATCTGCTCTTCTGTTTCAAGTAACCATTGGTAAGTTGGATAGAAGCAAGTTGAGAAGGTTGGGTATTGTCCAAGTTGATGACTGCTCATCCCCAGTGGAATACTTCCGATACAGCACAGTGCAGAGCCGACATCAAAGTTTTAGTACAAAAAGCAATGAGTAACAGAGCAAAAAGAGCAGCCACTCCACTTGCAAAGTTCTCCACCAAGTATGAACACAAGTGTCCTCTTGTCCCTTCTGCATCTGGCTTGCCAGTGAGGACCCTTCTGCATCTGGCTTGCCAGTGAGGACCCTTCTGCATCTGGCTTGCCAGTGAGGACCCTTCTGCATCTGGCTTGCCAGTAAGGATCCTTCTCTTCTCTGGTCATGAAGTACCGGAAATAACTTCGGATTGTTCGATGAAGATAAGATCAGCTGATCTTATTTCAGCTTTTCCCAGTTTAAAACTTTAAACTGAGTGACTGGTTATATATGTTATTGACATGATTACCGAAAAAAATGTGAGAACAGGACAGGTTTTTTAAGAAAAAGAATTTAATTAAAATGAAGTTCTAGAACCAAACGTATGCCACAGAAGGAACTTTGTCCTGGAAAGAGAACAGCTTTTTTGAGGAGAAAAACTGAGATTCTGTTGCCAGTTGAGTAATCTGAGTGGCCAAATTGCTGTACAGGTTCCTGAGAAGAATACCCCCCGCCTCCTTCACCTTCAAGTACCTGAAAAATTCCAAACTTCGAATTGATTCAAGGGGTTGTTGATTCCACATCCGAGGTCAGATACCTCCAGGATCATCATTTAGATTTGGATAGATCAACGTAGTAATGCGGTGATGTTGTCTGTTTGATGCTATGCAATATTTTATTTGTCAAAGATATGACTAAACCACAGTACTAGTGTTGAAATGCTTATATTCCTCAACTTCAAATGTGTATCTAATTCGCTTTTACCTTTTGTTCTTTTCTGAGTGAGAGAGCTGAATACATATATTCACGGGTTCTTCGTTTTGGAAGACTATTTTTCCTTTTCTATTTCGGATTCTGAGGAATTGATCTTGGGTCAATCATGAGAATCCAAGAGCGGGCAGCACCTCGGTGGCCATCTACTTCTCTAGAGAGTGGGGGAAGCAGACAATATTACAGCCCTTCAGTGTAATTGAGAATTAGATATCAGATCACAGCTTTTATTTTCTCCTGAGGAGTAGCAGTGAATATTGCTCAGTCATTTCCTGTCTAGCTATTACAAGAACAAAAGTTGAGGCTTTTTTCTTATGATTTGAGGACTGAGCATCATCTGTTTGTCTGGAATTCAGATAGTGGGTGGCTTCACAATTCACCTGCTTCTTCATGCCTTGAAGGTCATCACCCAGAAATTATTGGGAGTCTTTCGCTAGAATGTATCATGGAAACCGCTAATCCTGAAACTCAATTGAAATGGATATTTATGTGATCACAGCAACAAAGCTGGTCTTCCACCATGAATTCTCTCCCACTCAGAATTTCGTTTCTTTGTCCTTGATGCAGCAAGGGTGGGCTCATATGTTGAAGTGGTCATTATTTCTTCCTTCCATGGACGGCGAGTATATACATTTTGTGGTTATCAATGCCACAGATGATTCATTTCATGTTAATTCAAAAGGAAAGAGGAAACCCGGTTTCCATTTTAGAGATGAAGGTGGAGAACACACCATGAGGTGGTAAACAGTTCACAATTTGCTAATGGATAATATCATTGCACATTTGAAGTCATTAACAGTTATTGGGACAGTGACACGCATGATAGGAGCATATATTAAAATGTGCCACCCGAAAAACAAAAGTTAATCTGCATGGACATCACTAAGGGAAGAAAACATATATGGGTGAGATTATGCAACATCGATTCTCCACATATTCAGATCTTTTTTTTTTTTTTTTCTAATGCCATCTTTGCTTTCATTTTCAAGTTCGGCAACTTCTTTATCTCTCTTGAGATTTGCCCTATTGGGAGGAGACACTCAACAGAGAAAATCAGGATCATGATCACTCCACTAATCTGTATTTTTTATATTCTCTGTGCTTGTTAAATAAAAACCCCTATCCAGCTTGCGGGTCACCATCCTGCTTTATTACTTCAACCTCAACCATTCTTTTAATTAATACAAGATTTACCTACCTACTGCTTCTGCTGGGTGAAAAAAGTGAAGAAACATCAGGACAGAAAAAAGAAGAACATAAAGAAATAAAGTGATGCTCAGAAAAGAAAAAAGAAAATGGAGAAGGAACAAACTACAAATATGATGCATGAATATTTACATGGAGTCAATTAGTGAGTAGGTTGACAATGATTAACGATTTGCTTGTCGGTTTGCTAGATTATTCCTTCTCTTACGTCACATTCTTTTTCCTTCCTTTTCAGGAGAACTGCTACTTGTCTTCACCACCAACCACAAAAGGTCAGTCAGGTTAGCAGTAGCAGGTGTGCTTCTGCATAAAAGGTCCCATCAAACCACAACTTGAGTTTGTCCACACAACTCCAATGGCATGGGAGACACAATTTTAAATTTCTCTTCATTTCTCTTATGTGTTTGTGTGTGTGTGTTGTGTGTAAATATATATGTTGTTTTGGAGGAGGGGAGTTTGTCTAGTGCTCCTAATTCTTCGGAGGTGTATTTCTAACTCCCTCCGTTTTAATTTCTTCCCATCTTAATGATTTCAGAATTTTGACAGGAGAAAAACAAAAAATCTATCAAATGATCCCTTACATTTAGATTGAGAATGGTTTGCATCTAAATATGGTTGTGATGGGTTGTTTTTGCTAGGTTTAGTGGGCAGACGTCCTCAAACTTGAAAGGGTGAATTGAAAGCATGGTTAGTGTTTGCTTGGTCACCAGCATGATTTCTATTCATTATTGGTAGTGCAACAAGCTCTTATTTTAAGGCTATTGCACATCCAACACACTTAGCATCTTTGTGGCAAATATAGCATCCGATTATCGCTTTATATCCCTTTACAGCCAACCGGGAACTCGGCACTGACGCAGGAAAACAAAGAAATAAAAAATTGGGACAAACTTCACTTCTCTCTGACATATCCATCGGTCTGGGGCAATGTGGGAGATTAATAGTACAAGGCTTTAATAGATCGTTATAAGTTATAAAGATGAAGATCTTTGCAGATTAGTGTCCTTCTTTTCCTTTTTGCTGTTTCTAACGTCAGAGGTGAATGCATTATCAGGTATTCATTTGGAACTAATACTGTAAGCTTCCGTTACAAACTAGTCCACCCGAGCCTGGAAGTCATAATAATATTCCAATCTGGTAGTGAGTTTTTCTGCATGTACTTTAAGGAAAGAGATTTTTCAAGTGTATTTTAAGGAAAAAGAGAAAACAGTGGCATACAGATCAGCTAAAACTTCAGGGCGGGTGCAATGACACTAAGATTTGAAGATGATGAAATAACTCTTAGGCGTAGTTTAAAATTTCAATATGAAAAACCAGATTTTAAGGTTCTCCTTACTAACCACTCACCCATTGTTGCCCTTACATTATAAGTATTGCCTGTCTCTTTTGATGTTAATGGTGATCACCTTTCTCCGTGTCCTACAAAAATTTCTGGCTTGGCCACTCTGAATTATAAACCCTGCATGCCAGAAAAAATTCTGGGTCTTCTTGATAGAGTAAAGGGCTTATTCGCGCATGAACAGGCGACATATTCTACTTCCAGATTTCGAGTCCAAATTAATTAAAGCGCTCAGTGATTGGAAAAAGGTAATCAGTGGGCTTAGTAGAACTAGGCTTGTTAATATAGATATGAACTCAATTAGGGAGGAGAGTAGATTCATCCTGACAATTATAACTGTGTTAACCTACTATTGTTTCTGAGTTGAGAAGCCGACATGACGACATGGTATATATATGTCATCAGACACGACAAAGCGTGGCTGAAAGAGAACAAGAGGAGGTGATGTGCAGCCATGGATGGGACTGGAATCGGAGAGGCTGACTTCCATAGAACTGATGGGATTGTGATCGGGGAATCTGACTTGTGGGTACAGTAACATATATATGCATATATGATGCTGTTGCACGGCCTTGACGGGGGGCAACAGGGAAAGAAACTTCTGCCCCTACAAACCATGGCGGCCGGCAAGTATCTGTTTGCAGTGGAGTTCGCACTCGCCCACTCAGCGTGTCTCGTTGAAGACGACGCGTCTGCAGTGCACACTTTGCATGCTTGTCTGCTTCTCTTATTATGTTGTCGTTCCTTCTTTCCTTGCTCTTGGCCTTTTGCTTGGTCGTCAGAAATGATATGCCTTGAGAGTGGAATCATGAAGAGGCTTGTTCAGTAATGCTGAGAACGAATCACCTGAAAAAGGATATATGTCCGAGGCCCTCGATATGATTGGATTTGTGAATGATTTCATTCCTTGTAAAACTTGACCTGTTAGATCGCAGTAAACGCTGGCATTGTGTATAACACTAGCCTTATTCATCACACTTCGGTCCCATCCCTCAAAATTGTGATTAGGGTACAAATTTCTAGTGTTACAAGCAATTACTAAGCGGTTTCTTTCCAAACGAGTTGCAAGCCAATCTTGGATGTTTTCGTGCTGGTAAAATACCCTTGACGTGAACTGGTTATGGCACGTACAAAGCCAGTAACAGAACTTGAATATTTGAACTGAAAATAATATCAGCCATACCTCATTACAAAAGAATACCAAAGGATCCATTCACTACTAAAGAATGATCAACTTGACTGACTGACACTTAGAAGCTTCTTTAAATCCATTAGACAAGCTCATCGGATAAGAAGTACCAACCGAAACAAGAAGTTGCAAAGATATCAAAATTTTCAGGCACGGCAAAGACTCCACAAGGAGAGAGTAACACCCACCTCTGAGTGGGACGAAAGATCTCAAGTTTTCTAACAAACATTCTTTTTACGTATGGACACGATTACAATTAAGGCACTGTAACACCTCAATTTCCATAGAATAGCACAGGCCAACCAAAATGTGAAAAAAAACAAAGAATGGATTACATTACAAAATTGGGATTATAAGCTTTAGAAACACTGACAATAAGATTAATTCATGTAATCTGTATGCTGAAGAAAATGGTCATAGGGCGTTCCATTAAGGGTTTTGTACACATCTTGCCAGTTATCAACATGCTCAAGGGGGGACCTTGTGTGAATTTTCACTTGCCTGCTCTTTAGTTGTCTGACTGGAACACCCAGAAATTCTTGAACATTGGATAAATTCTGCACTTGGAATTAAGAAGAGCAACATGAATAAAGAAGTAAGGAAGAAAGATGGTTGATTCTACCATGCAGTTATATATTAGCAAGCTAATAAAGAAAATATGTAGCATAAATTCCAGCATGCACAGAAATTTATAAGTTAAAAAGTAACTTGCTGTTAGGTATGTCCACCATCAAAATATAACGTTCCTAAACACTGAACCAAGTTTATCATGCTAAGTTACTCCTTTCCAATTCTATTACAAGAGAAGCTCGGAAGGGAGAGAACTACCTGCTTGCTACTGAGAATATCTTCATAGTACAAAATTAAATTACGAGTAGTATTGAAATAAAGCAAAGAATCTCTCATCATCCGCTCAGCACGACTGAGATTTGGTATAAGGGTAGCAACATCAATTACAGGCTTGAATTGTGCCAGCACCTCAGCCTGCAAGCCAGGATTACAAATCAGAAAAGACTACTTATATATTTGAATTATCTTACAAGCAATCACGAAAAGATGCAAAACGTAATATTTTTTTAAGACCTCAATATAGTATTCTTAGGCACAAAAAGACCTCAATAGATAGTGTAATATATTTACATGAAGATAACCAACAAGGAATTTTCACCAGTCAATTAAATGCATAAACAGAGTTGAACAATTAAAAACCACGTCACCTTGCATGTGTATCAATATCCATTTTTATCTGGGACCTTATCCTTAATCTTGTATCATAGCGCATGAATTTAACCCACTTGTCAAAGGATGCAAACTAACAGGAGGGAAACTGGATTCACTTATTTAACCCACTGAAAGCTACAACATATAGTTCATTGGAGTACATAATACCTGAGAATCCATGATCAATGTACTGAGATTTCAAAATGTAAGAACACAAACAAACCATAGAGAGAGCGAGAGAGGGACAGAACCTCTTTTTTTGAATGCACATGAGACTTGTGAGTTCCATTCAGTAGCTTAGCATGTCTATCATGTGCGTTGGCCAACAAAGAGATGAGTCTCCTCAAAAGGTTTCTTCGAAATAAAAAAATAACTGACACGCCCTTCCAATTAAAATAATTAGCAATTTCGTGGTGATAGTCCATTACAGCCTGTAGAGAAGTAACTCAGGTCATAAGCTAATCAAGAAAATGACTGAAGTCAGCGGAAAACAACAGAATCAGAGCAGGCATATGGTGAAGGCCCAATTCGTGCTCCCCAAGTAATTACGAGTGTCAAATGGGAAAAGTTTCCCATTAAACAGTGTTGAGAAATATTAATGGGTTATAATGCTGAGTCTCCTAAGGGCTAACCAATTTAGATGAAACCATATTCAATCATAACAAAAGCAAACACCGATTTAGTGTGTACTGTAAACAATAATCTAATATGTATAATAAATACAAAGATCCATTTTCAAAAAAAATATACAAACATAAAAACTCTGCTCATGCACTCACTTGATTTAGCATCCACTTAAATCCAACAGCAGCTACACATTCATTTTTAGCAGCACTGCTCAACCAATCCAAACTATAAACAATATCTAATGTATTAAAAATTGCTGAAATATTAGCTCTCCTTTCTTTTACAGAAAAAATTTCTCCATTTGAGCTGATGTTGGGGTGACTATTGAGCAAAGTTTCAAACCAACCACTTCCAGATCTTTGCATTGACAAAACAACAAAGAATCGTACAGGAGTACATGCACATTCATCCCTGTCAGAGTCAAATTGAATAATCAGAACTTCAACGTAAGGAATAGATTTCTGCTTAAAAAAAGACTAAGGGAGGGAGGGACTCATGGATGGACCGACCTTCCATATGTTTTTGGTTGAGGAAAATGAACATAAAGAGCATCTGACGGTGATTGGGGAAGAATGCCACAGTGTGTTTTTAAATTTCTGAAAGTAGAGTCAATCTTCTTCGGTTTTATCTGGACAGAAACTTGTTTTAAACAGACGTAGCAAATATATGCACCGATAGCAGTAACAAAGAAAAGAAGTATGCCACGTAGTACAAAAGGTGATCTCTTTGATGCCTTAAATGACATTAAAGTCTGCAGAGAACAAATGCAATCAGAAGTTTGTTATAATTATTATTTGTACTGAATAATAATATATATTGAAAAAAAGAAGAAGGAGTTGAGGGATTACCATTTCTCCGGGAATAAAAATTTATAATATAGGTAAAAATGTAATCCAAATCTTCAATCTCATTCTGAAAAAACTTAGCTCCCACAGTGCACACTTTACGGCTATCATCAGTGCTCTTTCTTTCTAGGATCAAAACAGTCTTCAAAGAAGAGATCCCCAAAGTTGAATTCCTTTACACAATTTTTTTCTGAGAATAATTAAGAAAGAATTAAAAGATGGTAATAGTACTTCTGGAAGACATCTACATAAAAGAGATCGGACAAAAGATGTTCAAGCCATAATCAGATGCCTCCAGTTGCAAGTTTAATAATGACTTCAACAGCCCAACTTTTACATGCAAAGAAATTCTTGAGAAAAATAAATTTAGTGGAGTAATTGGGAAGTAAGCTTGTGATCCACTAAGCATAGTAATTACTTCAGCTTAGTGTGCGTCAATGTACATACCTAATGAAACTAGAGATAGAGTGAACATAAAAGTAAAAATGAAGGCAATACTTGGTTTCCACAGGTTGGAAAGAAAGGTCATCCATAAAAAAACCATTCTACTTTTTGATATTTGCATAAAAAAATTTTGTAGCTGACCTTAAATTTTTAAATACCATCACATTGCATGTACTACTTTCAAAACGTGCATCCTAAAGAACATCGTGCAACACTTTAAAGAACTACGAAGTCTCTTCATAAAATTAACTAGTCTGTCATCCAAAACACAGAATTGAACACGTCAGCGAAAATCTAACATACTTTAGAAAAATAAGTGACAAATTTATGCTTACCAGTTTAGTAAGCTCTAGAATATTTTTTAAACAACACCAAAGAGGACAAAGAAAGCTTTCAAAATGCCGATCACGAAGCACTCTATCCCAAATTAATGTAAAACTCCACGATCTCCACCCCAAATAAACGAAACTCTCCCATTTAAACCAAAAAATACATCATAACAACTGCATTCGGACACGATCAAGATATAAAAGTTTTATGCCACTCCATCACTAGCCCAACTCAAAGATCTCAAAGCAACGCAACAAGCAGCCTATAGCTTCAGCAAAATCCTTTCCCTCCCCGATGCCTCCGTACAAAGAAAAGAAGGCATATTCCACCCAAAATGCACAAAATCAATCACTTGCTAGAAACAGACACCGAAATTCAATCAAAATTAAGAACGGACGAACGTTCCAGAGTTGCGTACCTGAAAATACACTTAATTTCCAACCGATACAACAAGAACCTCAGAACCCCAAATTCCGGTACCACAGCTTAGAAGACTAAGCGGATAGAAGACTGATCAGCGAGTGAGAGAAGAGTAACGGTAGAGAGAAAAAGAACACTCCTTTTGCCAAAAGAGTGAATCCGAGGAGAGGCGAGAAGCGCCGAACGAGAGATTCGAGGAGCCAAAACCCCGACCGGGGTCACGTGTAATCCGGCTGTTGACACGTGTAATTTAAAATACTCTCGTAAGCGTGAAGTCTCGTTCATGGCGTTTCTCGATCAATCGAAAAAGCTACTAAAGCGGGACCCGCTAATCCGGACATTGACACGTGTAACTTATAATTAACGCAACCTTGTAACCTATCTGTAGTTCGAAGGACGGATTTGCCCTCAATTTAGTAAATACGTAGAATCTTTTTTTTTATCCGAGTAAATACGTAGATAAAAAAAAGGACTAAGAAAATTAGACCCATCAAGTCAGTTTATAAATTCGGATTAAAAAAAGTTAGTTTATAATAATATTATTGTGTATTTTCGTAGCATAATACTAAGTTCATAAGATAGTACTAATTAGGAAATAACATCATATTAGCAAGTTCATCCCATTCCCACAGTAATATTGCAGTAACATTGTAAAATATCAGTTCAAAATTCTTTTTTTAGAGTGGTAACATTGTTCTATTTGAGTTCATAATTTTTATGCTTTATTTGATCATAAAAGTTAGATCATAATATTATACTATGTTCCTGGGTTTTGCCGAGTCCTCAAATTGATGGGAGTATTTTGGTTCAATGATCTAAGTTGGGTAATAAGGGGTCATCGGATGCTAGTTTATTATTTGAACTTTGGAAGCTGTAATCTGTTAATAATTTCCTTTGAAGTTTAAACCTAAAATTGGTTTGGTGGGAAGGGAAGAAAGGAGTTGGGCCTACTTGTTTATCAATGCCTTAACTTTAATTAATAAAAGGTTAGGTGGATGTTGGATTCCTTGAAGGAGATGGAGAGATAATCCGCTTTTAAAAGACAAAGTAATGAATGTGACGGGGAGACGGCCCAGTACTTATGGTTTACTGAACTCTTTAATTAGTAGATGTGCCGTCGCCTTCTATTATTACATGGTAAAAGATTTGTGGAAATTGGGATCTCGAATGGACATCGTCGCTCGCTAATTGGGTACGAAAATGCAGAACGACGATTAGCGAACGACGATGCATGCTGGCCTTGCATATGAAAGACCGAGGATTATATTCAAGAAATGTAGTTCGTTCTTCTTCAGTTTATCGTACTCCTCTGATGTCCACAATCCAATTTCACACTATTTTTCGCTGCTACATTCGTCCCCAGACGCGAGAAATCTCCGACAACTCCACGCGAGGCTCCTCAGAGACGGTCTGTACAGCAATGTTGTCCTCAGTTCCAAACTCGTTATCATGTACTCCAAACACAAGAGACTTCTCCCTGATTCGCACTCTGTATTTCTCCACATGCCGGAAAGGAACATTTACTCTTGGAATATCATGATCGGTGAGTTCTCCCGGTCGGGTATTCCAGAGAGGTCAATTGGATTGTTCTCCCAAATGCGGAGGGTTGGAGAGAGCCCGGATATTTTTACGCTTCCGCTTGTAGTGAGGGCTTGTGCTAGCTTAGGAGATTTATGGCGGGGGAAGCTGGCACATGGGATTGCTGTCAAGCTAGGCTTGGAGATGAACGTTTTCGTTGCATCTGCTCTCGTGTTTCTGTATGTTAACTTGGGTAAAATTTCGGAGGCGAGGAAGTTGTTTGATGAAATGCCTCAAAGAGATGCGGTGCTCTGGACTTCCATGGTTGGTGGGTATGCGCAGAGTGGGGAGCCTTTGACGGCGTTGGTGATGTTTAGGGAGATGATGGGTCAAGGGGTTGAGCTTGATGGGGTGGTTATGGTGTCTCTCCTTCTGGCTTTTAGTCAGTTAGGGTGGTCGAGACACGGCAAGACTGTACACGGGTGGAGCGTCAGGAGATGTTTATGGTTGGACTTGAGCATAGGAAACGCTCTCATAGACATGTATGTAAAATGTGGGGAACTGGATAGGGCTCATCAAGTCTTTCACTGTATGCCTGAAAGAGATGTAATTTCTTGGAGCGCTCTGATTTTAGGGTATGGGATCAATGGACTTGTCGAAACTGCTCTAAACCTTTTCGATCTTATGCTGAAACAAGGAATGGTGCCGAATTCGGTAACATTTCTGGGGGTTCTTTCCGCGTGTAGTCACACTGGTATGGTGGAAAAGGCATGGGAGCTTTTCAATATGATGACAGAGTACGGGGTACCCCTTCAATGCATGCATTATGCTTGCATGGTTGATGTTCTGGGAAGGGTGGGGAATTTGGCTGAAGCAGAGAGGTTTATTGACGACATGCCGATGAAGCCTGACGCGGCCATCTGGGGAGCATTACTTGGGGGCTGTCGAGTTCATGGCAATATTGAGGTTGCGGAGAGAGTTACGAGGAAGCTCTTCGAATTGGAACCTGAAAAGAGCGGTTACTATGCGCTGATGGCCAACATTTATGCAGCAAAAGGTAGATTCAGTGATGCGGAGAGGATTTGGATCTTGATGAGGGAAAGGAATGTGAATAAAGTTCCTGGGCATAGCCTTATTGAATTAAATGGTTGTCGTTCGTCAACGGCTAGCCAAGCGCCACATGCCTTTGATACTGGGTGAGAAAGTGAAAATGTGAAAGTACTTATGTTTCCTATAAATATTATATCACTGCGAGAGGAACCTCAATAAACCTTATAAAATCCACATTTTTGCCCTTTTCACCGTTTGCATAACTGGGAGAAAAATTAGTTTACAAGACGGTGAAAAACATATGTAAATATATATATATGTATATATGCAAAACAAAGAGGGTCTAGGACGACAGTATGACTTTCAGCTGTAGAGAGAGGATGTGATAAAATGAAGCTTTCATGAAACTGCAGAACCCTCTTGAAAATATCTTCAACCGGGTTGGTTCCTAACAACCGCACTGAGGGAAATCATACGACTTTTAAATTGACAAATGTTTAATAACTCAAAATATATTTGTTGATGGTTTAACAGGGTTTATTTGTTCCATTATCCTATTTCAATGGAGCGCTGCAAATCGGTTCAAAATCTTACGTGAAACCTTCAGAATCGGTCGGCTGTTAGTCCAAACAGATTGGGTGTCTTTTTGTATAAAGCATGACGCTTGACCATAATTACCCTTTTTTCTTCCAGATCCACGACTCGGAAACCGGCATCCTTCTGAATATACTTAAAACTTGGATTAGTTGCATA
This sequence comes from Aristolochia contorta, assembly GCA_022405105.1. NCBI lineage: Eukaryota > Viridiplantae > Streptophyta > Magnoliopsida > Piperales > Aristolochiaceae > Aristolochia > Aristolochia contorta. The sequence goes on along the minus strand of CM039665.1, from coordinate 35,131,403 downwards.
CGAAACAGCCATGCATTACCAAAAGCGGGAGCCACGTAAAATGGGTGATAAAACACATTTTTGCCATAATATGAAGAAAAAGTTTACAAAACTGTCAAATGCTAATCATCCTGACTCTTGTTTCTCTCGTCTATCTTACAATTCTCAGTTTACATACACTACAAGGATAACTTGTAGTATCAGAATGAAAAAATAATACGCATTCAAGGGAAAAAAAAATGCTAACATTTCTAACAATATATCTGCTAAATAAAGGTTGCCCGACAATAACACAAAAGAAAATGTCAAGTAAAAACTGCAGGGAACCCCAATCATATTTGAAACCCTGTGGTTGTGCAAGAGAAAAGCTGCACGAACATCTAACTACCACAGTTGCTTTTTGTATGCACCCTCCTACTACTGAATCTGTAAAACTCTGAACCTAGGATTAAACCAATTCTCACAGAGGACCAAACTTACTACGCCATCTTCGTTTGGATTTGCCGATGGATATGTACAAGAAACTCAACATATGAAAGACTTCCGGGACCCTTGTCTTCGACCATGTAAGAATAAAATGACATTCCTGTGTGACAATGCATATTCAAGAAGTTAGTTCTACCATAATCAAAAGAGTTTAATATGTCCACATAATGAATATACAAAAATCCGACACTATCACCCAGAAACTACCTGGAAATCAGAAATTAACTCATTAGGCTAGTTCTGACACTGTCAGACAACCAAATAACTAGACTCAGACAGATATGCAACCATATCCTGACTCCATGAAATCAAAACGCGTGGGATCAAACAGTTTCCTTAATAAAATGACAAAAGAAGTCCATTAAAAAAGAAGTGATCAAATCCGTACGACTGTGGCATATTTACCAAAAGCTTCCAGAGATGGTCCCTGAGGTCAAAGTTTCCACAACGTAAAAGGCAATCACCCTGACTCCATGAAATTAAAATGCCAGGGAACTTTCACAGCCCACAAATACAACCAAAAATAAAAATAAATAAATTAAAATATTTGAACATGTCGGATGACTTCCATGGGACAAGTGTTTGCCAGGTGCCTCAATCTAATGACTGCAATATGTGCAAGCTGTAGATGAAAACTCATACCGCATAAAACAACAATTCAGCTGTAAAGTAGCAACTCGGCACATAAAGTAACTCGAGCAACACAGCATATAATTTTACAATTCCAGAAGAGAGTTGACTATGAATCCTAAAAAAAAAAAAAAAAAAAAAAGCTAAATCTGTTGTCAAACTAACCTGATGAGTCTCCCTTCTTACATAATTGTAAACTGCCCAGACAAAACGAGATTATCAATGTTAATAAAGATATCAAGCTATCATAAATAAGCTAACTTCAGTGACTGTTGAAGGACCATGTGGACATACCGCAGATAGGAGGATCTCTGACGCCTTATCTCATTCATCACTTCATTTAGTCTTTTTGATAACTCATTGTCGAATTGCCTCAAAACAAACTGATAAAAGGCAAAGTGAAACATGAAAAAGGATAAGTCTAAGACTTCGAAAGAATACGGTGTCTACCGGATTTAGTAATATTCTTGTGTCAGTTAGAAAAACAAAATAAAACAAACAAGAAAATAGAGCACACTTTGTTCAAAGTGACACTACCTGTGAAGGAATTTCATCAACTGATAAGACTCCAAATACTTGCTGTAAAATATCTGACTTCACCATGTTCCCAACATATATTAAACAATTCTCTCCATTTTCCAAGAGATAGATCCCGTCATCAGCTACATGTTCGCTAGATAGTGGAATTGTAGGGGGAAATGACGTATCAACTTCCTGCTAAAGTTTAACCCAAGTTCCAGATCATCATTTTGCATCTCATCCATGAATAGAGGAAAGCTAATAAAAAATTGAATTGAGTACAAAGATGCATTCTTGCCTTTGAAAGAAGGTCGTGTACAGCAATCATCCTTGGATACACCAGAGGAATGGCTAAGGTAGTCGAAAGTGAAGCAACATGGCTCACCCAGTAGGAACGATCATCTATACGCCCTTGCCATATACTTTTAACCAAAGCTAAAAAAGAAAAATTTGTAGAAAAGAAACCTAGGTAAATATCATAATATCTGTTTCATTTTAAAGAGTTATATTGTAAAGAGTATATATCAGAAACAAAGGAAAGAAAGGCAACCAATTTATATCCTCTCAAACCAAAAAAATTAGAATAAAGAAGACACTTTCTGCTCAGCGCCTCATAGTAAAATTGCTTAATGTCAAACAGCGGACAAACAAAAGTTTGGCTACCAAGTAAAAAATCATAGTTGACAAAACCTCCAACACATTGAGACTGATGGTGGGATCCAAATAAACTCAGAAGAAGAATAATGGCCTTAAATATGTTGACTAACTGATCCTACTCAGCTTTGTGTAAACACGGATATGTTGACTACCTGATCACTAAATCCTTTAGTAAAAAGGAAATAACACTGCCAAACTTTGAGAATCACATCAATGGCAGGCATCACTCAAATACAATGCGCCCTTAAATATGAAATTATGCATAAGCACTTCAGACCCATTATTTTCCATCCATCTTGATATGTTAACCTCAAGTAAAAGATTACAGAATACGAACTCAAGTTCAAGATTGTAGCTGAAGAGATATACCTAAAGTGTATAGAGGGAGAATCTTAAGTGCCTCAGGGAGAATTAGTTGTCCAGAGGATGAGACAGTTGCACAGTATTTGCGATAAGCATGCAAAATGTTGATGCAGAGGTTCATCACTTGTTCCTTGATTTGAGGGAGTGGAGTGGTTGGAATGAAATTTGAAGCTACATATGGAGGAAGACAATCAATTATAAGAATACCACAAACACAATAATTCTTCCAATTGAACATGTATAATGAAGTTCATCTTGCTGGGCAGATAATTTTTCCAGTTGGGACACCTCAAAGATGAAAAGTTACCTTGCTTCAGCATACAACAAAACTGAGCATCCAAATCAGCAGTACGAAATAGATTGCTCAGAACACTTGTGCATGGTAGAGAAAGAGTGTGAACACGAATCCTTCTTTGCCCATAGATTGTTGTGTATAGAAGAGCACACTGCATAATCAATAGTGCAGTCATAAAATATGCAAATACTAGATAAAATGGAACTTACTTAAAGATATAACAAAGTCAATAGATTAGCATAATCGATAGAGAAGAGAGTTCCCTAAAGCAAACTTCTGAATCAAACCTGGAAAGAACATTCTGACCCATCTTGAAATTTGTCATCGTGTTTGAAAGTCACCATTATGGTCTTGTCACAATCAATCTGCAGTTAAAAAGTAGTAGATATAATGTGCTGCAACTATGTATAAATGAAAATTCACGGAATAATTGACATATAACATATCGAGGATATCAACATCAGATATAATCAATTACTCCACAGCACAAAAATGATCACAAGATTCATAATGATGCAATAAGTATAAGAGACACCCGAGCTTTTTTAACAAAAATTCAATAACAAAATGAAAATATTATAAATCCAGAACAGATGGGTTCATTGCAGAATTGTTGGCTCAATCTTGATGTGTTTAATCAAGGTAATGACTTAACCAGCACAAGTCAGCAATATTTAAACTAAATAAACTACACTAACCCCAGGAAGATCAACATCAGTAGGAATGCGTTTGCAGAAGTTTCCAGAGTACTCTTGGACTTGTAAACCCTAGATCAAAAGAAAAAGTCAAGAGCAAAAACAGAAAAAACAAATCAAGAAAGAAGCTAAAACACTTAGGAGGCCAATGCAACTAACCTGACTGCATCTTACACGCATGACTGCCTCAAGACCTTGGGGTCTCGTGAGATTCCATCTTAAATCATTATGGAGTTTGGCAGAGTCACAAATGGCGGAAAATGGGTAGTAGTAATATATCTGAAACAGGTTGTGATGATAAGTAGTCCGCATTCTCCAACACAAATGCATAAACGTTTGTGATTATTCAAGTATTTAGACATTGCACTTATCAAAATCCATATCTCGCAAACAACAATTTCTTTGTGAATCATAATTCCAGTTTCAGTCCATCTTTTTTCAATTTTTGAAATAAATCAACAAAACCACCATATAAGAAATACACAAACCGGATACCAGGAAGGACAAAAGTAAAGTCTAAATATGAACGAACATTTTGAATATACCTGGCCTCCTGTAGTTCTTGGAACAACTGAAAGAGATGCTATGTCCACATAATTCTGGGTAGTAATGAAAAGATCCACGCAGACCTGTTAAAGAGAGATCTCTTAAGAATAAGAGAGAGAGAAAGAGAGGAAAGAGAGAGAGAGAGAGAGAGGAGAAATCCCTCACGAGTAGAAGCTCTAATTGAGATGACTTAAGGTCTATACCATTTTATTATATCTGCACTACTTATTCTTCTCTTTTCTTTGGAGAGGCAAAATTTAGCATCTATAAATGGCTTGTGCCGCATTGGTATGTCTTTCACACACTCTCAAAGAGAGAGAGAGAGAGAGAGAGAGAGAGAGGGAGATGACTTTCACTCTATATTAAAAAGTCCAATGGATAACATCCTACGTCGGGCATTGTTGCCCGCACTATTTGTGAAGTTTTAGCTTTACTCTCACCGTTTACTTTCTGGGAAAATATATAAAATCTACCATCATTAAAAGAAAAGGACTAAATTATATTAGTACTTTTCTCATTTTAAACAGGAATATTGTTAAATGCACATGCATCTGTTCATGTAAGTAAATCAACCTGTAAGGAACTTCCCAAAACAAGTATCTAGCAGGGTCGTATTGACCAAAGAAACTCACCTGGTATTCTGCAAGTTCTACGGCCATTGTCTTCAAAGTCTTATCTGCTGGTTGGAGTAGTTTATGGACTTCCTAGAAGCCAAAAAGGCAGAGAGAATCTTTAGCGAACAACTTGAACCAATTAACACATTTCAATGTTCATGCTGGAAAAATACAACAAAAGCTTCTACTCGTATAATGGTTTTCTGCTTTGTACACCATGGCCCCTCCCTCCTTCTTCTAAATGAACCGTCCATCCCATAAAAGTTGTGCATTGAAGAAATCAACTAGTAGATTAGTTCTTCTATCTTGTTATTATCTTTTCCTTCCTGGGTTTAGTTTACAAAGACTTTCTTTCTGAAATAGTAGTTTACAGAGACTTCAATGACAAATGAGTCATCTAACAATTTTTCAATTAATTAGCTTATGCAGGCTCATCCTAGAGGAACACTACCTTCTCCCCAGCAGAGACATTTGCTCTACCCTCACTTTCTCTTGAAGAGAGAGCACCAATTCCAACTGAAGGTAGGACTGCAACCAAAACAATATGTCAAATAACAACATAGATGCTTTAACATTTGATATTAATGTTGTGCACAAAAAAAAAGAAAAAAAAAGGATCCTGCCCCTAAGGTAAAAGGGATACATAAATGGAGAAACCCCAAAGGAATATCAAAAAAAGGAGGAACCAAACCCAAAACCAGCAAAATTTGAACCATTATGCACCACAATGAGGCATTGCCTATTAGCCACCCCCCGAAACGCCTAAGGAATATAAAAAAAAACAAAAAAACAAAAAAACAAAAAAGGAGGAGCCAAACCCAAAAAGAGCAAAATCTAAGATAAACAGTCAAGTGAACCACTATGCACCACAATGAGTCACTGAGTATTAGCCACACCACTAGCTGGATATATTTGTGGACCCAGCAAACGGTTGAAAGAGGTAGAAAGATAATTCTTTATAAAAAAAACATGATTTGAAAGAACTATCAACTAGAAAATTGCTTCCTGAATAAGAAAAAATACCTGATTGAAATACAAGAAGTCGTCCTCCAATTGGCTTCATTGCCAAATAAGCAGCCTGAAAATTCAGAGGTTTGATAAAGAAATTACACATCCAACTTCAGATGAGTAATCCCATAAAACAAAAGGTTTTAAGATGCAGAATGCCATGTTTCCATATCATCTTCCTTTCTGTTCACAAGATCTGATGGCATCTCGATAGTAGCATCAATCAGGAATTAATGTTTCATAAAAATTTAGTCATCAAAATAAATTATCTAACATTAGTTACATAAAGGTTTCTATAAAATACTGATTACATACACACCCTAATGCTTGATCCCAAGACCTTCCACCGCAAACATTTCCTCAAACACTCAATCACCAAATGAAATTACTTGAAAAGTGTAACACAAATAATTCCCTCAAACAGAAATAGCTGAAATAAATGCATATGGGGGCATTGGATTTTTGTGAAGAAGCCTTGTGTAAGATAGGTTACCGGTACGTATAAATTTTTTTCAGATGTTAAAAAATGACTTGGAATTAGAATCAAATAGAGTAGAGTAGGGCTTAGACATGAAGACGCAATGCCTTTCCTTTGTCTGACACTGAAAGGTGGAAGACATTCCCACTTAATCTAGAAATACACAAAAGAGTTATCAAAGAAAAATCAGGAGAATGTCCTATTCTTATTCTTTCAGGATGATTGGCAAAGGTTTCAATCATTAAAAAAATGAAAACCAACCACAGCATTTAATGGGAAAAGGGTACTTGACAATACATATTACGTCACAGCACCCCGTATCCACAGAAACTCACAATTAGAATGCTAAAGACTATTTTATTGTTGAGGAAAGTGCTTCCTTATTAATTGTAGCCAAAGATTAGGTTGCAAGAAAGGAAGATCACCCCTTACAGTAAGGGAAGGAAAGGTAACCCCCTCTTTTGCTAAACTGTCTGCCACAGAGTCATTTAGAAAGGAGGCAAGTGCTTCTTCATGGACACATCGTGTGGCAAGATTATAAATTTCCCTAAAAGCATTCCTCGAATGCTAAAGGCATTTGACATAACAACAAGAACCTTTCAAGAACATGTACCTTGATGACAGCACCAAAGGCTGACTCAGCAACCCTGTTAGCTTGAAACATGCTTGGAATACTCTCCAGCAATTGCTCCAAATTTTGCCGGCACTAATACCATATATAAGATGAGATTACAAAAGTTATTGACAGCTATAGAAATACTAAGGTCAAAATCAAAGACACTGACAACTTTCAAAAAAAAAATAATCAAACACTAAAATTCTCACCTCAGCCAGTGGAACAACAATATCACTTTGAAGAGGAGTATAAACATCATTCACATCTGGAACGATAAGCATCAACGGCTGTCAGGTACACGGCAAAATCATGAGAACTCTCATCAAAGAATTTGGTTGAAGTTACGAACGTACAACATTTCATAAAAATCGCATATAAGATCCATTAGAACATCTTATCAAAAGGACTACAACAATGACACCAATCCGCAAGACAGCTTTAGAAAATGATGAAATGTGCATTATTACAATTATGATTTTCCACAGATTTTTCATGTCATACATTAGAAGAATGAATCTTTATGTTCAGAATATCACATAGCAAAGAGTATATGAAAATGATTCGAATGTTTATACAAATACCTCAGATAAAAAAATAAGAAAATAAAAGTAATTACGATGTTAAATGGCTGTTCCAAACCTGCAGCACCTAAAAGGTCCCCAGCAGCAGAGAAAAAGGATCTCAGACAATTAAGCAAAAGCAAATTTGCCTCCAATAAGATAAACCATATTCCTCCTTTCCTCCTATGACATCTTCTTTCATTTTCACTTTTCCTATTGGCCTCTCCTTCTTTAATCAATTCTTTCCTATTTAGGTTGAAAGCCACCATATATGAAGCACCCCCTTAACATTTTTGCATCTGTTTGAAAATAGATTCCCATGTAATGCCCATTTTCTTAAACTGAAGACAAGCAGGCTCCAAGCTCATCTTGAGAAGTTCATGTCTAAGTACACAAGTTCCATCAACAAGATTTAGCACCAAATTGGCAGACACATTTAAAAAATAGACAAACTACCAAGCTAGAAACCAATAGATGCTCAATCTGTTAACTTTGTTAGCTGGCTTAGCTGATACGAAATGTTACAAAGGAGAAGGGATGGACCATTCGAGATTAAAATAGGAAAACATTCTTGACAACATGATGGTGTTTTACATCCCTAGAAATGCCATATTCACCAACCAATTTGAAGAGGACTTTGTCGAATGAAAAGTGTGAGCTAATCAATATTCTCTCGAACATTTTAATATGAAATACCTTTTTTTCTGGAAAAGCATGAAATGACAAATTGTTGACACTAAGACAAAGCAGATGAAAAATTACCTGTTGTAATCTTCGCTTCAAGTTGTAGAAGTGAATGGTTGAGTCAAAAGTAGCAATGCCTACCATTGTTCGAGGACCTTCCTGCAGCAAAATATCATTTCTTCCATCAAATTTTTACGCTTGACCATGGAATCCAACTAACAGAAAAAAGAGAGAGAGAAAGAAAAGAAGATGAGTTGCTGTCCATCAGTGTTACTCTGATTTAGCAAAAATAGGCAACATAAGCTGGAAAGTAAGGATCTGCCACATCATCAGAGTAGACTTGTAATTCTTAAACTGGACCATAAAGGAGATAACAGATCCAATCATGGGAAAAGGGGCATATGCACACAAGCGAAAGGTCCTAAACAAGTAATCTAGTTGTGGAAAACATTAATTTTTTAAATTAATATGCAAAAAACCAGTACTTCGACAGGCACCTGTAAATCAAGCAATTAAAAGTTCAATTCTGAAAAAAATGTAATGCTAGTTTTCACAAAAATAAAAAAATAAATAAAATTACTGGTTTCATTTCTGAGAGCATTACAGCAAACCAAACCAATGAATTACTAAAAAAGAGAAAAGACATTGATTGTAGTCACCAAACTTACAGGGAGATCTGCAATAGCTTGACTGATTGCACTACATGACACTGCCGTTGCACCAGTCTGTACTGCATTCATTGAAACATCAATGACAAAGAAGTAGACAGCAGGCATTGGTTCACGTACCTGCAGAGAAAACAGAGATTATCGCCATATCCAAACACAGTAAGCAACAAAAGTGGCTCATTTATAGTGAAAGCCGTTTTCCGATCGATAGTGGTAAGATAAACTAGGACAGGACAATGGAATAGTATAATGGAGACATGCATGGTAATTCTCAAAAACGAAAAGAAATCTCCTACAGAAGTCAACCTCTTCAAAAAACAAAAAAAGCTCCTATAGAAGTTCGGCTATGAAGCTCAAAGCAGTACCAAACATCTATGAATTGATCTCTGGTCCAAAAGTATCTGGTCCGAAAGTTAACAGGAGCAGAACCATTTTTTGATTAATGAAGAAATTCAAGGTGTGGCCTCTCACGAATGCTCACTCGGATCCCTTCCAAGTATTTATTCAGGCATCCCCTTCTTTCATGGCTGTGCAGATAAAGGTTAATGCACCCAGTTTCTGAAAGATGCAAGGGAGACTTTCAACATGAAAAGAGTGCCTCCTCTCTAAAATGGTGAAACTCATCCTGTTGCATTCATGTCCAGTAGGTATACCCATATATTACCTTGTGTTCCGTTTGTCCCATGGGTGTGGCTTAGGAGACGGAGAGGACTATTAGATACATCTTATGAAAGGGTTGCACAGACAAATTTTTTTTTTTTTTTTTTTTTGAAAGTTGGTATTTTATTTCATTCCTTGATGCCCAAATAGGCACCAAAAACAGTACCTGGCCCTAGGCCTTACAATATGAAATCAATTGAGCATTACAGTAAGGTTATGTCCCATGACTCCCTTTTTAGCTAATATATCAGCCCTCCCGTTTGCAGTCCTAAGAACATGTGACCAGGCTGTAACGATGGTTGCAAGATCATGAATTTCATTCATGACTGATCGTAGTCTCCAAGGTGGCTTGAGATCCTTCTTACACCACTGGATAATGACCATGGAATCACCTTCAACATGCAAAGGTCCCACAAGCTGTGCATTTAGAAAACATTTTAATCCTTGTAGGAGGCTCATTGCCTCAGCCGTATTGGAGTCAGCAATACCGATAGGTGTTGTATATTGTAAAATGATTTCCCCAAGATGATTCCTAATTAGGCCACCCACACCAGCCGGTCCCGGGTTACCAAAAGAGGATCCATCAAAATTCAGTTTATATGACGATATTGGCGGTGGCACCCATAATTGCATTTTGATCATTTTTCCACCACCATCATGGGCATGTTCAGCCCATGAGCTCCATATGGTATTGCAGTCCATCCCTTTGAATGGTTTCTGTAGTTTTAGCCATCCAATAACCTGAAAGATAATTGCATTGCAAGTGTCCCTCCATCCTTTAGACTTATTGGAAAAGAGACGGTTATTCCTTTCTTTCCATATCAACCAAGGAATGAAGCCAAGGCAGCACTTTAGCATCAGCCTCCCTTTCTTTGATAGACAATAAGAATTAATCTGGTCAAGAAGGCCACTGAAATTTTGGGGCATAACCATATCTATACCAAATTTGCTAAGGAAAAAGAGCCATATTCTCCAACTATAATGACAATGGATGAGCAAGTGATTTGCAGCTTCTTCTTCAGTGTTACATAGAGGGCACAACCTGGAAGGGATCTGCATTCCCCTTCTGCACAACAAGACACGGGTTGGCAATCTGTCCCATAAAAGACACCAAGCGAAAAATAATTGCTTCCTAGGGCAGGAGAGCTTCCAAGCGGCTGATGAAGTATGAGGACAACCTCCATGACCCGTGAGACATGAGTAACCAGAGTTAGTAGTATAATCTCCAATAGGGTGAGGTTTCCAAAGCAATTCATCGTTATGGTCCCTTCTTAAATATAATGTGGACAATTCCTCTTGTAGGCGTACTATCTCAATGGCTTCATCATCTGTTAAATTCCTGCGTAGATGTAGAGTCCAATTAATATCCTTCAGTTGACCCCTAGGAATCAAGTCAGCAATAGTACAGTCAGGAGACCGAGCCAAAAGATAGATTCTAGAGAATCTTTCAGCTAGAGGGGCCTCTCCCAACCAGCAGTCAGTCCAGAAACAAGTCTTGTCCCCAAGTCCCGGTTGAATAGTAACATTTTGGCGAAAGAATGGGAGAAGTTTAATGATGCTCCTCCAAATAGGGGAGAGTCTCAGTGTTCTCCCGGCATCTAGCCACCAACTCCTGTTCCTGCTGCCCAAAGCAAGGCTAGCAAGACTCTTCCAAGCAGAAAAATCAGTGGTATTCATTTTCCAAATCCATTTAAGCAACAACGCCTCATTCATCTCTTTGATTCGTCTGATGCCCAACCCACTATCAGGTTTAGAGTGACAAATGTCGTCCCAGTTTAGGAGATGTATTTTTTATCTTTCTGATGATCCTGACCATAAAAAATTCCTCATGATCATTTCCATACGCTTTGCTACAGAGATGGGGCAATGCATAAATGAGTTGGAATGCCCAACAAGCACGTTTTTATCAATGTGAGCCTGCCAGCTTTAGTGAGGAATTTCCCTAGCCAAGTGCTCAATCTGTTATTGAGCTTTTCAATGACGGTATCCCATAGATTCATTGGAGCCTTTCTTATATATAGGGGAAGCCCAAGGTAAGTGGTTGGAAGTGTGCCAACTTGACATCCAAGAGTGCTGGCCAATTCATTAGTTCTATTTCTATCCATTGTAAAACCGAATATTGCAGACTTATTCCAGTTGATCCTCAAGCCTGAAGCCAATTCAAATATAGGGCACAGACAATTTAAAACACCACTTAAACCAATGGGACGATGTTTGTACGCCTGATTTAAGTTGTGGGCCTCGGCTTCGGGCACATATCTATCACCAGGCACTACCGCTGAAATGGTGTTGGCAACTTAAGTCTGGCCAGACCTCTTGGAATGCAATTTTATCAATCCCCATGGCAAGACAGATATTTGAATAGTTTTCCAGTAGGGGTCTTTCTTCTTGCTGGTGCTACATTTGCAAGCTTCTTTAACTCTCAGCCAAAATATCCACTTGCAACTGGGCAGTGGCAGTGATATTTTATTTTGGACCCACATATCGCTTGGTGACTCAGCTCTTCAGACTTTTTTCTCTAGGATTTTCAGAGTCAGCACTCATCAATCTGTAGCTGAAGCCTCAGGTCAACCTTCCTGGCACATTGGATGTTTATCAAACAAAAGCTGTGTGACAACTGCGCTGTTGACCTCAGCCAGCCGGCCTCATCTGTTCCAGCTACATATCCATCAACTAGCTTCTGAGACAGTAAGATATGGGTTCCACATCCAAAGGAGCCATACTCTGAGGCATAGGTGATATCCTTCTATTCAGAATATTTTTTTGGAAAATGATGAAACTTTTATTAAAGGTAAAACTAGTGATACAGTAGTGTTACAGTAATAATACAAGCTTAAAGTTACAAGGCCAAAGCCTCTGGTGAGTGCAAATCACATCACCCTAAACCCTATTCAGAATTTAACCAAGCCAAAAGTGAAGTCACAGGCCTGGGATCTCTAAGCCCCCTTTAAAAATAAAAAAGTAAATAAATAAAAGCCAAATTCTTCATAGGGAGTGTTTTGTACAAAAATTTCTTATCAACAAAAAAAAATTTAGCACCGATGAATTCAAATGGCATCCAACACTTGTGACCTCAGTAACAGAGAGAAGGAAACAGTAGATCATCTACTTTGCACTGTCATTTCTCTTGGAAGCTCAGGAGATGGCATTTGGGTTCTTTGACATCCAACCAAGATTTCTTTAGGGCCAATGGAACACCCACATTTTACAAGCTCAACAAGAAACAAAAAGTTGGTGGTTCAACTATCAACAACATAATATTTTGGCTTTGCTCCCTGAACGAATTTTTTTTTGACAATTGTGTTGTCTTTAATTCATTATGAAAAAATTACAAGATAACCACCCATGAAGGGTTCAAAAGTACAAGAGTAAGAGAAAAACTCAAGAAGTACAAACAACAAGGTGTTGTTCATGCACCCCTTGCTTGGCTAGTACATCAACCTTGCAATTGGCACTTCTTAAAACATGCAACCAACTAGCAACATGATGAGATAAATCAGTCATCTCATAGAAAGTTGACTGGTGCCTCCAAGGGGGCTAAGACTCTCCCTTACACCATGAGATAACTACTTTTGAATCCCCCTCTACATTCAAAGGTCTCTGAATTTGCATGCTTGTGAAATATTTAATCCCCTTAGTAGACTGAGCAAACCAATTGGAGCAGCACATGTGAGAATAATATTTCCACATGAACCTCTGATTAAACCCCTAACTCCAGCAAGCCCAGGGTTGCCTAGAGAGGAACCATTGAAAATTAACTTATATTCATGTACCGGGGGAGGAGTCCAGGTTTGAACTTTTGTGACAGTACAAGCTTCTCTAGCATGGTAAGACCAAGATCTCCAAATGGCCCCAGCTTCAGGCCCTCTAAAAACATTCTGGATTTTGAGCCACCCAATAATATGATGAAGAAAATTTTCTTTTTGAAAGTTGTGATTTTTTCCCATGCCCTGAAGGAGACTTGAACCCAAGACCTCCCGTTACAATCCCCCACATGTGACCACTGAGCTATGCTCAAGTTCACTTTTTAAGACGTCGGACGTTTTCTTTATAAGACGACAGATGGTAAGGTCTGCATGATATAAGGAAGAATATTAAGAATTACATTTTTCCCGTGTCTCTCCCTCTTGTGAGAAACTCTCTTATTCCAGATCATCCAGGGGATTAAACCCACACAACAATTAAGCAACATTCGGCCCTAACCACCAAGACCAGCAAATTTTCCCAAGTGAGCAATTCCAGCCAGGTCCCAAGGTATTACCAAATTGAAGCCAACCTCCCTGAACAATACAGCCTTGGGCCAATCTGCTTCCTCCTAGATGTGGAGGACCATCACAGGCGCCTCAGGGTCATCCGGACTCGACATCAGCAAAGCTAAATGCATTGCTGCTCTGGCTTCGTTTGTTCATCCAGAAATGTTCAGAAATCCTTCTAGCTGAAGGTGACTCTAGTGATATCACAGGCAGGTCCGGCAATGGAAATTCCCCCACATGGAGACCCCTCTAAGATCAACCTTCCATCCATTTTTACAAGTGAACATCCCTTATGGCTCTGGTCGACTGACGAGGCTGGACCATACAAGTGAACAGGGTTTTTTTGTGAAGACAGAGTTGGAATGGTAAAAGTTACCCTTTCAAAATATATGGGCCCAGAGGTAGTCCTGCCTAGCTATAAAATGAATCAGACAACACTTTTAAAATTGGATGCTATTGAAATAAAGGAAACTCACTTGACTGTAATTAATTTAAAAAAGAGAGTAGAAGCCTTAACATGCACAGCTTACAGGCATTGCCTCTCTCAGTGCATACACAAATGCATAAACGCATGCGTACAAACACGTGCATAAATTTAATAAAAATTCACACGAAAGAGCATGTTATAAACTGCATAAAGTAAATATGCACAAGCATCTATTTTATTTCCATAAAATGTGAAACTTATTCAAGTTACCATATATTCCTTGGTCGCCACAAATTCCACTGTTCCTCTGCACAGCTCAGGCCTCTCATCAGCGTCTCTTCGACGACCATCAGGTCCCAAATTGCAAACATAGTCACGAGGAGTCTCATCGGTGAATCCTGACCAAAAAACACTCAAACGCTTTCACAAGAAACCCTAAAACGAGTTGAAAACCAAGGACAAGATTACTGTAACCTCTTCATTTCATAGGGAAGAAAACAAAAAAAAAAAAAATATGAGGTACCTTTCAGAGGAGACACATCAACCACAAAAAAAAAAAAAATTATGAACAAAAACTAATGGCATCTCTTAATCAAGATGACCACTGACAAACATAGACGTTCAGTGCCAGATTATAACATAAAGGCAATAACTACAAAATCGAGAAATATTCCCTCCAGGATATAATTATCAATATCAGTTTTGAAGAAAATAGCATCTCAAGCATCTCTTTCATTACTCCTTAACTAAGTGGAGTTAACAAGTAGACAAAAATCACACCATGAAACTGGAAAAACACATGAGAAAGCAGTAAGATTACCTCTGACCTAACAAATTTGCAAGAAAAGATTCTATTCCCAAAATTGGAAATATGAAAAAGTGATTGGCAGGTAGCTCAAAAGCCAAGTGTTTCGTACTTCCAGTGACCAGGAAACCCAAACTTATGACACTGAATATACTGAAAAACTACCCCTGCAGCTGCTATTGGATAAAGGACCCTAACAAAAAGAATAACTAGTAAACAGAGCTTCAAGACTGACAAGGTGCACTTGAGGATCAAAAACGGACTTCAACACTGATAACACGCAAGCGAATAAAAGGAGTACAAAGCTTCAACATGAAGCAAATGCTTTAACCTAACAAATTCTGTTCTTTTTAGTTCTAAAAAAAAAAATCTGTTTCAAAACAAAAAACACTCCAACTTATTGATGTAAACCAGGCAACAGGACAAATAAGATAACGCAAAATCTGACAAAACCAAATGAAGGTATAACAATTATCTTCATACCACATAAGTTACAAATGAAACGCCTTCCTTGATCAATGAACCTCATGAAGGGATTTATATATCCTTTGCAACGAGAGCATCGAACAGGACCGCCTTCTCCAAAGTCAACGACCTAGACAAGAACATTTAGCAGGGCCAAAGGCACTAAGAATAGATATAGCAAAAAAATTAGGCTCAATTTTTTTCTAAATTGAGGGCTCATATGGGATTACTATTAATGCTTCATAAGACAAATAAAAAATAGATATAGCAAAAAATTAGGCTCGATTTTTTCAAAAACATTGTATAAGAAGTAGAAATAAATTTATAATTACCTGAATAGGTTCCTCAGATGGATGAGGCAGGGCCAAAGGCTGGACCATTAGAGCCAATGGCATGCTAGATGTTGTAAGGAGGTCCCCAGTGCAAGGAAGCTGAAAAAAGAAAAACAATTGAATCAAGAAAGAAGCATTTAGAGGGTTGAGTTACGACAGGTCTCAGGTTCGAGTCTCCTCAGGAGCGTGAGAATTACATTGGATAAAAAAAGTGTTTTCCTCAGAAAAAAAAAAAAAAAAAAAAAGCATTTAGTAGAAGATCTAGTACATGACAATACCCATTAAAGCAAGAGAAACAAAAGTCGTGGAGATGTGAAGAGTACCTGACTAATTGTACACCTCATATAACGTGGACTGCAGTTTCCTGTATCCTTGACGATGTAATCACTGGTGGCAGGCTTCATTAAAAAAGGATAGAACTCTCAGTCCAGCACAGCATACAAGGGGAACTAGAAACGATCATTACATTTGCAAGGATTTAATTTGAAGGGATGGCAACAAAAACTAAAGACATTTTATAAAAAAAAAAAGTAAGATAGTGATATTAGGTAAGCCTTCAACCCACTCCACAGTAAAAAACAAAAAGCACGTAAGGATGTAGTTTATGAAAAAATTATTCTAAGATAAGTGGCTTAGGGAAGCCTTCAACCCATTTTACACTAGAGAACATAAAGCACATGAGGTCCACTTTTCTTTCCTGAAATGTAAACAAGATACAGCTTTTTAAAAGGAAAAAAAGAGTATGTCTTACACCATACCGGAGGAATGGAGGCTTGATTATTTTGACGAGTTTCAAATATGACGGCAGAAGAAGTTGGGAAGGGGCGAGGAATTTGATTGGGATCGATTCTTGACGTTCCACCTACCGAAGCACCAGGTGCAGATGGATGGGCCATTCCAGGCAGTACAGATGTCATGGCCTGATTGGGCGGATGTGATGCATACATTCTAGGTGGCTGCACAGTACCTGGTCCCAAGGGAACACCCTGAGTGCAATCACAGTTTTCACTGATATTCAGATAGGATTTATTTTCTCAAAGTAAAAATGAGGAATGAAAAAAGGCAACTTGCTAGAATATTATATGGAGCACGGAAAAGAAATAAAATAATTAGCAGACAACAATAACTGTGCTGTTAGTTGAACTTGTATTCCAAGGTCATCCAACTCTGAGCCAACTCACTTGCCCCAGGGGGGAGGGGAGGGGAGGTCACTCCATCCCTTGTTGTAAGGGGCCATCTTTGATCTTGTGTTCTGGTTTCCAGATTCTAATAAATTTTATTTTCCTCAAAAAATAAAAAACTGGATCACAACTTCTGAATTGCTGATTTGAAATGGTATTTGTTCTGACAGTTCCTCAATTTATATCAGCTTAATCACATATTAGGGATAAGAATATTGAGTATAAAATTTTTCTTTTCCACTATACATAAGAAATATTGACACTTGCTAATCATGTATAACATCAGTTGGTTGTAAAGGAAAGCACAGAATAACAGGAATGCTTCAAATGGCTGACTTGCTGGTTCTTTCATGTGGGTGGTGGGGATGCTGGCAAAGGGTACACCAACTTACAGAGAAGACTAGTCGACCTTTCTTAAGATTTTTAAGAACATTTCATTTGAACCTATAGATAGTAAATGCCTATCTTTGGTTTCTCATATGAAGGCACCAGGGCAACATGGGATAACCAGTGAACAGTCTACAATGGTTGGGAGCGGAGCCTCACCACTCAAAGCTAATTCGACCTACTTTAGTTTTCTGGTGGTTCCACACCTTCAGAAGCTTAAATCTTTTACTTGTTGACATTTTAGAGCTGCTGGTTATAAACAGAGACATTTCTCACAACAACGCCATTGGCATAGCCCCAGAATCTATACGAACAAGATCACTAACACTGCTGTTCTGCAGAAAAGATTTTTTTTTGCGAAAGAGAGGAAGAAATTGGAAGATAGAAAGTTTGAAACAGCCCACCAAACAATTCAAAGTTTAAGCCACTTTGGTCCTTGGTTTTGCAGCTTCTTATTACATAAAACACTGAGACAAAGGCATTCTAAATCAAATAAGCCCTTTTAGAAAACAAGGGCATGAGTATGAAATTAAACCAAGAAAAGTTAGCTAAAAAAACTACCACCTGTGAAGGCTCCAGGAATAATTTTGAAAGGATAAGGATCTACAACAATCTCTGATATAAAAGTATAAAAAATGCAAGTAAACGAAGACTTGCAGCCAAATAACTAAAGCAAAAGTGGTCCCTGATGCCTCCATGAGGTCATAAATCATACGATGTTGAATCTCACAGTTAGCAGCAGACTGAAGAAAGGAAAAAGATTGTTTCAGATTATTTTTTGAGAATGGTCTTTTTTAGATAATAACAGCAACATCAATTAGAATGAAGCCCACTAGTAAGCAAATGAATGGTTTAAGACTTATTTTTCCTTCGAACAATGATACAAACATATGCCAGATTCATAACTGGAACTTACCGGTCGAGGCATCTGCCACATCTGGGAACCATAGGCTGAAGCTGATGGTGGTTGTAATCCTTGACCAGCTGGTGGGAATGGGGGTGGCAATTGAGATGGTACACCCACTGGAGCAGCAGCTGTGGGACTTCCAGGAAATGGCTGTAAGTTTTGACTGTGATGAGTCCCAGCAGTTTGCATTACTGGTGGGGTACTTGTTGGAGGCCCAGTTGGAGGACTGCTGAGTGGAGGCTGACCACTACCAATGAAAGGGAACCGAGGTCCGCCAGGCAACGTCCCTTGGGAAATCACAGGCGGTCCATTACTCATTGGAACACGTGCACTTGGTGGTTGTGAACCAGGACCTGTAACAGTTGCTGGAGCTGGAAATGCCCCAGGTGGTGGTGGTCTGGAACTGAAAGGTGGAGATTGAGAACCTGCAGGCCGCCCTGCAAATAAATTTGGTGGTTGGTTCATTGGTGGAGGACCAGGTGGAGGTGGTCCCCCGCGCATAAAACCAGTCGGCGGAGGTGCTGGACGAGAAACTTGTGAAGAAGCTCCAGGAAATGAACCTGGTGGAGGGGGAGCAGAAGAGAAAGAGGATGGAAAAGGAGGATTGACAAAAGGTGGAGGACGGGGGATGGAAGTGCCGGGCAGTGCAGGTGGCGGGCCTGGAGGACGATTAATCTGCAAGTTTTGCATATTGTCTGCTAATGCATCAGGGGTTCTCTGGGGATTAGGATTGAAATTAGGAGGCGCATATCCAGGTCTGGGTACCCTAGAGGGTACAGGAGATGCCATGGTGAAACAAAACAGACACAAATTCCTTGATCTTTCGACAAAATCTTATAGGTTCTCTGCAGAATTTCAGGCGTGAATGAAATGTTCTCTGAAAAATTTTAGAAATGCATCAGAAAGCAATTGATAGAGAATCTCCAACAGAATGAATTTGGCACAAGGAATAATTTAAACAACAAAAATTGCCCACAAGTCAGCAACAGACTATAAACTAACTCCTAACCTTAAAAGGCCAAAAATAACAGAAGCTAGCAATCAATATAAAAAACAAAAAATTATTTAAAACAATAAAAGTTGGAGCATGTTTACAGTTTGCTTATGCTGTTTCAAATCTCCAAAAAATATATTTTTGAAAGTACAATTTTTGGAGCACTATGATAAGACTAACAGCAGCTTATGCTGTTTCAATTTTAAATGCCATGCCCAACTTCAAATCCTCAAAAAGCTTCTTCCTACCAAAACCTGAGTAATGGCAGTTATCTCCAACTAAATGCGCCCTGTCAAATTAAAATATACACAAAAATATAGCATATATGTAAAACACTAACCAAAAATATAGCAAATATAATAAAACGTCGTCCTGACAGGAAACCAAATGGCAAACTTTTGACATTTTAACCTCAATTCAGACGACGCAACAAATAATCTGCCAAATCTGACACAACTGGCGCAAAACTTCACGAACCAGTAGACACGTCCAAATAATTTGTTGAGAAGGAAAAAACTATGAAAAATAAATTACATTGGATCTAAAAGTTATAAAACTAAACAGAAACACAGCGGAATAATTTAAATAAGATTTTGCAGGACTTACTGTGCCTCGGTTAGGCAACAGAGAAGAAAGTGACACAGAGATGAAAACAGAGAGAAATAGCTGCGGCGAAATGGGGATCGGATCCTTAAAGCTAGTGTGGCGATCGGCTATGACAGATTTCATAAAATTACTTGACTACTTGCACCGATCAAATATTTTCAAACGGGAGGACTAAAACATCGACAATCTGGAGAGAGAGATATCAGAGCCACGGATCGAATAATATGCCCTACCTAATTTCTCAATAGAAGATCCGCAAACCAGAGAAATCGATAGAAACGAGAAGCAAAGATGGAATTGGATGGCAGATGGTTTAGACTCCTTACTTCTCGTGAAACCGACAGTGACAATTGTCTTCCTCAAAATATTTCCCCACGATCAATTTCTCGCAACGACGAAATTTGACCCGAGTATGCAAAGAATCTGAGGATTTTCAGCGATTTCAGGACGAAGGAAATGTGCAGGCTGTCTCTGGGGTTTCACATCTACGTTTAGAAAGCTCAGAATTACCAATATGTCATTCTGAATAAAATCTTAAAAGACTGAATTACCCTTCTATTGCACGTATGTACGAACGAGATATATTAATATGCCACCAAACGAGAGAAAAATCTCAGGGAAATTATTCTCTTATATTGTTTTATAAAAAAAAATATTTGTGAAACCTCATTGTCTTTATTAGTTTGAGTGCTACCGTTTAAGTTAATTACACGCAAACAAGTAAGTATATATCCTTTTATAGCTAGGCCTCTCTGTTATAAGTCTTATACATCTACAACGGTTCATGGTCGCTGAAAGAAAATAAAGAGTAATGCTAATTTCACCTAGGCCACGAAGGATTAGCTAATCAAAAAAAACTTTAAAAAATATATTATTTTTTACTTTATAAAATCCTAGATTAGAAAAGATAAGCCCTAGCCATAACGAGATTCCTTAAATGTTCATCTGGTAAAAAAGTTATAAAACCATTTTACTTGCTGAATCAATTATCATATGATATCAATTATTTTTGTTATATTATGCACCAAATATCTTTTTATGATCTGGAAAATAGTTTTATTCTAAGTGAGAATTAGTATTTCCCTAATTAAAAAATAATAAAATATGCACACAAATCGAATTAATAAAAAAATCAAACCAAGATATGAAAATTTATGCTTAATAAATAACAAGAATAATCCTATGTCCACGATTATTGCACACAGCCCCTCACATAGCATTATTTTAATGTGAAATAGCATTACTCGAATGACAATGGTGAATGAATTTACATGTCTCAAGAAAAAAAAGTAAAACGATTGGAAAATGAATGTGAACCAACCCGCATGGGTATATTTTTTGTTTTTGCTTGTTTTTGAATGTATATTGGGATTAGTTTCATGCTATAATTTGGTGTTGTCAAAGTTATGTATCAAAGTTATTGTCACATTGCAAATAATGTAAAAATATCTTGTTTGATTATAAGTTCATGAGTGGTGATATGCATACAACCATGTGTTTGCTATGAGGGTTATAACTTTATAGCATGATGTGGAGTCCTCGTTGGTAGTTCAGGTAAAAGATAAAGTCGGATCTACTCTAAACACTAAACCTTATTTGGACACATTGGATTGCCAACTAGCTGCCAGGAGAACAGCTACATCACAATGTAAAGCATCATAGAAAAAACATTGGCAGTTCTGAATCATTTTTCTCAAGAGTAATGCTACTTGCACTTATGCACATTACCTACCTCACTTACATGCTAATTTAAGCCCTTAAAAATATAAAAAAATATTTTTTTTTTATAAAATCTTATATTCTAAAGGATAAACCATAGACATCAATGGTTTAGATTAACATGTACTTGGGGTAATGCAGATAGGCGCAGCTAGTATTTTCCTTTTCTTTTCTTAATTCATAGGTAGGTGACTCAAACATAGCTTGAGGTGGTCTAAGATTAGAGCAACTATATTTTGAAAGTTACACGGACTAGGGTGGAGATAGTACTATATTTTGGTTCAACAATTAGCTGATTTGGAAATTACAAGGATCAGGGTCAGTTCGACATAATTTTCGGGTTCAACATGAGCAAAAAAAAAAAAAAAAGGCTGACTTTAACCATTAGAGAACCAACTGTCACCGAGCTTAACCATCAGGGAACCTAACCTTTACCGAGCCTAACCGAGTCAAAGGTCTATGGGAACACCCGCTCCGACCCGTTCAGAGTCAAACCCCTTTCAACCCGAACGGACTCAGGTCTCGATGCATCCGAGTCAGGTCTCTGTATATGTCACCGGCCAGTAGCAGTAGCCAATCTGCAACTGACAGTGAGAACGATGAAGATGAAACCAAAATTTGATGGTTGTAGTCGATCCATAACAGAACAGCCAAAAAAAAGGGGAAGGTTACTCAACTTCCTTAAGCCTGTTTCTTAAGTGAGTTAAGCTCTATAGAAGCAATCGGTTGTGCTTAATCTGATTTAGTTACTAACTGAACCGTGATAATGCCATAATGATACAAACATTTTTTTTCTAATTACGTATATATTTAAAGGTGGACTTAGCCCCTTGCTCTAGGGTTTATGTTTCTCTGGGTTTTCCTGTTATGCAACCAAATTTGGAGACTGGTTCAAGAAACTGTATCTTGTTCCGGTTTTATAATAGAGTTAAAGTCATCATCCTCCACATCACAATCCCCGTTTCCCACCCCACCAAACAACTTAGTCACTCAATTTAGTAATAGAGCCTTGTCAGTCAACTTGTTCAGATAATATATATAACACGAAGCAGATTATGGCTTTAAGAGGAAGTGCCTACGGACGAATATATTTCCAAATTAAAAACTGTGAAGTTCAAGTCCAAACCCAATTAGTACCAACTGCTCAGGCTCCAACAGAATCCCCTAATCATTCTGTCATGCACCGTGACTTCGCAAAAAAAAAAAAAAAAAGTGTAGGAATTGACTCAACAATGCAGTTAAACTAATTCAGTCTCTGATGCACTTCTCAAATATGGATCTTTTTTGGCTGGAAAGGGAGAGGCGTCTGCACGTTTGGGAAGACTTTACCTACTTAATGTCACCTGACGATGTACTCTCCATTCCATTTCCTTAAACAGTAGAATTACTGGCTGTGGATAAAAAAAAGAAAGAAAGAAAGTCCAACCCACTTGAACTTCACCGAATTTGCCGTGACAGGGGAGATCATCTAGCTCGGTCAGTCTTTCTCACCGGATTATACGTCAGTCTTTCTCACCGAATTATACGTCAGTCTTTTCTCACCGAATTATACGTCAGTCTTCTCGACACAGTTGACCACTCGCGACGGGAAAGTTCACGTCCTTGCTTTTGTGTACTGTTGAGGGGGACCGGGCCAAACAGGTGCAGATTGATTCTTGGCCATCGTGATTTTTGGGTCCATCGATTTTCCTGCCGTTTGAGGCCCGCTATCCTTTTTGACCGCTTTTCTGCCCGGACGGGAAAGACCGAACCAGGAACGGGAACTCGTGCATGTATATGGACGGCCTTAATTAGTTTACGTACATTTATATTAATATAACAATACTTGTATCGTTCCTGTTCAGGAAGAAGTCAAATTGTTTTTGAGTTGCGAGTTGATTTCCAGGAAGTTGCAGAAGCTAGGAGTTTGATCATGGTGTACTCATTATAAAATGGGGTCAGAGTCTAAGTGTTTTGGCGAAGAGGGGGAGAGCAAAAATCATATTGCTAATCATGGTGTTGATGAAGAAGGTGGTGGAGGAGGTCTCCGGCTGGCTCCGCGTCTACGACGACGGCTCCGTCGACCGCACCTGGACCGGGCCGCCGGAGGTCAAATTCCTCAACGAACCCGTCCCGGCCTCGGAGGAATATTCCGTCAGCGGCGTCGCCACCAGAGACGTCGTCCTCGACGCCAAGTCGGGGCTCTCCGTCCGAATCTACCTCCCCGACGTGGAACACGTGGCGGAGCCGCTGCCCAATATTGATCACAAGCTCCCGGTGCTCCTCCACTTCCACGGCGGCGGCTTCTGCATCAGCCGAGCCGACTGGTTCATGTACTACGCCTTCTACACCCGCCTGGTCCGCTCCGCCCGAGCCGTCTGCGTCTCGGTCTTCCTCCGCCGCGCGCCGGAGCACCGCCTCCCGGCGGCCTGCGACGACGCTCACGCCGCCCTCCACTGGCTCCGCGCCGCCCCCGACCCCTGGCTCGAATCCCGCGCCGACCTCTCCCGGGTCTTCCTCATCGGCGACTCCTCCGGCGGGAACGTCGTCCACCACGTGGCGGCGCGGGCGGGGTCGGAGGACCTATCGCCGTTGAAAATCGCCGGGGCGATCCCGATCCACGGCGGGTTCGTCCGGTCCGCTCGGAGCGAGTCGGAGCGCCGAACGGAGAACGAGTCGCCGTTCCTGACGCTGTCGATGCTGGACAAGTTCTTGGCCCTGGCGCTGCCGGAAGGGAGCTCGAAGGACCACCCGATCACGTCTCCGATGGGGCCCCAGGCGCCGCCGTTGGAGGACCAGGACCTGCCGCCGTTCCTTGTCCCGATCGCCGAGCGGGATCTGATCTACGACACGGAGGTGGAGTACGTGGAGGCGATGAGGAAGGCGGGGAAGACTGTCGAGGTGGTGTACAGTCCCGGCCTCGGGCACTGCTTCTACCTGAACAAGATCGCCGTCGATTCCGATCCACACACGGCGTCGCAGACGGAGCTTCTCATTGCCGCCATTTCCGAGTTCATTAGAAAACACTGAAGAGGAGCTTAATTAATTGCGTGCTTCTAGTTATAACAATAAAATAAGTCAAAACTGTTTTTCTCTGGATTGATTTCAGGGAAACTTGTTTCTAAAAAGACGAAGACGATGCTACATTATATTAATAATATGTTATTCGCCAGTACTTGCAAATTAACAGACCAAAATAACAATAACACCCAGTTATCTTTGTAAAATTACAACAAATTTCCACTACTTATCACCACTTTCTTAGCAGTAAACACGGTTCGAGAAAGCAGATATTCAAATGAGAGAGATGTTTGTCTTCAACGTGAAACCCGGATATGAAAAGGTTCAGTCACACAGTGCAACATGTGCTTTGTGTTTCCTCGTGCAAAACACCAGGAGAGCCGACAACATCAAATCCCCAAACTTTTGACTATTTGAAGCAACAGGAGATAAAAAGTATAGGGGGATGAAGGCCTGCACAACCACGAGAAAAACGCAAGAGGAATACCAGTTACAATGGCAGAATATTGGTCGGAGCAAGAGCTCATCTTTGGTCTTGGAAGATGCTTACGGGCTTGTGAAAAGTACGAGGGTGACTGGTATATATGTTCACCCTGAACCGGTGTCACGTACAGGAAGTCGGCAGTGTAGACTGATGGATCTGTCTGTCTGCTGAGTGCCAGCGATAAAAAACTGAAATATGGCCGTCAGGCATGCACCTTGAGGAGCTATACCTGTATGTTCATCAAGAATGTCATCAAGCAGTTTACGTCACCCACAAAGACACCAAGATATGCAGAACAGAAGACTCAGCTTAGATGTAACCAAAAGCGATGCTTCAATTATCCATTCACAGCTAGAAAAACAAAAAAGAAACACGAAAACATTCCCATTCAAGTGACCAATTAAGAACTACACTGGAGGCAAGCCACCCCTATCCCCATGATTTACTGTAGATACTTCCACAGGAATCGCAGTAGGACTACTTTCTTCCAATAGATCTCAAACGAACAGCATTATTAAGACATGATAGAGGCTCTTCCAAAATATAGGCACAATATCCTCAAAATTACACACAAAATTTTCATGGTTAAGTCTCCCCCTACCATCTAAACACTCCGCCATCAAAGAGAGTCTGTTCTACTACCTAACCTTAAAATGTGGATCTATATGGGTTACAACATAGGTCTGTGATGGAATTACTTCCGAGCAGTTTTTATTGATTGAGAATATGTACATATAGTTACACGAATTACAAGTATGGCAATATCCTAAGACAGAATTCTAATAGAGAGAATTCTAAGATTACGTATATAACACGTGAACAGAGAATCTCCTAACTTATAGGAGTATCCGATCTGTTAGGAGATTTTGATTCCGCTATATCTTCAGCAAGGTTGATTATGATTCAAGTAATGGCCTGCTAGTTCTGAATTCCTATCCATCTCTAGCGACATCAACATAACATGCCTTGGGGTAATTTCGTTGCAAATCAACTGCCATGCCACTCTTAAATGCAACTTTTGTACAAACAATGTGAAAACATGTGCCACAATTCCTCACAAATATATTACACAAGCGTTAGAAAAGTGAACTCTCGACTTTTCAACGTGGAGCTTATTGCCTAATAAAATAGACATCTCACCTTGTGAACCCATATGGCTATTGAGCCAAATGCAATACACTAAACTAATGCATAATGTTTCGAAAGATTTTAGCATGCCACCCACGGAGCTACATACCATAGAAAGCAGCATTTGGTTTTGTCAAGTGACACTGAAGGCTCTTCATGAAGTGTTTGATGCTGACTTGCTGTCCATTTGTAAGTAGAAAATAAAAATTTCATTTCAGCTTTTATATTTGCAGAATCAATGACAGGGAAAGAAAGCAGAAAGACAAACCACAGATTGAGCTTCTCCCCTCTGTATTGCCTGTTCAGTTCGAGTTTGAGCACTCAACCCTTCACTGCCGGCTGGAATATTTGCTGCAAAAGAACAAAACTACCGATTGGAACACAATATGACAAGAATGTAATCAATATCTAAGCTTTGCTACAAATGCATCTCTAGTCAAGGAAGATGCATTTTCAACTTTGAAAATTGAGGAGCCATAACCAGCATCAGAACCACCAGATATGACAGCAGTAGCAACATTCTAACCTTGAACTCCAAGAACTCTCAATTTGCGAAACTCAGTCCCCACGGTGACAAGAGTGGTGGATACATGTAAACGCAGATCTCCATACTGCGTAATAGAGACGTCCAGTAAGTCTCCAGTGTGCTTCAGTCGGTCAACTTGATGCTGCAACTGATTAAGATCAGGAACCTGAACCAGAGTCTGTTCCAGATAGAAAGACTGTAAGCTGCAAAACCAAAGAGGATAAATGAAGGAAGCATAGATTACTGAGCTGTCAAGAATATCTAAAGTAACCACCATCATACTTAAGTTTTCTGCACAGTTCTCTAGACAGCCAAAATTGCAGGAAACGTGGATCTGAGTTGGATACCATTATTCAAATGCAGACAAAGAGCCTGGAGAAGAAAAGGAAGAAGGAAAGGAAGAACAAAAAGACGGTAAGGAACCTGGGGTAGAGCCTGGGTGGTGTCAAGACAAGCTTGAAGTTCCAAAACATCAGTTCTAGACAATGGTTTTGATATAGGCACATCTTGGATCAATGCTGACTTGTAACCCTGTCAAGAGATTAAATATGATCTGTGTGTTAGCCATGAATCACAATTGTTTATCAATGGAAAGCCAGTTAGATCATCAAAGGCCATACAGCCTCCAACCATATGAGAGTTAATGTCAACCTGATTGTTGACAAGAACAACTGATACAAAGACCATAGTTCTATTAACTCACAGAAAAAACTTTAAAAATAAATAAAAAAATATTACGGAAAACTTCGAAAAACTCAGCTTCTAAAAGGATTATGAGATGAAGAAGAATGAATACACAATAGTATACAAGCAGTTGCATGATCATAATTTTTAAAAGCACTTTATTATGCATCTTCTTCTGAAAAGCACTAGACCAAGTGATTAAAGGAGATTCAATGATACTGCTGAATTATTTCAAGTAACTACCTCAAAGATGTTTCAAAGGTTCATAACAAAAAAGAGTGGAATGCTACAAAATACTAATTGAATGTGAACTGTAATCACATGATTTCTCTTGACAGTTATTTAGATTATTCCCACTAAAAAATCAAAAGAGAAAATTGAAAACAAGATTTCTTGTGTGATGTCTGCAATGTTCCATTGGATCTTAAATAACCTACTGTAGTTTCAAAGGTGAGAAATGGCATGGGCTGGTTGGTACCACCAGCTGAAACCTTCTTGACAAGCTTAATCTGACGCCTCTCCCCACCTTCAATGCTAAGGCTGCTTCTAAGTGCACGATGAAGAAGACCCAGGTCTATAGTGAAGGCTATGCAATCGTCATTTTGGCTAGAGATCTTGTACTCCTCAAAAAGGGCGTCCTTTCTGAACTGGGCAATGCACTGGATCCCATTTGAATTGAGAAGGTTGTGCAGCAAGAAGACATGGTCCCGAGTCAGGTACATGTGACATATCCTGCCAATCTTGTCCAAAGAGGGTACAAACCCTGGCAAATGCTAACTTGTGAATCACTGAAAAGAGTAGCAGATAATAATAATTACACAAAACAAAGAGTAGCTGGATAATTTATCGAGTCTCACTCTTTTCCAGGAGATTGACACCAGTGTCAGTGAGGAAAGCCTTAAACTTCATATCTCTTGCTCAGTTATCACAAAATATATAAATAATCCTGCACATCCAATCCAAGGTTCATTGAGCAGTAGGCAAAGCATGAGTTATCTGAAAAACTAGAGAAGCAGCAATGATTTGGCCAAAATTTCAAGATCTTCATACAAGAAAAATAAGAATGCATTAACATTATAATTATATCTAAAGGCCTCATATTTCATAATCAACAGAAAGGTGAAAGAAGAGGTGGGTGAGAGATCAGCTTTTGTCCTTGACCAGGAACTACTCATCTGTCGTGACTCATCACCAAGTTCTCCGGCAAATACATACAAAAGTTGGTGTGCAAGCTTCACTTAAAAGACCAAACTGTGTTTTGCTAAAGGATACCTTATGCATGACATAAAACTTAATACGATTTGCCATGAAAGAATATTACAAGGACAAACAACCCAAAGCGTGAAACGGAATTCATGAATAAACAAATTTCAGAACAAACTAAACCATCCAGAACCAGTTAGGTCGGAGAGAATGCAAAATCCACGATCAATAATTGTAGAGGAAAAGAGTTTGGAAATTTTTATAATAAGTAAAATATCTTTCCGAATAATGGCATCCTTAATCCGTTGTGGGAAACTTAAATGCTTCGCGAAATGCTGCATGTAGTGGACGCTGCATCAAAGCTAGTTAACCAATTTCTCGCAAAAGCCCGAAACAGATGTAAATGGCCGCGGGGAGGGAAGCGTGAAGCAGACTAAGATTACGCAGACAGGAAGTACGATTTCGTCACAAACAAGACCAACATGAAATGGACAATTTCACCGATAGATATTGAAACATGGAAAAAAGAAAGACTAAATTTTCATTATGCGCCCGATAGAGCATGAAAATACCAGATAGTCCTCCTAAATCGCATCGGAATCTTCAGCCGCAGTTACGGCCTTAAGAGAAAAGTTCGATCATTGAGGTTTGCAATAGCAAACCAGAAATACAGAAACAGAGTCCCGTTTGCGCGTAAAAGAATTAAGTGTAGTGGCATGGGAAGGTCGAGACCCTCTTCTCTGTATTTGAAATTCGCGCGTAGAAATCATAAATAAATATTAGGTTTTAAATTATGATTTTGAAAAAATTATTTGTCCTTTTATGATGGAAGCTGATCCGGCTTCACGCTGAGCCTTATATACTTGCAAAAATAAACTGAGGCAGCGTTTGGGAAGGCTCTTTGATATAGAGCTTTTGGTAATTGGATCTTTGAAAGAGTTCTCTTTAGAGAAGAACTCTTTAGAAAAGAACTCTTTAGAAAAGAAAATCATGTTTGGTTATATTTATTAAAAAGAACTTTAATAAGTAGAAAAACCGTAAATTATGTTTGGAAGTAAAAATACAAAAGTGGCTTAAAGATGTATATTTACCATAATACCCTTGTAAATGAAATTAGTTGTTAAATAAATAAAATAATTTATTCAAAAAACTAAATTAATAAAATTAACATTGAGCAACTAGTGTTTCTCAAAATATTTTTTTTGCTTTTATAGATTTTATATTTTTCCTTTTTTCATGGTAATTAATATCACTTATTAAGCTGATATTCTAATTATCGGATTTATATCTACATATATTTTCTAACATATTCACAGTTATGATCTTGTTCCTTATTTTTATGAAATAATAAGAAAAAAAAGGTAGCATCCTCATCCTGGCCACGTCACTTTTCTCCTAAATTTTCCTCAACACTTACTTCCTTTCCGTCTTCCCTTGAAATCTTTAGGGTAACATTGGATTCACTTAAAATATTAGGGATATTAGTGTCCAAAAATTATGTCCAAGGGACTCCCGACGTTTTCGTCTCTTTGAAAGACTTATTTTTTGGCTCTTCCAAAGCGATAGAATTTGACTCCATCAAAGCAAACTTCACGATGGAGGAGGTGCATCCAAACATAAATTCTCGGTGCGGAGCCGCTTTTCTATCAGAAAAGCGACTTCAACGCAGAAAGAAGCGATGCCAAACGAACTTGATAATCTCCCTTCTACTTTTGTCAAAAAATATTTCTGTTCCAAAATTACCCTTACCTGCTTTTACATGAAATAATTTTAAAACAATATTTGAAGATATATGATATGAAGTACAAATTAACTATAAAAGTGAACAATTGAGAGGTTACAAGTATCTAATAAAATAAAAATAATATAAAATATCTTTTTTGTAATGAATGGTTAATTAATCTAACTAAAATAAAGAGCGGTGATATAAGTCCTGTGAGTTTTTACTTCCAAGACTTTACATCTTGACATGGTGTCCACGTCTAAGCTTAGCAACAGATAAACTTGGATATAAAATCTGCAAGATTTTAATTTTTTAATAAAAGTTATCAACTTATTCTATTTGTAACCCTAAAACCTAAATTTTCTCCAACATAGACCCCTAACTATACAGCCACGATGTAAAACCTAGAAGTATAATTAAAAAGTACTGATATCATTTTTCTAAAATAAAAGATTAATGGTAGGTGCACTTAGTCCACGTACGTGCTTGACTTTCATGCTGACGTCTTGGCTTAGGTGGCATCCACATCATAAGCCGTAGCGAGTATGAAAACTCCTGCGGCCTCCCTACGCATGACATGGACGCGAATTAACGGAACGAGTAATGCTATGCGAGGCTGTACGCCTCTGGGATACCTCCACGTCAGCTCCAAAGCAGCAAACCGGACGTCCCGGTTTTCACAACACACCGAAAAATGTCAAACGTATTTTTTTATAATTTGTTTTTTCGTCTCCCTAAGTTATCTTCCTTTCTCCCACTCCGTTCTCCCTCTCCCGCTCCGTTCTCCCCCTCTCCCGCTCCGTTCTCCCCCTCTGCCTCTCTGTTCTCCCTCTCCCTCTCTGTTCTCTCCTCTCCCTCCCTCTCCCTCTCCGTTCTCCCCCTCTCCGCTCTCCCTCCCTCTCCCTCTCTCCCCTCTCCCTTCTCCCTCTCCTCTCTCCTCTCCTCTCCTCTCTCCCGCTCCCTCTCTCCCCTCTCCTCTCCGTTCTCCCTCTCTCTCTCTCCCTCTCGCCTCTCCCTCTCCTCTCTCTCCTCTCTCCTCTCCCTCTCTCCGCTCTCCGCTCTCCTCTCTCCCTCTCTCCTCTCCTCCCCTCTCCGCTCTCTCTCTCTCCGTTCTCCCTCTCCTCTCTCTCTTCTCTCTCTCTCCTCTCTCCTCTCCTCTCCCTCTCTCTCCTCTCCGCCTCCTCTCCGCCTCTCTCCGCTTCTCTCTCTCGTTCCTCCTCTCCGCCTCCCTCTCCGCTCTCCCTCTCCGCTCCTCTCCGCTCTCCTCTCCGCCTCCCTCTCCGCTCCCTCTCCGCCTCCTCTCCGCCTCCTCTCTCCTCCTCTCCGCCTCCTCCTCCCTCTCCGCTCTCCTCCCGCTCTCCGCTCTCCCTCTCTCCGCTCTCTCCTCCTCTCTCCGCCTCCTCTCCGCCTCCCTCTCTCCGCCTCCTCTCCCTCTCCGCCTTTCCTCCGCTCCTCTCCGCCTCTCCTTCTCCGCTCTCCTCTCCGCTCTCCCTCTCCGCTCTCTCCGCCTCCCTCTCCGCCTCCCTCTCCGCTCTCCTCTCCGCTCTCCCTCTCCCCTCTCCGCTCTCCCTCTCCGCTCTCCTCTCTCTCCTCTCCGCCTCCCTCTCCGCCTCCCTCCGCTCTCCCTCTCCGCCTCCCTCTCCGCTTTCCCTCTCTCCCTCCTCCTCTCCGCTCTCCCTCTCCGCTCTCCCTCTCCGCCTCCCTCTCCGCCTCTCGCCTCCTCTCCGCTCTCCTCTCCTCTCCGCCTCCTCTCTCCGCTCCCTCTCCGCTCCTCGCCTCTCCGCCCCTCTCCGCTCTCCCTCTCCGCTCTCCCTCTCCGCTCTCCCTCCGCTCTCTCGCTCTCCCTCTCCGCCTCTCCCTCTCCGCTCTCCTCTCCGCTCTCCGCTCTCCTCTCTCTCCTCTCCCGCTCTCCTCTCGCTCTCCCTCTCCGCTCTCCTCCGCTCTCCTCTCCGCTCTCTCTCCGCTCTCTCCTCTCCTCTCTCCTCTCCGCTCTCCCTCTCCGCTCTCCGCTCCTCTCCGCCCCTCTCCGCCTCCGCCGCTCTCCCTCTCCGCCTCCTCTCCGCTCCCTCTCCGCCTCTCTCCGCTCTCCGCTCTCGCCTCCTCTCTCGCCTCCTCCTCCCTCTCTCCGCCTTCCTCTCCGCCTCCCTCTCCTCTCCCTCTCGCTCTCCTCTCTCTCTCCTCTCCGCCTCCCTCTCCGCTCTCCTCTCTCCGCTTCTCCTCTCCGCCTCCGCTCCGCTCTCCTCTCCGCTTCCTCTCTCCGCCTCCTCTCCGCTCTCCTCCCGCTCTCCGCCCGCCTTCCTCTCCTCTCCTCTCCTCCTCTCCGCTCCTCTCCGCCTCCCTCTCTCTCGCTTCTCCCTCTCCGCTCCCCTCTCCGCTCTCCTCCTCCTCTCTCCTCCGCTTCTCCTCTCCGCTCTCCGCTCTCCGCCTCCTCTCTCCGCTCCGCTCTCCCTCTCCGCTCTCCCTCTCTCCTCGCTTCTCCCTCTCCGCTCCTCTCGCTCTCTCGCTCTCCGCTCTCCTCTCCGCTTCTCCCTCTCCGCTTCTCCTCTCCGCTCTCCCTCCGCTCTCTCCTCTCCTCTCCGCTTCCCTCTCGCTCTCCTCTCCGCCTCCTCTCCGCTTCTCCTCTCCGCTCTCCCTCTCCGCTCCCTCTCCGCTCTCCTCTCTCCGCCTCCTCTCCGCTCTCCCTCTCCGCTCTCCTCTCCGCTCTCCCTCTCTCCTCCTCCCTCTCCTCCTCCTCTCCCTCTCCGCTCCTCCTCTCCGCTCTCCCTCTCCCTCCTCTCTCTCCTCTCTCCGCCTCCCTCCGCCTCTCCTCTCTCCGCTCTCCCTCTCCGCCTCCCTCTCCGCCTCTCCCTCTCCGCCTCCTCCGCCTCCTCTCCGCCTCTCCTCTCCGCCTCCCTCTCTCCGCCTCTCCTCTCTCCGCTTTCCTCTCCGCTCTCTCTCTCTCTCTCCGCTCTCCGCCTCCCTCTCTCGCCTCTCCCCTCTCCGCTCTCCCTCTCCGCTCTCCCTCTCCGCCTCTCCGCTCTCCGCTCTCCTCTCCGCTCTCCTCTCCGCTCTCCCTCTCGCTCTCTCTCTCCGCTCTCCCTCTCTCCCTCTCCGCTCTCCTCTCCGCTTCCCTCTCCCTCTCCGCCTCCCTCCTCCTCTCCTCCTCTCTCCCTCCCTCCGCTCCCTCCTCCTCTCCGCTCCTCTCCGCCTCTCTCTCCTCTCCTCTCCGCTCTCTCCGCTCTCCCTCTCCGCCTCCCCGCTCTCCGCTCTCTCTCTCGCTCTCCCTCCCTCTCCTCTCCGCTTCCTCTCCGCTCCTCCGCTCTCCCTCTCCGCTCTCTCTCTCCGCTCTCCCTCTCCGCTTCTCCTCTCCGCTCTCCCTCTCCGCTCTCCTCTCTCTCCGCTCTCCGCTCCCTCTCCGCTCTCCCCTCTCCGCTCTCCTCCGCTCTCCCTCTCCGCTTCTCCCTCTCCGCTTCCCTTCGCTCTCCTCTCTCGCTTCTCCCTCTCCGCTCTCCGCTTCTCCTCTCCTCCTCTCTCCTCCTCCGCCTCTCCTCTCCGCTCTCTCCTCTCCGTTTCTCTCCGCTTCCCTCTCCGCTCTCCCTCTCCGCTCTCCTCTCCCTCTCCTCCCTCTCCGCTCTCCCTCTCCGCTCTCCTCTCTCGCCCCTCCTCCTCCGCTCTCTCCTCTCCCTCTCGCTCTCCTCTCCGCTCTCCCTCTCTCCTCTCCGCTCTCCTCTCCGCTCTCCTCCGCTCCCTCTCCTCCTCTCGCTCTCCCTCTCCTCTCCGCTTCTCCCTCTCCGCTCTCCTCTCCGCTCTCCTCTCCGCTCCCTCTCCTCCCTCCGTTCTCTCTCCTCCCTCCGTTCTCCCTCTCCGTTCTCCCTCTCCGCTCTCCTCTCCTCTCCTCTCTCTCCGTTCTCTCTCGCTCTCCCTCTCCTCCCTCTCCCCTCTCCTCCCTCTCTCCCTCTCTCTCCTCTCCTCTCCTCTCTCCTCTCTCCCTCCTCTCTCTCCTCTCCGCTCCTCTCTCCCTCTCTCTCTCTCCTCTCCCTCTCTTCCTCTCTCCCTCTCTCTCTCTCTCCCTCTCTCCCTCTCTCCCTCCTCCTCTCTCTCTCTCCTCTCCTCTCTCTTCTCCCTCTCCTCTCTTCCTCTCCGTTCTCCCCTCTCCGCTCTCCTCTCCTCTCTCCCTCTCCCTCAATTCCGGCTTTAACATTTCGAACAACGGAGAGATGGAGAACAAGGGAGAGGGAGAACAAGGGAGAGAGAACAACGGAGAGAGAGGGGGAGAGAGGGTGAACGGAGAGGAGAAAAAAAATTGGAGAAAAAGTGGGAGACAAGGAGACAAAATAAAAACTAAAATATACACAATTATTTTTCTGTCTTTTGGGTAATGTGAAAACCGTAACATCCAGTTTGTAACTAACCTCTGTGAAGCCTGACGTGGATGCTTAGCGTTGGCGGTGTCCCAGAGGCGTACAACCTCGGTACACATAGCATTATTCTTAACGGAACCAATCCGTAACCCGAAGCCTAAATATGAGGGCACTGTAGTTAGTAGCTAGTCATATAGAAGCAACAAAATTTATTTCGATCTAGCTATAGCCTAGCTAGGTAGCTAGTATTTAACATTTGTACATTATTCTATATAGAACTGTCAAATGGCAACAAATTAATTAATATTTCTGAAAATCATACTATAAATGTGATAAAATGGAAATAATTACTAAATGAACAATTCGGAACTAATTAATTCTATTGATCGAAATGATCAGTCCAAGGAATGAGCGATTCGTTTGAAGTGTTGGACGTGGTCCTTAGAGAGGGCGACGCAGACATCGACGGAGCCCTTCTGTTTGTGGGAAGGCACGAACAAGGTCAGCCCTTCCACGGGCAGCTCCGACGGGAGGAAAGCGCAAGGGCCGCCACCGCCAAAGTCGAGCTCGTGGAGCTCGAAGCTCAACCAGCTATCGACTTCCATGTCCGGGCACAGAATATTCCCCTCCGCCGCCGCGGATTCCACCAGCCTCTCCCCCTTCGTCACCTCCCCGAAGTCGATGAACGACCGGAAATAAGCGTCGTCGACGCGAGCCACCGCGTCGCGGATCATTCTCGCCACGAACGAGTGGCTCTCGCAAGCCACCTCCTTAGCTCTCAGTCTCGGGTACGCCCACAACACCAGGTTCCCGTAGTACTCCGCGGGCATGGGAGGCCTCAACCGGGCTCGACCGTTGACGGCGATCCTCACCCGGGTGAACTCGTCGTCCCCGCCGAGTCCCCGAGCGAGCGTCATCTTCTTCCACACATGCGTGAGGAGACACACGAACGTGCTGTAACGCGTAGTACTAGTACTAGTACTACTCGTTGACCCGGAGACGACGACGTGTTTCTTGAGGCGGGCGACGAACTCGGCGGAGTAGTGAACGACGAGGTTGACGATGTTGGGCGCCGTCGCCGGAGAAGAAGTACTAGTACTCTTAGGGTAGTAGTACTGTTCCTTGAACTCGATATTCCGGTGGTTGAAATCGCACGTGGGGGGGTTCCTGGGGACGGCGACGGCGGCGCGGTCGTGATACGGGAGGACGTCAACGTCGAGGCCCCGGACCAGCCTCGCCCAGGCGGAGAGGAAGCAGTTTATGGACTGGCCGTCGGCGACGCGGTGGTGCGACGTGTGGCCGATCACCACCCCGCCGCACGTGTAGCGGTTGAGCTGTATCTGGAGCAGCTCCTCCACGTGTACTCCGACCGTGGGAGGGTGCAAAAACGTGAGCTCGTGGGACGGTTCCAGAGGGAGCTTTTCGTCCAGGGTGGACCCGATTCTGGTCTCCACGACCCGGACTCCGGCGCCGTTGAGGTGGATGCACTGCCGGCCTTGGTCGTCGACAGCGAGACGTCCGGCCAGGTGAGGGTAGATGTTGAGGGCTCGAGCGAGGCCTTGCATGAGGGCTTCGTTGGATGGCATGGGAGAACGGAAGGCGTACACGACGTTGACGTGGAGATCAAACGCGGCTCGGTCGAAGATATTCAGCGGAATTCTAGCGTTTGTGTGGGGATTGATGGCTGTTGGAGACGGCTTCAAGATGGTGCTGTTCACGATCTCAATCGCCATTAATTGCCGATCTTTTTCGAAGCAAGCTTATACGTACGCAAAAAAAAAAAAAAGGCTCCTATAGGCGCTACTTTTTCTTCGAGATCAATGACTATGAAATCTGCATCGACAACTCCTTGTTATTTATAGGGAAGAAATCAAGGAGATCTAGTGCATTTTTTCAAAATCGTGCACGGTGCATATACTGCAGGGCAGTCGCCATATAAACGAACGACTTTTCAATATTGATGGGTACTTGCGCAGTAGCTAGCTTCGTATTTGCATGGGATTCAACTGGATTTGGAAGGTGGAACAAACGTACGAAAAGTACGTACGTGACTTTTGGTAAAAAGAGAGCATGAAGAAATCAGGGGATCGATGGAGTCAAGCGGCCGGCGAGCAATATTAGTGCTGGTAAAATGTGGAAGAGAACTATTCTAGCTAGGTATACTTTCATAGAATATCAGTTAGCCACCTTACCGGAGTTACAATTTGAAACGCGTTATTACATGCATGGTTACAATAGGCTAATAATGTAACATTATTAATATGTTAATCCACACGTTTCTTTTATTTATTTATTTATTTGTACACATGATGCCGTCTCGCTTTCTTTTTCTTAATTAAATAGCATGTTTAGAAAAAAAATAATCTTTTTACTCAAAATTGTACTCCCAGACAATATAAACCCGTGTTTTTCCGGTACTGCATGTGCAAAGCACGAACAATGAGATCGGCACGCGCGTCTTCTCCGACTAAATTAACGAGACTTCTAATTTTGCATGAGATCGAGCTCCGACGTCGCACATTCATTAAGACCCCAACGTTGTTAACTTTGGTTGAATATGATCTAGCTAGTTGACTGAATCCTTCGTGGGCGGCAGGTTCATTCTCAAGGTAAGAAATACAAACGTAACGGAAGCATATTGAGTTTTTTTTTTTTTCTTAATTGAATGTTGGAACGTTTACCAATTCTTCAGAGCGCAGAAAGACAACAAGAACTAGCTCAGGCCGCCTACCAATTAAAATGTATCGAAAATCCATATTGAGCAGCAGCAGCTTTCAGAATATCAGTCCAACTTTGCTCTTTTCAAACTTCGAATATGAAATGGTAAAGTTCTTTAGGCACGCATCTTACTTTTCAGATTGATGACGTTATAGCAGATCATTTGCAGACGGTATATACAAATCACCCGTAAATATTTGTTATGGTTCAACTATATATTGTTGGACCAGTGGGTACGAAAACATCTAATTAAAAAATAATTAGGAGACAAACAACGCTTTAATTTAACTACAAAATGAAATCAAACAAACTGACCGGTATTTCGTAATGAAGAAAATCTGCAAACAAAGATTAGAACAATTTATAATATAGAGGTTTTCTATTTCAGATAACTTAGAACAGGATTGCTAACACGTCCAATTATAAAATTAAAATTAATCAACATTCTGAATCCATGCAAGATGTAAATTTATAGTAGATCTGAAGCAAACGAATTCCAATGTGACAAAACAAAGGAATGACCCAAAAGACGCTTTTAGGATTGATACAACAGAATAATTATTAGTCCTATAAAATACTAACAATAGCTTGACCAAACAATCAGGGCTAAAAAAATACAATTGCAGCCTCTAGTTGAGATACTTTCAGATAAAAATCAGATTAAAATAACAATCTCATCAGATTGAATCAAAATAAAAACTTATCAGCTGCGGCATGAAAAAATCCACTGCCTCAAAGATGTTATCGGCTACCACGGTGCAGAGTTATGAGCCAAGTGTCCCCCATTGTTATGTAGCACTCTCAGAGGGACGTGCACTCGTAGACGTCGGAGTCTTTCAAGAACCCAAAACAAAGAAGATCTGTGCTTGAGACGATTCTGAACCAGAGAATAAATAGCACGACACATGAAGAAACTTTGCTAGAAGAAGACAACAAGAGATTTTTGCCTTTCATTGGAAGAACACAACAAGAAATTTTCGATATTTTGTGGAAAAAGACAGCAGGGGTTTTTCCATGCTTAGAGGAACCCTATTTTATCCCCAAAATCACTAATGGACGAAATTGAATCCACCTGCCAATTGTCAAATATCTCTTCGTGCTAGAAAAGAAAAAAAGGGGGAAAGATGACAGAAAAAGAAAATAGAACCCTCTGAAAAATTAACCAAACAGAAACAAATGACAGAGTGTCATGCTCAAGAAGACGTAAGAAAAACGAGAAACAGAAAATTGATCAAAAGAAAAGCCATGTCATGATATGGGCAAACCCAACTTAGGCAACTGAAAAATA
Organism: Aristolochia contorta; assembly: GCA_022405105.1. Taxonomy (NCBI): domain Eukaryota; kingdom Viridiplantae; phylum Streptophyta; class Magnoliopsida; order Piperales; family Aristolochiaceae; genus Aristolochia; species Aristolochia contorta. The sequence goes on along the minus strand of CM039665.1, from coordinate 35,092,775 downwards.
AAGAAAACCCTAACCCGAATTGAGGAATAACGTACCCAAAATCAAAACCTCATTGCCCGAAATGTAGATTACAACTTGAGTTTGGAAACGAAGAATAACCTAGAAATTGAAAACCCTAAATCGATTCTGAAAATCGAATCGGTCACTGTCGCGCCCCCTCATCAGAAAAGGCTGCCTCTCGTTTGCTTGTTGTCGGAAATCGCATTGCCATGAAGAACGGGAAACAAAAGATCGTAAGGGAAGGTAAGAGCTCCGTAAGGATGGAATCGGGAAGGCGAGAGAGGGAAATCGCGTTGCAAACTTGGACATAAATAATTAGGGTGAAATTAAGTGGCTCACCGGCGGTTCAAAATGCCCGGTGTGCCAACTAAGACCGGCGCTCTAATTTTACTATGACCGCCGGTAGGTTAGAGTCTATGGGCGCCACCACTACAATCTGCATTTCTTCTAGTGTGCTATCCAAATGATCAACCGCTACAGTGCTACTGCCATATAAAAAATATATATTTATACACGTATCAATAGTAATCCTCGAACAGAAATTATTAGAAATAAATACAAAGAATGAAATTATTTATATATATCTCAAGTGAAAATTAAGTACATCGTTCATGTATATATAATAACAAGTAATAGCTAAGAAGGATCAGATTGTTGATCATATATAGAGCACTATAAATGTCGTCTATATATATATATATATATATATATATATATATATCTAGTCCAGTGAGTAAGCAATTTGTTTGAAGGTGTCCACGTGATCGTCGGCCACCGCAACGAAGACATCGACGGAGCCCTTCTCCTTGTAAGAAGGCACAAACAGGAAGAGCCCTTCCACGGGCAGCTCCGCTGGAAGGAAGGCGCAGGGCGCGCCGCCGCCGAAATCCAGCTCGTGGAACTCGAACCTCAACCAGCTATCCACCTCCATGTTCGGGCACAGCATGTTCCCCGTCGCCGCCGCAGAGGAGTCCAGGTTCTCAGAATTAGAGAGCTGCAGCTCGGCGCCGAAGTCGACGAAGGACTGGAAATAGGCGGCGTCGACGCGAGCGACGGCGTCGTGGATGGCCCTAGCGACGGAGGCGTGGGTCCCGGCGACGAGGTCCTTGACTCTCAGCCTCGGGTACGCCCACAAGACGAGGTTCCCGAAGTACTCCATGGGAACGGCGGGTCTCATCCTGGCTCGGCCGTTCACGGCCACCCTCACCTGGGTCGTCTCGTCGGCGTCGAGGCCGCGCGCGAGCGTCAGCTTCTTCCACATGTGGGTGAGGAGGCACTCGAAGGTGCTGTACCGCGACCCCGCGCCGTGGCACACGCGTTTCTTCAGCCGGGTCACGAACTCGGCCGGGTAGTGAATCACCAGGTTCACTATGTTGGACGACGTCGAGTACTCCGGAGTCGGAGTCGCCGCCTGGAGGAGTGGTGGTACTTTCCCCCTGAACTCGATGGCGCGGTGGTTGAATTCGCACGTGGGGGGGTTCCTGGGGACGGTGACGGCGGCCCGGTTGTGGTAAGGGAGGACTTCGACGTCGAGGCCGCGGACGAGGCGGGCCCAGGCGGAGAAGAAGAAGCTCATGGATTGGCCGTCGGCGACGCGGTGGTGGGCCGTCTGGCCGATCACTAAACCGCCGCAGGCGTAGCGGTTGAGCTGTATCTGGAGCAACGCCTCAGCTCCTTCGATGGGGGGGTGCAGGTTGGTGAGCTCGTGGGAGGGCTCGAAGGGGAGCCGCTCCGCCACCGTCGTCCCGGCGATCTCCGTCTCCACCAGGCGAACGCCGGCGCCGTTGAGGACGATGCAGGGACGGCCTTCCTCGTCGTCGGCGAACCGCCCGGCTAGGTGGGGGTAGATGTTGAGAGCTTCCGCGAGTCCCTGCATGAGAGCTTCGTTGGAGGGCATGGGCGGGCGGAATGCGTACAGAATTGTGACGTGGAGATCGAAGGCGGCTCGGTCGAAGATCGTGAGCGGGATTCTGGCGTTTGTGTGGGGATTTTGCTCTCCTACTGCTGAAGGAGATGGTTTCAAGATGGTGTCGTTCACTATCTCAAGAGCCATTTCTGATACCATCCTTCTTCTTTCTAATCTGCAAAGTGAAGCCTGGCCTCTCTGATGAGGGGGGGAATCCAAAAAGAAATAAACGACTCCTCTGAAATATCTAATCTCAGTTCTAGCTTCTTCTTCGAGCTGATTGACTGACTATGTTGTGAAGCACGGATCCCGGACCCGGGTATTTATACATATTGAAGAATATTATTATCCAATTCGAACTATACAAACTAGAAAGCGTGGCCGTCGGCGAGGACTATTTCTATAATGGGACACGGCTGTATGTCCATGTGGATTTCGACTAGTCAAACACTAATTGGTAGAATTTTTTGTCGTAAAGCATAAATTACGTACGGATATATACAGAAGTTACTAATTGATCAATGTTGAAAATCCAAAGGCAGTCAAGCAGCCAACACATGTAAAGCGCCGTTCCAATAGAAGAAGACTTCTCATTTCGCCTCCTAGTGGTGGGTACGTCGTACGTAGCCACGTCCTTACCCACTATACGACGCGTTCACATATGCAGCTGCATATATACACTATCAACTGTGGATCCAACCACCCACCAAGTCGCCGCCGCCGCCGCCGCAGGCCGGCGACTCACCATATTTTGATCGATTCGACCTTCCCAGGAAATTACGTTTGTGCTCACGATATGAAGCTACCAATATTATTCGTAGTTACTTCGTGAGGACTCAATTACTCTTGAGAGTACTCCATATTATATGCCATATTCCATTATATTGCAGTTAAAAACATTCTACAGTGCAAGGTTTATCAATAAATTACTTGTAGTTAAGAAGCAGCTCATTCTACACTAATAACTGCGGACTCGTGGACCTAGTTGAGAGAAAATATTCTTCAACAAATATTTTTATTTAATTACTTAATCAGTTTTATTTATTGGAGAAGAATTCTCACATATTCTATTTAACAATGATTCACAAGGCAGCCGGTTAATAGACCACGGATCAATTAACTCAATTAGTACGTACTTGGGATTGAAATGGCCATATATTATATAGTGAGTGCTAATCATCGATTAACATTAACTAAAGAGTTTTTTATATTTGATTTTTTTCGTTGTTTATAAATATGGCACGTTAATTTGTTTTGATCTTTCGTGTACATATATAGTGGTCAGGTTAATTTCATGGCGAGGGTGAACAGTTAAGGGACTGATCTGCAACAGCTCAACAGCTCCCAGACCTCGTCCAAGACGACCTTCCTTTAAACTCGATCCATTAAGGTACGTTGGAGGTGACGACCGAGTTGACGTTGATCGGAGACCTCACCAAATTCTGATATTATTCCATATTAAGGGGGATGCAGGTTGTCCAAGTTCACAAGAAAATTTCTAAAATATCGATCATCTCACTCGTTTCCCGAAATGCTTGCGAACCATGCATATAGTTAAAGCAAGAAAGGTCAGTTTGCTTATTCCGGCCATCGAAGACGCTACGACGCTACCTTATCCATATTCACAGCAGAAAACATCGCATAACACCAAAAAAAAAAAAAAGTCTTCAAAAAGTGCTCTCCATCACCTTATTTCCCAGCAGCTTCTTTCAGAGAAGTCTTAGTCAATCTTTGAATTTTGACAAACGTATGAGGCTTAATTAGATGTTGGCACAGATCAAATGGATTAAACTGGAAACAGGATACATAACGAGTCCCTTCTCTCGTCTCCGTGTCCACATTGTGATACACCGGAGTTAAGACCCGTCTCGTCTCCGCGTCCACATTGTGATACGTACACTGGAGTCAAGACTCGTCTTTGAAATTATAGAGCTAGCGCGCACGTTTTCAAGCTACATTAATGTTCGACTTACTGCGCTCGTTTTGTTCACACGCAAGAATCAATTTGGCCTTCACGAAATTTCGCGTTTCCTTTGCATAAGATTGACCTGAACCGCAACTTGCAGAGGTTGGTGAAGCTGCAAACAGGTAAGAGGTGGTCAGAGTTTGAACGCGGGATATGACGAAGGTTGTGCAGCAAGAAGACATGGTCCCGAGTCAGGTACATGTGACATATCCTGCCAATCTTGTCCAAAGAGGGTACAAACCCTGGCAAATGCTGACTTGTGAATCACTGAAAACAGAAGCAGATAATAATAATTACACAAAACTAAGAGTAGCTGGATAGCTTATCGAGTCTCACTCTTTTCCAGGAGATTGACACCGGTGTGATCAGTGAGGAAAGCCTTAAATTTCATATCTCCTGCTCAGTTATCACAACATATACAAATAATCCTGCACATCCAATCCAAGGTTCATTGAGCAATAGCAAAGCACGTGTTATCTGAAATACTAGAGAAGCAGCAATGATCTGGCCAAAATTTAAGGCACTTCATACATGAAAAACAAGAATGCATTAAGACCCCAACGTGTTAACTTTGGTTGAATATGATCTAGCTAGTTGACTGAATCCTTCGTGGGCTAGCTGCTGGTTCATTCTCAAGGTAAGAAATACAAACGTAACGGAAGTATACTGAGTTTTTTGTCTTAATTGAATGTTGGAACGCTTAACAATTCTTCACAGCGCAGAAAGACAACAAGAACCAGCGCAGGCCACCTACCAATTAAAATTTATCGAAAATCCATATTGAGCAGCAGCAACTTTCAAAATATCAGTCCAACTTTGCTCTTTTCAAACTTTGAATATGAAATGGTAAAGTTCCTTCTATAAATACAGGCACGCATCGCACTCTTCAGATTGATGACGTTATAGCAGATCATCATTTGCAAACGGTATATACAAATCACCCGTAAATATTTCTTAAGGTTGAACTATATATATGCAGGAAAAAAAACTCTTCATCAAAAAATAGGACGTACTCTTCAAATGTCTTATATTAGCCGAATTGATTTGTAGTCGTATAATCCCTCATCGTATATAGTGGAATTCCTGTACCCCAGGTTGTCCTTCACGAGTGACGGAGTGATCCCCAATAAATCTCCTTAATTCATTGTTAGTTACGTTCTAATTAATTATGCGTGTGGATCCTTTTACATATCCCTGGGTCGAAGGATTTTCCTACAGAATGGTACTGTAGGAAAATTCCTGCATGAGATAACCGAGTTGGAGGTTTCATTGCTTAATTAGCTAGTAGTAATTTGGACCCAGCTTTTTATCTCCCTTTCGTTGGTTAGACGTAGTAGGTTTAATAGTTGAATGGTCGGGTTCATCTTAATTTACAAGGGTTTTCCCTGCACTAATTACTCTATTTCCCGATCTAGCTAATGGCCCAGAGGTTGGTGCATATCCATTTTTGTTTGGTTCGTGAGGCAACCACGAGCTAGCTAGGATTGAGCAGTACTTGATCATATATAGCGCTGAACTCAAGAAATTAACCAATCGAGCCAAACTAGAAAAAATATGAACAAAGGTTTTTCTGCATCTGATCAAGCAAAACCTAACGATCGATGAAATTAAATCAGTCGAAAATTGTACTGAATTATTAAAGAACCAGTGCAGTGTATTTTTTTTTAAAAAAACGAATAAGCTAGCCACATCAAAATTAAGACTAACTCCGTCTAAAACGAGAAAGTAATTTCCGGACACTTGGAAATATTCTAAACGATAATCAAGGTGCAGATCACTTACTATTCGGATGATCAGTATTAGTGGCATTATCAAATTAATTGGTTGAGATCACCTCTCTGCACATTAGTTACTATTAGTACTGCTATCCAAATATATGATCAACTGCTACACGACTACCAAATAAATACATCGAAAAGATGCATATTTATACATGCATCACTAGTACTCCACGAACAGTAATTATTAGTTATAATTATACAAAGAATGAAATTATTTAAATATATCTCAAGTGAAAAATTAAGTACATCATGTATATATAATAACAATTAATAGCTAGCTAGGAAGGATCGATCAGATTGTTGATCATATATATATATAGAGCATTAACGTCGTCGTCAATATATCTAGTCCAGTGAATAAGCAATTTGTTTGAAGGTGTCCACGTGATCGTCGGCCACCGCAACGAAGACATCGACGGAGCCCTCCTCCTTGTAAGAAGGTACAAACAGGAAGAGCCCTTCCAGGGGGATCTCCGCGGGGAGGAAGGCGCAGGGCGCGCCGCCGCCGAAATCCAGCTCGTGGAACTCGAACCTCAACCAGCTATCCACCTCCATGTTCGGGCACAGCATGTTCCCAGTCGCCGCCCAGGAGGAGTCCAGGTCCTCAGAATTAGAGAGCTGCAGCTCGGCGCCGAAATCGACGAAGGACTGGAAATAGGCGGCGTCGACGCGAGTGACGGCGTCGTGGATGGCCCTAGCGACGGAGGCGTGGGTCCCGGCGACGAGGTCCTTGACTCTGAGCCTCGGGTACGCCCACAAGACGAGGTTCCCGAAGTACTCCATGGGAACGGCGGGTCTCATCCTGGCTCGGCCGTTCACGGCCACCCTCACCTGGGTCGTCTCGTCGGCGCCGAGGCCGCGCGCGAGCGTCAGCTTCTTCCACATGTGGGTGAGGAGGCACTCGAAGGTGCTGTACCGCGACCCGCCCTGGCACACGCGTTTCTTCAGCCGGGTCACGAACTCGGCCGGGTAGTGAATCACCAGGTTCACTATGTTGGACGACGACGTCGACTCCGGAGTCGCAGCCGGGAGTGCCGCTTCCGTGAACTCGATGGCGCGGTGGTTGAACTCGCACGCGGGGGGGTCCCTGGGGACGGAGACGGCGGCGCGGTTGTGGTAAGGGAGGACCTCGACGTCGAGGCCGCGAACGAGGCGGGCCCAGGCGGAGAAGAAGCAGCTCATGGATTGGCCGTCGGCGACGCGGTGGTGGGTTGTCTGGCCAATCACCAAACCGCCGCAGGCGTAGCGGTTGAGCTGTATCTGGAGCAGGGCCTCAGCTCCTTCGATGGGGGGGAGCAGGTTGGTGAGCTCGCGCGAGGGCTCGAAGGGGAGCCGCTCCGCCACCGTCGTCCCGGCGATCTCCGTCTCCACCAGGTGAACGCCGGCGCCGTTGAGGACGATGCAGGGACGGCCTTCCTCGTCGACGGCGAACCGCCCGGCGAGGTGGGGGTAGATGTTGAGAGCTTCCGCGAGTCCCTGCATGAGAGCTTCGTTGGAGGGCATGGGCGGGAGGAAGGCGTACAGAATTGTGACGTGGTGATCGATGGCGGCTCGGTCGAAGATCGTGAGCGGGATTCTGGCGTTTGTGTGGGGATTTTGCTTTACTACTACTGAAGGAGATGGTTTCAAGATGGCGTCGTTCACTATCTCAAGACCCATTTCTGATACCATCCTTCTTCTTCTTAATTTCTAATTTCTCTGCACCAAATTAGCTAGAAAATGAAGCCTGCAGGCCTCTCTGAGCTTGGGGGGAAAGAAGTACTAAACAACTGCTAGATCTGAAATATCTAATCTCAGTTCTAGCTTGTTCTTCGAGCTGATTGACTGACTATTTTGTATGAAGCACGGATCCCGGACCCGGGTATTTATACATATTGAAGAATATTATTATCCAATTCGAACTATACAAACTATACAAAGCGTACCCGTCGGCGAGGACTTTTCCTATAATGGGACACCGCTTCATGTCCATGTGGATTTCGACTAGTCAAACCCTAATTAGTAGAATTTTTTCGTAAAGCATAAATTACGTACGGATATATACAGTGATTACTGATTGATCTTTGTTGAAAAACCAAAGGCAGTGAAGCAGCCAACACAGCGGCGCCGTTCCAATTAATGGATCAGAAGGCTTCTCATTCCCCTCCCCTAGTGATGAGTACTCACGTCCTTACCCAGTATATATACGACGCGTTTACATATACAGCTGCATATATACACGATTAACAGTGGATCCAACCATCCACCAAGTCGCCGCCGCCGCCGCCTCCGGCGGCACACCATATTTTGATGGAGCGACCTTAATTCCCAGGAAAGTAGGTTTGTGCTCATGATATGAAGCCACCATGCGCAGTTACTTCGTGAGGACTTAATTACTCTTGAGAGTACTCCATATTATATTCCATATTCCAGTACTGCAGTTAAACTTGGTAAACTATATAAATTTGAAACATTCTACAGTCAAGGTTTATCAATAAATTACTAGCTAGTAGTTAAGATGCTGCTCATTCTACACAAAAGTACGGTCTCTCGGACCTATTTGAGAGGATATATTCTTCCACAAATATGTTTTTTTAATTGCTTAATCAGTTTTGTTTATTGGAGATAAAATTCTCACTTCTTCTATTTTACAAGAATAATTCTATGTGTACAATACTGTTTGGGTACATTTTGGGTACACCCTACTGTAGAAAAGGGACCCTAAGAGAAATATTTTAATACCCCACTTCTACATTGAGGGGTGTACCTAAAATATAAGCAAACTGCACGCCTAGCATTACTCATTTAATTTAACAATGATTCACAAGGCAGCCGGTTAAAAGATTTCTTTGCTCCTTGGAGGGACAACCAGGGATCAAGTCAACTAGTACGCACTCGGTATTGAAATGGCCATATTATCTGGTGCCAATCATCCATTACCATTAACGGTTTTTTATATATGATTTTTTTCGTTTGTTTATAAAAATGGCAGGTTAATTTGTGCTGATTTTACGTGTACATATATAGTGGTGAGGTTTGTTTCATGGCGAGGGTGAATATTTAAGGGACGACTGATCTTCAACAGCTCAACAGCTCCCAGACCTCGTCCAAGACGACCTTCCTTTAAACTCGATTCATTAAGGTACGTACGTAGGAGGTGACGACCGAGTTGACGTTAATCAAGGACCTCACTCTCGTTTAACGAAATGCTCCCGAACCACATAAAATGTCGATCACCTCACTCTCGTCTCCCGAAATGCTCGCGAACCACATAGTTAAAGCAAGAAATGACAGTTTGTCTTTTTCGGCCATCGAAGACGCTACGCCACTACCTTATCCATATTCACAGCAGAAATGACCGCACCCTCATCGCCATTCCCTGCAGCTTCTTTCAGAGAAGTCTTGGTCAATCTTTGAAATTTGAGAAACGTATGAGGGTTAATTAGATGTTGGCACAGATCAAATGGAAACTGGAAACTGGAAACTGGATACATAACAAGCACGAAATTTCAAGCTACATTAAGACTCGACTTTGAAATTATAGAGCTAGTGCGCAAGTTTTCAAGCTATGTACATTAATGTTCGACTTACTGCGTTCGTTTTGTTCACACAAGAACCAATTTGGCCTTCACGAAATTCCGCGTTTCCTTTGCTTAAGATTGACCTGAACCGCAACTTGCAGAGGTTGGTGAAGTTGCAAACGGGTAAGAGGTGGTCAGAGTTTCAGGCACCAATGCATCGTCAAATTAAGAAATTGAACGCGGGATGTGACGAAGGAGCTTATCACTTACTTGTCCTCGTGACACCGGCGTTATCTAATCTTAAATACATAAGGAATAACAGGACTTGGTTTTTCAACAATCACAGACTTCGAAAAGAGTAATGCTAGCAGTGCGGTTGTACCTCCCCAGCACCTATCCGATGTACAGCCAATAAGAAAACTTGAAAAATAAAAATTAATTAATTTATAAAACATTAAATTATAAAGGATAATCCCCTAGTTAACTATGTTTAGCATTTTCCCCTTGAAAACCCTTATAAAAATAAATAAGTTCATCGATTTTTAATTAGGCTTTTTTAATTTTGTCCACTTTGTCAATGGTTTTTTTCTTTAATATATATGATCCATTATTTCATTATTTACAGAGAATATTCGTGGTAACAAGTGCTACTAATTAATAGAGTTGACATGCACGGTATGTCGTTTGCACCTACTATATTAACTTGTTGGTTTCTTACCTATCCTAGTTCGGTCAGGTTTTACAAAACGCTTTTGTAATCATGTAAACTCCAGAATGGGTTGGATTGGTCAAAACCTGTTCGATCCACTAGGCTGTTTATTAAAACAGGATTTGGGGAATAGTGTTTAATTAAATCATATATTATACCATAAATTTTTTTTATTCATGTAATTTTTTTGACTATTTTACCTTATTTTATAAATATATAAAATTATATTAAGCAATAGATATTTTTAAACCTCATATATTTTAATGATAAAATATATATAATAGACTTTTATACATAAATTCATTGCACTGGATAGTGTTCTTGTATCTAAAATATAGTGAAGCATGTGGAATTGAATGGTTACAATAAGTGTTTTAAAAGCTGAACCGCCCGCCCTTGCCTCTTTGATCGGGTTCAATCGGAACCGGGGCTTAGAATAGTATAGTTTGCTTAATAACCCGTAAAAGTTAAAAACCGGATGACACGGCCAATTTTATTGGTTCAACTGTTGAACCATTAAATGGACTGAACCGGTTGAACTGGTCTAGTTACCATTGACCAAAACCATATAAATTAACTTTAGACATGAACCATTTAAATTCATCAAGTTTTAATTAGGCTAATTACTTTTGTCCACTTTGTCAATGGTTTTTTTCTTTAATATATATGATCTACTATTTCATTATTTATAGAGAATATTCGTGGTAACAAGTGCTACTATTTAATAGAGTTGAACTCGTAAAAGTATCTTAATTTGTTGGTTTCATAGCTATCCCAGTTCTGTCGGGGTTTTACAAACTCCGGAAAGGGTTGGATTGGTCAAAACCTGTTCGATCCACTAGGCTTTTTAATAACACTGGATTTGGGGCATAGTGTTTAAATCATATATTGTATTTGTACTCCCTTCTATAGGCAATATACATTCATGTAATGGGTTTTACAAGTTTGAGTAGATTGTGCTGAGAGCTTTCCTATTCAGATTCTCAGGTCTCGATGATTTTTTTTTTCAAACTAAGATGGCAATGACAAGTTAAAGTCACTGCAAGTATTTCTTCCATAATTGATCTTATGTGTTAATTTGAAGCTGGATAGCTTTGCAATAGCATACAGGTTACGCAATCCGAACCCGTCAAGTGCAGATCTCATCCTTTTCAGCCAAATAATGCAGTTAGAGGAAATGCAAATTTTTCAGATTTTAACTTTCCCTTTACAGCAAGAAAATCTCCTTACTCCAATACTTCCTTTGTAGCAATCACTCTAATATTGAAATGCTTCGAATAACTACCATTTTTCATCCTAATATTTGTTCCTATCTATTTGATTAGTTACTTGATAAAAAGGATTATAATATCATTTCAGCATTTTATTTGTGCTCCCTTCTATAGGCAATATACATTGTAATGGGTTTTACAAGTTTGAGTAGATTGTGCTGAGAGTTTTCGTATGAGTCAAGTTGACTTGAATCAATTTCTGGGAGAAAATGGAAAGATTTATGGTTAAAAGGATACAAGAGGTTTTTTCCTTCTCCATATATATCATATGTTGATGTGATCAATTCTACAATATTCTTTAAACATTGAGATGAATTATCATAGGATGAAGTTCAGAGGCTAATATTCATTTCGAATCAAGGGGCTGATTGATAATAATTTTACAATTAAATACAATTCTAATCTTCTTAAATATAGTATTCTTTTTCCAAGACAAGAAAGTGTTAATCTTCTTAAAAGAAATCAGTCATCTTTTAATAACGGTCATTAACACATTGATTGGAGTCTTTGTTTGAATATAATATGCTCTTTAAATTTTTTCTTGTCTCTTCAGTTTCTGATTGGTGCTTGAAATTAAGTGTTGAATAGAGCAACCCCTTTAGTGTGGACTCGTTTTAGGTGAAGAATCATCCATCTTTAACATCATCTATTTTTGACAGTTCTTCGTGCCAACTACATGTGGTACCCATTAACTCTATATAGATTTTGTTAGTTTTGAGTAATTGTTGCTCTATTTAGATAGGATGAGTTTACTCTAAGAGATACAAAAGGATGGACATTGAGGTATTAGAAAAATGACCTGTTAGGATCTTCTGAAACTTTGTTACTTGAGTGATATGTGACGTATATTTTGTATCTTTATTTCCAACATGTTTTCTTCTAAAGCTCATGTAATATTATTATCTTTGTGCAGGAGGGGAAAGAACTCTGTCTAAGCACAATCCAACAGGTTAAATTATTGTAAAAGTTTGAATTATTTTAGTACTGCTACTAACTCTTCTTCTGCTCCCACTGGCAGTAAGCAAGCCCAAAGAAGTAGATTGTGCCAAGAGCTTTGTATTAGTCCAGTTGATTTGAATCAATTTTTTGGTAAAGATGGAAAGATTTATGGTTAAAAGGATTTAAAGGTTATTTCCTTCTCCATATCTCATATGTTGATCTGATCAATTCTGCAAAATTAATTAAACATTAACTTTAAAAAAATTTAATTAAACATTCAGATGAATTATCATTGGATGAACTTCATTGGCTAATATTCACTTCGAATCATGGGGCTGATTGAATTTATAGTCGTCACTCTAGTCAAGGAAAATGCATTTTCGACTTTGAAAATTGAGGAGCCATAACCAGCATCAGAACCACCAGATTTGACAGCAGTAGCAACATTCTAACCTTGAACTCCAAGAACTCTCAATTTGCGAAACTCAGTCCCTACGGTGACAAAAGTGGTGGATACATGTAAACGCAGATCTCCGTACTGCGTAATAGAGACGCGCGTCCAGAAAGTCTCCAGTGTGCTTCAGTCGATCAACTTGATGCTGCAACTGATTAAGATCAGGAACCTGAACCAGAGTCTGTTCCAGATAGAAAGACTGTAAGCTGCAAAACCAAACAGGATAAATGAAGGAAGCATAGATTACTGAGCTGTCAAGAATTTCTAAACTAACCACCATCATAATTAAGTTTTCTGCACAGTTCTCTAGACAGCCAAAATTGCAGGAAACGTGGATCTGAGTTGGATACCATTATTCACATGCAGACAAAGAGCCTGGAGAAGAAAAGGAAGAAGAAAAGGAAGAAGAAAAAGACAGCAAGGAACCTGGGGTAGAGCCTGGGTGGTGTCAAGACAAGCTTGAAGTTCCAAAACATCAGTTCTAGACAATGGTTTTGATATAGGCGCATCTTGGATCAAAGCTAACCCTGTCAAGCGATTAAATATGATCTGTGTGTTAGCCATGAATCACAATTGTTTATCATTGGAAAACCAGTTAGATCATCAAAGGCCTTACCGCCTCCAACCATTTGAGAGTTAATGTCAACCTGATTGTTGACAAGAACAACTGGTACAAAGACCACAGTTCTATTAACTCACAGAAAAATTTTTAAAAATAAATAAGAAAATATTACGGAGAATTAAAAACTCAGCTTCCAAAAGGATTACTCTGAACACAGTCACTAGCCTTCAGAAGTGAGGAAATGAGATGAAGAAAAATGAACACACAACAGTATACAAGCAGTTGCATGATCATAATTTTTAAAAGCACTTTATTATGCATCTTCTTCTGAAAAAGCACTAGACCAAGTGATTAAAGGAGATTCAATGATACTGCTGAAAATTTTCAAGTAACGGGCTCAAAGATGTTTCAAAGGTTCATAACAAAAAAGAGTGGAATGCTACAAAATACCAATTGAATGTGAACTGTAATCACATGATTTCTCTTGACAATTATTTAGATTATATCCACTAAAAAAATCAAAGGAGAAAAATGAGAACAAGATTTCCGGTGCGATGTCTGCAATGTTCCATTGGATGTTAAATAACCTATACTGTAGTTTCAAAGGTGAGAAATGGCATGGGATGGTTGGTACCACCAGCTGAAACCTTCTTGACGAGCTTAATCTGACGCCTCTCCCCACCTTCAATGCTAAGGCTGCTTCTAAGTGCACGATGAAGAAGACCCAGGTCTACAGTGAAGGCTATGCAATCGTCATTTTGGCTAGAGATATTGTACTCCTCAAAAAGGGCGTCCTTTCTGAACTGGGCAATGCACTGGATCCCATTTGAATTGAGAAGGTTGTGCAGCAAGAAGACATGGTCCCGAGTCCGGTACATGTGACATATCCTGCCAATGTTGTCCAAAGAGGGTACAAACCCTGGCAAATGCTAACTTGTGAATCACTGAAAACAGTAGCAGATAATAATAATTACACAAAACTAAGAGTAGCTGGATAGCTTATCTAGTCTCACTCTTTTCCAGGAGATTGACACCGGTGTGATCAGTGAGGAAAGCCTTTAAACTTCATATCTCCTGCTCAGATATCACAACATATACAAATAATACTGCACATCCAATCCAAGGTTCATTGAGCAATAGCAAAGCACGTGTTATCTGAAAAACTAGAGAAGCAGCAATGATCTGGCCAAACTTTAAGACACTTCATACACGAAAAACAAGAATGCATTAACATGATAATTATATCTAAAGGCCTCATACTTCATAATCGACAGAGAGGTGAAAGAAGAGGTGGGTGTGTGATCAGCTTTGTCCTTGACCAGGAACTACTCATCTGTCACGACTCATCCCCAAGTTCTCCGGCAGATACATACAAAAGTTGGTGTGCAAGTTTCACTTAAAAGACCAAAACTCCTTCATTGTTAGTTACGTTCTAATTATGCGTGTGGATCCTTTTATATATCCCTGGGTCGAAGTATTTTCCTACAGAATGGTACTGTAGGAAAATTCCTGCTTGAAATAACTGAGTTGGAGGTTTCATTGCTTAATTAGCTAGTAGTAATTTGGACCCAGCTTTTTATCTCCATTTCATTCGTTAGACGTAGTAGAATTAATAGTTGAATGGTCGGTTTCATCTTAATTTACAAGGGTTTTCCCTGCACTAATTACTCTATTTCCCGGTCTAGCTAATGGCCCAGAGGTTGGTTCATATTCATTTTTGTGCGATTAGTGAGGCAACCACGAGCTAGCTAGGATTGGGCAGTACTTGATCATATATAGCGCTGAACTCAAGAAATTAATTACCGATCGAAGCAAAGGCATTTCTGCATCTGATCAAGCAAAACCTAACCATCGATGAAATTAAATCAGTTGAAAATTGTACTGAATTATGAAAGAACCAGTGCAGTGTTTTTTTTTTAAAAAAAAAACGAATAAGCTAGCCACATCAAAATTAAGACGAACTCCGTCTAAAACGAGAAAGTAATTTCCGGACACCTGGAAATATTCTAAACGATAATCAAGGTGCAGATCACATACTATTCGGATGATCAGTATTAATGGCATCATCAAATTAATTCGTTGAGATTAACTCTCTGCACATTAGTTACTATTAGTACTGCTATCCATATATATGATCATATAAATATATCTAAAAGATACATATTTATACATGCATAATTATTAGTTATAAATTATACAAAGAATGAGATTATTTACATTTATCTCAAGTGAAAAATTAAGTACATCATGTATATATAATAACAATTAATTGCAAGCTAGGAAGGATCGATCAGATTGTTGATCATATATATATATATAGAGCATTAACGTCGTCGTCAATATATCTAGTCCAGTGAATAAGCAATTTGTTTGAAGGCGTCCACGTGCTCGTCGGCCACCGCAACGAAGACATCGACGGAGCCCTCCTCCTTGTAAGAAGGTACAAACAGGAAGAGCCCTTCCAAGGGCAGCTCCGCGGGGAGGAAGGCGCAGGGCGCGCCGCCTCCGAAATCCAGCTCGTGGAACTCAAACCTCAACCAGCTATCCACCTCCATGTTCGGGCACAGCATGTTCCCAGTCGCCGCCCCGGAGGAGTCCAGGTCCTCAGAATTAGAGAGCTGCAGCTCGGCGCCGAAATCGACGAAGGACTGGAAATAGGCGGCGTCGACGCGAGCGACGGCGTCGTGGATGGCCCTAGCGACGGAGGCGTGGGTCCCGGCGACGAGGTCCTTGACTCTCAGCCTCGGGTACGCCCACAAGACGAGGTTCCCGAAGTACTCCATGGGCACGGCGGGTCTCATCCTGGCTCGGCCGTTCACGGCCACCCTCACCTGGGTCGTCTCGTCGGCGCCGAGGCCGCGCGCGAGCGTCAGCTTCTTCCACATGTGGGTGAGGAGGCACTCGAAGGTGCTGTACCGCGACCCGCCCTGGCACACGCGTTTCTTCAGCCGGGTCACGAACTCGGCCGGGTAGTGAATCACCAGGTTCACTATGTTGGACGACGACGTCGACTCCGGAGTCGCCGCCGGGAGTGCCGCTTCCGTGAACTCGATGGCGCGGTGGTTGAACTCGCACGCGGGGGGGTCCCTGGGGACGGAGACGGCGGCGCGGTTGTGGTAAGGGAGGACCTCGACGTCGAGGCCGCGGACGAGGCGGGCCCAGGCGGCGAAGAAGCAGCTCATGGATTGGCCGTCGGCGACGCGGTGGTGGGCCGTCTGGCCGATCACCAAACCGCCGCAGGCGTAGCGGTTGAGCTGTATCTGAAGCAGCGCCTCAGCTCCTTCGAAGGGGGGGTGGAGGTTGGTGAGCTCGTGGGAGGGCTCGAAGGGGAGCCGCTCCGCCACCGTCGTCCCGGCGATCTCCGTCTCCACCAGGCGAACTCCGGCGCCGTTGAGGACGATGCAGGGACGGCCTTCCTCGTCGTCGGCGAACCGCCCGGCGAGGTGGGGGTAGATGTTGAGTGCTTTCGCGAGTCCCTGCATGAGAGCTTCGTTGGAGGGCATGGGCGGGCGGAAGGCGTACAGAATTGTGACGTGGAGATCGAAGGCCGCTCGGTCGAAGATCGTGAGCGGGATTCTGGCGTTTGTGTGGGGATTTTGCTCTCCTACTGCTGAAGGAGATGGTTTCAAGATGGTGTCGTTCACTATCTCAAGAGCCATTTCTGATACCATCCGTCTTCTTTCTAATCTGCACCTAATTATAAAATGAAGCCTGGCCTCTCTGATGAGGGGGGGATCCAAAAAGAAATAAACGACTCCTCTGAAATATCTAATCTCAGTTCTAGCTTCTTCGAGCTGATTGACTGTGTCGTGTGAAGCACGGATCCCGGGTATATATACATATTGAAGATTATTATTATCGAATTCGAACTTGTGGTTACAAACAAACTATACAAAGCGTGGCCGTCGGCGAGGACTTTTACTATAATGGGACAGCGCTGCATGTCCATGTGGATTTCGACTAGTCAAACTCTAATTAGTATAATTTTTTTGTCGTAAAGCATAAATTATGGATATATACAGTCAAGCAGCCAATGGATCAGAAGACTTCTCATTCCCCTCCTAGTGATGAGTAGCCACGTCCGAACCCACTATATATACGACGCGCGTTTACATATACAGCTGCATATATACACGATTAACTGTGGATCCAACCACCCACCAAGTCGCCGCAGCCGCTTCCGACGGCCGGCGACACACCATATTTTGATCGATCGACCTTAATTCCCAGGAAAGTAGGTTTGTGCTCATGATATCAAGCCACCATTCGCAGTTACTTCGTGAGGACTTAATTACTCTTGAGAGTACTCCATATTATATGCCATATTCCAGTACTGCAGTTAAACTTGGTAAACTATATGAATTTTTGCACGAGAAACGATCTTGTTAAATTTGAAACATTCTACAGTCCAAGGTTTATCAATAAATTACTAGCTAGGAGTTACGAAGCTGCTCATTCTACACTACATTATGTACGGACTCTCGGACCTATTTGAGAGGATATATTCTTCCACAAATATTTGTTTTAATTGCTTAATCAGTTTTGTTTATTGAAGATAAAATTCTCACATCTTCTATTTAACAAGAATAATTCTATGCGTACAATACTGTTTGGGTACACCCTCTCTGTAGAAGTGGGACCCAAGAAGAATATTTTAATATCCCACTTCTACAGTTAGTGGTGTACCCAAAATATACACAAACAGTAATGCATGCGTAGCATTACTTATTTAACAATGATTCACAAGGCAGCCTGTTAAAAGATTTCTTTCCTCCATGGTGGGACGACCACAGATCAAGTCAATTAGTATGTAAATGGCCATATTATCTGGTGCTAATCATCCATTACCATTAACGGTTTTATATATATGATTTTTTACGTTTGTTTATAAAAATGGCAGGTTACTTTGTTATGATTTTACGTGTACATATATAGTGGAGAGGTTAGTTTCATGGCGAGGGTGAATATTTAAGGGACGACTGATCTGCAACAGCTCAACAGCTCCCAGACCCCGTCCAAGACGACCTGCATTTAAACTCGATCCATTATGGTACGTACGTAGGAGGTGACGACCGAGGTGACGTTAATCGATATTATTCCATTTTAATGGCGCTGCAGGCGGTCCAATTACTTCACATAAAATTTCTAAAATGTCGATCATCTCACTGTCGTTTCCCGAAATGCTCGCGAACGACATAGATAAAGCAAGAAATGTCAGTTTCTTTATTCCGGCCATCGAAGACGCTACGTTGCTACCTAATCAATTTTTGAAATTTGACAAACGTATGAGGCTTAATTAGATGTTGGCACAGATCAAATGGAAACTGGAAACTGGATACATAGCAAGCCCCTTGTCTCATGTCTCTGCGTCCACATTGTGCTACACTGGAGTTAAGACTCTTCTTAGAAATTATAGAGCTAGTGCGCAATATTGCTCGACTTACTTCGTTTTGTTCACACGCAAGAACCAATTTCCTTCACGAAATTCCGCGTTTCCTTTGTATAAGATTGACCTGAACCGCAACTTGCAGAGGTTGGTGAAGTTGCAAACAGGTAAGAGGTGGTCAGAGTTTGAAGCAGCTGCCATGAATCGTCAAAATAAGAAATTGAACGCGGGATGTGACGACGGAGCTTATCACTTACGTACTCGTCCTCGTAACACCAGCGTCATCGCGCGAATCATAAAAACATAAGGACTATCAACACTACTTAATTGGTGTCTAAACAATCATAGACTTCAAAAAGAGTAATGCTAGCTCTACTTCAGCAGTACCTATCCGATGTACCGGCAATAAGAAAACTTGGAAAAATAAAAATAAATTTATTTATAAAATCTTAATTAAATTAATTATAAAAAAATAAATCCTAGGCAACTATGTTTCGGATTTGCTGGTACAACAAATAGGTACTGTATATAGGTGCAGCTAGTATTTTTCCTTTGAAATACTTTATAAAAATAAATAAATTCATCGATTTTTAGCTAGGCTTCATTCTTTTGTCCACTTCGTCACTGGTTTTTCTTCCTCTAATATACACAATCCATTATTTCCTTATTTACAGAAGACATTCGTGGTAACAATTGCTACTAATTAATAGAGTTGAACTCGTAAAACTACTACTAGACTATTTTATGGTTGACATGCATGCATGGTATGTCGTTTGCACTTACTATCTTTATTTGATGGTTACTTAGTTACATATCTTAGTTTGGTCAGGTTTTACAAAAACACTTTTGTAGTGTAAACTCCAGAAAGGGTTTAATTGGTCGAAACCTGCTCGTTCCACTAGCCCGTTTAATAACACTGGATTTCGGGCAGAGTGTTTAAATCATATATTTTACCATCAAAACTTTTTCGTTCATTTAATATTTTTTTACTATTTTAATTTATTTTATAGGTACATAAAATTTTATATATTAGACAATTGATATTTTTATTCTTCATATATTTTAATAATAAAATTGATATAGAAGACTTTTATGCATAAATACATTGCACTAGATACCGTTCTTGTAAATAAAGTAACTTTTGTATGATATATATATATGTAAATTAAACTAAAAAATGTAGTGATGATTGTGGAATCGATCGGTTACAATCAGTGTTTTAAAAATCGAACCACCATGGCAGGTTCAATAGGCTTCAATTTGGGGCTTACAACGGTTTGGTTTGCTTAATAACTCGTAAAAGATTAAAAATCGGATGGTACGACCAATTTTATTGGTTCACCCCCTAAATCTTTAAATGGACGGAACGAATTGAACCGGTCTAGTTACCATTGGACCAAACCATTTAAATTAACTTTAGACATAAATCAAATTGGGAAATTGAAGAACTGGTCTAGTTAATTATATATGATTTCTAAACATTATATTTTGTTTTAGATGATGCTTTTGTACACTTTTAATAATTGTTGTGTTTTTGGAAAAAAAATTGAATATAGAAATTTTATTATGAATTTTTTTAAAGAATATAAATCAAACCCAGTTCTACCACCCGTTGAACTAGGTTGAACCCCAATAAGATGCTCCACCGGTTTGACGACCGATTCTATTTTTAAAATATTGGTTACAAAGATATCATATATATTACGATGAGTTGCTGATCAGGTACACACCCACTATCATTCTTTTTTATAAATTGGATATATTTCAAGCTTGAACCAGGACATGGATATCAATTGTATAATGAGCACCCACTAGCTAGCTAGTACCTAAATTGCTTTCTCAGGAAGTTAATGAACCTGGGTATCAGATTAGATCCAATTAAAGTGTCACAAATTGTGAAAAGTAGCAATACTCTCCTAATTTTTTCCATTTTTATAATCTTTGGATAAGACAATAATAATCTTCGGTGATCATGAGTTTAAGTTTATCGACATAGAATTAACGGTCTTTTGTTTCCTTATCCAGTTTGAAACAATGTCGGCCACAGGCCATATATAATAATTTTCTTGTACAGTAGTACATGTTGTTAGATGCTTTTCTCCAGGGCTAATTGGTCCTGGTTTCGTCCTTTATTACCGTAGCTGCTGATTAATGAATATTTAATCTCCTTTTACCACATTCCTGATCAGTTACCTTGAAAGATATTTATTATAAAATCTTACTCCACCTACCCACCTAATTGTCAAATCCATCGCCTTCAGTTTTTATATACTCATAAGACACCACCATCCATTGGAATTATTTATTTTTGTCAAAAAGAAGAAAAACAGGATCTGCTCTTCACCTACCCCCACAAAAGTCCAAATGGACTTCCAAAACCGGTTGAATTAGGTCTTCTCCTACTCCATCCATCCTCACGAGCTGCATTTGAATAATGGCGCCGCATAGTGATCATCTGCCGTTTCAAACTTGGCAACGGAAAGCTAAGCAGACCCCCCCGGCAATGAAGTCAATATCTATCTTGATAAATATATTAGTCGTGGCTCTTGGATTACCAGAGGAGATGCATGCACACAGGCGATCGATGGGAGCAGCTAGCAAGTCGGTGATGTAATCGAAGAAGAAATTAAGAAGACGATGATGCACGATGAAGATTGGAGAAGCTAGTAAAGAACAAAATTACTAACAGTCCGATTATCAATGTTCCCTCTTAGTACTTCATTGTCAATGGCATATTGGCCGGTGGAAGCTAGGTATGAAAAATATTCCATGTTACTGCAGCAAGTAGAGATGAACGAAAGCGAGAGGCGTAGATAGAAGATGAACGATTAATTTAATCGTGACGTTGAGAAACGATGCTCAGTCGGATTCAGATACAGTACAAGAGTAAGATAAGTCCAACTCGATCGAGACTCTCCGGCTTTGAATTAGTTTCTTCGTTATTTAACTATGCCGCGTTCAACCATTTGGATAACTCCGTATAATATTCGCCCTAGTGATGTTTAATCAAAGAGTAATGCTATGAGTACAGTCTCCCTCTCTTTAGCAGTGGGACCTACAAAGGAATATTTTAATACCCACTGCTACCAGTGTGGGAGGCTGTACTCATTGCATTATTCTTAACGGGAATCTGAAAAAAAGTAAAACCACATCGTTTTCTAAGATGGAGATCATGGTAAAGTTCTGTTAATCTGCTCGATCCGTACAGAAAGTTTAATATATGGATGATACTATTAATGAATTTAATATATGGTCAATCGACCAATAGACTTTATATTGAAATTCCTATAATAAGGAGTTCGTGTATTAACGTAATTCTTTGAAATTTAATTGATAAAGAACTTTTCGTCCATTAATAATTAATCTGTTTGATGGCCAATATTGCTGAGGCAAATATGATTGAGTTTTTTCATTGATGGCGTGGCAACTAGTTGGCCGTCCAAGTAAGAGAAACTTTTGTTTTAGGGTTTACCCAGAGTAATGTTTAAAAAAATCTTACCCAGAGTAATGTTTAAAAAAAAAAATCTTACCTATTTTATCTCCAAATATATCTCATACATGGACTACCACGTAGATGCCATGTCAGGATGTGAACCCTTGAAGTAATACTTTGTAGTACTCATTTCACCACTCTATTGAATATAATTGAGTTCAATATGTAAGAATATATATCACACTTTATACAATGAAAAATAGAATACTATAAAATTCATCAGCTGAGCTATTTGGGTGAAGAGTTACGTGAATAATCCAATTGTCTAATGAGTAATCAGTGGTGGGTTAATATTTAATTAAACATTATGATGTTTTTAGGTTATTATATCACATAGTAGACTTATATTGAGAGGAAAATATCTATACATTTAATAAAATTTTAACAAGAGCCAAAAATGGAATTATTTGATCATTTCACTCATAATAATTCAAATAAAACTGATTGATAGACTTTAACCGTCAAATCATTTAATTATTGGACATTTCTGAAAAGAAAATGATAATTGGATCCGAGTACTGATAGAGTTTTAAATTTAGTAAGCTTAGTTCCTATAAACTAACGATTATACAATTGAGTTAACTATGTGGATTATAGTGATCAAGAGAAGTATTAACTAATACAATCTTTTTTTGACTATTATATATATGATTAAGTAGAATAAGGTAACCAAAGGGTACCTTGCAAATTTAATGTCTTGTCTAAGGGTTGTTAGGTGGAATAAAAAACATTTCCTGGATAGGCTTATATGGAAATTTAACAAAATTTCTAAAGTACTATATACATTAAACACTTCCAATTCGGGGTGTATATGTAAAAGAGTAGTGATACAAGTACTTTAAAGTATTCTTTGCTACAAGGGTTGCATCCTGATGTGGTGTCTATGTGACAGTTCTGGTAACAAATTATAAACTATGAGATAAAAAAGGCAAGATTTTTTATTTTATTTTAAATATAATCTTCCTATATTATGGTTAAAGTAAGAGTTATACTAGTTGCACCTAGACCGCAATACCAGTCCAGCATGACTAATTCTAAAAGATAAACTTTAGGCAACTATTTTTCGGATTTGCTGCTTACTGTGCATAAGTGCATGCTGCAACTAGCATTTTCCTACGGGTAAACTCTAAACCCTAAACGCTAAATTTCTTTTTCTTGGATAGCCAATGGTTGCCACATCATCTATGTAAAATCTCCAAGTACAATATGAAAATACTGTATCATTTTTCTATATAAAAACCTACTCCCTATTCTTGGGTCAAACCATTTCAACAAGTTAGCTAGCTACAAGTTGACCTAGGATGACATCTTAATGATGTTATTAAAATATAATTTAAAATTTTTAGAAAGCCGTACGTAATTAAGAGATCATCAAGTCGTGATAAAGAAAACAAAAAGAATATGACGGGGATTTGCGGCGGAAGCCTCCCTCTCCGGGTCTCCCTCTCCCTCTCTGCATTACCCGGAAAGCGCCCGGATCCGCGAGCCGATCAATTTAAACTGGCGGGATCGGGCCCAAATTTATAACAATGCTTGGGTTTGAACGCGTGTTATCTTGGATTAATTAAATATTAGATAATAAAAAATCATAATGTGGGCCTCCATGGATCAGCACCATATAGACGAGATCGACAGCCAGCGGCGCACTCGGGCTGTTTCGTCTCTTCAGTCTCAACAACCCACCTAACTGCTCACGAGCTGTTTCGTCCACATACCCAAACCACTCAATTCACCATGCATATAATGTGGTTAAATTAGAGGTCGGTTGGTTTTAAGAGATGTTCATCAAGTCAAACTGCAGGACATATCACTAATATGAATGCATCCATGTTTTTACCATATAAAAAAATGGTCGTCAAGTCAAGTCAGTCCACTACTTTTTTTTAATTTTTTTTAATTTTTTTATATGCATGCAGGAGTATTATAGAATGGATGAAGAAGTGCAAAGGAGAGATTATAGACTGTAGGTGGGTAGATCCGTGGAGGATGCAATATTATGGATATATATATATATATATATAAACGTATCTGTGTGAATGCTACGAAAGCCCGGGTGTCTTTTCAACTTTGGAGGCACTAATATATCCAACTTAGGCTACCAAATTGATTGGCACTTTTCAAAATTCGTCAACTTAATCTTCACTAACCCACTGAATTTTTTTACTTAATTGATTAATTAATGGCGACTGGGTAGCTAGGCAGCTAGATAACGCTGTGCTATGTTAATGGTTGCTTGAAGTTCTCTCTATATATAATGGCATGGGATCCGGAGGAAGATCGATCATAGGGCACGTACGTAAGTCCCCAAGTGAATCAGAGGTATAGCTGAATTAGGTACAATGGCGGTGGAAGTTTTCAAGACGGGCATCTTGAAACCGGCTCCGTCCGGTACTTCGCCACCCCCGGCTGCGGCGTCTCCGAACGACATGATCCCTCTGACCATCTTCGACAGGGCTGCGTTCGATCTCCACGTAGCCATCCTGTACGCCTTCCAGGCGCCCATGCCGAGCAACGAGGTGATGAAGGACGGCTTAGCCAAGGCCCTGGCCCACTTCCCCCACCTCGCCGGCCGTCTCGTCGCCGACGACCACAACCGCCCCTGCATCCACCTCAACGGCGCCGGCGTCCGCGTCGTCGAGACGTACGTCGTGGGAGCCACACTGTCGGAGCGGCTCCCGCTGGACCCCTCCGAGGAGCTTCGGCAGCTCCGGCCGCCGATCGAAGGGGTCGAAGAGGTGATGCAGATTCAGCTGAACCGGTTCGCCTGCGGCGGTCTGGTGATCGGTCAGACCGCCCACCACCGGGTCGCCGACGGCCAGTCCATGAGCGCCTTCTTCGTCGCCTGGGCGAGACTCGTCCGAGGCGAACCGCTGCACCGAGTCCTCGACCCGGCTCCGTTCCACGACCGTGCCGGGATCGCGATCCCGAGGAACCCGCCCAGGTGTGAGTACAACCACCGCGACATCGAGTTCCGAGCTGGAGAATCGACCACGGTGACTCAGCTCGTGTCGGTCTCCTCCATCGACAACATGGTCGTCCGTTTCTCCGCGGACTTCGTCGCGAGGCTAAAACGCGCCGTGGGCGGCGCAGGCGGGGGGCATCGTTACAGCACGTTCGAGTGCCTCCTCGCCCATCTCTGGAAGAAGGTGACGCTCGCACGGGGGATCCCGGAGAACGAAACGACCCGCGTGAGAGTCGCCGTCAACGGCCGGGCCAGGATGAAACCCGCCGTCCCCATGGAGTACTTCGGAAACTTGGTTCTCTGGGCATACCCGAAACTCGCCGTGAAGGACCTTCTGAACGAGAGCTACGGGTTCGTGGCGAAGACCATCCACGACGCGGTGGCGAAGATCGACGAAAGGTACTTCCAGTCGTTCGTCGATTTCGGAGAGCTGATGAAGGTGGAAGACGACGGCGAAGGGGACGGATCAGTAGTAGAAGAACTGGAGGGAACGGCGCCGGAGATCGGGAACTCGCTGAGTCCGAACTTGGAGGTGGACAGCTGGTTGAGGTTCCGGTTCCATGACCTGGATTTCGGGGGAGGTGCACCCTGCACTTTCCTTCCTCCCAACCTCCCCGTCGAAGGGTTGCTCATCATGGTCCCCTCCTGTAAGGAGACCGGCGCCGTCGACGTCTACATGTCTCTCTCTCCCGAGTCCGGTGCTCTTTTCCGCCAGATTTCATACTCGTTGGACTGATATTAATTAATTAATTAACAACATGGCTGCATGACTGTACTCTATATATGTGTTTTTCTCGTCTCCTTTCTTACGTACGTACCAGCTGCGATATTCGAACAAGATGAACAAAACTATGGAAGTTTGTATTAACTGTAAATGAGTGTTACGTGAAACCCCAATAAAATTATACAGTGTACGACGTACGAGCTACCGAAACTTTATTTTTTATTTTTATTTTTTGTAGAATTACTTGCATTAACGAAATGTAACGAGTGTTTACAATAGATAACTTCAATTAATAGTCATTATTTTCGAAAATGAGAATTTATAAAGTAACGTAGAGAGTTTACTCTTTTATGCACTACTTGGGTGCAATTTTAATAAAATAAGACTAAAGGTCTTTTAATTTGTCCGATCAGCTGAGTCCAACTTGTAATATCCTCACGAGTCACGATTATACAATATTGATAAATAGATGAACCAGCCCATACCACTTGCTCCAGCCTGATTGGGCTCACGAAATGGCCCATGACATTCAGTCATCGAATTAAATGAATTTAATTCGTTAAATATTTTAATAAGGCTTAAGGATATTTTTAAGAACATAAATATAGAAACTATGTATCGTTAAACTCTTTTTCTCTTTTCTTTTACTCTTTCATCTGTTTTCGGGTTATGTTTCTTTATTTTTATATAAAAAATAACAAAATTTCTACGCATTTTAATTTCTGTATTTATCAATATTCAATTAAACGCAATCCGCCGTTTGATAGCATAATTTTAAGACTTATTATTTAACAAAATTTTACTTTGGCTTTATTTTCTGTATTTTCACTAGTCTGGGTTATCTCGACCCTGACCTTCTCACAATACAACCATAAATAATTAACGTCGCCCATATTTCTAGAAGACTACAACAGTCTAGTGTCTTCGTGTTTGGTTCGGCTTTAGCGATCGGATATCGCAACCGATCCTCAAAGATCTGTAATCGAGCCCTAGCTTCTCGTCCACGGAAGATGTCTTTATGAATCGTCAGGAGAGCTCTCAACACTGTCGTTATTTACCTCGGATCCCCTTACTCCATCGACACCTCTCATCTCCCGGTAAGTAATTTCCATCCGTTCTTTATCCCGTCGCTGCTTGCATTTTCTTGGGTCTGTAGATTACCGCGCAAAACTTCTTGTTTTTATGTACTTTTTCAAGAGTTGGGAAACGAAGGTGGTATTTGTAATGCTCAAAAACAAAACGTTTCCGTATGCTGATAGCAGTGATTGATTTCGTTTTATATTATGATTTGTTAAGTTGCCGAGACCGGGTGAGTTTTTGTTGTTGCGTGGCTGTGCTCTCGTCTAGAACTTCTCCTATTTTGGGTTCATGAATTTGTTAATTATTTGGATTTGGTAATTCAGTTATTTGTATATAGATGTTGGAGGAAAAGTAATTCTTAAATTCTACGAGTGGGGCTTTCTTCTCCCTCTTTATAAGAGACAACTTTCTGACTGGTTGCGATTGCGAATTTAATGGTTCTTTTCGACGGGCAGTAAACATTTTCTGGATAAATGTATAATATGTTTCTTCAAAGCATCATTTCAATTTTCTGCTATGCGACATTTCTTTCATGATTTGTATGCCTGATGATAGCCCCTTTTCTGAGGGATCCCTGGTTTCAAGCTCCCCTTGCAGGAGAATCCATGTGTATTTAGATATCTTTTCGGTCTCCTTTGATATTTTAATCTGGTTTCTTGAGCAGAGAATTGCTTCAGTGAAGAATCCTCTCTTGTTGTACAACTATTCATTTCTTTATGCTATAGCAGCAATATGTGAACCTTGTTGACTGTATGAAGCAGTTCTGACATTGGGTTAGAGTATCGACGAGAGAGATGAACTTGTTAATATCAATGTGAAATCTCTCGCTTTTGTTTCTTAATTAATTTGTGATAAAGATGGGAGTAGAGGTTTCAAATTTTAGTAGGAAGAGCTCCCTAAGCAGATGTATGAAATGTAAGGCAAAAGTATATATAGGGACGTGCTGAAACAAAAGGGGAAGTACAAAAATAATGAAATACAAAAAAATTGAAAGCTTCTAACAGCATGTTGTTTGCATACTACTTTTGATGGTTTTACGCAACATAAAACTGTTATCATATTATCAACTGACCTCTGCATTTTTTTAATATTAATTTTTATAGAAATAACATATTTAAGGATGAAGGCTTTCTGAATCATCACTTGCCTCTGCTTTCTGTGCAAAGGAGTTTTCTCTCGTCACTCAGTATCTGCTCGCTCACTAGATTTTCCAGATAATATTTTTTCAGCATTTAATTATTGTTCAACTCAAGTTGGCTATCCTTGTCTGAGGATATCACCAGCATCTACTTACACGGCTCTCATGTCTGGCAATGTTGGGATACGATCACTTTAGTAATGATAATCATATAGTTTCTTGTGTTTGATCCATTATTTTTTTCTATATCAGGTCTTACACACAATGGAGTCTCAGAATAATCTAAATAATATGCCACCTGCCTCCTCTGCAACGACCCCACCTACTCCACCAATGACTTCTTGTCGGAAGAAAAAGTCAGATGATGATGCTACCTTCTTGCAGGACTTAAGGGAACATATTGATGAATTTATTCATGCCTCCATGGACGAGCACAAATCTTGCTTTACAAAGACAGTTCAAAAGGTTAGTTAATATCAACCAAGAAACTTGTGTTAAAGATGAAGTGGGTCTTTTAAAGGTCTCTTAGGCACAGATTATAAGTGGATAATTGTTTTTTTGTTTATCAAAATGGAAGAAATATTTAACTTTTTCTTTGTTTATCTTTGAACAAATTCTGTTGCAGATGTTTGGAATGTCAAAAATCGTTGCAGAAAGAGCATCCAGCCAAAATGGAGTCGAAAGTACATTGCCACTGCAGACGATCTCTTCCGAGTAGCTATCTTGGAAGAGGATGGATGAGGAAACAGGCAGGTGTCGTAAATTAGGTTCCTTTTGTTTCGTTCAGAAAGGGATGAACAAGTTAGTAGCAAGAGGAGTGAGCCCATGAAAACTTTCCATTACTGGTTTAGTTGATGGATCTAATATGGTTGAGTTTTGTAAAGTATTTCAACCCTAGGTGGCAACTGTTTCCTTATCAGCTTTTCTGTGGGTGCTTCATCTTCCTCTCTTAGAAAGAGGGAGCACAATCATGGAAAAATTGAATTCTTAGGAGCTTTAAAAGATGGCCCCATAATATTTTGGATGGGTATCTTCGATATAGCAAGCAATTTTGTTTTTAAATGTTGATGCTGTGAATTGTTGATGCTGTGAATTGAGTTCAAGTTCAGGTGATGAGAACTTGGTGTGGAGTGAAAAGCACTCATAGCAGGTACAAAGCAACATTTTATGAGGTGCCTGTTGCATCCTTTTGCTTGCATGTGATGAGAAATTTGATTACCCCCATTGCAAAGAGAGCTGGATATAGTAATTTTCAACAGGCCAGGTAAAAACTATGATGCTCCGGAAGCAAATTCAATCATCTCGGGCTTCAGCCTTCGTCTTCTCTTCTCAGCAAAATCATACTTTATGAGAACTTTGTTTATATTGTTCTTAAAACTTTCCTTATAGACGTTGTTATATCTTCTTTTCAGTTTCTAAATTATCAGCGTAGTTCCCAATTTTTTGTGCCGTGGTTAAACTATTGCATTTTCATATGATTAAGAAGAGGGTTTGGTTTTCCATGTATCAGAATATGATAAAATCAACATAAGAACTGAGGATATGAATTAGCATTGCATGATAATGTACAAATTTAAGGTGGTTTGGTTTTGAGGTTTCTTGATCATTTTAAGGAAGTGTTTTGTTTTCAGTAAGTTTAGCCACAAGTTATTCGAGACATGATACTGTACTACGGCCCCTTCCCTGCGTTTTCTTTTTGGCTGTCTTTTTTCTGAGTGTGAAGTGCAATGATAGGATTTTCACGAGGTTGACGTTCAAGTATGTTACCGAGGCCCGTATTGAAGTATTATACTTTTGTGGACCAACCTGTGGTCGTAAACTATCAATTCCGTGTTATAAATGTGATCAAGAGTCGAAAGTTTCAAGGAAAGAAAAAGGTTTAATGACCGTAAGAATTTGAACTGAAGAAAGATCCGGGTACTTGCATTAAGGACTTTCCAGTACTGCCTTTTGCCCCAGCGAAAAGACGGCACGCCTAACTTTTCATGCCTCTGCACCATCTGATCAAGCTTGTGATACCAAGTGTATATGGTGTTGCCATGTTGAAGTTCGAAGAAGCTGCGCTGAAAGTGAGGTTGACATGGCTGGCTCCCAGTAGCGTAAGATTGAAGGAAGGTGATGTTCGACGCGGAGGAGGAACGGGTTATAAGCATGTCCAGATGGTCCAAAGGCATGGGATTAGGCTGTGCTGCAGTTTCGCCTTGTGCCGAGGGAGTATTGGAAAGTATAATTATGTCAACCCATGATGTTGGAATAAAATACTGGACTGCTGAGAAGGTAGAAAGGAAGCAAAATTGAAAGAAACCTCAACCCACATATGCAGGAGTCTCCAACATTGTTTTCCCGGAGGCGTTGTGCTGACTCTGCGGCCAGTTGTGGTGTAATTTCAACACTTGGGTGGCCATGTCGGTGACTCCTGCAGGTATAAACCGATGATGAAGAGACAAAAAGGAATAAAAATTGAGTGAATGTAACCTGTAGTCTCGTAGGTTTGCTTTGGCAATGGTGATCCGTGAAACTAGGTCCCAACTTGCAGAAGAATGACTCCTAAATGCTAATTGCTAGGTTGCAAAATTGTTGTTCTGTGTTTGTTATTAAATTTGGAAAGGACGGCCTTAAATGCATTCTTTAAACGCAACAAGTGGGTTCAGCAGTGCAGCTTGGTATGGGCTATGTTCATGGCGCATGCGTAGGCATAGTGGAGGAAAGGTACGGTCACTTCAATAGAAATATTCCCGTCGGACAATTACCAGCAGACCGATTTCAGTTTCACCCGGATCAAGAGATCAGTTTCACCACCTACCGAGGACACTCAGAGATCAAGAAAAAAATTCCTGTTAGACTAAACGGCTCTGCCTCCTTTATTCGAACAGCTTCCCTGCAAGGTAAGAAAAAGATGAGAAGAAATTACGTGAGTGGATGTGTTTTTCTTCCTG
The DNA here is from genome assembly GCA_022405105.1 of Aristolochia contorta. NCBI lineage: Eukaryota > Viridiplantae > Streptophyta > Magnoliopsida > Piperales > Aristolochiaceae > Aristolochia > Aristolochia contorta. Next base: position 35,061,968 of record CM039665.1, on the reverse strand, counting down.
TAAAGTATAGAGTTTATAGACAGTAGCAGCGCCTCTGATTTTGATGTCTGAGAAGTCAGCATCTTCCACAGTGAGTTTAGGTGGTGAAAGAAAAAAGAAAAAATCGGCGAAGAGTTGTGATGGGGTTTCCTTTCATCTGTCCCGTCTGCCCCCCTGCAAACTGCAAGCGTGGTGACGGATTAGGATCTCAATTCTCATCCGCCCGCCCTTTACGAAGAAAGTTCCATCGCGGAAATCGCAAGCCAAGCGTGTCGAGCACAGACATGGCGGTTGTCGCTGTCTTTCTCCTTCTCTCTCCCCGAGATTCCTGGCGAGTTCCTGAGCCGTGACTCGTGACGTTTCCCACTCAGATCTCTCCGTGGACGGAGAAAAGAAAGATTGGAACGAACGACAAGAGAACAAAAAACAAAAAATCGAATCCGTTCTTCGGCTTTTTTAATCAGCTTTGAATTAATTCGGCGATTAACGAAGAGGATGGATTTGATTGAATGAATAGAATCATGGAGAGAGATGGAAAGAAAGAGGGGAGCGACCTTATCTGCTTGTCTTCACTTTCTCTGTAAATGTGGTGATGTGCTATGTGAATGTGAATGTGAATGTGGTGATGCGAGCAACGAGGCCCCGTGGGGGACAAAACTGTCATCTTCTGATATTTCGGACCCTACAAATGTTGACATGGCAGCAACTTCAATTTGGGGGAGAACGGAACATGAGGTCAGGAACGATTTGCTACGTTGTAAGGATTTCCAGTTTTATCCCGCCAGGTGAGTGAAAATTACAAAAGAAAGCAAGAGGAAAAATTGTGCATGGCTCGTTTGATATAATTATGTTACCACTTTAAGGGTGTCAAAAGAAGTGAACCCTTTTTTTTACATCTACGCCGCCGTTGGGTGGCAAAGAAATAAATATATAAAAAAGAGAAGTGGCATGATTGTCTTTGGACCGTCTGATTTTGTGGGTCCAGAAATGGAAAGGGACATGATGGGTCTGGATCCTAGGGTCTGTCCAAAATCAGAATTTTGAAGATAGGGAGAAATGGTGTTGTGATTTAGTGGCCTACCTGCTGCATGAATGAATAAAGAGGTAGATCGGTAGTGACTTGTGTCTATAAAGGTCTTTCAGGAAAAAAAGGGGGGCTTTTCTTTCTCTTTCTCTTACTCTTACTCTGACTCTCTCTCTCTCTCTCTCTGGGATTTTTATCTTTTATGTGCCTCGAAAGAAAACCAAGTAAACAAGTGAAAAGGAGCATCATCGCCAAACACCCAACCCTTAAAAAGGTGTCTAGTTTAGATGTTCAATGGGGGGGAGTGGGAGCTGATAAAGTGTATTACACATTGCATAATCACTTGATAATTATTTATCTAATCTGATCTATTACAGAAAAAGCCAACACAGGCGGAGATCCACCTCGATCGTTCCACCCCCCCCCCCCCTTCTTTCTCTCTCTTTCTCTCTCTTTCTCTCTCTGTCTCTCTCCGTGTGTGCTTGTCATCCTCGCCTCTTCTCTCCTCGCCCGTCTTCTTCTTCGTCTTCTCCCAAGGCGGGGAGGGGGGTGTTTTTCTTTCGATTTGCACAATTGGGTAGGGGGAGAGACGCATCGGGGAATTTTCGATCGACGCCCCTCAAATGCGTCTTCGTCCGCCTTTTTGTGGTGGGTGTGTGTGGTCGTCGTCGGCGGCGGCGGCGTCGGCGTCATCTCTGAATTAGCTAAGCGTTCCCGTGGGTGGTGGCTGTGCGTTGGCCGTTTGGCCGGAAAAAAAAATGAGAGACGACGAGTCTAATTGGTTCGCGCAATGGGAGGAGCAGCTACCCACACCGGAGGAGCTGATGCCTCTTTCCCAGACCCTCATCACGCCCGACCTCGCCCTCGCCTTCGACATCTCCCCCACCTCGACCACCCCCGTCGGCTCCGCCTCCAACCCTAATAATAACCCTAGTCCGCCGCCGGCCGTCCAGCAGCAGCAGCAGCAGCAGCCGCCGCCGCCGCCCGCCACCAATAACAACTCCTCCTCCGACGGCCTTGTCGACTCCTCCGACATCGTGGGTCCCGCCGGCCAGGACGAGCCGGCCAGGACCCTCAAGCGCCCCAGGCTCGTGTGGACGCCCCAGCTCCACAAGCGATTCGTCGACGCCGTCGCCCACCTCGGCATCAAGAACGCCGTCCCGAAGACCATCATGCAGCTCATGAGCGTCGACGGCCTCACCCGGGAGAATGTCGCAAGTCACCTCCAGAAGTACCGACTCTACCTTAAGAGGATGCAGGGACTCTCCGGCCCCGGAGGACCCAACCCGGGTCCCGTCTCCGCCGCCGATGCCGCCGATCACCACCTCTTTGCCAGCGCCCCCGTCCCACATCATTTCCTCCACCGCGGACCCACCCCTCCCGCAGCCGCCGCCGATCATTACCCGCCCTTTGTACCCGTCGCCGCGCTCCAGCATTACCACCACCCACAGATCGCCGCTCACCAGTACTTCAATTCGAGGCAATTCGGCCAATTTGGATCTCCCCCGGGTGGGCAGTTCGAGCACGGTTGTTTGACTCGGCAGCCGCACGCGGTCCATCGAATGGTGGGTCCTGTGCCCTCTGCAAACTACGATGATTTGGAGACGACGGGAGGGGGTGGAGGGAGGACGGTGCTGACCCTTTTTCCCACTGGAGATGACTGATTAATGTGGGTAAATTTGGTTTCTTTTACTCTTTTCCTTTTCTCTTCTCTGTTCTGTTTCTCTGATTTGGGTGTTTGGGAATTCGGCTCGATTGTAGTTGGGAGAGGATTTCAAAGAGAGCCAAACGAAGCTTGGTTTGGCTCAAATTGGGAGGTTTCGTTGTTGTTCTCTTGGTGGTGGTAGTGGTGGGTGTAGGTTCAACGGGAATCTGGTCCTTGCTTAACCGGAGTGGCTTGCTGTCTTTTGAATGCAAGTCCGGCTGCTTGAGTCTCTGTCTTAAAATTTGAAGGGGATAATGCACTTTGGCTTTTGCAAACTTTTCTTGGGGTTTTTGGATATCAGAGCGATGGTGGTGGATTTGTCACTCTTTGGATATGAATCAAGCGGCGCTGGAGTGAGAGATTTGATCTCTGGGTCCTCTTTTCCACCATTATGCTTATGGACTCGTCTCTAATGTAGTGTTTAGAAGCAGAGTAGACATTTCAGCTTTCAGCTTGTGTATTTGGGTCTCTGCTGTTTTACTTCTTGTGGTCGTGTCATGTAGCAGAATTTGGGTTGTGGGATACGCTGTTGTAAATTGCAGAGTTGGAATTTATGTTGTGTGTAGGTGAATTAACTTCCCTGACACTTGGGAGGTTTATCAGGGAACTGTGGCTGATATGTAGAGTCTTTAATGTATCTCGGTACTCACTACAATGTTTAAATGTATCTTAATCTGAAATTTGGTTGAACGCTATTTTGCTGTCTTACCTCTTCCTTTATTGTCCTCATCAACTCTGCTTGGTAAAATGTATCTGGAACTAGAGCAAATGATCTGGATGACTTAGATAATAACACTATCTCCTTATGTTTCACTGTTTCAAGATACACTGTATAGATTATTTTGCCGGGCATATCTATGAAAAGGATGGGAAGCTTCCCATTAATGCAGTCTGTTCTGCAGATAACAGCGACTGTATAGGTTCTCGAAAGTTGACGAATCACTTGGTAAGTTTTTTTTTTTTTTTTTTTTCTGCGGTGGCGACTTAGCTACTATTTGAGGATTTAGATGTACGAGTCGATCAGGTTTCTGAAGGTTATAAGTGTTCAAAGTGTAAAAGGCCAAAGCCTCGTCGTACTTATTCCTCAAAAGGCTTCCCATGTATGTGTGGGAAGTGCCTTCAAAGCTCCATTAAGCTCTTGATACCTTTTGTTTTTGATATCTCAAGCGTTTATGTAAGTTTTAGACTCTTAAGGAAAAGGTGAACAGCATAACTCAGAGAAAGGGGCGACAGGGATCTTGTCTTTTATTATCAACATCTGAGACTCTCCTCTGTTTCAGAAAGCCTTTTTTCCCCAAGTTTTCCCTTTCCTCATCGGGTGTGACAAAAAGTGCTGGAGTAGAGGAGTCCTCACTCGCCTCTTCAGGTTTTTTTATATGAAGTGATAATTCAGTTAACTTTTTTATACACAAGAATACCGAGAGGTCCTAATGATGCCAAACTGTACACAGACTCACTGTGCGTTCACTTCCTCAGAGTCTGCTTTGTACAAGGCTGGGTTCCTTTTTGGGTGAATGATTAACACCAGGATCCTGAAAGTTGTGAAGTAGCCGACCTGAATACATGCATCATCAGTGACACTTCCATTTTCCTCTTTTCCCTTTCAACCCAGTGGGTGCATCTTTATCAAAACCGTGAAAAAGGGAAAGTCTGAATATCTTTTTTTGTTTGAAGGGGTGGGTGTGTTCACTTGTAAGGAAGCAGGAAGTCGACCAGACAGATGAACGAACACACACACACACATACAATACAAGAGAGCAGATTCTCAGGGGAGGGTGGTACAACCAAAGTCTGCAGTCTCGAGAAACGGAACCGTGGTTCTCCTTTTTCCTCGTTAAAACCCTGCTCTGCCTTTCAGAAAGTTACCCCTCTCGAGCATCTCTGACTGGAGCACTACTATAGAGTGTCCCCAGCGAGGGTCATAAAGTTCCGGGTGCAGCCTAACTGCGGGGAAAAGCAGAATATTCCGGCAGCCATTTTTGCTTCGCTAGCTGCTACCCAAGTGTGCATTCATGACTTCATTCACGACTCGGGGTGCGTACGGAGCAAATACCCTTGAAAGTAAGTTTTTTTCTGCGCGTGGTGGCTCTGCCGCTGGTGTCATCTTTGTCGCTGAAAGCGAAGGTACCAGACTTTTTTGTTTTCAAACGATCCATTCCACGGGGACCCAGTTTTGACGGGAAGGCATCCTTTCGATGGGAGATCACTGAAGGAGGAATAAATAAATATCTGTAGCCTCGGATAGCAGGGAGACATGAATCCGCAGCTTTTGTTTCCGACTTACGAATACAGACAAGGAGTAACCCAGGAGGACGGAGCGTGAATATACATACAAAAGGGAGAGCCTGGTCCACCGTCACACTCCTCTCCACCTGCTCTGGATCAGAGTCTTCAGTACAGGCTTTTGATATGTCAGACTCAGACCCAATGGGTGGTCCTGCAATCGCCACGGGCCTGCTGCAACTGACCTTTACCCATTCATTTCTCGAGCTGTCTGGTTGTTGAAAATTCCCATCCCTGTGATGAGACAATTATGCACCATCTTAACGATGATTATCCCCAACCTCCTTCGACGTTTTAGATGTCATTTCGTAGACAGACGCGATCTTTATCTCCCGTGCTAGGACGAGGATGATCCCAAGCTCTCGTGTGGTTTCAGTGAAGTGGAGCAGACCCGCGCTTGCTTGCAAGCAAGCCTCACTCAACTTGGTGTTCTTTTCCTTCCCCTTGTTTTGTGTGGAAGGGAAAGAAGGGGTTCGGGCCGTTTGTTTTGGATGTAAGTGGAAGGAGAAAGACAGAATAAAGTCTGCTTGTCTTTTCTGATTTTTCATCCTTTCGTAATCAGATTGAAGAATAACTTTTTGCATGTAATTGCTCTAGTCCACAGTTGCATTCATAAATGTATGATGGGTGCTGATATGATTATTAAAAGAAACCCCATTATAGAATAACTTAAAGGTGAAGATATGGTTTAAATATCATTATTTGCTTAAAACGACGCTAGATGAGCAAAATTTCCACCTAGTATAACTTTGTAGGTTTCTGTATCCTTTCGTTTTTTTTTTTTTAGTTTCTGTGCCAACGAGTGATTTATCTTTGATAGCGAAGCTTCCTCTGTTCATCCCCCAAAAGAAAGTGAGATTCCTACTTAACCACGACCATGTAAATTAGTGGTTTGTCGTTCTGGATTTTATCCCGGAGACGACCATTCAAAAGCAAGGTATGTTGCTATACTATTATGAGATTGCTATTGATGTGTCTGTGTCCTGCAGGAGCAAAGGAGATTCAGAGACAGTTTTGAAGAGAAAAAAAGAAGACTAGTCATTACTACGACACCAAACCCCCCATTATTATAGAGCTTGTTCCCTTTGCAAACTTAACTATATTGGCATCTCATCTTAGGAGTTGTGATAGACTGGTAATCTCCTTGACCGTGCACGCAGCCAGCCCATCACGAATCTTACCCGTCGTTACTTATCCATGTACGTTTCAATTTTCTCACGACAGAAGCAGAATGAGACAAGATAAGCTGAGAATTTTCTGGACGGGAAAATAGAGATTTCCTTTTGCACTCAAAAAGCATTTGTTTTTTACATGGTGGAGAGCTCCGCCGGGAGAACATTATTTTGGGTAGGTATTAGAGCCAATATCTGAGCTTTTATGACACCCATGAAATTCTGGATCTCTGCATATATAGGAAGATTCTGCGAACAGCAAGGTTCCAATGCCTTCAGGGCCGATTCCAGTATCTGGGCCACCTCTACTGGGGGACACTGTCGTTCTGTACATGTCTGCACAAAAGCATAAATTTCAGAAAAATGGGCATTTGCGAGAGACAATGAAAAAAAAATAGTTTTGAGTATCATAAGCCACGAATTTACCTGTATCATGAGGAGAGTAGCAACACAAGATGAGATTAGCTCTGAAGGGAGTTGCAGATCATTCCCATCAGGATTGTCCTGTTTAACATCCACTGCTACGGGTTCTAAAGGACACGCGTTAGTTTGATCCTGTTGATTAATAGCGCCATGGCTAGCGTGGTCTGTAGAAGCGGCGAAAGATCTAATGGTAGGAACAATGGCATCAGGCCTACAAAGCCGGGTTTCGACAGAATCTAAAGCTTCCCCAATCTTAACATCAGGACTTTCTCCCGGCCTCAAAGAGGTGACAGCCTGAAAATAAGCAACATAAATCTAGCTACGATCAGCTAGGACTGCCAGTGCCATTCTAACTATCAAGAAGCTGGAAACCTTCTAGAGTTTATTTTTTTTTAAGAAAAAACCTCGATTACTGATATAGCAAAAACACAATTCTAAAAACATCATTTACCTGCATGGCTATGTTTACCATAGCCCTGGCTTTCCGTCTAGAACTATCAAGAATTTGAACCACATGAGACCCAGAGTCTTGATTGAACAAAGCAGACCGGTCAGAAGACATCCCTGGAGGCCCCGGTGGTTGGGACATAAGCCTATTGACCAGGGGAACCGAGTTTCCATTAAATGTGTTGCGCTCTCTCAGAGCTAGAAGGGCAGCACATACCTGAGAACACATTCGACGGGTGTGACAAAAATGATAATTTTAACAGTGGAATCAGTACCCAGATTCAGAGAAGTATAAGAGTAGAAAAGCTTGCCTGATCATCAGCATTCTTGAGCTGTGAAACAACTTGGGCATATTGGATTCTGAAACTCTCATCCTTCTGGTTTAAAGAAACTTCTTCATGTAGATTCCGGATCTCCTTCAACAAGGCTTCCTACACATGATGAGACAGTATCAGAGTGACAAATTGATTAACTTAGTAGTCTCAAGTATCAGACCAAACAAAAGGGCAAATAATTCAGTAATGCAGTTCACCTTTTTGTCAAGAGCACGCGCAACATCAGTGAGAGCTCTAATATCAGCTTCCCTAGCTTGGATTTGAGCCATACTACATGGACCATGTGCAGCCTGTGCTGCAACAGCTTCATTAAGAGCAGCTTTAGCCTGTAAAACAGAATCAATCGTGTTCCCCTGTCCAGAAGGACCTTGTCTCAGATAGCCCTTACATGGATCACCCAAATAAAGTAGCAAACAATTCTTTTAAAAAAAAAACAATTAGGTAAACTTTTTTTGAGAGAATACTAAGGTAGGCTTAGAAATCGAAAAAGATTTTCTTGAAATGATACGAAAACTGATGTTTTGCTAACCTTTGCCTGCTTCATCAATACATTAATGGGATAATTAGCTGAAGGCACACCAGACATTCCTTCAACATTCTCTGAAGTCTCACTAAAACCAAGCTTCCAAGAGCCCCCAAATTCCCATTCTTTAGGATGGCCATCAACTTTCGGCTCAGAATAATTTCTAAAACTCTGTCTCCGAAGTGCCTCAGGCATGTTTTCCAGGGGATTTATTGGCATACAGTCAATATCCTGAGAAGAAAAAAATTAAGAGATATTAGATATACTTACATTAACTGACAGAGAAAATCAACCAAGCAAGAAGTTAAATAAACATTTTACAAGCACCAAAAAATATCAAAGTCATGATGAGTACCAAGAGAAGTTCAACCCCTAACTCATGCCGATCAAACTGCACTCTGCACTTGTTGCGATCTACAGTTAGCACACTACCATCATGGAGCTCCCTTGTCTTGGGGTGCCAGGCAATCACCCTCTGTCCAACTGATAATGGACGGGCAAGATCCGTAGGAAGTCCTTCCCCGACACCAGCACGCAATCTAGCATATGTATCTCTGACATTTTCACGATATTCTTCTAGTTTATTTCTTTCTTCCCTCAATAACTGATCCGAAAGGCGGCGTGGCTTCCCAAGTGCACTGCACAAACAAGTAACCGATGACTTAAGAAAAAATGGATATAAAGATTACGACTCAGAAGCTTCAAACTTCTCAAATAATGAGGCTTAAACTGTTCCATATCTAAGATGGAACTTCTCTGCATAAGACAGAATCAAATAAATATTTGAAGTTTCAATTCAGGACTCATAAGCTTACCTGCGTATGACACCCCACTCTGTACGAGTTAATCTTGATGGAAGATTGCTCAACTGAGCAAAATCCAAGTAGGCCACAAACTCATTTTTAGCAAACCACGGGTAGTCAATTGCACTGTAAAACCACTCAAAGACACACCATCTACGAAGCAACTTCGATGATAAGCACTGTGACAACTTACTCTGTAAAGACCATTACCATGTCAAAATGAATAACAGAGCATAATTAGTTTACAAAACTCAGAATGCAATTTTAAAATGGGGAATAATCAACCTTCAGCTCAGCTGCTTTGTCTGGCAAAACGGGTGCAAGCCTCTCGAGTTGCTCATTTCCAACATTCTCACACGATTTCAACTCCTTTGGAGACATTGACATTCGGAAATCCATCTTGCGTCTATTCCGCCGTTTGGTGGGTAAATTAACCTTGTCTAGAGAGGACTTCTGCACAGGTTGCTCACCTAATGATGAGCCATTTCTTCCCACATCAACACTAGAACAAGAATGATCCACTGATTTGATTGTCTTTCCCTGTTTTGAAGGTGGCACAGATTGACCAGCACGTTTAGCTTTGCTTAGTTGTTTCTTCCCTTCATCAACAGAAGCCTATAAAAACTAGCACAAATGATCAAACATACAAAAAAAATTTGCATTTCAATGCATTCAATACCTACCCAATATCAAGGCTTCACATGGAATCTCAAGTTATTTCATAAGCTGGTTGCTATTATTCCAGGATTTACTAAGTCATTTCTTAAACTTTTGATTTGGCTGTTTACTTGTGCGAGAGTGTGAAAACAAAAAAGATAAAGAACTTCTGTTTACCTGCTCCAAATGGAACACGTTGTATAATAGATACAAGATCATCGAGACAGGTAAAAGAATTTCTTTCAAAAGGGGTGAACACTATAGGACAAATTGAGAAAGAGCAGAGTACAACACGGAGTCAAAGCCCAGGGCTGGGAGAAAAATAATATAGAGTGCTTAAGGGAAGGGCAGCAAGGGCCCAGAGACTAAGGCTCCATTGTGTTTGCTAGGCTGTGCAGCAAAGAAATGACAGATTTAGGTGTCATCACCAGGCAATAGCTCAATCAATTGAAATAGCAGGAACCAAGCCATGCCAGCGCACACATTTCCAGCTTGGTGGCATAAACTCAATTCAGCTTGAATTATTTCAAGAACGAAATTCGAAACTTGGTGAGGCTCGTTTATCTAATCAGCCAAACTCAAACTTTAAATAGCTCGGCTCGAAGCTTCCTAAGTCAGCTTCTTATAAATGAAATTTAGAGAATTAATAATATACCTCAGATTTAACTCCTCTTCACTAATAAAAGAGAGTTTGAAAAAATAAAAACAAAAGTATTCAGAAATAAAATTACAACTTTAAAACCAAAAGTTGTATTTTTCTCTCTTAAACAGAATAGTACTTTCATTCAATGGTCGCTAACTCTCCCATTTTCTTATACCTGAAAAGGTGACACTGTCTATTCTACTTTTATTCCAGTCATGCTTGAGCTCAGGTTTTTTTTTTTTTTTTTGAAATGATGAAACTTTTATTAAGGTTAAAACTTTAGCACACTTATGTTACAGCAGCAATAGTGCAAGTATGATGTACAAGGCCAAAGCCTCTTTTAGCTTTTCTGCCCGACTATGCAACTACTCAAAGTTTGTTAAGCTATGCATTGCTATGATTTGGTTCCTTGTAATCCCGGATTTAGCCAATTTATCCGCTATGGAATTAGCTGATCGGGGCACATTGAACCAGGCTATTTTCCACTCTTGGACCAGGTCAGCCACCTCATCGAATATACTTTTTAGGCGCCATGGGGCAGACCCCTCCTTTGTCGCCCATCCAATTACTAACTTAGAATCTCCTTCAACCTCTATTTCTACTTTGGTGAACTGTTTTAATAGCTTCAAACCCTCGAAATCTTTATTAACCTCATGCTCAAACACACAAGTCCAAGGTCAAGCACGAGATTGGAAGGCATAATTGGAACAGAGCCCAAACCTACCAGAGTGAGCTGAGGTCAGCACATTGACAACCCTACTCAGAACAACTTCAATTTCTGACCCATTTGTAACCAAATTTTAATAGAGATAGCAAGCTTAGACCAAAGAAACAGCATCTGCCACAAGAACACCTAAGAATAGAATTCCTTTTATCTTTTGTTGCCCATGATGAAATGGCCTCAGGAGCAAACTAAACAAATTTACACGAATAGGCTTATATTTCATTTTATTAACGTCATTTGACAAGTGAAATGCTAAAATAACATCATGGAAACCCCAATTTGAAGGGTGATCTTCAGTTACATTTCAGCACATAGGAAGACATCAATCAGCATGACAAGTCATCTAATTTGCACAGACAAAACTCAAAGACCTTCAGGAAGGGAAACAGTATCTAAAGCAACAAAAAGAAAGGTCAAGAAGACATAGTTCATATACCTCAGTCTTTAGAGACTCGCTAAGAGGAGATTCTGTGTCCACTTCTGCTCTGGGATTTGGCATCTGGAGCAAAAAACATCTTCAGAATAAATTCATCTGAACAGATGCACAATATTAACTATACCTCAGCACAAACCTTACTTTAGATGGTACAGGTTTCCTTCTCCTTTTATGCATTTTAGATGTAGATTGGTAAACCCGTTGCTTGGACTCAAATATTGAACTAGCATCAAAAGATGCATCTTTTCCAAGTTTAAAAGTACTTGGGGATGCTACATCAGCTCCAGCATTATGAGGCTTCTCCTTGGTTGCTGATACCTTAGATTTATCTCTTTGATGATTTGTAGACAACACTTCAGCTGTGTTCGACTTACCATCACCATATATACTCCTCTTTTCTTCCTTGACTTGGACAGAGGACTCTGCGAGAAAAACTATATCCATCAAATGAATTTGGTCAAATCAACAGAATAAATCTTCTCCTCTGCGAGAAAAACTATATCCATCAAATGAATTTGGTCAAATCAACAGAATAAATCTTCTCCATAGATCAAATTAGCATAACCACTTTGGTTTCATCAAGTGGGTAAACCTCATAAGATGGATGGTCAGGAGTACACAACCCACAACAAGCCAGGCCAGGAGAAACAGGACTCGTGTACAACAATCCAAGGGCAGATTGGAGGAAAACGCAAATACAAAAAAATTTGGAATTTATGTCGGGAATGAGAATATTACTCACCCTAACCCTTCTTTTAAACACAACGAGAAGAGATTGTAAGGAAAATGTTAAAACAAAGGAATACTAAAACTCACCTGATTCAACCGTAGAAGTTGGAGCTAAAATGTTGAAAGACAAATCAGCCAAAGTTTGTAAGGCATCCAGTGCAGTGCTTTCATCTAATTAAAGAAATATATATTACAAACATCATCATGATAATCAACCTACAAGCCTCTATGATGATAAAACATGGTCAGGAAAGAAAATGTCTGTTGATTGAGATTAATGAAGCACTTCATGATATAATAATAATTCACATTTAGTACAACTACTTATCAACACAAAATGAGGAAACGACCCACAAACAACTTCTTCAATAGTGCCCTCAAGTATTCAGTGAACCTAAGTAGGCTACTTAATCATCCAAAAAGCCTATTACTTCAGCAATTCCCTCTTTTTTTTGGAAAGTTCAATTCTTCTTTTTTTGAAACAGTGATTCTTGCTTTTTATTGCTTATCAATAAAACTTCAGCAATTCTAACTAAATAATTTAGCATGAAACATGTCTAGAGTGAACTTTTACTTGTTAAAACGGATGCAGTTGATTCTAGGACTGAATCAGTTATCTATATAATGTGGTAGCCAAAGCAGCCCATCCAGTTGTTGGTTGTAACTGGACCGCGTAAGAGCCATACAAGGATGCATACAGGTCATCGTGGTGGGAGTTAAACCACATGTAAGCTCTATTAAGAAGGGGAAAAAAAGGGTATGGTAACAGGGAAGTGAAAAGAGCATACATGAAAAGCACAAACTTGCATAGCATTAAATTGGAAGACAGGTGTTGAAAAAGTTATACCTCCCTCAAAATATTGATGTCGACTTCTCTTTCTATAGCCTTGTGGAGAAGAATGCCAGACTTTCTCATATGAAACCTCCGTTTCAGTTTCATCTTTGACAGCCCTCAAAGTAAGCCCTTCTTCTGTGCCGCTACAAGCTTCTCTTACATCATCAAAATGATCATTATTTTCAAACCCTTGAACTTTTGGTTTCTTCACTTGAAACTTTTTGCCCTTACGTGAAATTTCCACCGCACCAACACCTTCATTATCTCTAGCAAAATCTATATTTTCAGCTTCCCTACTTCCCAAACTACCTTCAAAATAATCTTCATCTATTGAAGTGCCAGTTGCTTTGGAATTAACCATCTCGTATTCAGAATGCTAGTTCACAGGCAAAGAAATTTAACTCAGAAGATCTATACCATCAGAAGTAAAAATTGTAGACAGGGAATTAAGTGGTTCAGGTTAGAAGAAAAATGTTATAACCTTCCTTCTATTACTCTGAATAGGTGAGGGCTTGACGTCCTCCGCTCTTTTATTTGGCGTGAAAGAAACTCGTGGGGAGCCAACTCTCTGTGAAACCCCAGCCAGAGCTAATACAACATTAGCTACTTTATCATCATCACTGTCTAGCTCAGTCTTAACACCGTGTCTGTTTGACAATCCACTCTTTTCCCTCTCTTCCTTATCATATGTGTAAGAAACTGGGAAGCGAGGGGTCCTTTTACCAACCGCACGGGGTCGGCTACCTGCAGTAAGTTGCCAATATATAGGATTTTAATGTAGCACTAAATTATCCCTCATTTTTCCTCTCAGAACATGACAATTAGTAGAGAAAATAATTATATCTAAGGATCATTACTAGGAAACAATAGTAAATATTTCAACAACAACCAATTACCCCCCGATCGCTTCTTCTTTAAATGAGGTAAGCAACCATAACTTGGTGCTGATTGGCATTGCAGCAAGTCTGTTAATGCCCCTTCCAGACCTTTCGAAACAGTATTGGATCGAAACTTTCCCCGTCCACGCTTATGGGGTTTGCGGGATATTCCAAAAGCATCATTGCTTTCCCGCTCACTATCAGTTCCTTCCTGGCAGTGTACCAATCAAAATTTCACACAAACAATTCAATTTACCACTATTTCATGATAAAACAACTGAAAAAATAAAGGTAAATCTTCTGTCAACTGAAAAAGGAAGAGAATAGGAGTACAATGAAGTTCAAAATTTACCAAAATATTATAGTGATCGGTCATCATTGCTATTAGCCCAGCCACAGAAGCAGTTCCCTCTGGGAGAGATAAGTAAGCCTGAAAAACAACAAATGTTTCAACTTTATAATTTCATAAACAGACAAATCTCATATTATTCATGCTGGATTCATGGATTTGAGGATCTGATATGAGGTAAATCAGCTGATACAAGGTAGTTGTCAGCCCAGTAAGACCCATACCACCATTCCAGGACTTACAAATACCACCAATGTTTATAGAATGCTATATATTCATCTATTAAGAGAAAATGTACTCAAATTTAAGTGATCCTAATATAGATGTCATAATCAATCTTAATATCAATTAGTATAGTTTTCGTTTAACTGAATACAATCTACGTTTAAATAAAGGAAGATTAATCACAGAGAAATGGAGTTATCTTCTTCATCTTCTCATTGATCGGTCGATCTAGCTTAGATACATTTAATTTACCCAACCATCGACTCCATACAAAAATCTCCTCATCCATCGATTCTCTCCCCACTTTTTCCAATTTTACCCATACACAAATCAAATAGAACCCAGAAAAAAAACACTCACAACATAGTATTTTCACTCTACATGACATAAAATTTTAAAGTCCATAACATTGTAATATATAATGTATAACATAATTTTCTGTTATAATAGTAAAAGAAAATCTTTTTTTGAAACTTCTATTAATAGAAATCTGATGATAGTAGTACAGATGGGTGTAGCCCCTTTTCATAGCTATACTAATCTATGCGACTACAAGAGTTCTACAAGAGCTCTGCCACTGAGTTGGCTGCTTTAAATGTACCTCTTTCTACCTCGGCTTTTGCTAGCTCATCAGCCACTGAGTTGGCTGAGCGTGGTACAGTTATCCAAGCAATGTTCCATTCTTTGGTGAGGTCCTCCATCTCATCAAAAATATTTTTTAGAATCCAAGGAATTATGTTTTTCTTTGCTGCCCATCCAATTCCAATAGTCTCCTTCGATCTCTATGGAGCCACTAAAAAACTGTTTAATAAGCTTAACCCCAGCAAATGTGCCTCATTTGATCCACATATCCCTGCTGGCCCTGAATATGCCACAAGTACCTTGCCCCTTGAATTCCTTATCACTCCTCCAAGACCAGCTAGTCGGGATTGCCATTCATTGAGCCTAAGTAGAGCAGATATTTTACTCTGAATACACTGGTAAAGGACTGGATTACTTTTTTAGCAAATATTTTACTAGTGAGCATTGAAATGATACATCAGGAAATTATTGAATAATGCAGTATTCTGCAACTGTTTGACATAGTTCTTTTTCCTGTTTAATGTATTGATTTTATATTGAGTGACTATTTTTTTTTAAAGTTAAAAATTATGTAAGGGGTTCTTTCCTGAGTAGTTATTTGATTTTTATAGATAAGGTAAAATTGGAAAAAGTGGAGAGAGAATTGATAGATGAGCAGCTTCTTGTATGGAGTCAATGGTTGGGTAAATTAAAAGTATCTAACTGACATGTGATCAATATATATTCTCTAATTAGTTCCTCTGCTAATAAACCTCCCAAAGCCAATCTATGCGTTCCTGGGATTACTAAATATTAGGTTAATACAAAAAATAAATCTTATCATTATTACAGCGGATTCTCAAACACAAAGCAATTGTAACATAAACACTTCTACTATCACATGTCTTAAATAAAAGGGGAGAAAACTGTATGTATCAGTGTCCAATTTTTTTCTCATTTTGAATACCAAACTAACCCACAGAGCACTAGGATACAAAACGTAAGCAGGAGCTAACCCATGTATAAGTATCTTAAAAACAGTAATACCTTACCCCAAACAAACAAGAACCCCCTTGAGTAAACCAAACTTGTACGGTTTAAAGACATATCATGCTCACCCTGTTCATGTTATAAAGGGCCTCCACCATATCCACTGATCTGTTACGAACAACACCAGCCACCTGGCAATCCATACCAATTAGAATTATGTGCATAGATATCATATATTAACAAGTTCTCCAGCAAGAGAAAGAAAAGGCAGACTTGATGTTTGTCACATGAATATTTTCCTTTGCTCCTGATAAAATAATTTGGCACATAAGGGAAGCTGCTGTTGAAACACATGACAAAGGACTACAAGATATAACTTAAAACATTCTCTGAAGTTTCCAATACACACTTTTTGAGTGTATGTGTGAAGAAGGTATTCATTAAGAACTGGAATAGCAAAGGATACAAAAGGGACTGCTAGACCAAAAGCAAACAAAAGGAGGCAATAATAGGACATACAGGGGGGGAAAAAAAAAGAGAGGCGAAAAACGAGCCTGCTAGAAGGGGAGACGGGCCAAAAGCAAGCTACCGATGCATGGCTCTTTTAGTATACAGTCAAATCTCAGAAACTATGGGAGCGAATGTTGGGCTTTATAAACATCCACATCCGAAAATATAAAAGTGGAAGAAGAAGAGCCCAACCAAAAAAATAAAAAAATATTACTCAAAAAATAAATTTCAACATTTTTCAAGAAAATACACAAATTTGAACACTCTATATCAACAGAAAATGGACAAGAGTAAACCTTCTTCCAATCTCTTCCATACTTCCGATAGGCTTCATAAAACCGTTCAAGCTCCTCCTTGCTCCATTGTGACCCCAGCATATCAGACAATTTTCTCTTCTGTATGAAAGAGGAACAACCGTTAGATGTCGTCAATCCCATAAACACATTCTCATTATTCCAAACATTTTAAAAAGTATCTTCAACATGGCTGAGAGCATATAACAAATGAAAAGCCATTTGAATTGTCACCATGGGCTATCAATGTTTAATACAGCTGAATGAAATAATTTATCCACTTCTTCCAAAAAATTTTAAAATATGAGATATTTCAAGTCATATCAAAAGTCATAAAAAGATTGAAGACTGTCCAATCCATCTCAAATGCATCTGGCATGATTTGCTAAGGTTCATCACCATCCTAAAATGTTTCATTAATGCATGGCAACTGACAAAATAATTAAAATAAATTATTAGAGAATTAAGAGGGTTCCCTCATAATGAGTGTTTGCTGATGAACTCCCTCTTTTGCTAAGCTATCTTCTAGGCTATTTACAGATCTAGGTTTACATTGTAGGTTACAATAAATTGTATCTAGAATTTCAGTAATCTCCCTAAAAGCCCAACAAAACCTACATGGGGATGATGAGATCCTTTTCCCCCAACTAATAACAGACTTTATCCCCTTTAATTTCTAAAAACCCATCAAGTCTAAGCTTAAAAATCCTCAGCCCCTGCAATAGTCCCATCACTTCAGCTGATGTAAAGTCTGAAATTCCCATTGGGCCACAAAGAGTTAGAGAAATGCTGCCCTCATGATCCCTAAAAGCACATCCATCCCCTGATGGACCTGGGTTGCCTAGAGATGACCTATCATCATTTAGTTTTATAATTCCTGGTTTTGTCACAGATTGTACCATTGTACTCTATGATTTGAAGAGTAGTAAAAGAGCAAAGATTAAAATAAAATAAAATAAAAAAACTGATTTGCGGGACCAAAAAATTAATATTGGTGGTGCCTCAGTGGTCCTCAACTGAACAACTTCAGCCCATGAGTTTTGAAAAGTTTCAACCCCAATATCTTGAAATTGTTTAAGGGAACCCAGCCACCTAATTATTTTCTCTTTAGGACAATCCATAAATTGCTCCCAACTTCTCTCCTTCGCTTTAAAAACTCTCAAATTTCTTTTCTCCCATAAGCTCCATGGAATGAACAGCAAACATGCATCTATCATGAGAGTGGCCCTTTTCATTTTGGGAACACCTCTCGTCTGTTTAACCATGTCTTCAAGAGACTCTGGAGTACTTGTAACCCTTTGAAACAGTCCCTAGAAACTTGTCCAAGTTTGGCAATGCACAAAACCATGGTCAATAGTTATATTTGCAGTGTTCCATAGAGGACATCTGAGCTTCAAGTTAGCCAGGCCAGGTGGTTAGTTCGACTGGTGAACCCTAAGACAGCCTGATAAGTCATTACATAGTCGAGAGAGGAATTTTGAAAAGGATCCCTCGCCCTCCATGTCATAAGCTGATAGACATTCATTATTTTTAGCAGGTATTTAAGTGACATGGAGGATAAAATTATATTAAATAAAAGTAAAAATCATTGGCTTAAATTATGGAAGGTAAAGTGGTCAACTGGTAGGTCAAAGTTGGTGCTAGAGGGAAGACACATCTCTGACCTAGTGGTCTTCAGTCCAATAGAAATTTTAGTTGGTTTTAGTAGGTCTCTTAGAAAATATTTAAGTTTGGCATTTCTAAATTGGACTTTCAGATCTGTAAAGGGTAAGATGTTCCTGATTGACTTTGGCCTATATTTTCCTCACCAAAGTGTATCCTCTATCACTGTCCATACTCTTTTCTCTCTCTGCTTTGCTCTTCTCGTTCAAAGACTATCAATCACTCTCATTTTCTTCTTTGAAGGCTGAGATTTGCGAGAACAAGTCACTGACAGTGGGAAGAGCAAAGGTCACCTCCACTGCTAGTACCAGAGAGGGGGAGATCCCCCTACTTCCCATCTCTAAAAGTATGTTTAAACTTTTACTGAGAAAAAATATGTAAAGATCGCTAGCCTTCCCCACCATTAGACAACAGTAGGAAAGGAAGAGAGCACAGGTACATATCCCTGTCAAAGAAAAAATAATGATGAAGGACAGGATAGTCCCAAACCATGAAAGGGTGGCAGAACCCTCCAACTGTTGGCAAAAGGAAGAGAGCGCAGGTAGATCTCTGCTCTTCCTTCATCTTCCTGAAAATTGAAGGTAAAACACTCATGTCTAGTAAAAGAAAAATTAGATAAAGAAATATATATGGCTTGCCTGGCAGCCAACACCTGATTGACCCAGACACCCACTAGATTATTGACTAGGTTGGGTTATATAACATTGGAACAAACACAATCTAATAATTATATGTGAATCCAACCAGTTTCAGCCTGTAGTATCAAGATTTTTCAGCAACATAAAATCAACTTGTTTAACTTCAGACTCTTATAGAAGCTGGGGTTTGCATCAGAGGCGCCACATACACTTATCCCCAAAACTGAAGATAACAGAATAATGGTAACCAAAGAGGTAAAACAGATGATACACCACCAAGATGCTATCCTACAATAATGGACATCTAAATACTAAAGGGAAAAGAGAAAGCCACCACTCACCCGTAGTTTACTTTTATTTGCAATGCCTCCATCTTTTTCAGGAGAATCTTCAATATGTTTAGCGAACTTCTTGTTAGCTGCTCTAGATTTCCTCATTGAAGCCATGAGTAGCTCCTCTAGCTAAAACTGCAACAATTTAACAGAAATAAACCTTCAGTTAAAATTAATACATCGTCACCTAATGCATGAGAGAGAAAGATGGATTCACGTTGACCACAAGCCCAAAATGCATTTTGAGGAGTTATGATTATTATTCCCTTATCCAATTACCAACTAGACCTTTGCAATCAAAATTATACCAAGGTGACTGTTCAGAAAAAATATAAAAAGGTATCACATGTACGCCTGTTTACAAGAATTTATTCACTCGCAAGACAGATACAAACATTTCAAAAATTCAATCAATTTGAAAGAAGAAGACTAATCCTGTTAATTTAGTATTGTCCTAATGTAGAATGTCCAGAAATGCACAACAACCTACTTCAAAGTTTCTAAAACAACTTTCCTATAATACAAAAACCATAAAGTAAATCAGGGGGAGAGTAGTTGCATTTGCCCACGATAAAAAGACAAAATCCACTTAGACCTACATAAAGAAAATTTTATGGATCATAATAAAAGTAAACATAAAAACATACGAGGATTATATGAATCAAACAAGGAAAAGACATTAAAGTAGAGGGTCCATTACAATAAGCCAGTACATAGAAGCAATAGGAAAAACAAAAGGAATTAGTCAATACATGTATGCCACCAGTATCTCACAATCCAATAACAAGTCTCGTATTTCAGATTGAACTAAAAAAAGAAAGCAAGGAGACCCTGATAAGCAGCAGTCATCAAATACCCAGGACCAATAGTCAAGCCTCTAATGCAACGACCAATTTATAGGTAGACAGAAATACATAAGCTCAGCACGCATTAACGGATTATTTGCATTACCAAGTCAGCTGTTTCCTTCTTAGCAGATGCACCTATCTCCTAGCAAAATACAGGACTTTGAGCAGCATCTGGAATGAATTACTGTATAAATAAGTATCAGAAAACAGTATTAACAATATAGAAAACTTAAGAAAAACTTTTGTTCATTATGAAACTAAAAGCCAACAATGCATGGACCCAAAAAAAATAATATTCCCAATCAAGCAGTGAGAAGTTTTTTTCTCTTCGAAGAAAAAAAGGAAGCAAACCAAGCTGAAAGTACAATAAATTGTGTAATATATTTTTTTTGAAAGTTATAAATTGTGTAATATATGAAGTAAAAAAACCATCTCAATCACCAGAAAAAAACCCCAAAAAATAAATAAATAAAACCATCAATACAAATTTTACTATCGAACTTGTAGCTCACACTCTCAACAAAAATCTTATTCTAAAATTATCTGCACACAGAAGACTCGGGATAAAACTATTTGTGATATGCCACTCCACACAGAGGAGCTATACCACACGTCAAGCCTCAGAAAACAGATCGACAGTCTTTGAACAACAATCAGCTAACCCAACGCAAGCTGTCATCTGAGTAAAATGCAGAATCTCTGCTGATACAGAGATGAAAAAGAATATAAACTAGCAAGGAGATCAACATAAAAGCATGTAACCCAATTTAAAAAAATAACAAAAAAAATTTCAATCTCTTACTATTATGCCCTTTAAGCGATAGAGATGGGAGAGGGGGGAGGAGAGAAGGGGAGAGACAGAAGGGGAGAGACAGAGACAGAGACAGAGAGAGAGAGAGAGAGAGAGAGAGAGAGAGAGAGGGAGGGAGGGAGGGAGGAGAGGAGAGGGGGAGAGAGAGAGAGAGAGAGAGAGAGAGAGAGAGAGAGAGAGAGAGAGAGAGAGAGAGACGGGAAGCAAAACTAACCACCATTCCACTCCAAAACAAATCAACAAAAAGGAAGCACAGATATATACAAAAACAAACTACACAACCAACCTTTCGAAAGCACATTAAACTAAAAAAATTCCAGAAGATAGCAAAATCTCTCAAAGAAGAAAAAAATAAAAGGCGATGAACAATTGCAGATGTTCTTAGATTTAAAAAGATAAATTTACGAAATGGGTGAAAAAAAATCAAAACTTTTAATTAAAAGGAACACGAAAAATTGAACCAAAGAAAGTAAAAAAAGACTAGCTTTTACAGGAACATAAACAAACAGGAAGAATTCACAAGCACGACGAACTAACCAAAACTCACTTTTGTAAATATTAGAAAATACAATTAAAGTTTAAAAAATTGATCTTTTTCTACTTGTATGTGAACTTTAAAGTGAAAACGAATTTAAACTGCTTAATTTGATTTTGTGCCATAAACATTAAGCATTTGGAAATAGACGACCAACTGAAGAGACGATAGCTTAAAATTCGTAAAATTACTAAAACTTCGTTAAGAACCGCAAATCGGTGAAGATCTCAAGAAACTGCACAACCCCCACAGATAAACTCCACCATAGAATTCAAAATTTCGACAAAAAATCACCACGCTACCAAAGCAATGAACTTTACCGACCACAAAACAGTCGGGAAAATTTATCAAAGAAAAGCCAGATTAAAGCCGAAAAGCACACGATAACGCTCTCACAAATTCAAAAAAAAAAAAAAATTACAACTTCGATAAGACATCAAAAACCGAAGCCTTCAACAAAGATTACCTATGAATCGCGATAAAAAAACTGCATACCTCATGTGATCTACCTGGATTTGTAAATTCAGGCGGAAATGAACCAAAAGCGAATTACTCGAAGGAAGTCAGAGTCGAGGAACTGCGGAACCGCGGGAATATATCAACGCCTGAAGACCTGCTGTTATGGAATGAATAACCTTGAACGCCAAATTCCAAAAATAAGATTTCAAAGATCGAGAGTAGAGAGCAAGGCTTTGGCGGGGAAGAGACGAGGAAATAAAGATGAAAAAAGAGGGAGAAGGGAGGCAGGAAAGGCCAAGGAGCCACGGGGAGGTTTGCTTTGAATGAGGAGAGATCCCAACTACACTTGCAACGTCGCCGCCACGTGAATAATTTTACCTGTGACGTGGCGGCGTACGTGGAAATCTTTCACTAAACTTTCGTCCACGTCATCTGTTCTCCTCCAAATTTCCCGGTTTCCCGCTCGTGACAATCTTCCTGTACCCTTTCCAAATCAACTGATCCCAAAAGCGATTTCCCTTCCCTCGAAACAATGGGAAAATGGGTAAGATCTTCA
This sequence comes from Aristolochia contorta, assembly GCA_022405105.1. NCBI lineage: Eukaryota > Viridiplantae > Streptophyta > Magnoliopsida > Piperales > Aristolochiaceae > Aristolochia > Aristolochia contorta. The sequence goes on along the minus strand of CM039665.1, from coordinate 35,039,603 downwards.
ACCATTTGTTTAAAAAACGGACACGGAAAATTGCGCACGAATATGGCGCGGAAAGAAAACTAAAGCATGACAGTAACATACCTTAAGAAAGAGTTTAACGCGCTGACTTCAAGAATCAAGAATTCGAATCGAAACTCGAAAGAACTGAAATTTCATCTAGTGCGAAAACGAAATGCTTTTTACTTCTTCGATCTTTATCAAAGAACTATTGGATGGACACAAGTAAAACGAATGAGGGTTTCTTCGACGGCCGCTGAATCGCAATGATTCTGGTTCTGCGCGTCTGCTCCTGCGTTTTCTCTTCTTCCTGATCTTATTTTCCCCCTTCCTCTCAAGCTCACTCACGACATTGTGTTGGACCAATGCAAGAGAATCCTGGAACGAGTACAGAATCAGAGGGATTCGTAACCACGCGGGCAGAATGGCTAATAGTTCAGCTAAAGGGCGTATCTATCTTCCGCCGTTCCGCTGAAGGCGTTGAGGGAGAGAGCGATGAGTGGGAACTGGGAAGACACGAGTGAAACAACTGATTAACCTCACCAGTGCTATGAGCAATTTTTGAATGAACGTAGAATTATATGTCGTCTTATGTAAACAGCAAAGAAAAGATAGCGGGAAAGTGCAAACTAATATTGATTAGGGTGTTTTAGTCATTTAATTACTCTATTTCGATTTGGGAGAGGAAGCGGCACTCTGTTTTTCACTTTTTCTTACTCGGGAGGAGAGGACGCCATAATCCTCTCTCTCCTTTGGTGAGGCATGAATTAAACATTGCTATGTTTCATCGATGTTGCAAGGGTTTACTGAGGTCTTTCTTTCTATTTTGATTTTGATTCTTTTGTTTGCATTTTAGTATAGAGTAATGCTATATACACTTTACTGTGCACTTTCCTTTGTAGTGATGGGACATTAATATGTACATGTACGTGAGCTAAGTGTACTTAGCATTACTCTTAATACGTGCCTGGTGTGCTCACTATAGTGCATATAGCTGAATATAGCATTAATCTTTTAGTATAGTCTTTCAGAGTCTTATGGTTCGAATTCTTTCACTCATCAATCTTTTTCTTTTCATGGAACTTCGGATCCTGATCTGGACTGGGAAAATCGCAGAAATACACAGCCTATGTTCACAGGCAGGTTTTACGAAGTTCGGAAGTAAAGGCCAAAGTCAGGCTCAATACGCATAATAAACTTCAACTCTGGAGGATCCTTTCGTTAGGATTTTACAATCCCATCATCTCAAAGCCTGAAATCAGACAACCAGACATCCATGGTGACATGTAGGACAGGAACCGCATTCGCATTGTGTCTTTATTGGTACCTCCTCACAAGCTTTCCTGGTAACTCACAGAAACCAGCGATCTATACGTCGACCAAATTCTCACTCTCATTAACTCTTTACCTTTCTTCTGTCTCAAATTCTCATACCCGCACGAGTCCCTAAGATGGCCCCCCGACGGATACAATGACATCGCAACCGACCGCATAATCCATGCCTCTGCACCATTTGAAGATGAGTAATGCTACGGGAACGGAGGCTGTACTCCGCCCGAGTACAGAGTCTGACGTGGATGGCTTACGTGGCCATCCACGTCCGTTGCTGAGTCAGCAAACCAAAACCCTATTCAGGCAAAGACAATCGGGTCTAGCGCCCGCAGTCCCTCGGCCTCCCCAGCGCGCCTCTCGGCCTCCCGACTGCGGCCTCTCGGCCTCCCTCCTGCGGTCCCGCTGCCTGCCTCCCGCGGCCTCCCAGCCTCCCTCCTGCGGTCCGGCTGCCTGCCTCCCGACCACGACCACCCTACCGCGGCCACGGCTTCCCTCCCGCGGCCTCGCGGCCTCCCTCCCGCGGCCTCCCTGCCTCCCTCCTGCAGCCTCCCTCCTGCGGCCTCCCTCCTGCGGCCTCCCTCCTGCGGCCTCCCTCCTGCGGCCTCCCTCCTGCCGCCTCCCTCCTGCGGCCTCCCTCCTGCGGCCTCCCTCCTGCGGCCTCCCTCCTGCGGCCTCCCTCCTGCCGCCTCCCTCCTGCCGCCTCCCTCCTGCGGCCTCCCTCCTGCCGCCTCCCTCCCGTGGCCTCCCTGCCTCCCTCCTGCGGTACCGCTGCCTCCCTCCCGCGGCCACCCGGCCTCCCTCCCGCGGCCCCCCGACCTCCCTGCCGCGGCCCCCCGGCTTCCCGGCCACCCTCCCGCAGCCTCGCTGCCGCGGCCTCCCTGCCGCGGCCTCCCTGCCGCGGCCTCCCTGCCGCGGCCTCCTGCCGCGGCCTCCCTGCCGCGGCCTCCCTGCCGCGGCCTCCCTGCCGCGGCCTCCCTGCCGCGGCCTCCCTGCCGCGGCCTCCCGACGCGGCCTCCCTGCAGCGGCCTCCCGACGCGGCCTCCCTGCAGCGGCCTCCCGACGCGGCCTCCCGACGCGGCCTCCCAACGTGGCCTCCCGACCGCGGCCTCATTTTGTGCCTTGGGAGGTCGAGAGGCCGCGGTTGGGAGGCCGGGAGGCCGCGGCAGGGAGGCAGGGAGGCAGGGAGGCCGCAGTCGGGAGGCAGGGGGCGAGACGCCGCGGGAGGGAGGCCGCGGTACTGGGGCGAGACGCCGCGGGAGGGAGGCCGCGGTACTGGGGAGAGAGGCAGCGGGACCGCGGGGCTAGACCCGATTGTCTTTGCCCGGATAGAGTTTTGGTTTGCTGACTCAGCAACGGACGTGGATGGCCACGTAAGCCATCCACGTCAGACTCTGTTCTCGGGCGGAGTACAGCCTCCGTTCCCGTAGCATTACTCTTTGAAGATGCTTGCAATACCCGTCCAAGCCTCCTCAAAGCCATCAAGGACGTCTTCGGCGAACGCGTACATTACAGTGGACATGCTGAAACTGGCTTCTGTTCCCTGGGTATTTTGAGCTCAGGGTTTAGGGTACATATCGTGGATACATAAATGTATCGTGGATACGCTAAGAAATAAATGTAATAAGTATGGATGTTTTAGGAAAACTTTATTAAAATATTAAAAATATAATTAATCATTAATAATATTAATATGACAACATAATATTCTTATTTATTCAAGTATTTGAAAAAACAAACAAAATAACTATATGAAACATTACCAATCGTCTATTTCACTTCCAACATGACCTTGTAGAGCATGATCACAATATCATAGATACCACAAAAATATACTATTAGATTAATTGAAGAACGAAAAATTGAGATTTTAACAATTTTGACCCAAAATGCTTAAATCCAATCTTAACCAATTGGGCCAACAAAATTAAGTATCTATTGCTAAAATTTATAAAATGGTATAACTAATTTGCATCCCATAATAAAACTTTAAGATTATCAAGCATAAGAAATATAAAGCATAATGGAATAAACATCAATGTAGAAGAGAGAAAGTGTAATGACCACTTGGCCATAAGGCTATAATAAACAAAAAAAATAGAGGGATATGAAAAAGAAGTCACAAAGTTGGCTTCTGTATTATTGTAATATTTATAATTTTTAATTCTATGTTAGTGTCTTCAAATATTGTATTTGATTTCTATATTTTTTATCAATATCTTTAATTCTATGTTAGGTTTCGTATCTTATCGCCCTGAGGATGGGTTTATTTCTTGTAAAAGAAAACTACCGCCGTTTTATGTTTCCTTTATTGTGGAAACGGATAAGTATCGTCATTTATCGGACGATACGATAAGGCAAACCTTGGCTGCAAGTCGCGATGGCGTATCACTCGTGAAAGGACAATGTCGGAGACTCCTGCAAGCATATGAGAAATCGAGGTAGATTTCTCTCTCGGGAAGAAAACCAACTCCGTCGCCAATGCTAAGCAAAGGAAACAAAACGAATACAACAGAGCAGTGTATATTTGCTTGCTTGAACATTTCATTTTTTCTCCTTATCCTTACGGAATGTGCAGGCGTGAGAGTAGACCAAGGGCAACCATTCCGTACATAAACCTTAAAAAGACAGTTTAGGAAAAGCAGTAAATACGAGCTTCCGAAGTCATTTCTTCAAAAAGAATAATAACTTGACTAGCGAGTAACAACATAAACATGCAAGAGTCCAAAGGTGCAAGCAAACTGAACCATCTAGTTAAAACCATCAAAATACATGTGAAGAGTGCGACCTGCCACTACAAAACTTTCAGATTGAAAACATTTCAGCCATTTGTCTAGCCTAAAGGTATTACCAGAATGCTAATGATTCTGTAAGTTATCAAAACTCAAAGGTTGTGAATAGAAAGGAGCCTGCAGCAACAACAATTACATTAGCTGTTAGCACAGGTGATAAAACAACAAAAATTTATAATATTAGATGATTAGCAATCAATAATATAAAACTTTAAAGCATGAGAACCTCGACGACTGCGTGTCTGAAATGCTCATAAGAATGGGCATACATCATTGCAGGAGTTGGCCAGTGCATATAGACAGAGTCACTAGAAGACTGACTTGATCCAACTGCACAGAAAGGGCTCGTGATAGGACTTGACACTTGATAGTTCAGAGGAGATTGGGTCCTGGACAGCTGTAGTGGAGAGAAACCATCATACGAAACGAATTGGGGCTGGAGCAATGGGAAGTGGCCCCCTAATCCGTAGCTCTGGTTGGATGGAACCTTAACGTACCTGCCACATATTACGGCATTCAATCAATTATGTCCAAATACACCACAAATTCGTCATATATAACTGAATTATAAAAGTTTAGAAAGTGCCGAAAACTTTTAGAAAAAAAAATACAAACAGGAAAACTAGGCAGCACCTATCATAACTCCTGTCATAATCTGGGTCACTCCTGTCCTTTTCTCTATCTCTGAAAATAGCAACCCGGGCACCGGTACTACTATCCCTTGTATAATGTTTCTCCACCTCATCAGTCAAGTTCCTACAGCTCTCGTTCTCCTCAGTGCTTGAACAGGAGCCTCTTCTTGCATCAGCAAATGATATCTCCTCCAACTCGCCATTGCTGGAAGCATTAAAGATACGAGCACGAGCCTTTTCATATTCCTCTTTCCGCTCCTCAACCGTTCTCACAGTGCTCCTACGCAACCCTAGCTCAGTTGAATCTGTTGAAAGGGCTCTCCTGGGTCTTGGTTTAATAGCTATCTTGACCTGTTCCAGTTTTTCATTTTCTGCTAGTTTAGCAGGAATGTCAGCCAAAAAAACAGTAGGATACCTACTTTCAGCTGTTTTCAAGACAGCTATTCGGCCTCCTGTACTGTCAATATTGTTGTCTAATACCAATGATTGAAGATTGTAATGTTGTGCAACACGGTGTGCTGCAAGCCTAAGATAAGAAGTTGGGAAGTGTGGGAACTCAAACTGCTGCTGATCAGCATTCTGCATGAACTTCTGAATATCCAACTCCATTCGTAAAACTGCACACATATAAAAGAGTTCGTGTAAAAAGTATCAATAATCAGCTCAATCATAATCAAATTGAACTCCAGACCTTGACAAATAATTGAAAACTTAAAATAATGAGCATATACTGCATATGTTATTTCGGTTTTTTGGCTAGAAGCGACTTCGCTATTGTCAGACTGAGCTCCCTACACAGATCAGACCATCTGTTTTACAGTGAGCAGCAAAGGAAAGAGAACGCTTTTTTTATCAAATAACACCAGCATCCCCTTATTTGACAGGTTTAGCTATTCAATACGGCTAATATATATCATGTAATGATGTCTACATGAGTTTTCAAACAAAACAAAAGTGTTTATAAGACCCAAAAGAATTTATGCCTTTGTGTATGCTAGACAACCATAAATAAAACTACTCACTGCTATGAATCATTTCTAATAAGACTCAAATTAGAGTTGCAAAATGATGAGCTGAGTTTACCAGAAAAGCTCTGCCACTGCCTCTCAAACTACATATTGTAAGTACCAATTAATTTTGTTGGTTTACACAGCTGAGGTAATCCTAGATAATTAAGCCAGTTGGTTAATCCAGTGAAACATCAATACTATTTTACAAGCTTTATCAAAAAGGTGAAATGAGACTTGCTATGAAAGAAATGCATCGAGAAGACTATAGGAGCAAATTCTACTCATCCACTTAGCCTAGTTCGGAAACCTTTATTACATGCAAATTCTCAATAGTTAAATCTCTCAAATAGCTCTTCACTTTCCTAGTTCTATTAGCTATTATTCTACTAGGTTCAGATTGAAAAATGCCAATAAATTAAATAAAATGTTTATTTCTTCAAGGACATAGAGGTCCCTTTGCACTTAGTGTATATGGGACATTAAGGACATAAACGTACACACCACAACAGAATGTTCAGGCCTGTGCTTAGGCACAACCAAGCCGTAGTCCACGAAGGTTAAGATTCCAAGAGAAAGTTAAATTCGTAATAAACAGCCACAACCAGAAGAAAGATTATTTCCATTCCAATACAAGAGATCAACCCAACTAAACACTAACTACTACATCTGCAAAGAGATCAAGAGCCATAATATTCAGGGTGCGCCAAAGAATGGATACTGAAGAAATGTTCTTTCTATACCACCTTGGTTTTATATTTTCAAAAATATTAGGTCAAACGCAGCAAAAATCCGAAGATTACTCAACTATGTAAAACATAAATCGAGAGAGAGAGAGAGATCTACAGAAAATTTGAAGTTCTAGGAAACATGGCAGAGATACTTCAAATACTGGTTCCCGGAAAAGATAGATCAACAAAGTCGAAAATCGAAAAAGATGGTTGCAGGAAAGCTCCAATAAAGAATTTCATGTTCTTCATAACTGAAACAGAAGAAATAGGAAGCCAATGATGGCATAAAAATCTACAATTCGCACTAAAATAGCATTTAAAAAACAATAATAAAGCATGGATACGGTAAATCCATGCTGCACAAGCAAAAGGTGCACATCCGCTAACACTTGAACGGAAAGAACAGCAAGTAGCTCATGCAAAAAAAACACCAAATCTAAAAAGTCAATGGTATACCAACAACGCAATTGACATCCGTTACCGCAAGAGCAAATCATATACCTCTATTCCTACATCAAAATCACCAAAACTCTCAAATTTCTTCCAAAAATCACAACCGATGATAAGAATTCAAGAAGAAGGAAAAAGAACGACGGAGAGCGAGCTAGACTTCCTCGCCAGAGAAATAGAAAGGCTAATAAAAGTAACACGGACATTAAGGAAACGACGGGAAACACAAATAGCTCGACGAATAAGAATAAAGAAAGCACAGAAAAAACATACCAGTGAGACGATGACGAGGGTTCTGAAGCGCTTCTCTCAAGAAAGGATCTACTGGATCCAAGCAGGATTCCTTCTCCTTCTTGGCGTCACCGTCAACCGCCGGCGCTGCAGAGGCTAAGCAGGGGGGCTGAGAATCCATCTCCGAGAGGCGGATTTCCCTGCCCTTCCGCGAAGCGCTCGCGTCTCCGCGCCCTCTCTCCTTTTTGTCTCGCCTTTTTCTTCCTTCGGGGAAAAGGGTCCAAGACTAAGCGAGAACGCCTTTTTTCCCGTCGAGGCTCCAGACATGCCACTGCCTAGAGGGGGGGTGCTCAAGCTTATCTATCCATCCGATCCGCGCAATCTGACCGTAGATCTAGCCCGAAAGAGGTTGGACTCGAACGGTTTGGATCACACCGTCCAATGTCGGGAACTCAATGACCTTTTCACTCTTTCAACTCGGGTGAGCCTGTTTCTGTTTCCAACCCGGCCCGTTCACACCTTCACTCCGTTTCCAACTCTGATTTTTGTGTAGTGAGAAAATAAGAATATCAATTTTACAACGTTAATAATAAGACATTATAATTTACGTAACTCTGACCTGGAAATAAAATATAATTATCAGTATTTTAAGACTCGGAATATGGACCCGGATCATCATCCGACACTTGCGAGTCGGATAGGCCGAGTTGGGTCAACCAGGGCGTTGACCGGTAGCTGACTGAAATACATCAAAAAGATCCAGCCCATCTTCAACAAGAAGACTCGCCATTATGAATTTTTATCCAGGAAAAAAAAAAAAGCAAAATATACGATAAATGATCGGCAAATTCATATATTTACGTACGTAATCAAGTAAATAAAAGTTCCTTCGTCGTATATTAAGATACTAAATTATGCTGTTTGATCAATATAAACAATACCAATTATGAATGGTAAAAACGTGTATTTGTCACAATTATCATATTAATCAGCTTAAAAAATAAGATACTTAAAACAATAACCTGCATATTAATACTGTATCCATGAAAAAACCCTATTACTCTTACTTGTAAATCGCATTGCAATGGTTTTCCTAAATAATCCAACAAAAAATGTTACATTGAATAACTAATCGATTTAAACTATGATTCAATTTACATATAAATTCTACATATAAAAGAATAACAAATGATAATCTATAAGATAATAGATGAATTGATTTATACGAGTTACAAAATTTTAATTGAATATTGCAAAATAAAAGGATGAGAAGTATCAATATTATATAAATTTGAGTATAGCTTACACATTGATATTAGTTGTCAGAAATAATAATAAGAATCACAATATTGCGGATCAATTTATTTATTCTCCAATGCTGTTTTCTTTAACTTATATACTATAATTGTTCGTATCTTCTTTTAGTAATAGTAAAGGCCAATAAATATCTTATCTAGTCCAAGTTCAGGGATCATATCTAATCCACGTAGAAATGTTATCAAACCTTGCCTTGAGTTGTAGAACCAAGGTAGCACTGGAATTAGATATTACTCTTTTATTTTGAATGTTTCATTTAGAATTAGATATTTTTATTTAATTTCCTGTTAAACCATGGAAAAAATACCATAAAATTATTAAGTTTTAACTTTTTTTACAATATTATCTTCCAATACTATGGGTAAACCCTGAACCCTAAATTTTCTCTTATTACATAAAATTATTATGTTTTAACTTTTTTCATAATATTATCTTCTAATACTATGGGTAAACCATGAACCCTAAATTTTCTCTTGGTTAGACCGCTAATTACTTTGCAAAGTCACGATGTAAAACCTCAAAGTAAAATACCGTGGTATTATTATTTATTTTTAGAAAATACTAGTTGTACTTATGCACAATACCTATCTGACATAAATGATGTAATCAGCCAATCAAAAACACAATTGCTTGGGGTTTATCTTTTAAAATTTAGAATCTTATAAAATACTATGGCCTAGGCGCAACTAGTATTACTTTTTTTTTTTCTTATACGGATCGCCTTGCCTAAACAATACCATTGGTGATATGTGTACGACTATATTTTACTGTGAAGTAACATCCTCGTTGCCCGTCCACGCTAGAGATAAAGTTAGATCTATTTTCTTATTCTTTAGGTAACCCTAAACCCAGACTTTTGCTCACATAATATTGATCCTAAAATGTAAAGGTGTAAAATAGAAAAGAATAGTGATATAAGTATTGCCGATTTTTATTCCGAGACTTTGCAGTCTAGGTAAGAGACAAATCGGAGATAAAATTTGTAAGATTTTATTTTTCTTATACAATATTATCTACTTATTTTAAAAAATAGTGATATGCATACTTTGACCTTTTATTTCAAATCGATAAACCCTAAATTTTTTGATGTAAAACTTCAAAGTAAAACTAGGAAGTACTAATATCCAAGGAATAATGCTAGTTGCACCCATGGGTAATACCTATCCCAAGGTATAGGTTCAACTAGTAATTTCTTTTTTAATAGAAAAACCTCCAAAATTACTGATGAAGTATACTCTATAGAGTCTATACATGAAAATAATTATTCATTTATCAATTTTGTTTTAAAATATTATTATTCTACCTAAAATAACGGAGCTCATAAAATATTTCCATAAATTATATTTAATTTTGTTTCCGGAAAGAAAAAGCAATTAGAATTGAATAGGGTTATCCAGATTGGAAAGGCCTCCTAAATCAACGGCGCAGATCGCGTGAAAACGCGTCATCACAAAACTGCAGGCGCAATACGCACCGTTCCGCTTAACAGAAGCAACGAAGAAAAGCACCCTAGAGAAGTTTCGTGAACCCGCGAAGCCATTCTTTATTATGACACGTGTCCGTACTGACGCTTGTCTTCGTCTTTACGGGTGATTCCGCGAACCCCCGGAGACAGGAGACCTGCCACTCCGAGTCTCGGCGGCTTTTCTCGAGGAGGGAGTCTTCTCCGCTGAACCCTAGCAATGGCGGAATCCTCTCTGGGTTGCCCGGACTTTAACCTTCACGCATCGTTTCCTCCGGTCGACGTGGATTTTCTCGAAAATTTTCCGATTGATATCAACTTCGACGACGATCTCGTGAACGATCTTGGCTTCGACGACGCTCTTGACTTTTCAATCGATGATCTCCTTTCACCTCCCGACGCCGACGAGTTCAAGAATGAATCGGGAGTTTCCAACTTGTCGCACGCCTCAGGTAGCTCCGAGAAAGTTGAGTTTGGGGATTCGACGTCGTCGGATTCGCACGAGGAGAATGATGGTGGTTCGGATGCTGTTAGGTTTCTGAATTTCTCCTTGCCGGAATCTGAGAATCATGGAGGTGGTAGCGAGAGAGGTGAGGGAGATAGTAAGGGTTTTGAGTCTCATCACGATGCTGGGGTTTTAGACGTGTCATCCCCGGATTCCAATAACTTTGACCGAGTTTCATATGCATCCGACGATCGAAGATCCAATACAGGTAAGATTTCCGATCCCCCATCGCCAGATTCTGCCAATTCCTCTCACGAGGTTACCAAATCATCAACGTCCTCTCTGGATTCAAGCAACATTCCGTCGAATCCCGTTTCCCAGCAGATCAAACCCGAAGAGGATAGTAAACCGTGCATCTCTAAGAGGAAGAAAGAACGAGAAGATGGAAATGCTATTCCGAGAGTGGCTAAATATCGGCGTTCTAGTTCTCCCGAGGAGAACGCGGCTTCTACCCCGATTTTCCTCTCAGGCAGTGACGAGGAAGAGAAAAGGAAGGCGAGGTTGATGAGAAATAGAGAGAGCGCTCAGCTGTCTCGCCAAAGAAAAAAACACTACGTTGAAGAGCTTGAAGATAAGGTAAGAGCGTTGCATTCCACAATTACTGAGCTCAATGGGAAGCTTTCGTATGTAATGGCCGAGAATGCGAGTTTAAGGCAACAATTAGGTGGAGGGGCACTTCAGCCGGTCTTCACACCACCGCCGCCTGTGGGTGCCATCCATTTCCCTTGGGTTCCTTGTACTTCATATGCTGTGAATCCCCAGGGAGCTCATGTTCCTTTAATTCCAATCCCTAGATTGAAACCCCAGCAACCCGTTTCTGCGCCAAAGGCCAAGAAATGTGAGAATAAAAAGGTTGAGAATAAGACGAAGAAGGTTGCAAGCGTGAGTTTTGTAGGTTTCTTGTTTTTCTTCCTTCTTTTTGGAGGACTATTTCCGTTTTTAAATGTTCAATACGGGGGAGTGACTGGTTTAGGCAGGTCTGATATAGTCAATAGAATGTCCATGGGTCAGTCTCGAGGAAAAGTTCTGCCAGTTTCAGGATCCGTGAACCACACAGGTGAAAGCGGTGGATACGAGCCTGGGGCATACTATGACAAGAAAGGCATTGGAGAAAGAAATTTTGAAAATTTAGGCTGCAAGAGAGATGGGATTGAACCTAAAGCGAAGTGTGAAAGTGAATTTAGCAGTTCAGGGAACACAAGCGATCATCTTGTTGCGTCGCTATATGTGCCAAGGAACGATAGACTTGTTAAGATCGAGGGAAACTTGATAATCCATTCCGTTCTAGCGAGTGAGAAAGCATCTGCTCATGCTAAGTCGGAAAAGAAGAACGAGAAAGGTCATGACTCTTCGGACGGTGAAGCTGCAACTACTAGGTTGGCTATTCCAGGGAGCATGACATCTGCATTAGCTCTCTCCAAACATGGTATGGACTTGGAGAGACTGTATAACCTTTACAGAGCTTCTCCCCAACACCCTAAAGCCATAGGTCCGAGTTCTGGTTCTGGAGATTTTCACAGGAGTAAGCGAGAATCAGCTCCATCTGATGGCTCTTTACAGAAGTGGTTCCATGAAGGTCTTGCTGGTAAGGACAGTAATTTCTATTTTTTGTGTATTCCTTTTTATCACGACTTTTTTAGTGGGTTATTGTTTTCAGAGAATTGCATGTATAGGGGGTGCTTTTTCTTTTCCTTTTTTTTTTATTTCCTCATGCAATCAAGCATCGGGAAGGAATATTATGAAAAGAAAAATGATATCAGTACTTCCTAGTTTTACTTCGAGGTTTTACATCCTGACATGGCTGCATAGTTGGCGGTCTAGGTAGGAGAAAATCTAGGGTTTAGGGTTTACCCAAAGAATAGGTTGATAATATTCTATTAAAAAACTAAAATCTTGCAGATTTATCTCCAAGTTTATCTCTTACTAAACTGCAACGTCGACGCCATGTCAGAATGTAAAGTCTTGGAAGTAAAAACTCGCAGTACTTATATCACCGCTCTTATGAAAAACCTACTCTTGGAAATGTTTTACTGAGCCATTACAATGTGATCTAACTTCCATGGTGTTTAACCCAATACTTTGGAATGCCAATCAATCATGTTGGAGGGGCTTCTTCTAGCCTGCAGGAAAGAAAGGATGTGAGGAATACAAGGAAAAATTTATTTTCATTATGTCGATGTAAAATAAATATATTCTATATTCTGCTTCTTCAAAAAAATATTGTATATTATGTTTTTCAAAATTGTCATGATCTCAATGTCACAAGGCGCTTGCATATATAGTTGGGTTATATTTTCAAATTACAAGCATAAAATTTGCTATCACTAAAGTAAAGAATAGATCATTTAAAAAAAAAGAAAGGAAAAGAAAAGAATAGATAGTGTTGTAACTTGTTACATATCTAGCGTTAGAGTATGTAAGGGTTTATGGCAGCGATTGGTCTTTATCATGGCTCTAACAGATGTAGGGACTTATAATTTTTATCTTGTCATTTCATATAAGATGGACTAAATTACAATTATGTAATTGAAATTATTAAAAATAAAGAGGTCTACCTTTGGTTTAGTAGACAAGATATTTATTTTTATATTCTTTTTGGCTTTTATGGCCTTATATTCTCCAGCAGCCATTACGGTGCAAAACTTTATCCAGCACAGCCTTTTCAGGCACAGAGCAGTTCAATTCCTTGGTCATCTAGAGCAGAACATTGACAAACTTCTTTTTGATTGCTATTGAAATTACACTTTGTTTCTCCTAGTCTTCCTTGCTGCTGCTGCTGCTCTCTCTCTCTCTCTCTCTCTCTCTCTCTCTCTCTCTCTCTTTGATTATTCATGTTTAAAATGAATATTGGATGTTCTGTATTTCACAAGTCTAATGATCTCGACGCTGCAAGATGCATGCTTATACGGTTTGATTTTTTTTTCTTTAAATACTAGCGTAAATATCTGTTATCAATAAATCAAAGAATGCAGTGTTGTAACTTTCCGTGTCAGTTGAAAGGCTAGTATAATTAGCTCTATGACTTTTATGAAGTGTTATTCCACACGTTTTAATTGTAAAATGCCTCAAAATGTTTTTTTCTCTGCTGACTTAATGAATTAAAGGTGGTTCTGAATAGTAAAATGGACTCGCTGTGATATTTTACCTGTAGTGGTTTTTGTCTTCTGATAAAGTGAATTGACCCAGCTTGGATTTTTGTTTTATTACATTATAGAGAGCCGTTCTCAGACTTGTTTGGTAGTCCGCATTAGTTGAATCCAATTGATTTAATTTATTTTTCATTCGTTTTTCATGCTTGCACCTCTTGTTTCTATTTCTCAATCTGCTTGGGTGTTCAGCTTTAGGTGCATTGTGTTTGACATGGATATGCATTTCTATTTTGCAGGACCAATTTTCAACTCTGGTATGTGCACTGAAGTGTTTCAGTTCAAAGTTTCTAGCAGTCCGGATGCCATATCACCAGCGGACTCTGCTGCTAACGTTTCTGACATCCAACCTAAACCAACCGAGCACAGCATGAGGAAGAACAGAAGGATTCTACACCATCCTCCTCTGCAACTCCCTGGATCTTCCCTCAATGAAACCGTGAAGCCTTCCAATAGTTCCACAGAGGATAATTTCCATGGAAATAGCTCTAAATCCTCTTCAATGGTCGTTTCCTTACTGGTTGATCCAAGGGAGGCTGGTGAAGATGGGGAGGGGCTGTTTTCAAGTAAATCTAAATCCTTGCCTCGTATCTTTGTTGTGGTTCTTTTAGACAGTGTGAAGTACGTTACCTACTCTTGTGTGCTTCCTCTGAAAGGTGCCACTGGTCCTCACCTTGTGACTACTTAAACCATATTTTTAGTACTTCTAGTCCTTCACCTTCATTTGTCCTGATTACTTCCCTATGACAAATGTTGAAATTTGAGTCCCGTGGGTATGCAAGCTTGTACAGTGCGAAGAGTTGATAGAAAATTTACTCTAGTCGAAAGAGGGTGATTATGGTTTTGGCTTTGCTCGCCTGTCAAGCAGGGCGGAAAGGAGAAGATGAGAAAGCCCATGGAGGAAATCTATATAGCCATGCTGTTGGAAATTTGAAGATGCAGGCCCCTTGTGAACTCTCTGCAAGTGTCTTATCGGACTGTAAATATGATTTTAGTCTTTGACAACATGACATCTTCAATGATTGAGGATACTTGTTTTCACCGTGCAGGAATAACTGCAAGTCTGCAAGTCGCCTATCGGATTGTAGAAATATGATTTTAGTCTTTGACAACAGTGACAACTAAGATGTGGTCCTATTTCTCAAACCAACGAGATAGTAAAAATTACCTTATATATTATTTGACAGCACTTGGGCAACTGACAGAGTCTGACCAAGCGTTTAACAAAATATTGAGGAAATACAAAAATCTCTATAAATGTTAAATAATGGACAAAAAAAACGAGTTTCATTTAATGATTACACTTGGAAAGAATCAATGATAGATTTGAGTGTTTTCTGTGAAGTAGACCACTGCTTATCACTGGCGCTAGCTACAAACAAGACGACTGTGTTACCCTTGGCAGTTGCCTTTGCTAGATTGTGCGTACCAGTTAAAGCAAAAGGGGTCTCCAGTACATACGTATAATACTGCATATGCCAACAATCATTAGTGCACTAATCTTGTACAAAAAGACAGCAGTTATGATCAAACCTTTCCTAATGCGCCATCCACATTCCAAAAATACACATGTAAGGAACATGTTCGAAACAATTATTTGACTTCATGCATTAATTGATGATAAGTTGATTATGGCCTTTGCTTACTATATTTACAGTTGCTATACATTATACTTCTCTGGAGAAAGGTCTAGAGTTTAGAGAAGTCCTTTTTTTTCTTCTTTTCTTTGAAGTGATGAAAACTCTTAAAACACAAATTTCAGACGAACTTCTAAACCCCTGTGGAAACTTGAACCCAAGACCTCCTCCTACTAAATCCCTCATGTGACCACTAGAGAACTCCAAATAGCAAGATCCAGGAAACTATGAATTTGTTCACCATGCATCCATCAGAAGTCTGTATAGATAGAGGAGATCAGCTATAATGGGCTACATCTGAAACATTTTATCATGAAGAATCTCCAAGGGGGAGGAGCCATGATAATAAATTTGGTTAAATCTTGGAGCAGCTTCTCAAGAACGGTACTAATCATCCTAATTGTCCTTTGCATAAAGAATAATTTGAAGAAGAAGAGAAAACAAGAAGTACCAATGAAGACATGTTGGAAGACCATACCGTTTGTTCTCCCAGTTTTTCAACTGAAATTTCTAGGAGCTCATCAGGATCATAACTATTCCCAGTGACAAAGGGGCCAAGGGAAGCGATGACCTTCTCTGGGCTTCCAATGTCTTCAATGGTGGCATTGGGCTTGTTTGTAAGACGTATCAATGGAGAGGCAACCACCTGGACTTTCCCTTGCTTTTCATCTTCAAATTTTACTTCTACCCAAGGCTCAGCACATTTTGGTTGGCAGTAATTGCCAGATAAGATGTTAGCAATACGTGTTTGTTTCCATGTGGGTGGCAGAATGAACTGGTAGGGCTGCACATTTCCTAAACGCCAAAAATATAGTGAATATCAGGGTGTATTGAAAAATAGATGGGATTTAAACAACTTAGGTTTCTTCCTCCATAACTTTGGAGAAGAAGAAATAAGAAGATGATGAAATTAAGAATATCAAAAGGTATCAGTTTTTTTTTTTTTTTGTCTACCAAGGAACCAATTCAACAGCCTTGTCAAACAACTCCTCATTCTAAACTAATCAAACATTTTGGCATACAGAACTCCCTGGCTACAGAACATGGACTTACAATTACTGTGTGTATTCGAATAGGAGTTAAACTTAGAAGCCCCAGACAACGATATAAGTAGTCAATAGCAAACTACTCCATGTTAAGGCTTCAAAGGGGAGTCATTGATTGCAGTTACCTCTTTCGTTCGTTCTACTCAGCTGACTAGTTCAAGCATGCGTTACTCAGTGTTGTCTGTATAACTCGAACATGTAACTAATGTTAGAACACGGAAGCACTGGATGCCTTCGCCGGTTTTATCAATCATCGAGAGGATGGTTTTACTCCGGCAATGTATGGGTAGAAACTTGAGTTTCTAACACACATTCGGTCAAACTAATTGTAAAAACTCTAAATCGAAATGGCTCCATCATTCTTATACTTGGCACGCATTCAGACTACACCCCAAAGTATAGAAATTTAGGAAAAAAAGAAAAAAGAACACGTACCTGCGCGAAGAGCCGGGGTATCCTTGGGATTGGCTTTGAAGACGACGAAGGAAGGATCAGAGGGCAAAGGGGGCAAATAAGAACCGACTTCAACTTCACGAGCTTCGGAATGTAAGGGTTTATATAACAAGACAGAAGCCGAGGCAATCCCGACAAGAAATTCTCTGCGGTGAGGTGCAATTTCCCGCGGACGAATGACTTCGCCCGGGATTTTGGAGGAATTAGAGGAGTTGAAACGAAGATTTGTGGAGAGAAAAGAACGAACTATGGAAGCTGGTTTGGGAGACAAGACGGGGGAAACGAGAGAAGCGGATAGAGAGGCCATGAGGGACTGACAGTTGGGCTTTTTAACTTCTCTTTCTCTACTTCCCGCTTTTATCCGTTAGCTCTCAGGAAACGAAAGTGGACCCCTGAATTGATTGCTCGACCAATCATGATTTACACGTTATCAAATTTATATTAAAAATTAAAATGATAAAATCAATTCTATAATGGCACACAATCAGAAACAGTAACTTTGTGTATACTTAGCTCTCTCGTTTCAAAGGAGGGCTGGAAAGCAGAATTTTTAGAGTTCTTGACGAGCTTGACTCGTCGATCATCGAGTGGCTTCATTTCGAGCAGTAAACAGGATATACAGCCGGAGAATTTCAGTTTTTTGGGGGCAATTCAACAATTGAAAAGAGAATTAAGATTTCAGTTTCTGCTCCTTCCATCGTCATCTTAGTCTTCCATGTCGGTCGTCTTTCCGTCTGCTTTATTTTCATTTCTTGCTTTTTCAAAGACGGGAATAAAGCCAACTTCCCAAGCTCACAGCCTGTCAGGCAATTAATATTACACTGGTGATACAGCGGCGACAAAAATCTCTCCTCCTTCCTTTTTCCGCATATATGGGTGTTGTTATCAAATAAGCTTTCTTTTTGCCTCTGATCCTGAGTAGCCTGTGTTTTTCAGCACAAAGTGCAGATTAAGTTTTTGCTTTGCCGACTCGGAAGGCAATGACTTTCTAAGCTCAGCGAAGACTTGAGCACGGAGCCAAGCGAAGACTCCTGGCATGCCCGCCAAGCATTTAGTAATTATTGTTTCGGGAAAGACACACTGCAGAAAGGAGAGTCCCTTTTTCCTCTTTTTCTCTCTGTTAAGAAGAAATGGCGGGCAGGTTAATGGTGGATGCAGCCACTGCGGTTGGCGAAGCTGCTCTCAACAGCATATTTCAAGGAGTCGCGCAGGCATTGACTCCTATTATCCAGAAGAAATTGGGTTATTTGTTGGGTGTTGACGAGGAGCTGAAGAAGCTGAAGCGAACGCTTTTGAGAATTCAAACCCTGCTCAATGATGCGGAAGGAAGGCAATTCAAAGAAGACATGGTGCGGCTCTGGGTCGTAGAGCTTCGTGACGTGGCCTATGATGCGGAGGATATAGTCGACGCCATGAACATAGAACTGCTCCGGCTGCAAATGAAGCAAAGAAACAAACCCAGTAAAGATGAGGTAGGCAACTTCTCACCTTCCTCCTGGCTTGACAAGGTTGTGGATGATTTTGAAAATATTAACTTCAGACGCGAGATGGCGTCCAAATTGGAGGATGTTCTGGAGAGGTTTGATGACATAATTGATGCGGGAAATTCTCTACGTTTAAGAGAGGGCGTTGAGGGAAGAATTCTGGATATTAAATCCAGACCAGAAACTACTTCCTTGGTTGATGAAGACAGTGTTTTCGGGAGAGACATGGATAAAGAAAAGGTGATATCTTTACTGCTGTCTGATGATCCTACAAACATTAATATATCTGTTATTTCCATATTTGGCATGGGTGGCCTTGGGAAGACTACCCTTGCCCAGCTTGCTTACAATGATCGAAGGGTAAAAGAGCATTTTGACCTGCAAATATGGGTGTTTGTCTCCCATGAATTTGATGCTAAAAGGGTGACAAGATCAATAATCGAGTCCATCACAAATGCCAAATATGATCTCTTGGACTTGGACCCAATGCAACGTTATCTTCAACAGTTGCTGGCAGGCAAGAAGTTTTTGCTTGTATTGGATGATGTATGGACAGAGAGCTATGGAGATTGGGATTGCCTTAAATGTCCTTTTCGAGTTGGGTTGAAACAAAGTAAAATTATAGTAACAACTAGGAGCGAAGCCGTTTCAAGGATTGTGGGCGCTTCAATGTATGAGTTGGATGGTTTACAGGATGAAGAGTGCTGGGGTTTATTCAAACAACGTGTATCTGGTGAAGGCTATGAAAAACTGGCTGAAATACAGGGAGAAGTTGTTGACAAGTGCAAGGGTTTGCCTCTAGCTGCAAAGACACTAGCAGGACTACTGTGCACTGTGAAGGAAGATAAGTGGGACAGCATATTGGAAAGTGAGTTGTGGTACTTACCACAAGGTAGGGATGACATTCTACCTGCTTTAAAACTCAGTTACCTTCATCTGCCTCCACATCTAAAGCGCTGCTTTACGTATTGCTCCCTATTTCCCAAAGGATATATATATGGTAAGGATGAACTGGTTCGACTCTGGATGGGTGAAGGCTTTATTCAACCTGATGGTATGAAAGTCTTGGAAGACATTGGATATGATTATTTTGAGAATTTATTAGCTAAATCTTTCTTTCAAAAGAATTGGCTTGATTATGTTATGCATGACATTATTCATGATTTGGCACAATTTGTCTCTGGAAGCCTTTGCTTTGGATTGTTAGATGAATCTATAGTACGCAGTCCTACTGAGATGACAAGACATCTTTCCTTGACTTATCTAGATCAACCACTGTTAGATTCCTTGTCTGAAATCAAGGGCTTACGCACATTTTGGGGGGAAAGAGTAATGGGTGAACCAGTACTGCAGCAGTTATTCCAAAATATGAAGTGCCTGCGTGTTTTGGATTTACGGTTTAGTCAAATAACTCATATTCCTGATTCCATTGGCAACTTGAAACATTTGAGGTACCTCAACCTATCCGAAACTCCTTTGCAAAAGCTACCAAATTCCATTTGCCATCTGTACCATCTTCAATCTCTACTGCTTTCCCACTGTGAATACCTATGTCAGTTACCAAGTGACATGAAAAATTTATTTAGTATGCGACACCTCAGTGTCTATGGGACCATGATACATGTTGTGCCTGATTCTATCTGCTACTTGGAGGAGGTGCAAGTTCTAGATCTTGGACGCTCAGAACTGGTTGAGCTACCGGCAGATATGGGCAGATTAATTAATCTAAGGTCCCTCAATCTCCAAGGTCTTAATATAAAGAAGCTACCAGACTCTATTTGCATGCTTTCTAATCTTGAGAAGCTAAATATCAAAGGTTGCTATGGGCTACTTGAGCTGCCAAAAGACATAGTAAACCTAATTAAACTGAGAAATCTCAAAGTAGATCCAGAACTTCTAAGAAAATCCTTCCCATCAGGAATGGGCAGATTAACTCATCTCCAAAAGCTGAAATATTATCCAGTAGGCAAAGAGTCTGGACAGGGAATTGGAGAGCTGAAGAATCTTAATGATCTCCATGGAGAACTGAACATTTCAGACATAGACAACATTCTTAGCGTTGAAGAGGCACAGGCCGCAAATCTGAAGGGTAAGCTGTACATTAAGCAATTGCAATTGCAATGGAACTGTTCCACACTGTTAAGCTTGAGAGATGGAACAGTTGAAGCTGAGGTACTTGAAGCCCTTCAACCCCCTACGCCAAACCTGAAGCATCTGGTTTTGGAGAATTATGCAGGTTCTTGGTTTCCAAGTTGGTTAGGATTCGCATCGTTCTCCTGTCTCGTGTATATCCAGCTTATGAACTGTAGGAGATGTGATATCTTGCCACCACTTGGCAAGTTGCCATCTCTCAAATATTTGGTCATGAAACGGATTGATGGAATAAAACATGTGGGTCTTGAATTCTGTGGCAACATAAGTGGTGGTGCATTTCCCTCACTGATGAAACTGGAGGTGGAGGACATGCCTAACTTGGAGGATTGGTGTGCATCTAGAGGAAGTGATTTTCCTTGCCTGCATGATTTAAGCATCTCTTTTTGCCCGAAACTGAAGGAATTGCAAGTTACCTTCAACAACTTAAAGAAGTTGAGGGTCCTCGTATGTGATGAACTTACTGCACTTCCTCTGTTACCATCTCTAGAAGTTTTACAGCTGCGAGGTTGCAAAGAGAGCATTATACTGAACTCGGTGCCTTACCTAACCACTCTTTCCACTTTGAAGATCTCAGAAATCGAAGGACTAAAATCCTTCCCGCGTGGATTGATGCAGCCCCTAACTCTTCTGAGAAAACTGGAGATCGAGAACTGTTACCAGTTAACATCTTTCCCGGACGGGCTTCCTGCATTCTTGACAGATTTAAGCATCTCCCACTGTCCCCTTCTCAGACCACGCAAGGTAAAACATATTTTTCCCAACATTGTAAACCTATCAATTGATCTGCCTATTCTTCCAGTGCTACCCAGTTGGTCGAAATGCCGTTTCATTTCTCCGAAGTTTAAGTTTGAGCAGTTGCAATAAGCTGCTACATTTTAAACTAACATATGACAAGCCTCAGCTCCTGTTTAGTCTCCTCCTAGTCTCATCCGAAAATTTTGAATATCAGACTAACCATTTGATTTCTTTAAGCTCAAGTTTTATTGATGATTGTTCTTGATTTAGCCTTTAACCTGGTAACTAGATGATCTGTTTCTTTAGAGGATCGCAACAAGCTCCTTAGTATGTTCCCATGGAGATAACGTTATCACCATTTTTTTCTTCTAAAAGAAGCTTCTTAGCTTGTGCTGGAAAATCAAAATACAGTATTAAGCTTAGATTCAGGCGGTCTTGCATGGTTTGCTCCCTGAAGATTACTCGTTGCATGGTGGCCCCTTGGAACCCCAATTTAAAAAAGCAGTTTGCATTTCAATAATCAGAACCCGTTGAATGTTGATAACAGACCCCATTTTCGTCCCAGAAATAATTGCACGTCTTTGAAAAGCTTCAGTGAGCGATATTCATCATTTGAGCTTTGAACCGCAGCCCTCACAAGTCAATACCAATTTGATCAAAAGTAAGACTTCCCCGTTAGGGAATTCATGTATCAGTAAATTCATGTATCAGTAAATCCCATCTTCCAATCCCACCGAAAGTTCATCGCGATCATGCAACGGCAGGCCACTTCCTGGAGAACCTAAAAGCTCACTCGCCTTTCTTTTCTTTTAATTAAAGGTCATGGCGGACGAAGTTTTGGCTTCATTTTCCCAGTAGCACATTGAGTCATTGACCATGAGTTTACAGTTTTCTAATCTGTAAATCCCGCTAAATAAGATCAGATGTCCAGATCTAAATTATCTTCAGCATTTACTTCGCTTAATTTGGAATTTTTTTTATAAAAAGATCCAAACAGGAACGACGACGACGACGCTTTCCTTTCAATCGATAAACACCAAGACTACTATATTCAAATCCAGCGTTCTCGTTGTCGTCGGTGCCGCCGTGAGAGGAATTAAGCTCTGATGCCCCCAAAAAGCCAAATCGAAGGAATAGTTAAATCCACGATCTGCCACAAAAGAAGGCGACGAATCATTCAGACGGTTTCGGAAAGCAACAAAAAAGAGAGAAGAAATTCCTCGCCTTCTGGCCTGTCCGACAGTCTTTTGTTGTTTCCGAGAGACGCCTTTGATACTCCAGAGAAACCTCACATGGCAACAACCCAGATGACGGACCATATACTTTTGGCCTTTTCCCTTCCACTCCTTCACGTGCACTAACCCTACAACCCAACCATCATTCACCACCTCTCTCACCACCATTAAAATATTCTCACCTTCTCATCTCTTTTCTTCCTTCGCTGCTTCGCCTGTTCACTGTAATAAAAAAAAGAAACAGAAGAAGAAGGTCATCGAAGAAGAACTGTGAAGCACTTGGAAAGATAATTGAATGGCCCTGTACTATCTAAGACACGGACGTTAGTTGCATCTGTGACATAATAAAATGTCGTACCGAAGTTTTCATTTGATTTGGACGTGATTGGTTAGAAGAAAATAAATGTCTTCTCCACTTTTACCACAACATGACCCGAAATTTCGGATTAAAATTAGTCTTTAAATAAACTCCAGTTTAAGTCATTATTTTGTAATAATTAATCAAAAATATCCTACAAGTTATAGTGCTCCTCTAGAAATTCCCCACCTCAAAAAGTCAAAATTTCCTCAAATTTTCTTTACTGCTTTTGTTATGCATAATGCATCTGCTCTGCCGTGCTACCTTTAATTTCTCCGTCGTCAAAGGGAAAAACAACTACGAAGTCATGATTACGAGAGGTTGTACCTTGTGACTTGTGACTGCACTTTCTTTTAAGTTTTTGTGCACTTTTTTTAACGACTAATCGTCTTGTTAATCTGAAGGAATCTTCTAGTTTTTTGTGAACCTTTTTCTCTTTCACTTTGTGGGCTTTATGCGTCCTGTCCTGCCTCCCAACAACAGAAGAAGGCATTGATTGTCTTAAACACGTCTTGCTAATGCTGAATTAGCAATTTCCAAAAGTTGATTAGTGAGCTCATACTAATGTTTGGAGTAATCAGGGATCCGTCCGATTTAAATCCTAAGTCTATGAGGTGTATTATGCGGTCTTCCTCTTCCTCGTTCGCGCAGTACGAAAAAAGGAAAATCTTTTGTTTGTTTTAAAAGAAAGAAAGAAAGAAAGGAAGTAAGCAGGGAATGCGGAATTTGATTACCTATGAATGAATGATTTTAAATATAAGGCCTTCTGGGAAGATCTCGCTTGCTTCGGCCGTCTTGCACAGCTGCCTCAGCCATGGTCGCTACGGAGGAGGCCTGCAATTCTCGTTCCTTCTCATGGCTCGTAAAGTCCTGCCTCCCCAATCCCCACCCGGACACTCGCCGGAATGCCCGTCTGATATCGCGCGCCGCCGAGAAATCTCCGCCGGAGAATCATAACCAGAGCCAGAGGCCCGCCTCCATCTCCTCCCTCCCCGACGACCTCCTCCTCGAATGCCTCTCCAGAGTTTCCACTTCCTCCCTGCCGTCGGTCGCCCTCGTCTGTCGCCGCTGGTCTCGCTTCGTCGCCTCCCCGGAGTTCTACTCCCTGCGCCGCGCGAATCAACTCCTCCGCCCGACCCTCGTCGCCGTCGCCGTCTCCGATTTCGGCGTCTTGTCCGCGTCTCACCGCCTCGAGCCCGGCCGCCCCTGGAAGACGGTCCTCTTCACCACCGGCGGCCTCGAGGAGGAGGCGGCGGCGGCGTCCCACGCCCGCCTCGTCGCCCTCGACTCCTTCGTCTACGTCCTCGGACGGACCGCCTCGATGCGCTACCACGCCTGGTCGGAGACCGTCTCCCCCCGGGCCCCGATGCTCCACCCACGGAAGAAGTTCGCCGCCGCCGCCGTCTCCGGGAGGCTCTACGTCGCCGGTGGCTGCCGCTCCGCCGCCGTGGAGGAGTACGACCCGGCGGCGGACGCGTGGCGCGTGGTGTCGGAGGCGCCGAAGAAGCGGTACGGCTGCGTCGGCGCGGCGGCGGACGGCGTCTTCTACGTGATCGGCGGGCTGAAGATCGGGGACGGCGACGGCGGGGGGCGGCGGACGACCCGGGGGGAGGCGCACGCACACGCGTACGCGAGCTCGATGGACCTGTACGACGTGGGGTCCGGGGCGTGGCTGAGGAGCCGGGGGGTGCCGGGCGGGGGGTGCGTGGTGGCGGCGTGCGGCGCCGGGGGAGGGGTGTACGTGCTGGCGAGCCACGCGGTGGAGCTTTCGTTCTGGAGATGCGAGGGCCGGAGGGCGTCTCCGGGGGCCGCGGGGTTCGGGGAGTGGTGCAGGCTGAGGCCGCCGCCGGTGCCGGCCCAGGTCAGGCTCGACGGGACGGTCAGGTTCTGCTGCGTCGGGGTCGGGGACACCACGGTGGCCCTGGTCCAGGTCGTGGGGTCCATCGACGACCTCTTGAGGCGGAGCGGCCGGAGCGAGAGGGGCCACAGGGACGGCCTCGTCCTCCTCTACGATTCCCGCACCGGCGAATGGAACCGCGGGCCCGACCTCCCGGAGGTCTTAACTCGCGCCGGTTGCGTCTCCGCCGACTGCTAGAATGCGCCGGTAGTTTCGCATAACCCCACGGAACAAGACACCCACCTCATTCCCTTCTTTCGGTACCTCTTAGCGAGATGTAACGAGAATGAACTAACGTGCGCTGAGAGTCACGGGGGCGACGCGCAGAAAACGAGCTTTCCTCCGCTGTGTATCATAAAAACTGGTGCGGAAATTTGGGCACCATTTTAATTCAATTTGAAGGGACCAACCTCCGTTATCGAGAGTCCTCTTTCTTTCAACGTTTCAAAGGGCTTGAAAAGATGAGATCCGTCCGCTGCAGGTAGGACCAGAAGCAGGAGGATTCGGAAGAAGGAGACGTCTGGTCTGGTTCGGTTTGTGGCCAGGCGACTGCGATGTGGCCTTGGCCCTTGGGGATTGATCTACATCAGCGTCACTTCCGGATCCCTCCTGAGAGAGAGATCAGAGAGAGACACGTACAGATTCTTTGCAAAGCTTTCTCGTGACGCATCTGCTTCTGCTGAGTTTTCAGCTTTCCTCAGGGTTTCTTCCACTGGAGCTCCTTGCCTGGGCCTCCAATTGAAACTCTCCAGCAGATTTACACAGTGCGCAACTATATAATTTCGCACTTATTGACCGGCTGATAACTGGTTTCCACGAAGATGTCCACTGCCGTTCTCGCGTTCTACTTATCTCCGAGCAGGAAGAGCTTCGGCTGTGCTCAGATCTTCTTAAACTGATACTCGTCCCCGTGTCTCTAGAGTCTACCGTCAATCGTCATGAATTTGGACGTACCTCGTCGCTGCGAAAAATTTTCAGTCCTCTGGTGGTGTAGAAGACGATCGATCCAGAATTGCAGTTGGGGAAAGAGCCTGCTCACGAATCTTCATTTAGATTTAGTTCGCAAAAGTGTGATGTATTTGTTGACCCCATTTTGCGCTGAAAAGAAATTTATCGTGAATGGTGAAAATCTCATCCAAACTTATGGTGATCTATATTATATGTTCATCACAGAATAACTTGCAGGTCCATTTTATTTGAACTAAAATTATGTGCCCGATGCTACGTTGCTAATGATATCTAAAATGATATCTAATAGAAAAATGATATTAGTACTTTAATATTTTATTGTGAGGTTTTATCGTAGGGAAATTTAGTTGGCATGTCTAGGGTTTAGGCTTCTCTATAGAATAAGATAGTTATTATTTTATTTCTTACCTACTGCCAAGACGCCTGTCCACTCTATCTATGATAAAATGTCATCATCCGAACTTTTCAATTTTTGCCTTAAGAAATTTAATTTCGTTAATGTTTATGGGTGGGTTGTCTTAATTATTAGAAACTCAATTTTTTTTTGTATAAATCCAACAAGTTTTCTCAAGATTTCTTTTAGATTTCCAATGAGGATAAGAATTTGAATAGTCTGTACTTTTTGGTTTTTGCTAACCGTAATCTTGAGATGCCCAATTTGTATTTATCCACATTGCAAGCCAAGGTGGAATATAATGAATTATTATCGGTTTTTTAATTAAAACTGTTTAACACAAAATTGCGACAAATCTTTATGTTAACAAAAAATAGAAAAGCATTTTCTTTTAAAATTTGTTTAACTAATCTTCTTTAAGTTAGTATAACATGCCATTTGGATGTTGATTTCTGAAAATAATAATAATCATGCCCTCATGAATTATTCAACAAAGGAAAGAAAAAGGGAACATATATTTTTTTGTGATTAGAAACAAAATGTTAAACGAAAATAATAAGAAATCGGAAATCCGGCTGTAAGTCAGTCTTAGCACATGTTAAATAAAATAATAATAAGAAAAGGGAACATTTTAAACGTTTACCTGATTATCAGGATAAATTATGTAATACGACTCGGAAGTTGAGAATACGATGCAGTAGTGTCTGATTGTATTTGATTTTGCGGTCCACGAGAGGAAGGGTCCGGGCCCCGGGGAGTTCGTCAACAGATGTCAGATGAAAAAGGGGGGAATGATAGCAACAGAGGGGGAGATGAGATAGATTGAGGATTTGAGAGAGAAATGTTGGAATGTTTTACGCCGCTGGATGAGAGGGCGGGCTGAAGCAGTCTTCCTCGCAACTAATAATGGGGGGGTTATATCTATCTCAACAACGTTGCCACGGATGCCGGACATCCTCGTTTGTGTCGCTCTGTAGTTGTACGTAACAAAACCAGAAATGTATTTATTATCACACCCTTTTGCATAAGCTCGATTCAAAAGGAGAGCCCAGAAACATAATAAAACAGGAAAAAGGAATCCCCATTACAATTACTGGGAACGACGAGGGGAGCCGTCCTTCTCTTGCTACACTTTCGACAGGAACAAGGAACAAGGAACAAGGAACAAGGAAGAGCGAGAGAGGCAGCCACCAGAGTTTTCCTTCTTTTTCTGCTTTTCTGTTGCTTATTTCCGTCGGGGTTCCGGCTGTTCCTGGTAAGGAGGAAGGCGCTTCTTCGGGCAACTCCGGGTACAAAAAATCCCGGCCTTTTTGTTTGTTTGTTTGTTTGTTTAGAATTTCGTTCGGTTGTGTTTGATTGAGGAACGCAGAGTGCTACAGCTTTTGGGGTGGATTGTGAATCCGTTTGATTCGTTTCGCGGTTTCGTGTAATGGGTCCTTGGTGAAGGACGTTCATTTTCGTGTTGTTTTGTCGTCTTGTTGTTTACTCTGAGCTTCTTTCTTTGTGAAAGCACTTCTCTTTTTTCTTTCTCATTTCTTTTCTCTTTATGAAGCCGATTCGTAAAATATCCTTCTTTTTTTTTTTTTTTGGAAGAATAGATCATAGAAAGACTGGATTTCATCTGTCCTATGGCGTTTAGTCTTGTACCTTTTGCCTGGAAGGTCTTCTATTTTCGGAACAAAACAGTCTCAATTTCGGTGAAGTAATACTTCTTCTTGCTCTGTTGAACATGGCAGTTGTGTATATTCGTTGTTCGGACTTCTTCTTTTAAAATGAGTTATCCTGTTTGAGATATCACCTCGAAAACTTTTCTACTATAGAGCTTTTCGACTAACATACACTAGTATTATGGTTCTTTTTTCCCGTGATGATTCCTAGATTATGTGGGATTTTTTTTAAAATTTTTTTTACATAGATGACTTCTTTCTTGTCTTTATTATGTTGGACTTCGGTTATCTTTCCATCTCTTCAGTTTGTTAATAAAAGTTGTCTTGTTTGTAATAAAATCGGATATCAGTTAAACAACGAACTACCTCAGGTTCAACAATTTGCTCTTGTAATTTTCCTTATTATTGTCTTTTGCTCTTTTTTATTCTACTCTATTTTTATTTTATTTTTGGGGAAGTTGAGTTTTTGTATTGCTTCTGAACTTTCGAGATTACATCAGTTTTCTAAGGGGGTTCTCTCACAGTATGTGTCAGTAGAGATTACATCATTCCAAATACAATTTGCATTTCTCATTAAAACTTCCGGTTCTCTGAAGAAAGCAATCAAATGCCAGGATGGAGGCGGAGGGCTTTCAATTTTTTTTTTTTAGAAATTCAAGTTCAGAAATGAACTAAAACTAATTTTCTTTTTGAGGGGCCTGAGTTTCTTTTGCCACCTCAATTTTGTTAGTAAATTGTACAACTGATGCACATTTTCCTTTGCCAGGTGTGAACGTAAAAGATGCAAACAAAACCTAAGAGACGAACTGCAGCAGAGAATGGAGAAGGGATGGGAGGAGATGAAATGGTTCTTTTTACTTCAATTGGTAATGGGGAAGATTTGGGTCCTCTGGTTCGTCATGCTTTTGAAGTGGGAAAACCTGAGACTCTGTTGCACCAGTTAAAGAATGTTGTGAAGAAAAAGGAAGTAGAGATTGAAGATTTGTGTAAACTCCATTATGAGGATTTCATTGTTGCTGTTGATGAGCTGCGAGGTGTTCTTGTAGATGCCGATGAGCTGAAAAGTGCTCTTCAAAGCGAGAATTTTCGACTCCAAGAAGTTGGAAGTAACCTTCTTTTAAAGCTTGAGGAGCTTCTCGAGTCATATTCAATCAAGAAAAATGTTACTGAGGCTATACAGATGTCTAAAATTTGTGTTAATGTTGTAAATCTATGTGTCAAGTGTAACCAACATATTGCTGAAGGCAAATTTTATCCTGCCCTCAAAACCTTGGATGTCATTGAGAAGGATTATCTGCAAATTGTGCCTGTAAAATCCGTGAAGAAGGTAATAGAACGGCAAATACCAGACATAAAATCTTATATTGAGAAGAAAGTATGCATTGAGTTCAATGATTGGCTCGTTCATATAAGGAGCACAGCCAGGGAAATTGGGCAGCTGGCCATTGGACAAGCAGCGTCAGCACGCCAGAGAGATGAAGAGATGCGAGTACGCCAACGTGAGGCTGAGGAACAGAGCAGATCGGGGTTAGGAGATTGTGTGTACTCCTTAGACATTGATGAGGTTGATGAAGATTCAGTCCTAAAATTTGATCTCACTCCTGTGTATCGAGCTCATCATATCCACACATGTCTCGGGATACAGGATCAGTTTCGTGAATACTACTATAAAAACCGTTTATTGCAGTTAAACTCTGACTGGGAAATATCTTCAACACAACCCTTTCTTGAATCTCATCAAACCTTTTTCGCTCAGATTGCTGGATACTTCATAGTGGAGGACCGGGTTCTGAGGACTGCTGGAGGGTTGTTGTCTACCAGTCAGGTAGAAACTATATGGGACACTGCTCTAGCGAAAATGACATCTGTCTTGGAGGAGAACTTTTCTCATATGGATACGGCTAGTCATCTTCTTCTGATCAAGGATTATGTCACTCTTCTCGGTGCAACACTGCGGAGGTATGGGTATCAAGTGACCCCTTTACTTGAAGTTCTTGATAATAGCCGGGACAAATACCATGAGCTCCTTCTGGAAGAATGCCAGAAACAAATATCTGATGTTTTAGGAAATGATACATACGAACAAATGATGATGAGGAAAGAGTATGAGTATAATATGAATGTCCTCTCCTTCCACCTCCAAACTACTGATATAATGCCAGCTTTCCCATATATTGCCCCATTCTCTAGCTCGGTGCCAGATGTATGTCGTATAGTGAGGTCCTTCATTGAGGATTCAGTTAGCTATCTGTCTTATGGAGGTCACATGAATGTCTATGATGTGTCAAGGAAGTACTTAGACAAACTCCTGATTGATGTACTGAATGAAGCCTTATTGAAAACTATATATAGTGGTACAACAGGTGTGTCACAAGCTATGCAGATTGCCGCTAATTTGTCAGTTCTTGAAATGGCTTGTGATTTCTTTCTTCGTCAGGTGGCTCAACTTTGTGGTATCCCTGCGCGTTTGGCAGAACGACCTCATTCCAGTTTAACTGCTCGTGCAGTGCTTAAAACATCACAGGATGCAGCTTATCATGCCTTGCTAAATCTTGTCAATTCAAAAGTGTCAGACTTCATGTCCCTAACAGATAATGTTAATTGGACAGCGGATGAGGCTCCACAGAATCCCAATGAATACATGAATGAAGTTATACTTTACCTTGAGACCATTGTATCCACGTCTCAGCAGATATTGCCTTCAGATGCTTTGTTTAAGGTGGCAAGTGGAGCACTAGACCACATCTCAAACTTGATTGTGGGATCTTTTCTAAATGATAATCTGAAGAGATTCAGCATTAGTGCCGTAATGGGAATTGATAAAGACTTAAAAATTTTAGAGCATTTTGCCGATGAAAAGTTCCATGGCACCGGATTGAGTGAAATGCAAGAAGGGAGTCTGAAAGATTGTTTGATTGAGGCACGGCAATTGGTCAATCTTTTGTTAAGCAATCAACCGGAGAATTTTATGAACCCAGTGATTAGAGAGAGAAACTACAATGCTTTGGACTATAAGAAAGTTGCCAGTATATGTGAAAAGTTTAAGGATTCACCTGATAGGCTGTTTGGAAGCCTCTCTAGCCGAAATACAAAGCAAACTGCTCGTAAGAAGTCTATGGACATGCTGAAGAAAAGACTTCGAGATTTCAACTAGGATTAGGAGTATGGCTATTTATTCTGACATACTTTTCTGTGTTCAGGTTCCTCCTAGCATGACAGACTTTATATTGTTTTTCGTTTTCCTCTCTTCTATTGTACTCTTAGTCATTCATGAGGTTTAGGCTGACCAATGGTTCTATTCAAAGTGATGGGCCTCAAAATTTTGAATCAGTGAGATGGATTGCTGTTTCTTGTAGATATTTCTATTCTTGTTTAAATTTCATGTTCATAGTACATGCAGAAAATCAGTTTTACTGAGTTTTGCTGATACTGTCTTTATGTGTTAAAGAAGTTCATACTATCTGTTGCTTCTGGTAATGTACATTTGTCATTGTAGTGTCAATTGTAAATCAAGGGATCCTCTTAATTGATGTCAATGAGCAAGTCCATGACCTTGTAAAGAAATTGCTGCGATCTCCTGAACCTTGGAATTGTCTTCCACAATCAGTGGTCAGTCGAAAATCTCTTTGCAATGGAAATAACTAGCTACATATCTCAGTTGTGGTCCCTGATGACTCTAGCGATCCTGCCAAACTAGGTTTGCTTAGTGAACTGCAACAAAAATCCAGTCACTGACTACTATACTACAATTGTGTGATGCTTTTCTCATGTGAGTTGAGTATGGGTAAAACCAGCACCGATCTACTGACAGTGTTTCTTTAAGTTGTATACAAGCATATTGCACGAGCTGCTAATAGTTGATCCAAATAATAGGTATCCTGCATATCCTCATCGCTTTCCAAAAGAGTTGGTGCTTCTCAGTGTTTATCAACGTGCCACATTTCTGTTATTTTCAGCTTTTTGTTATTGATTGATGAGACTAGAGAAAAGAAAGGCGCATTAGTAGTAACTTTAAAAAAAATGCATTAGCAGTTAAATAGATTAAACCTCATATTTTTGCCACATTTAGCTTGCAATGGGTAAACCTCTGGCAAATTAAATTTTGTTTTGTTATCTTTTGACTGTGTTGAGTGTGATATAAGAAGATCAAGTAATTGCTGCACCTTGTGGTAAGATATGATTGAAGGTTTTCGTATTTTCTTAAGAATGTGCTTACTGTGAGTGGCGGTGACTTTGGTTTTTATGATGAAATCATGGATCTTTGCAATTTGCTAGAAACGTACATGACGCCACACGCAGTCCTGTATGTGATGAATCTGATGTAGTAGCTAAGGAAGGTGTCTCTTACTGATTTTTAGTTGTGAGTCATTCTTCCCTCTTGTTGGCTGAGGGTCTTTTATACCTTTCTGATGTTGAATTGCTTTTCAAGAACAAAATCATGTAAAAACTTTTGTTCTTTTGGGTCTTCTTAATAATTTTTTCTCTTTGTTACAAGAAATAGTCATTCATTCAACATTATCTTAAAATGGGTAGAATAATACACTGTATCAGAAGAAAGATAAAAACTCAGCTGGAAAACAAAGCACTAGGTTCCATTTTTTATTTTTTTTTGATAAGTGATTTATTAATATAAGCTTTTGAGGGAATGCCCACCTTTTCTTACTTGTCTGCCTCTAAGTTCATCACTTGGGGACGTGAGTCCATGATGCTTAGAGGTTGCTACAATGTCCCAGGTCTTCCCAAGTTGAGCAACTAATCTTCAAGGGGTCTCAGCGTCCTTCCTGGACCAGGAAATAATAAAAAAAGTGTCCTCTGTGATTGCAATAGGGGACAGAAGCCTATCAGCAGTAATGTGTATCAGTGTTTTTTTTTTTAAGAGATAAATGTGTATCAGTGTTTGCCAGGTGTTTGGCACAATGTGCGTCTTCATACTCATTCATAACATGGTTCTCCCTCTGGCTCAATAGTTTCTCCTGAATAGCGGTTTGTTTTGTTCTGCTTTCCCCTCTGCAGACACATGATGACCAGCCCCCTTGCAACATCATCTGCACCTCATTTGGGCGAAGGTATGAATGTGGCGATGCTTACGGGGTTATGATGTTACCGGGTCGCTTCGCTTTTGCCGTTTCAGTTCGAAGTTCAGTAACGCCTTCTAATGTAACAATTCAACGTTTGAAACTCAGTGATGTGACATCGCCATGAAGAAAATGTTTGTCAAAGTGTCATTGTTGGTAGGTAAATGTCTGCTATTGCTGTGCATGTGCTCAGCTTCTTAGGCTTTTTGACAAACAGGCAAAACGTGACAAATTTCTCGAGTCTCCAGAGGGAGAGAAAAGAGAGGGCTTGAGAAATGAGAATGGGAATAAGCGTTGCTCAACAGAAGAAGAGGAAGACAAGTTTTGGCTGAAACTTTGTCTGAAGTTTTCAGCAATATGCTTGAGAAATATTGAAACTGCTGGTAAATTGAGAGAGCAAAAAATATGTGATTCTGAGTCTCCCTCCGTTTCAGTTAAGTATTTTTTGGAATAATTCGGAATATTATCATTACGCTATTTTCCTTGAGTTCTTAACTAAGTGTTTTAGAAAAATTAAACTCAAGGAAGATTAATTATGACCGCCGTCTGTGGGGATCGAACCCACGACCACATGGTTAAAAGCCATGCGCTCTACCTCTGAGCTAAGACGGCTTGGGCGAGAAAGGATTAAAAAAATTTAAATAACATAATTTTAAAAGGATAATCCCCTCTCTTTAATGCTCTTCTGTCCTTTGATCAGCCATGCACATTAATTTTATCTATATATTTGTTGTTGAATATTGGGTATCACAAAACATGAAAGAAAATAAAAGAAAGATAGCCGCAAGACAAGCTAGCTCGAAAACTTTCCCGCCCATTGTTGAC
Organism: Aristolochia contorta; assembly: GCA_022405105.1. Lineage (NCBI taxonomy): Eukaryota > Viridiplantae > Streptophyta > Magnoliopsida > Piperales > Aristolochiaceae > Aristolochia > Aristolochia contorta. The sequence continues at coordinate 35,006,075 of CM039665.1, read as the reverse complement.
TCTCTGTTTTATTTTTGACGCCCTACGTCATTCCTTACGCAAGTAAGAACAGCAACTCCAGGAAGAGAACAACAAAAAAGATTTCCGGGAATCTGTTTCTTCATCCCCACATCTGTTCGACATTTCACGAATTACGATCCCACTCATGAAAACGAAACTCCCCACACTGCTCATCTCTTCAATTCATATCTCACATTCAATTCTGGGCATTTTACTGTAGGCGTTTTTTTCACTGCTCTCTGTTTCTCTGAATTCTGATTCCATTTACGGCGGCCTGTGCGGAAGTAGCTACCCAGATGAGACTGATTCACTTAAGTTTGTGCTAGTAATTGAAAGAAAGATTTGGGAGGCCTTATCCAGTGAAGCTAGCTCCAGCGATCGGGTCCCTTTCCTCTCACGGACTCAATTCTCTCCGTTCCTCTTTGTTGTTTTCTCATCAATGATTCGCGCCTTGGATTCTTTCTCCCTTTCTTTGTTTCTGGGTCCTGTTTTTTTTTTTTTTTTTTTAACAGGTATCACATGCGACATTTTCGCTTCTGGTGCAACTCGCTCCTTTCATCTACTCGGCGACGGTGGACAGAAATTGACATGACATGTTTGGAGCCTGAAACTACTATGGCGGTCGAGGGCCAATTTCGGCTCGATTTGTCTTGCAGTTCCCTTCCACATTGCGCATTAGACGACTGATGAGGACAGGCAACAAATGAAAACGTAAAGCCCAACAGAACGCAAATCACAACAGATCGTATTAAAATGAAGGAACTCTGTTGATTGATCTTCAATTACTCCATCCTGTGCGGTACTCTGTTCATTGATCTTGAAAGTTTAAGAAAAAAAAAAATCTGGGCAGAAGTTTTATAGAGTATAGAATCGACAACTTGTTCACTAGATAGAAAAAACTACTACTGCTCGTGAATCCCGCGCAGCATTTTGGATTAATGCGCCAAGAACACGATCGTGTTTTGTAGCTACATATGGTTTACTGATCACCATATCATGATACTTTTTAGAAATATTCCGCGGTTATTTTCGCTATATTCTAAGGCGGACTTATCGATTCATTTGAAAAATGCAAAGCATCCAAACAAAATTAAACAAAAAAAAACAAGTGCCCACGAGCCCAACCCACTTCTATATATTATCCCAGCCCTGCCTACGCTTTCCTGCCCCTTGATATGTGCATTCCCTTTTCCTCCTGAGCTGCTCCTGGAAAAAAATGGCTCAAGATGGAGAAGAGAAGGGGTCGGAGGGTGAGGAGATCGAGAAGAAGAAGCTCGGAGGGTTTAGAACAATGCCCTTTATCTTAGGTGGATCTTTTCATTTTAATGGCCATCATGACTATTTACAGAACTAACTGCTGCTTCTGATCAGTTGCTCTGGTTCAGAACTGTAACTGATGTACACTTGTTGATCTCCTTAATTCCTGTGTTAATTTTCTTCATGGATTCAGAACAATAGTGCTCATTACAGCCGCTGCATGGTTAATTTATTTCTCTAATATCTTACGTCCACCGAATCAGCAAGTATTCGAGGCACTTGTTTCCCCTTCTCTTCTGGGTTTCTGTTTGGATAATGTTCACGATTCACCCTTTTCTTCTTCCGTTCTCTTTACTAATCTACTCAAAGAAGGCATTCGATTTTCTGAATCCGAGCCTTCCGATCTTCAATTCTCTGACTATTTTGCTTGTTAATTCGTTGCAGCCAATGAGTTCTGCGACAGGTTTGCCTCGATCGGGTTCCACGCGAACATGATCACGTACCTCACACAGGAGCTCCACATGGCCCTCGTCCCTGCCTCCAATACTCTCACCAACTTCGCCGGAATGGCGAGCTTGACCCCCATCATCGGAGCCGTGATCGCAGACTCCTTTGCGGGAAGATTTTGGACTATCACTGCCGGCTCCGTCATTTACCAGCTGGTGAGAGTACTAATCTTTCCTCCTTAAACTGCTCGTACTGGTAATGGGTCTGTCATCAAATTCTGTGACAGATATTCAGAATATCTAATTAATCTTATAGTAGCATCGCATTTAGAATTCTTTAGGGGGGAAAACAAGGAGTTACAAGAAGCAATAAGGTCTCTCGTAGCCATCTGTGTAGACAGTACAATTAAACTTCTCTGTCCCTGTCTCACTTTCTCACTTCGTGAACCTCGACATCTGCTCTGATTTTTTGTCAATCACTGCATCTGCTCTATTCAGCCAGGAATGAAGTATCAACACTTTTTAAATTTGTTTTACAGGGAATGATCAGTCTCACGCTTTCAGCGGTGCTTCCGTCGCTTCGACCCCCGCCGTGCGGCCCCAATTATCAAAGGTGTCAGGGAGCTTCCGTGTTTCAAATGGGAGCTCTGTACATATCACTCTTCTTCACCTCCCTCGGCTCCGGCGGAATCCGACCCTGCGTCGTCGCTTTCGGCGCCGACCAGTTCGAGCTCTCCTCCTCCAGTACTATTACTACTACTGCCACGACGACCCGGCCGAGCTCCATGAAGACCTCCAACTACTTCAACCTGTACTACTTCAGTATGGGCATAGCGGCCCTGCTGGCTCTCACGGTGGTGGTCTACATCCAAGACAACGTCGGCTGGGGTTGGGGTCTGGGTCTTCCCACCATAGCCATGGCCGTCTCCGTCGTCGCTTTCGTCGTCGGTTACCCTCTTTACAGGTGCTTGAAGCCCGGCGGCAGCCCTTTGACCCGGTTGCTCCAAGTCGTCGTTGCTGCCTTCGAGAAGAGGAAAGTCACCAGACCTTCCGATTCTAGTAATTTCCTCTATGAGAACAGGGACCTCGACGCCAGCATTTCTGCTACGGGAAGGCTCCTCCACACCGATCAATTCAAGTGAGTCCACGAATTATTTTGCCTTACGAATCTGCTTTTGGATTTGGGATTTTCATGTTATGTTTTGGTTGAATTGATTAGGTTCTTCGACCGAGCTGCAATGGTGACCCCCGGCGACATAAACACCGACTCCGGCGAACCAAATCTTTGGAAAATTTGCACGGTCCACCGCGTGGAAGAGCTGAAATCGTTAATCCGGATGCTACCCATCTGGTCTGTGGGGATTCTGATCGCCGCTTCCTCTTCCCACCAGCACACATTCGCAATCCAACAAGCACGGAGCATGAACAGACACCTCACCCACTCCTTCCAGATCCCCCCGGCATCCATGTCCATATTCACCACGCTCACCTCCCTCGTCGGCGTCGCCGTCTACGATCGGGTCTTCGTCCCCATCGTCCGCCGATTCACCGGCAACCCCTCCGGCATCTCGTACCTGCAGCGAATCGGCGTCGGCCTCGGCGTCGCCGTCCTGGCCACGGCCGTCGCCGCCCTCGTCGAGACGAAACGCAAGGAGTCGACGGCAGTGCCCCTCAGCGTCTTCTGGCTTGTGCCGCAGTACTGCCTGCACGGGCTGGCGGAGACCTTCTCCTCGGTGGGGCACCTGGAGTTTTTGTACGACCAGTCGCCGGAGAGCATGAGGAGCACGGCGGCGGCGCTGTTCTGGCTGGCGATTTCGGCGGGGAACTACTTGAACACGCTCATAGTGTCGCTGGTACACAAGTACACGGGAAGGGATCGGAACTGGCTGCCGGACCGGAACCTGAACGAGGGGAGGCTCGAGTGCTATTACTGGCTCGTCACCGGGCTGCAGGTTCTCAACCTTCTCTATTATATGGGATGCGCCAGGTTTTATAAATACAAGCCGTTGGAATTGGTGGGGCCCGAGACCCCACACAAACCGGCCAACGGTGGAGATCTAGAGGATCGGGTCGAATTGACTAAGGTGGATGTAGGGGATGCACCCGCGGGGAGAACGGTAGGGTGTACCTAGTACCGGTCCCACTCTATGATATTAAGAAAAAAAAGTTTAAAAGTCGGTGTCAAATTCAGGGCTCAAAAATGAATTTCCGTTGCCGGGACTTGAACCCGGGTCTCTCGGGTGAGAGCCGAGTATCCTAACCAACTAGACTACAACGGAGTGCTGTAAAGCGTTGTGGTGGAAAGGAATTTACTGAAGTAAAGTAATGCTAGATTGCAAAACTATAGCCTTTGCATTAATAAAAACTTAATTTATATAATTTTAATTTCAATAAAAATAGAAAAATGTCAAGTACAAAGAATAACTACAAATTGTTATTGATGCTTAACTAGGACCATTACAAGTTTTTAAGAATATGGTGTGTAGGATGTCACCATAGAACCTCATTGCTCATAATGTATCATTTAAAAGTGAAGGACAAAGAGTAGATTAAGTAGTTTGACATAATTAGAGCAAAGAGGCCCATTCATGGAAAGAAAACAAAAAACCCAGTGTTTATTTCAATTCATAATTGTTGTCCCTTGATTAGCTACAAATCTTGATTATTTTATCAACAATAAAGGCTTAACGGGGTAGGAAATACTTCTCACCTGTTTACACCCTAATTTAGTGACACGCCTTGAAATGGAACTCATAAAGGCTTAACTTTGGAAAACAAATAATAAAGAAATATAAAGAGATCACAAATTTAGAAGCAACAACATGGAAGTTGGACTTGTGATTAATGTTCTGGAAAAGACGAATCTTAAACAAAGATATAAATTAATTGAAACGAGTGGAAAGATCTAAACATTGTTACTCTTCGATTCTGGAGCCAATGCTGGGGAAATCGCAAAAAGAAGTCAAAAAGGCAACCGCCAACCGCCGGCCACCTCACTTCTCTCTTCCCATATTTCTCTTGTTAAGAAGACAATTAACCGATGATTGTGCTTCCGGAGTGCATGGGACCTGGTCCACCTGGGTCCTGGACGCCCGGACCCACCAAATTAAAGAAACTAAAGAGCGAGCGAGCGAGCGAGAGAGAGAGAGAGAGAGACGCTTTTTGTTGATAAAGATGTTAATTTAATGGAATCCGTTAACCAAAATCCACCTTCCGAACCTAAAATTAATATTATTTCCGGCGTTACGTTCGGCCAAGTTCGCCAACTTTATTAAATAAATAACGGAGACTCGTTTACTTTATAATCTCTCTAATAAGTGAAGGAACGAAGGAGGAGGATCCGAGATCGTGGAAGAGGGTGGGGGCCCGCGCGATAATCGGAGGCGGGTCCGGGTCCGGGGAGTTGGCCAACAACCGGATCGGGTCGTTGGTTCAAGAAAGGGGATCGAGGGCGTTTTGGTAATTAAACGAAGTTACATTAAATTCAAAGCTTTTAATAATCTCGTGGATCAGTCCCCTCACCCCATCTGCTCGACACACCCAAAGCATAAACGCTCTCACCTGCTCCTGCCTCGTAGTCTTTACTCTCTTCTTCTTCTTCTTCTTTCTTCTTCTCTTTCCTTGTCATGTGATATGTCTTCGAATTCAATCTCGCCTCCGATGCCGGAGGCCGCCGGAAGCGTCGGGCTCGGGTACGGCATCGCGATCGCTGTCGGCATTCTCGTCCTCGTCTCCACCATCATGCTCGCCTCCTACGCCTGCGTGCGCGTCAAGGGCGGAGGGACCCAGGATCCGGCGGATCCCGCCGTCGATACCGGTGGCCGGACCCGGGACGCCGACGTGGTGGTCGTCCTCGGAGGCCTCGACGGGGCCACGATCGAGTCGTACCCCAAGTTCGTCTTCGCCGGAAGCTGCGGCTGCGGCGGCGTTTGGTCGGAGGAGACGAACGTGTGCTCGATTTGTTTGGGGGAGTACTCGATCGGGGAAGTGCTGAGGAGGATGCCGGAGTGCAAGCACTGTTTCCACGCGCGGTGCGTCGACGCGTGGCTTCGGATGAACGCCTCCTGCCCCATGTGCAGGAACTCGCCGGCGCCCACGCCGGTGGCGACGCCGTTGTCGGAGCTGATCCCGCTTGCGATGCACGCCAGGTGACCACCGCCGGCCGGGGAGAAAAACGCTTAATCTTCTCTCTCTCTTTCCCCCAGATTTTTTCTTCCTTCTTTTTTCTTCTTTAATTCCTTGTTGAAAGGAATTATCGATCATTGTTTATTACCATTATTACTCCTCCTCCACTGGAGTGTAGTAGACTCGATTTCTTTTTTTTTTTTCCAAGTGTGCAATTCGAGTGATTGCTGGGCAGCTCTTGGCGAAATGAATCATGGCGGTGGGTACTGATCACTACTCATGAGAACACGGGAAGTCATTTTTTTGCTCTTTCAATTCCCGTACCTGTTGCAAGGCAGCAGACACGGGAAAACTCTTCTCACGGTCTACCTACTTCCTCTCCATCTACCAGATTCATCTTTATCGACCCCCGGATTAACACAAAATTAAGGAACGAGAAGCTTTCTCATGATTCTGATCCGGTGGCAACCAACAGAATTTCATGTATTCGATCATTTAGAAGCAAAAACTGTTCCATTCTTTACTGTTTGTGAACCGTAGGAAGGGGTCGAAGCAGAAACTCCACAAGAAATGACTCGTGCCACCAATTAACATGGCACAGCTCTTGGGAACTGGTTTGGTTATGCGTCTCTATGGTTATTATTGCTTATTATTATTGTCAATTGTGGAGATTATGATTATAAAGAAATAATAGCTTACTATAAAAATACGCAAGATGATGATAGTGAAACCATTGCCAAGGACTTTTGGTATTCCCGTTATTTATTCTCTAGTTAGTTACGAGATGGTAGATGCAACCTATATATGAGTGAAATTAATTATAGATATATATATTAGGTTAATTAATGATAGCATTATAAAATATAAACTGTTTAAAGTACTCGTACCTTCGTTTGACCAAGTAAGTCATGGAAAAATGCATTACTTTTTTGGCTAATTTAATGTGTTTCGTCTAAATCTACTGAAACTTTGACATGTACAATCATATTAACCGTAACTTGTTATAACCTTAAAACATCTTTCAGCATTTTGACTCTTCTGGGCCTTGAACCTCCTTTTTAACTAAAATAAATGAAAGGAAAGATAGTTAAAGGTAACGTTCTTACGATAAAGCTTTGTCGCCCGTTACGGGTAATGTTCTAACAGATCCTCAAGGATTCGCTACCATAGTTACATGGTACTAAAACGGTCTGGCGGCTGCAGTAGATCAAGAGGCCTAACGACGCCCACCTTCGTCTCGATCGGATGGTTTATTTATTCTTGCCAAGGGAGTAACTTTTTAAAAGAATCGATTTTTTTTTTTTAATAGGGTCCTCGATCTTCATCAAAATTTGATTTCGTATTAAATTGAATTACAAAAATTAAAAAAAAATACAAGACAAATCCGCTACAATGATTACCATATGAGCTTATATAATTAAGCGTAATGACAAGCAAACATTTTCTTTCTCCTCAAACATCAGCATTTCCATGATTTTACCATCACATCAAAATCGAAACGAGTTCATCCCAGGAATACAAATTCGGTAGATGCTGCGCTTCTTACTTGAATTACCTCGCTAAAAAGAGATCTCTGCTTCGAATCCTTATGATGCCTGTTATGTTAGGACACTCGATGGGGAGAAGGGGAGAGTGCCGGTTCTACTTTGCCTAAATTCGGGCTGGGGATTAAGCTTCCTCAGGCACTCCTTTGTGAGGACAACAGTGAACGTACACTACATTCCATTAGGCGCGTTTTTTCTCTGAGAAATGGACTCTCCAGCGCCTCCCCCTTTCCGCACTCTGCAGAGACCTCACTGCACGCTGCCCTTACATCTCACCAAGCACAATGAGAGGCTGCTGACGTGAAACAAACAAGAAAATAAATCACAATCAAGTCGGTCAAATCGGTCATGTCAAATAAACTTGATCCACATAACAAACTCAACCGGGCTGCCATGATACCCAAGTCTAAGGTCAAAGTTCGCCTCCCTAAGCTGTGAACAATGCTCAAGTCGGTCATGTCGTTCCCCTAAACGGAATATTTCAATTCACAGTCGGCTGCCCATAAACACAAGAACACAAGATCTCAATCACTCTTGCAGGTAGTCGTGCTATGTATATAGAATATGGCCATGCCAGAGCTTGACCTTTGCGCTAAATCATGGACACTGTCAAGGATGACCCTTCATCCAGTCAGGAATTTTAGATGATGCCGGAGCTCCTGTATGGCAACAAAATCCATTTCGGTTCACAAACAGTTGTTTACTTCAAGATTACACATCATCATACGGCAGTACCTGCAATACAAAATAAAGACATTTTGCGACATCAACTGCTGCGGTAAGAATGAAAAATAATGGACAGTGTCATAACTCATAGACCGTATGTCACTTGGCAGGGCAGATACTATGTCCACTTGGAAGAGTGAATAATGTCTACTTGGAAAGGGTGGATGGCTGACAATGTAAAACATAGGCGCTTCTCTCAAAGTAGAAGATGGAGTTTTTTGTTTGAAAAGAGTAGAGCATAGTGGTTAAATGCTAATTTCCTCGCCACTGAAGAGAAAAAGCACCTCTGGACTAACAAAAGACTCATTTTCAACAGCCTCATGCAATTCATCAACTTTTAATATAAACCTTGTGGCTTCTGATCATAAGCCTCACCATGTCAGTGAGCCTCTTTTGAACATATCAAGTAGACAACTTCTGCAAACATCCCATGACTCTCACTTCCTATGCATTTTCAAACCTGTATCCTGGGGTTTGCATCTTTTCCTTACAAATTATAACTAAACTTTTCTGGTCAAAACCAAGAGTGTGATTGCACCTGCAAAAAGCCAGATTCATCATTAGAAAGAAAAAATAAACCAACTTGTAAAAAGTTGGTTATTCAGTATCTAGGAACAATAACTAACACTCCAGATTTTATAGCACCAAATCGGATACAGATATTACAGGAACAAACAATGAAATCAAGTAACACATAACGTTAAATAATTGAAAGTTTGATCACCAAGTATAAAACTAAAAGTATCTAGGGCAGTAAATGTACGAGTGCAATGGAAAATAGATCCAAGAGGGGATAAATGAAATTTAATCCAAAGAAACCTACTTCCCAATAGTGTTTTTTTTTCAAGTTTTTGTAATAGGAAAGTGAAAAGGGAAAATGGGGGATATGTAAACTTTTTTTTCCATTTAGGCTGAGAAAGAAGATAAGAATTTGTCACCTTAGCACCTCACAATTTTCAAGAGATCATGTTCCACCTTTTTTTAACTGGCACAAACTCACCGTAATTAATCAAATAAGTAATTGAAACATTTAAACACCAGATACTGGCTAAAACTACCAGGTCCATTGGTTAACCAAGTGCTATAGAAGGGTTACCTGAAACTTAATCCTTGAACCAGAGTCTGAAGTTACCAAGACATTCTTTTAAAATAACAAAGAGCCCATTAGATCTAAATGACCCGATGTCCAAAGTAGGAGATAGACACTTGAGAATGTTAGAATAACTCCTTCACCAGAAAGGCATCCACAATACCACCACCTCCGTTGATTAGCCTGAACTCTCTTGACATCCATTGATTCACCTTATATCCATCCTTCTCGTCTCTTTCCCCACTATTTATTGAACTCTCTAGAACAGGAGAAACAAGAACTACCAGACCAAAGATGTGCGACCTGCTCCTTATCTCACAGGCAAATGTACTAATGCAGCTTAAGGAATAAAGGCAAGTGAACTGACAGATGGGCCACAAGAAAAATAAGATTATATAAAGGGAAGGGATGTAGGCCGTAAAAGAAAATTACATAAACTCGAACTCTGATCCTCAGCAGCCAAAAAGTAAAGCCATACAGTGCTGGGTATAAATCCAGGAAGCACATAAGCAGGGCGCTTTGAGAGCATTCATACAGTAAACTAATACCCATATATAAAAGCTTTCTAATCCTCATGAACCTATAACTTCAGAGCCACATGATATTTCTTCTGCCCTGCTTCTCCACGGAGAAAACCTCTGGTCTCCAATAGCTAGCCTAATATCTCATCCATATCCAAAATTATTTGTAAGAGGTTGCACATCAGATAGTTAAAAACTAGCTGCAAGAATTCTAGAGGCAGATGATGTATGTCGTCATAATCTACTCACCAAATCATATCACAATCCACTTGTCAAAGTCTATACCAAATGCCAACACAATCCACATTGTCATAGCTCAATTACCAAATCAATACAGACCAGCTAAGCCATCAATTTTCAACTTCTCATTGAGCTTGCTTTGTATACTGATTTAATTCACAAACCACCATCTGGCTCCACCTGGTTGTGCAATACTTGTCACCTTGTCAACGAAACAAACCAATTTGTATGAACAAAAGTCAGAAGCAGGAAACCAAATTCAATTAATTCCTTAATGAGAATGACTCCAACATCTCGATCTCAGCAATTAATGAGACCGGAAACTGTAGAAAAGTCGGTCCACGTCACATTGACTAAAATATCTTTGCTAAACCAAAGAATTCACTTTCCACTTCTTGCTTCTAAAGACAATCACAGCAGCTTCCATTTTCCTGTATTCATAGTCACCTCCCTCACTACATTGTCCTTCTTTGATGTCATTTCTCAATCCTCTCCCTACTTCTTCATAATGCATAGCACATAGGGGGGCAGTGTATCTAAAAAGGATCCCAATCCACATATTAGTTTTTATAGATACATATGTGACTGAATCACATTTCTGATCCTAGGATATTTTCCCCAGTGTTCTTATATCTTCCATTTTCATCACTCTGACATGTAGCCTCAGAACAACCAAGTAGTTTGCACCATAGAAGATGTCTAGCCTAATAGTTGCCTAGTAAATTTAGTCTTCAGCAGTCCTGCATGAACTTAGAGTAAAACATAGCATACTCTAACCTCCATCTAAACCAATATATTCCACGAATTACATTCTTATCAATCTCCTTCGCTGGTATTACCAACCCTGACAGAACAGAAGTGTTTCTACGGAGTATAGCAGGATGTGAAGTACATTACACCTAAATGGACAAGATATAAAGGCTCCACACAAGGTAACATGCACAACAATCCCCTCATGGCTCAATCAATATCTAGCTTAAAGATTAAGGCAACTATATACTAACCTAAATGTATGCAAGAAGTTATAAATGATTAAACATATCAACATTTGAGAATGGCTTTCAAAAAGAAAATCTAACTATTGATGGTAAATTATTCAAATGTCGTTAGGTCACAAAGAAGCACTTCATATAGAGCCCCAGGTCAAAAGGGAAAATTAGATCAATAAAGAACAGCCCACTTAACAGTAAAGAATACTTGCCTATAAAGTTTTGATTTGTCAATCAACCTCCCCGTATGTGGCAATTGAAATCATCTCGAAGTATCTTGGATCTTCTCAATTCATGCAAAAGAAACTGTCTCTTTGCTTAGGTGCCTGATTTGTCAATCCACCTCCCCGTATGTGGCAATTGAAAATCATCTTGAAGTATCTTGGATCTTCTCAATTCATGCCAAAGAAACTGTTTCTTTGCTTAGGTGCCCGAAGATAGCCATTCATCAGTCCCACAAGGCAATTAAATATTAAAAAGTGGTAGACACAAGAAAATAATATCAAGACCTCATTAATGTTGACAAGTATCGGTTGAGTACTTTAAAGTAACTGAAATAGTTTCAAACATCCGACACTTGCTTGTCTGCTAGAAACTTCATGCAAATGCTGAACACAATCATTGCTGTTGCATTAACACTTTTCTCTGATGACAACTAAACCACAAATCTGTAGTCGAGTTTATACAGCATCTGACAGGATCTATAAGCTCCTTAAAAGACCCTCCTGCCACTTTTCTGTTCAGCCATTCTTCATTCTTCTTTTTTTTCTTTGAAAATTGTGTTTCTCTTCTTTTTACTCATTTTTGCCAATATAATGAGTAATCCCTTCACCCTGACTCCACACTACTACAAATACCCTTCATATCCTGATGTATGAGTAATTCAACAAAATTCTGGCTCCATTTATCACTCAAGACTTAATATGAAGGGCGAGGGATCAAGAAAGACAACAAATACATACTAAAACTACACTCCATAACATAATAGGATAGACAATGTGGGCACAAGTCTATAAAAACCTAGCAAAAAGTAGTTTCTCAGCCTTCAACCAAGGCCAAGCATCAAAAAGAAAACTAAAAAACAAAGCCCCCTAGACCCTAAAGTTACACCTACAGAAGATAAAACCGCCAATCAATGATGTCCCTAGTTACTTCATTAGTAACAGTAAAATACTCCAGGAAAGAACATATCACCACTTATTCAGAACCTCCTTGCTACCTATAATGAGAATCAATACCAATCACCAAACAATTTAAGAGCAAAGTTGTTATCCACTCCAGCACGAGCTTTCATCAAGATGAACTATACAAAAATGATCTGCATTTTCCAATAACTGCTGATCAACCTGCTGGACTCAACCTAATTGAATTACTCTACCAAATCCTGCACATCAAGGTCCCCATATTTAATATAGCCCAGCAGGCAACCACTGTACAATGAGGCGCATAGCAGAAAAACAAAACAATATGGACTAGCAAGAAGGCACTTGGAGAGATTATTCTTCACAAAAAACAGTAAGATATCAGAAGTGATATGTATCTCTGCTCCAAGATTTATCAAACGACGTACCACATCCATACATTTGATCTGGCAACTGATGTCAATGCACTCATGTAAGCTTAGTCTCTTACTAACAAGAAGCCAGAGAAATACTTCATAGAAGACTGAAGATGCCCAAAGATCTTAAACAAGCCTTAGTTAGAGGTATCAGTGCAGCCATCAACCATTTATTTCAGCCTTTCCAGTGCAAAACTTAGTGTACCAAAAATCAGAAATCAGCACTATTTGCTTTACATCAAATCCAAATTGCACCCAAGCATCTTGAAAGGCATCAACACTGTTTGCCACATAACCTTCTCTTCAACATTTTGGCTACTTGCAGATACTTCAAGTGTGCAGGCGAGTTTGAGCAACAATATCCAAACTGTTGTTATCCTCCACTAGTGACCAGGGACAGCAATATGTTCAACCAAACTCCCATTTTAATAGTACAAAGCAGCTAGAACACAAACCTAAATTTTCATATATTTTAATAGATATGAAAAGTTGAATGTCTACGATCTGCAGCTTAATTAGACCAAAAAGTGGCACATCAAGCCAATTTTCCATCATCAACAATAACAATGCTCGTTTTGAATGAGATATAAAAGAAGAAAACCAATCTTCTTCAGGAAATCTGGGAAATTCACAACAAGGAGCAAAATAGCAATACATAAAGTAGAAAGGCGTAGTATCCAAAGACAGGTGACCTCATACATCTATCGCACAAAGCGACAATACTCAAAATATAAAAAGAGATTTTGGTCCTCTCAAACAAACCTAAAGCAGTAAAAAATTTCAGTCTAAAGGAGTTAATAGTCTATTGCTAATTACTAACATAGTATTTCTACCCTTATATAGAAGCACCAGAAGACTAAAGACATAAGGGCATCATTTCCGCTCCTCCTTAAAGTTGGACAAATTAACGTCGACTGAGGCGCGATTTCTCAAACCCTCCGTAAGATGCTGATCCGACTCCATAAAGAGGACCCTTGTCAGATACACCCTGCTCACAAGAAATGAGTAAACACAATAAACTGGCGTTCAAATTTTCCAAAATGAAAAAAAACACGACGTATGAAGATTATAAAACATTTAGACAGTTTTTCAATAAAAAAAATAATGGTTTAATATGCAATAGTACATATTCATGTTATCTCACCGGATGAATACCATAGCCATCACCAAATGAAGGAGGAAAGCTGCCTTCAGGACTACCAGGTTTAAACGCATAACCACCACCTTCAGCCACAAAACACACACAAGTGAAATATCCACTTAAATAAATTCGGTTACTACTAGAAATCACCCACAGATACTAGACATAGATGAAATTATCTATATTGTAGCTGAAAAAGATACGGAGTATAGTTATAATTTTAGAAACATATTCCTGATTCTGTGAGGAAGAGATGGCCCTATAAGGAAGAGATGGCCCTATAAGGTAGAAATAACACACTAATGAATTTGTTAACCTGCACTATTCCTTAATACCTATCCCTTCCAACTTAATCAATCACCAAGGAGTGATCTAATAATAGAGATGAGAGATAGATAAATTAATCAGAGGATATTGACTGTTAAAGACTTTAAAATCTTTAAGACTTCTGCTCCTTTTGACCTTTAACGGATGACAGCAGAAAAGGAAAACACTCATGAACAGCTGAACATCAGATGCAACAAGCAAATCCAGATTCAGATCAAATAAAGGTGTTAAAATGGGTATACCAGGGCCCCATGGTCTGCCATTGGAATTTGCAAAATCTGCTCGCAGTTTCTCAACTTCCCGAGCCATAGAAACCAGGTTTTTCTCCATTACTTGTCGCTGCTCCATCAGTTCAGCATTGGCCTTCTTCTCATAATCAAAGGCAGCTCTGCAGAACATGGTCTCAAAGCATGAAATCTTCTCCATATGGTTAGCGCTTTACGGGTTCAAATACAGAGCATAAAACAGCAGATATGAATCACAAGAAAGATCTATGAAGCCAAACCTAGCACGAGCAAGTTCTTGACGAAGTCCATCTATGTCTGTCCTCAAAAGTGGGATCTGTTGATTTTCTGCTTGTAACCTTGCTAGTTCCTGGGTTAAAGACTGAATTTGCCCAGAAATATCTTGTCTTACAGAATTCAATTTCTGAACTTCAGCCCGTAACTGCAACACTTCATTTCTTAAAGGCTCAGATGCTCGAAGGTCAGCTTCTAGCTTCAAACATTTCTCCATCAACTCTCTTGAATGAGCTTCTTTATCTGCACGAATGTCTGCAATTACTAAGTTCATCCGATGGATTTCCTCCTTTGCCATGCCTATCTCCCGATGCATACCCATCCGGTCTTCCATTAACCTCCGGTTTTCGTCCACAAGCCTCCTGATTTCAGCATGTTGAATCTCCAGTTCCTCTTCCAGTAATGCAGGGTGGAGCGGACGGGGTACAGGTCCGCGTACAAATGGAGGAGGAAAATTTTCAGGAGGATTAGGATAACCACGCCTACGACCATCATCAACATGGCGAGGCATACGATTCCTCCCAGCCATTTGAGTTACTAGTTGAATGAAATGCTGAAGAATTCGAAAATAAAGGAAAAGTTTAAAAAGAAAACAAATTGAGCATATGTATCGACCTATTAAAAATAATATACACTCTAAAAAATATGCACAGAGCATAAATTTTACCAACAAGATATTATGAACTCAAAAAGAAGAAAACGTATTACTGATGTGGTTGGCTACAGCAGAAAACACAATCAGCTCAACTGCTTGGATGCTAACAAATATTTCCACTTCTAGGAAATTGTATACACATTAGACAGATCTTGTGTCAACCATTAGCCACTTCGACACAAACTCTTTTTTTCATCAATAAATTGTATTGCTAGCACTTCATTTATTTACTTCTCTGTTTTCCTGAGAGAGTGAAAAGGCTTCTGTTAAAGAATAAACTAAAACGGGAATGGAGAGGACCAGCCTCACGACACACCTACAAGAGATACACTCCCAAAAACACGCTGACAGAGAAACCCTTCCTTGACTAAGAAGTCAGCAGCAAGATCGCTTCTCAAAGAGTATGCTTCAATGAACAACAAGAGAATGACAAAAGTCAAAATTTGCTCTAATGGGAGCACCAATCTCCTAAAAGTAAGAAAATTTCCTCCAGACATCCAAAACCTATATTTCCAAATTCTCCGATTAAAGTTAATACTCTAGCATTCAGAAAATACCGCAATCAGCCCTCCTCCCCTAAAATCAACAAAGTTAGGCCAACTGAAAGGACGTTCCGGTATCATGAATCTCGAAGAAAGATAACAAATATAAAAATATATAAAAAAAAGTTCGTGACAATGACATATTATGCACAAAATACCACCGCCAAACCAACACAAAAATCGTTTACGATACAACTCCACCTAACAGATAATTAAAAGATAACAACAAAAACTATGAACGAGAGTTATAGATGCATTAGCCGTTGGAAACATTAGCACACGGACGCTTAACAACATATCTTACGCGATGGGAGCAAAGAAATATAGTCCAGAATAAAACTCTTCAAACGAACCTAGCAAGCTCTCGAGGAACCGATGAACGGATTGGAATGCGTGTGGAGGCAAAACCCTATGAACGAGTAGCGCTGCAGCACCCGTGGCTCCGATTTCTAACTTCACAATGAAATATCAAAATTTGTGCATTTATATAAACCGCGTAATACGAAAGCGAATGCACTTCACGACCGTAAAAGCGCCTTCGAATCACGAGGACCCTATAATAATGGCAATTCAGAAAATACGTAGAAAATCCATGTCATGCTACGCCAAATACAAATAAATGAATACACTGTTACATATATAATTTATTACAGAAAGTTAAATATCATAAAGTGAAGTTTAACTTATACATATATCCTAGTGGCCTTGCAGAAGATTTTTCAAATTCAGAATCATAAGTTTGAGATCCCAAAGGATCAAGTAACTCGTTTAATTTAACAGTAGCTCTTAAAATAAGTTGTGTAAGTGAAATTCAAGAAATTAATTCTTCCAGTTAGGAGTGATGCCAGGATTTGGATTTTCACTTATTTATTAATGATAATTAATTTTTTCTATCTTCTTGTTCTAGAGTGTGTTGGTTATTAAACATAAGAGACGCACCTGTCCGACGTATAAGTTAATTTAAACCCTTCAAAATATAAAAATATATTTTTTTTAAATTTAATTTTTTAAAGTATAAATCCTAGGCTTCAATGGTTTAGATTAGTGCATGGGCTAAGTGCAACTAGCATTATTCTAAACAAAATGGATACGGAATAAAATTTTCTACCTATTTAGGTAAACAAACTACTTGTTTAACTTTCAATTGTTTGATAAATGGATGAGAAAAAATATTATTTTATATATCTTTGCTATTTAATTTGAAGGAAAAAATAATAGCCATTGTATACCTTTACATATTCCTGTAAACACCGAGGATGTAATAGTGTTTGCCTTATTTATTGTGTTAAAATTTGTGATGATATTATTATAATTTTTTAAAAAATTTCTCAAGAAAATATTAATTTTCTTTTGTTTCTCATTTACATCCCTACTTTCGAGTGCCACTCACACCATAGTCATAGTCTCAAAGTGCACAGTACACTAACCCCCTTCCTTTCACCCTATTCCTCATACCTCCAAAAAATGAGGTCCAACATTCAAACTTAATAACCTATGATAAAAAAAAAAAAAGATCTAATAATCAAATTATAAACAACTGGGTTTTAGTATTTATCGAAGGATACATAACTAATTATAGTATATTCGTAAAAAATAAATAAGGATTTGAAATTTTGGGCTCTACAACAAAAAAAACTAACACTTTTTTATAAGTAAATAAAATTCATTGGACTGGACATCGAGATGATTTTCAATGAATAAATGGTGAAGTTTTACACTACCCATTGCCTGTGAGACTTGTGGTATGGGGACCTTACATTGTTAATTCCCCCTTTTTGCAATGATTCTCTAAGAGAAATATAAATAGAAATAATGATATGTGCTCCTACGAGTAAGGCATTCCTCTTAAGCAGATGAATAGCTGTCACCATGATTTTCTAGATTAGAAATCAATTACAAAACAACGACTATACATTGTTAAAGGGATACTCCAATTGCATACCCGGGGTGTGCATAGCATAAACCAGAGGTGCAGTGAAATGGTTATCGGACAAGCATTGGCGGGAGGACAGATGGTCTAGAAAGATTAAGAGTTGTGATATGCATACTAAGAGTATGACAAGGCATCTTCGTTCGAAGTAAGAAATAAAATAAGAACTATCTTTCTATTCTATAGGTAAATCCAAACCTTAGACCTTATCATTTTTCGAAAGACTAATCAGGATATTTAGTCTTACATGAAAACTACGGGCTCATGTCGATGATCTCACTTTAAGATAGCTTAATGGATAATTGATAATTGTGTTTGATTTCTATCTAAAATCTAAAAATTCATTCACCTTATTGTTAAGACGGCTTTAAACAACAAATCAAAGTTACCTTACCAATATATTATCGAGCAATATCTCGCAGTTCACTAAAAGTTGTTGGGAACAAAAATATGGAGATGCAGGGTATCGAACCCTGTACCTCTCGCATGCAAAGCGAGCGCTCTACCATTTGAGCTACATCCCCTTCTGTTGATCTTGTAATTTATTTAGTATAAAATCGGTTTATCTTAAACCCCTTATACCTTCCTAGCGTCAGTCGCTTCCTCTTTCGTTCTCGCCCCTGCCCCATCGGCAATTATGGACTTTCAGGTCGTCGTCCTCGCCGGCGGCACATCGAAAAATTTAGTGCCTCTCGTTTCTAAGGTTTCCCTGCTCGTTGGCTCTCTTAGTTATGATTATTCCTTTATCTTTGTCGCTTGTGTAATTTCCAGTTTCCATTGATACAGGACGTTCCAAAAGCATTGCTGCCGGTTGCTAACCGGCCAGTTCTATCATATGTTCTCGAGCTTTTAGAATCTAGCAATCTGAAGGATCTCATTGTTGTACGTGTTTTGCCATTATTGCGTCTTAATGATTTTTTTTAATCTAATTTAGATCGTTTCTTATCCGCGCAAATTTCAGTCCTTCATCGAAGCGTTAATTTTCTGCACATTGATTCACGCAGGTAGTTGAAGGGAAAGAGAACGCGATTCGAGTCGGTGGCTGGATTTCGAATGCCTACGTTGATCGCCTTCACGTGGAAGTTCGTATTGCTCCCTCTTCTTTATTAACTTTAAGCTTTTTTGTTGTTCTTCAGTTCCTTCCTGCCAGTATTACTGTGGTGTTGTGGTTATCACCTTGAATGTATTCCAGAAAGTCAAATGCTCTGTAAGTTTTCGTGGGTACCAAACTCGATAAACTAGTATAGCTTATGCGGCTCGGGTTTCTGGAGCATTTATGCCCTCGAATAGTTGGAGAATAAAAGGTGAGAAAAAACACGAGCGATTTCTGCGGTGTTTGCCGTAGTGTGCATAGGAATCAAAGGTGTGAACTAAGTCCCTCTATTTCGATGAGACTATCTCATGCAGTGGACGAGTAAATCGTTGTTGAATCCACTTCAACTGGGTGAAATGAATTCTACACCTTATTTGTGCAAAACAAAACCTGAAATGTCTTCCTGAAGGATGAATCTCTCTTTCCATTATCATTTTGAACAGTTAAGGTCATTTTTTTTTTCACAAATATTGGTTTATTTTATTCAAGAGAGCAAGTACAAAGGCTTCTCCCCGCAAGGACAAAGAGCGAAAGCTGTTCATATGAAAAGAAAATTTACACAGGTCCACATGCTGGAAATAGGCAAAATTGTATCAGGCTAAGATCTAGAAGTAACCAAGTCAGGCATGGATGTTCCGTTATATCGAACTTATCAGCAGCACCATTTGCAGACCATGGATGTGAGAGATGTTCAGGGCTAGAGCCAGCTTCTGTACTTTCTCCTTTTGCTCAAGAAACCTTGTTGGGGTTTGGGGAGGGGGTTGGCTGTTCCAGAGAGTAGTTCATCTTAGCATAAATTCACTTTCTCTTCAATGAGGTAATTCTCCTTCTTGATTGCTCTGGTCTTGCATAGAGCCACATCTTGAGGAACCTGAGCTTTGTTTATTTTTTCCTTCTGAGCTCCTTTCTCCTGAACGTGTTTGCTGACACACACTATGGTGACAGCACACATTGGTATAGCTTTTTCTTCCCCTGATCGTATCTCCCTTTTTGGTCCATGAAATATTGCTTTTTTATTGACATAGTCAGCAAATTTTGTTGTAGGACGGAGAGAAACCTCGGCCCTCAAGCTAATGGAAGAGGACAACTTAATACATAGTTGAAAAGGGTGTTGCCTAATATAATTTGGTGACAAATTTTTCCTCGATCATTTGAGAGTTTCCGGCATATGATAATCATACCTTAACGTGCTCATGTGGAATTTGCTTGCAAATATAATCTCCTTAAATGTGGAGCTTGATATTAGTTGGATATACTGGTTTGAGTGAGGCGGCCTGACTTCTTTCTAATGCTTCTGTAGACCAACCAGATTTTTAGAAAGATTGCAGACCCCATAAACAATTAAACTTTCAAGTATTTACTTTATTTAAACAGTAAAATGTTTGCTCGGAGATGCTTCAACTGAATGAACTTATTTGTGCTGTGAGAGTTAATTTTATCAGGCAAATCTCCGTCACTGATGATGTGGTGCTCCTGTGAACACCCGTGATAGACTATAGCTTCTCCTCTCCTTCAGATATCATTTCAGGACCATGGAATATAGCCCATGTACATCCAATAGTTATTGTAACCACTGTGACTACTTTGTTGTCTAGGCACACATGCTATGCCCAAAACCTGGTGAGGCTGGACCAAGAGCTCAGGCTAGAAATCCCTCCATGTTGAGGGGCAGGCAGCTCAGGCTCCCTGTGCTTCTTGCATTATCTGAAGATTACCTTGTTGAGCAACCTAGATGGAAGACTTGTAGTTATTTGAAGTTGTAATGCTTTCAGGAAAATGAACAAAGAATAGTGCAACATGTGATTTGATAAATGCCTTGCAAAACAATCAAATTCGAGGTAGTCTTCACTTTTAAGTTTTGATCTTACTACCCTATACAGGTAGCTGATGTTCCCGAGGATGTTGGGACTGCTGGTGCACTGCGGTCAGTGGCACATTACCTTACTGCAAGTGATATACTGGTAAAATACCTGGATACGTCTCTCAGAAAATGTATACGTGCTCCATTTCTTTTCTGACTTAAATTTCGGTAACTTTTTGAGGTTGTGAGTGGGGACCTTGTTTGTGACGTGCCTCCTGGAGCCGTGGCAGCTACCCACAGGAGACATAATGCAGCTGTAACAGCTCTGCTTTGTTCTGTTCCCATCGGCGGACATTCAGAAACTGGTGGATCTGGTGGAAAGGACAAGGCTAAGAAACCAGCCCGGCACAATATCATTGGGTTGGATCCAACAAAACAATTTTTGTTAAATGTCACAACAGGTGAGTGATGAGGATGTGATATGTTGCATTCTATCTTATTGAACACACTTATGGAATTTTTAATTACTTTTGTATAGGGGCAGATGTTCATAAAGATCTACGAATTTCGAAGACTAATCTGCGTGCTTCAGGCCAGGTATGCATCGTTGTTTTCATTGATAGGAATAATGAACTGAGTGGGTGCAGCCTCTTAAGGAAATGTTCTGATATTTGTTCTGAAGTTTCTTTTTTGTTTTTCTTGGATTCTTATAAATTGTATAGATGGAAATCTGGTCTGATCTCATGGATGCACATTTATATGCATTCAAAAGGTGAGTCTTTCTTCTACATCTGTTATCTTTTATTATTATTTTAATTTTTTCAGAGGGAACATTTTTCGTCAGTTTTGTTGGTCATTCCATTGAATCCTTGTTATCAGAGCTCCGCTGCTTGATATTTTGGATCAGAATCCAGCATTTCACAGTATAAAGCAGGATGTAGTGCCATATCTTGTAAAATCTCAGTTGTCATTGGTGAGCTGTTTTCCTGTACTCTATTTTTATTTATAATGTGTCTTTTTCACTTATATAATATGTTTTTTTTTTCTAACTGCAAATGAAGAATCTTTGTTTGCTGTTGAAATCTATTCAGTTCTAAAAAAAAAAAAAAAATCTAATCAGTTCTGTGTCTTTTGAATGCTTGTAGAAGTCAGAAGTTCCAGCTAATGGTACATCCCAAATGGAAGAAGGTCTGAATAAAGGAGCTGCGGCCCAGACTGATCCCCTGTGGTACACTCAGCGCCAGATGGGTCCCATCTCAACGTTTGACAATCTTGTTACCGGATATTCTCATGATTTCTATCCTGTCCTAAGAGCACATAAATGCTGTGCATATATTGCCAGTGAGAAGAAATATTGTGTTCGGTTAAATTCAATTCAAGCCTTTTGTGACGTGAACCGCGATGTAAGTTTTATGCTGACCTTTATCATCTTTTTCAATCTCTGCAACTTTATGTATGCCTTAGAAATACATACACGTCAATAGTTATTTTTCAAGTGCAGGTAATTGGAGATGCAAGTCGCTTATCAGGATACTCCTTTTCTGCTCAGTACAACATAATTCATCCATCTGCTGAGCTTGGAAATAAAACAACTGTAAGACTGATTCTTGGTTATTTAATTAATGTTTATATTGGGTGTTAATTACTGTGCATAAATATAACAAGGAAGTGGTCACATCATGTTTAACCAGGTAGTTTAGTTAGCATCGTGTTGAGAAATGTAGTTTAGTTGGCATCATCTTGAGTTAGGTAGTTTAGATGGAATTATGTTTAGTCAGGCAGTTTAGTTGGCATAATGTTTAATCAGACCATTGACACCATGTTCCTAGAGAGGTGAATGATATGGCGGATAGGCTAGATAGGGAAGGGGTAGCGCATCAACATCTTGCTTGAGCTTGTCTCTTCCAGTAAGACTCGGTTTTGATCGGAATCGTTTGCCCCTGGCCTTTGTTGCCATCTTTCACTTTTCTTCTCCATTTGTTGTACTTTTGGGGACCTGCCCTCCCTGTACTCCTTACCTCAACTTTTTAAAAAATGAGGACTATTTTTATGTATTTTAAAATGATGCCTACTGCCTTCCCTCTCTTTGTTTGTCACAATCATTCTATGTAAAAGAATAATGTGACTGCATTCCAAGAGAAACACTGACTACTCGATCAGAGAACAATAATCAGAGGATGCTTGCAAACATGATTATCTTTATATATAATTTTAATTTTCTTCTCTGTTTTACTTCTCAAACACTCTATTGAACTAGGTACCATTTTTTTGTTGCTTTCCCTGAATGTTGTGGAAATATTTCATCTCTAAGTTCTATTTCTGCAATTAATTGATTGAAACTGAAAATTATGTTGATTTTCTCATTTTTTGTTCGGTTCAATGATGACACATGGGTGGAGAAATTGTGTGGTATTGGGGTAGATAATACATTGTGCATTAGCATTTAATACCATTTTTATAACCTCTTCTTTTGCATTTTTACCTTGTTTATAACCTCTTTTCCTGCAGTACCTTCGGACGACATTCTTTTCTTTACATGAGCTGCTTCTTTTTCTCTTCCTCCCTTCTTCTTTTTTGAAATTTCGTTTTGTTCTGTGAAACAAATTTAGTTCATTTAGTATGAGATTTCTTAATTTCTAAATGACCGCCACAATTGGTTTATTCGGTAGTTGATTTGGAGTTTTTGTTTCTGGGTCATTCACTTGCAATTAGGATTTTCAACTGAAACGCCCGAGTGCTTTATTCACTTGACGATGTCTTCTCCTGTTTTTTCTATGACCTTTTATTTTCCTGTTTGGTGAACTCATGTCATAATATTCCAAAGATTTTCTGCAATGTGCATTGCAGCATCATTGTTTTATTTGTTGCTTTTTAGCCTCTTGGCTTTGTTCTCAGCAATTATAACAATAGGTGACTACCTTCCTAGCTCCCTCTTCTTGTACGCGAACCTTTTAGATTACTGAAACAACTGAGGACATTTAAAACTTTGAGATATATACCTGTACTAGGGTGTGAGTTTGACCACATATTCCATGGCTGGAATTGGGCAAAGCATAACATATAGAAGATAACTCTGATCCAATAAGTGCAAAGATGTTAACTCTGATCGAATAATTATGCGTCTTGATATGAGGCATGATTTCAGACAATTTGCAAATCCTCGTCCTTTTCCTACTTAACTACCAGATATATCACTTCTCTTTTCTTGTTTTATTGATCTCAATGGTGAAGCCAAGCCAGGTTGTCTATGGGTATTGATTTACTAGCAAACTCTTGAAATGCAGAATGTGATATAGAGAGTAGTCATATAATATGATGCAATTGTTGTGTCCAGTGTAGCTTTATATGGCTTTTAACCTTATAAATTGATTTCTGGTGGTTTAGGTGGGGCCAAACTGTATGCTTGGTGAAGGTTCACAACTAGGTGACAAGTGTAGTGTTAAACGATCTGTTATAGGTAGCCACTGCCGTATAGGTTCCAATGTAAAGGTAAATTTCCTTATGCATTTGTGGTTATGTTGCTATCAAGTTTTTGAATAGTTCGACACTCTACCCCCTTTCCCCCGAATAATTGAAACGTAGGAATTTAGAGAGAATCTTCCTGCTACTTATTCAATTATTTTATCTGCAGATTGCCAATTCAGTAGTGATGAACTATGTTACTATTGAAGATGGATGCTCGATACAAGGTTCTGTTATTTGCAGTAATGTGCATCTCCACGAGCGCGTACTTCTGAAGGACTGTCAGGTAACTACCAAGTTTCTTCTCTTGCCTCAGCATTTCTCTAGTCCTCCCTCCCTCTCTCCCCTCTCTCTCTCTCTCTCTCTCTCAGTTCTGTTTTTGATAGGTTGGAGCTGGCTACGTAATCACTTCTGGAAATGAGTACAAGTCAGAATCTTTGGCTAGGAAAGAGAAATGAGCGCAGTTAACCGTAATGCGTGTTTCATATATTCTACTTGCAAAAGCAAGTTTTCTGTTCAGATGACAAAGGACCCAGTAAAGCGTAAAGCCCATTTCACATCCTCTGCTCGTCACAGCCAACTCTCTGTTCGGAAAACAGGAGGAGATTGTATTCTGGGCAGCTTTGCGGCGCTTTCTTCTCAACATTGCGCATGTTCGTCATTTATATTTGAGCATCCACGTGGTTGCAAATGGCGTTCGCATACTTCGAATAGTTGAGATGGATGAAACTGAGCAAACTTGCCTTTCAGATTGTTCTAAAGTATTTTTTCTTTGAAAAACGCCAGTAACTTTCGTAAACGAAAAGGACGCAGCAAAGTTTTGGTTCTGGACCTGTCTAGTCCCCTGGCTTATCTTTTTGTACACTGTGCAATGCGACCTCAAACTGCTCAGACTCGAGTTGCAAGTAGCCCGCTTTTATGGCTTCCGGAGTGTGAAGAGGCCTGTAACTTGCTTCTGTAGCGCATTGACAAGTGACAACGTTGCCAACTAGATACTACTCCAGTGCAAAGTGTGCAGCGTTTTGACAATACAAAATTCAATCTTTAAGCAGTAAGTTCTTTAATTATTACTATTAGATTAAGGAAGCCGAATCTGTTTTTTATCCTAAGCAAACATATTTCATTTCATAAGTTGGGTAGACAGTATATTTGTTCCGCGTAGCTATATAAGTACAGTCATCCATGATAATGTATTCTGGGCTGATGGTTCCCTTTCAAGGTTATTTAAAAAAATATTCTTAACAAAAGATGGAATCCCATGTGTCCAAATATGGATACGACTTCTCAAGAGAATATGCACAGGGGTATGCATGTAATAATGTTTAACAAAGAGTAAGAATTTCAGCTTGGTTGTTTGTTTGCCTGTGAAGAGTCAACACACAAAGAGAATAGGTGCACCAGAGCATCTATTATACCACTATCTGCTGCCATATTGTTATTCAACGACGTAGAACCATCAAAATTTACTTTCAGAAAGCCGAATATGTTGACAACCTTATAAACCTCAATACTTCCTATTCATGCAAAACTCAACTTTCTTAAGACAATTTTTAAATAATAGTTTCTCATGCACTGAAAAGACATAAGAATAAAAATTGTAGTATTCAAGGTTCTGATCATTTGAGGTTTTTCTTATTCTTGGTATTTTTATGATTTATCATAAATAAAAATAATTGTACTGTTTTAAATAGGATAAAAAGTTAATAACTTTTATCTTCCGTAGTTTTTTTTTATTTTTTATTTTTTTTTATTTTAATAAGGAGCAAGGTTAAAGTACAGGGAATGTGAGTTCCACCTTACCGGCCGGAGGCGGCGGCGGCAGCGGGAGCTCTCTTCCTCACCCGCACCGGCAGCCCGTCTCTCATCCTCATAGTCAAGGACAGCATCGGGTGGGGCCGATTCTCCTTATTCAGTGCTTGAATCTCAAACCTCTCCAACACACAAGCGGCTATGGACTTCATTTGTATGTAAGCCATCTCCTTCCCCAGACACATCCGAGGCCCGGCGTGAAAAATGGGATACTTGGACGGGCTCTCCGGCCTGAACACTCCGTTCTCATCCAGCCACCTCTCCGGCACAAACTCCCGGCAGTCCGACCCCCACACCCCCTCCATCCTTCCCATCGAATACGCGTGGTACGACACCTCCCACCCTTTCCGGACCAAGGTCCCGTCCGGCAGCACGTCGTCTTCCATGGCGATCCTCGAGTTGATCGCCACGGGCGGGTAGAGCCTCATCGACTCCGACAGTGCCGCGTGGAGGTACTGCATTTCCCGGAGTTCCTCGTAGCCGAACGTTTCTTCGCCGCCACCGGCGGCGGCACTGTTTGCGTGACGGGACCGAACGGCTTTGACCTCGTCCAGGATCTTTCGTTCCACGTCAGGCCTGGAGGATAGGAGCCAGAAGAACCAGGCGAGGGAGGAAGAAGTCGTGTCTCGCCCGGCGAGAATGAAGCTCACGATCACATCTCGGAGGAATTCTTCCGAGGTGGTACTACTAGTGTTAATGAAGCTGCCCATGAATCTAGAAAGGAGATCATCTTCGTTCACAATTACAACGGAGTTAATTGCCGCGGCCTTCTCCATTTTTTCTCTTCGGGACCGGATGATCTTCGCGGCGAAGTCGCGAACGACGGAGATTGACTCTTTCAGCCTCCGTTCCGATCCGACATTCAGCAACCTCTTGACTTTCCAGAAGAAGGGGACGACGTACATGAACCGCTCGAAGATGAGGTTAGAAGCGACCACGAAGGCGCGGGCGAAATTCGCCCCTCCGGCGTCGACGGGAACCGAGGCCTCGCCGCCGGTCGAGAGACACGCCGGGTCCTCGTTGAAGGCGATTTTGCAGATGTTGTCGAAGGCGAATCGCTCCAGAGCATCTTGCAGGTCCAGAGTAGTTGTACTACTATTAATTAATTCCGATTTTGCGACAGCGTTCAACAGAGGAAGCAGCCGGTCTTCGATTTCGTGTCGGACGGCGTCCAACACGAAGTTCCGAAGAGACTTGGTGCTGAATTCAAAGCTCGCAGTCTTCCGCTGTGCCTGCCAAATCACATTATCGAGAGTTCCCTTTTACTAAAATTTTCCAAAACTCGCAATTCAGAAATCGAACCAATTAATCTAATTATTCAATTCGAAAATCACCGCGACATCACTCTGTTCTGGCCGGAAATCGAACCAGAGGTCACTCTGTTCTGGCCCGGAGCTCGCTAAAGTACTTGGGTGGGTGGAGAAAATTACTTATACAAACGAAGGAACGTACCTTCCAAAGCTCGCCGTCTGAGTTAAAAATCCCCTGACCGAGGAAATCTTCCAGCACAGAAATCAATCGATATCCTTTGCCGTAGTTGTCGAAATTGGCCTTGAGCATGTGATCGATATTCGCCGGATTACAAGTGATGATGACGGGCGCTTTCCCTGGGCGACGGAACATCAGGGTGTACGACGGTTGCTTGCCGATGACTTCAGCAATCCAGTCCAGGAACCGGTGCCGGTGTTTGAGAAACTCCGGCAGGCATCCTACGACGGGATATGTTCTCAAACTGTACGGGGATTCGCCCTTGGAAGGACGGCGAGCGAAGAGATAGAAAAGAAGCCAGATACAGAGGGGAATCGCGCACAGAGTCTCGAGTGAGGAGAGCTCCATGTCTGCGCGTCGAATCCAACTGAAGCTACAATCTTTTTCCCAAGCATTTATCTAAAGCCAAACCGCCAAAAGGAGCCACTTGGCCATTTTTCTAAATGTTGTTTGTCTACCTGCTATAAAAAATCAGTATACACACATATATATATTTTAACATAGTACAACAATCCAAAAAAGTTGCTTGTCTACCAGTTATAAAAAATCAGCATATCTTTAAAAAAGAAATAAAAAAAATTTAGCCTTCGATAATTAGAGAATGAGAATCAATATTCTTTTTAATTTACGTGATTGAAAATATTCTTTTGAAATTCAATTTTTCACAAGCCGCTTCTTTGGATTATCTCCGCTACGAATCACTATCATCCAACGTAAATAAAATACATGTTTGTCAATTCTGTTAAGAGTAATGCTAGCAGTGTAGCTAGTATTTTCTATATTTTTATAAGTAAAAAGTAAATAAAAAAAATGCCAACTTTGTCTACCTATAAAATAAGTACTTTTTATAACGAAAGAAAGAAATGTACTTTCCTCTCCATGTTGGATTTTCATGGATGGGCCCCTCTCAGTCTGTCATGTTATTGGAATTTAATATAATAGCTTTGAATTTAGCATCTAGATTATAGTAATAATGGAAAAGAATTTTTTTTTCCGATGATCTCCCCTTTTTGAGAGGTAGCCATATCATCCATCATAAAAAAATAAAAATGATTTCATTACCCCAATATTTTTACTTTGAGGTTTTACACAGTGACGTGACAACTTAGTTGGCGGTTGGTCGAGATAAGAGAAAATCTAGGGTTTATAGGATAATATTTTATAAAAACAATAAATTCTTGCCGATTTTATCTTCGAGTTTATTTTTGGCATCTACATTGCAGTCCAAGTGATAAACTCGAAGTTTATTTTTTAAATAAAATATTATCTATCTATAACCTTAAACTCACAATTTTCTCTTACCTGGACCACCAACTACATTGCATCACGATGTAAAACTACAGAGTAAAATCGGGTTGTTGGTACATCATTTTCCCAAAAAACATACCTTGAACGCCCTAAGCAAGTTTGGAAATAGGTTTTTGGAAAGAGTAAGCTGCACCAAAGCTGCAATACCTATTTGATGTACCAACTAATAAAAAAAATTTAAATTTTTTTTATAAAATCCTTAATTCTAAAGGACAAACCCTAAGTAGTTGTGTTTCGGATTTGTTGGTACATCATTTTCCTTTTGGAAATTATGAATAGACTGAAAGCAAGATCTAATTATATTCGTGTTCAAATTTTGAATGATTCATGTTTTCAGTTAAGAATTTCCGACATTAATGGTTCACAAGAGTGGATTAAAACAGGTTTAATTTGAAAACTCAGCTTTGCTTGAGAGTTTAATATATTCTAATTTTTTTAATATGTATTTATTTTTCAGCCTAGAGTAAATGGTAAGAGGGAAGGAATCGAAAAAATTATTCTATTTAATACGATCATATATTTTATAACATAGACGAACATATAATTAGATAATAAATAGAATAAATAAATATAAATTATTAAATTATAAGTTTATGAAATATTAGAACCTGTGCTTTAAAAACCGAACCGGATGATTCTGGTTCAAGCGGGTTAAACCCATGTTTCAACTAGTAGGAGTTGTATCTCATTAAGAAAATTCATAATAGGATTTTTATATACAAAAACTATTAAAAGTGCTAACAACGGTAACTAGACCGGTTCGTTTTACGGTTCAGGGGATGAACCGTTAAAACCGGCTTATCAACCGGTTTTTGACCTTTTGCAGGTTTTAAAGCAAACCGAACCATTTGAAGCCCGAGTTCCGGTTGAACCTGGTCGAAACGGCCAGGTCGGTTCGGTTTTTAAAACACAAATTAGAACAAAATCATTAAAATAAATATTATATAATTCTTAAAAATTTATCACATAGATTTTTTTAAAAAATATTTATTAAAATATGTTATAAGATTTTACTGAGGATTACATAAATATCCTCATTAGTATAAAGGATGCCTTGGGAAATTTCTTAGCGATTTTGTGCTGAATTCAAAACTAGCTGTCAATTAAACGAAATTAGAGCAGGAATTTGTTTGATCTTTCCCTGATGGAAAATGTGTTAGAAAAAAATTTCATTTGTACTCGATCGGCTTGAGACACATTAAACACCATTCCATTAACTCAAACACGAGAATATTTTTCTCTTTTTTGTTTCAGCCATGGTGCCCAACAACAACACCCGGCTGCAAGGCAAACCCCATATGCGCAAAAGTTCGAACCGTGCATATCCAAGGCGGGCTTTTAGTTTGGGTTGTCATCCAACCCAAACCAACTTTGAAACGTATAACTGGTGGACTGGTCCGAAGTGAAACAGAAAAATATTTGAAATAAAACTATAAGGTTTGAATTCAAATGATAAAATAGATGACCATTTGAATTTGAATAAAATTTAAAA
The DNA here is from genome assembly GCA_022405105.1 of Aristolochia contorta. NCBI lineage: Eukaryota > Viridiplantae > Streptophyta > Magnoliopsida > Piperales > Aristolochiaceae > Aristolochia > Aristolochia contorta. The sequence continues at coordinate 34,976,013 of CM039665.1, read as the reverse complement.
TTTAAATGGGAGATATGTGGTTAAGATATGATATCTTTATATTTGAGTTTGACATAGGATAAGATCTTATTTTGTTAGCTGAGAGAAGTTAATCTTCATTGGAATAAATAGAGTTAGGTAGCGTTTGGTAACACTTTGAAATAGAGTTTTTTTATGTAGACATTTTGAAAGAGTTCCCTTTGAAAAAGAACTCTTTAGAAAAGCAAAAACGGTTTGGCTACATTTTCTTTAAAGTGTTTAAATAAGTAGAGAAGTACCCTAAATTATGTTTGGCTTAAAAAAAATATATATTATATTTAATAAATAAATCTAATCATAATTTTATAATTCAGAGTTTTTAAAAATTTCTTAATAATTTGTAGTAAATATTTACTTATATTAATTAAATAATATAAAAATTTAAATAAAACATATTATATTAATTAATTTTGGATTACAAATAGCTGGAAATATAATTGTTTCATATGCAAAATATAGATATATTGGACTTACTAATATATGTTTTTGTTGAAATTTATATTAATTTGAAACATCAATTACTTTGATAATGAAACGAATATATTGACTAAATATATTATATTTTAAAATTATATTATAATGTTATCCACAGGTTATGCAAACATAATCTGTGATGGACGCCAGACCACTGTGCGATTGAGCAAAGCTGGCTCGTCGTCCCCAGTAGATCGCCCACTTGTTATTAGTTTATAATCTTGTGCTGAAATATTTGCATTGATTTATTGGGGAATGGATTTTTCCTAAATAAAAGAAAAAAAGATATGAGTGTCTGATACTGTGCCTTCCCCTTCACCCAGGCGAAGGAGATATCAGTTGGGACAGTATAGACTTTAATGTCTAATACTGGTCTGAGCCGCTTTCTTTTTCTGTTAAACAACTTTAGTCAATATCTAAATGAGTGACCCATTTAAAATTAACTTTGAGATTTATACCTGAACTGGGGTATGAATTTGACCACGTACATATATGTATTCCATAGCTAGAAATTAAATTGGCAAAGCATAACACAGACAACATTACTCTGACCCAATTGCATTTTGTTTCATTCTTCAAGATGAAAAGTACGTACAGTACCCTTATTTTTTTTTTATAGCAATTCCATGATATATATTTGTAGTACTGTTTTTATATCATGGAGTGGATCACTTATTATTTATTTTTTCATGATATTTACTTCTATTAATGTTAGACATTAAAGTCTAACAAGCCCACCTCACGGGACGACGACGGTGGAAGTTAAGCTGCACCAGTACCTGATCTCTTCCTCACCCGCACCGGCAGCCCGTCTCTCATCCTCATAGTCAAGGACAGCATCGGGTTGGGCCGATTCTCCTTATTCAGTGCTTGAATCTCAAACCTCTCCAACACACAAGCGGCTATGGACTTCATTTGTATGTAAGCCATCTCCTTCCCCAGACACATCCGAGGCCCGGCGTGAAATGTGGGATACTTGGACGGGCTCTCCGGCCTGAACACTCCGTTCTCATCCAGCCACCTCTCCGGCACAAACTCCCGGCAGTCCGACCCCCACACCCCCTCCATCCTTCCCATCGAATACGTGGGGTACATGACCTCCCACCCTTTCCGGACCAAGGTCCCGTCGGGCAGTACGTCGTCTTCCAAGGCGGTTCTCGAGTTGATGGCCACGGGCGGGTAGAGCCTCATCGACTCCGATAGTGCGGCGTGGAGGTACTGCATTTCTTGAAGTTGCTCGTAGCTGAATGCAGTTTCGTCGGTACTAGTGTTTGAGTTACGGGACCGAACCGCTTTGAGCTCATCCAGGATCTTTCGTTCCACGTCAGGGCTCGAGGATAGGAGCCAAAAGAACCAGGCGAGGGAGGAAGAAGTGGAGTCTCGAGCGGGGAGAATGAAGCTCACGATCACATCTCGGAGGAATTCTTCCGAGGCCGTGGTACTACTAGTGTTGAAGCTCCCCATGAATCTGGAAAGGAGATCTTCGTTCACAGGCGTGGAGGTAATTCCCTTCTCCATTTGCTCTTTTCTGGACCGGATGATCTTCGCGGCGAAGTCGCGAACGACGGAGATTGACTCTTTCAGCCTTCGTTCCGATCCAAAGTTCAGCAACTTCTCGACTTTCCAGTAGAAGGGGACGGTGTACATGAACCGCCCAGCGCAGAGGTTGGAAGCAGCCTCGAAGGCGCGGCCAAATTCACCTCCGGCATCGACGTCGGGAACCGAGGCCTCCCCGCCGGTTGGGAGACACGCAGGATCCACGTTGAAGGCGACTTTGCAGATGTTGTCGAAGGTGAAGCGCTCCAGAGCATCTTGCAGGTCCAGAGTAGTTGTACTATTACTCTTAATTAATTCCGATTTTGCGACGGCGCTCAGCAGAGGAAGCAGCCGGTCTCCGATTTCCTGTCGGACGGCGTCTAACACCAAGTTCCGCAGACACTTGGTGCTGAATTCAAAGCTCGCAGTCTTCCGCTGTGCCTGCCATATTGCAGTGCCCCCGAATACGAGAAGATTAATGTAATCATGAACCACCAACGTCTATCGAAAGACGTTTAAAAATATATAAGTAGAACATTAATGTAATCCAATCAGATCACACAGCGAGATATATGGCAGGAGCTCGATGAATTAAAGACGAACGAACGCACCTTCCAGAGCTCGCCGTCGGAATTGAAGATCCCTTGACCGAGGAAATCTTCGAGCACAGAAATTGATTGATATCCTTTGCTGTAGTTGTCGAAATTGGCCTTGAGCGTGTGATCGATGTTCTTCGGATTACAAGTGATAACGGCAGGCGCTTTCCCTGGGCGACGGAACATCATGGTGTAAGACGGTTGTTTGCTGATGACTTCAGTTATCCAGTCCAAGAACCGGTGCCGGTTTTTGAGAAATTCCGGCAGGCATCCTATGACGGGATATGTTCTCAAACCATACGAACTGGTCTCTTCCAGCTTGGAAGGACGCTGAGCGAAGAGATAGAAAGCAACCCAGAAACCGAGAGGAATGGCGCAGAGAGTTTGGAGTGAGAAGAGCTCCATGCCTGCGCCTCGAGTCTAGAAGCTACACTTAATTTTTCTTCTTAGGCTTATTTTATTCCTACATTGTCGTGCGGGTGCCAAATTTATAATATATGCCAAACCGCCGCAAGTGGCCGTAAAGGGGTAGTCCCTGCATTTCCACTGGTAGGGAAGCATGTGCGGTTACGGTCTACATAAGCCGCGACTTTGCTTGATCGTTTCCATGTGGGAGTTTAATTATTTGTCTCTACGTATCATATATATATTTGCTCCTGAATATATGCCCATTGCTGAGTTTATCCATGTGTTAGATTTTCTCAACTAGATCAGAATCGACTTTATTTGTCCTCTACTCCCCTTTGCTTGGTGTAGATATCTACGTGGATCTTCCTTACCGGAATACTCAGTAACAGTGACATGACACTGATCAGCCAGTGTCATGTCAATTGATGCAGCCCCTAACCAGTCTTAGGGTTCCACCTGACCCAATTCATGCAGCCCCTAACCAGTGCAATAAATTAGAGACGCAGTACTACTCATGCAGATCAGACCAGACGAGACCGTGGAGATAATTAATATGTTGTTTGAATTTAAAAGGAGGGGTTTAATTTTGAAGAAAGGACTTAGAACGGGAGAGCCCGGAGAGGGAATCGTGCGTGTTAAAGGATTTCTAAGTCAAAATTATGTCTTTTGCAGCTAGCGTTTCTAAGTCCATAAAGAACAAGCTGTGAGCATTTCTCACTTCAGAGCATCTAAACAAATTGTGGCAGAGACGAAGCATCTTGTGCGTGCGTGATAGGACTTTTTTGGCATGAACACACCAAAACACATTTAACAAGCCATCTACGACATGAAATATTTAAACGCCCTATGAACCTAGCTTAATTAGGAGTTGTAAAGACTATTTAGAATACCACAAGGGCTAAGTAATTAGAACCTCTCTAAGACTCGAACCAGAATTTGTGAAAGAATATGACGACCCATCCAATTCTGATTTGATCCCAATGGCAGAATTAATTTTTTGCAATTAATCGATCCAGTTGGAGGGTATAATTAGGTTATTCACATTGTAGCTTTTAGGTAAGAAAGCATTTATTGATGGGTCATTGCTTCATATATAGATCATGTTGCGGACCTCTAGCAGCTAAAGGACCCATCAATTAGGTCTCTCGTTAGGTAGGCCTTTTATGACTGATTGTGTTATCCTCTCCGCTGCCGAGTGGCTCATATGCTTCTATCCTGCCGACTCAGGATATTACAGCCTCTGTTGATCAAAGGAGGCGATGGATACGGTACTCGATACTGTGAAGAAGGGGAACCCGGCCGATTTCCATGTTGTTGCAGTTCCGTATCCCGGCAGAGGCCATGTTAATCCCATGATGAACCTCTGCGCGCTCCTCGCCTCAAGAGGAATCGCCATAACCGTAGTGGTCACGGAAGAGTGGCTGGGAAATATAACAGCCTCCGTCGCCGGCGGAGCAATAGGACCCGCACACCTGATTCGGCTGCGTTCCATCCCCAACGTCGTCCCCTTGGAGCGTAACCGCGGAGCCGACTTCGCCGGCTTCGTGGAAGCCGTCAATACCAAGATGGAGGGCCCCTTTGAGCGTCTTCTCGATGATGACCTGCAGCTCCAAACGCCGCCCTGCAGCATCGTAGCCGATGCACAGATGCCTTGGGTCGTGGATGTGGGGATTCGTCGGAATATTCCGGTCGCGTCGCTTTGGACGATGGCGTCCTCTGTCTTTTCCCTCCTTTACCATTTTGACCTCTTCTTCTCCAACCGCCATTTTCCTCTTCACCAGAACTACTTCTCAGGTACTACTGCAGTTGTTAATCCGAATATTTAAGATGTAATATTAGAAAGAATAATGATAAGCATACAAAACTGTTTACGTACATTTTGGGTACACGCTCACTTGTAGAAGTGGGATATTAAAATATTACTCTTGGGAGTCTCACTTCTACCGTGAGGGGTGTACCCAAAATGTACACAAATAGTAATGTATATCTAATATTACTGTTTTACAAAAGAATGATTGTGTACTGCCAAATTTTACTGTTAGAGTTTACTGTGAGTTAGAGACCTGACATCCTCGTTGGCAGTCCTGGTAAGAGATAATATTGTAAGAACTATCTTCCTATTATAGGTAAGCCTATACCCTAAACCTTATCTTGACGGCTAATTAGGTTGAGAGGAGGATAACAATATCATGATGTAAAAACTCAGGGTAAAATATAGCAGTACTTGAATCATTTTTTATTATAAAACATTACACTTTGAAATTAACATCCGAAACAATTACAATATTATCCATGATAAGACTTACTAAATACACTTGAAACATCTGAAACAGTACTTAGCTAGCTACATTATCCATTTTTTTTGTCTCTTATTACAATTAAAATGTGATAACATGATGATAAGATTGACAAAGAATATCACATAATATTAACCAGCTGGCAGAGAGGGTGAACGAGTCGAATATATTCCCGGAATCACTTCCATCCGATTAGCAGATCTCTACTCCATTTTTAGATTGGACGGTCTACGATCCTGTGCAAGTGGTCCAACCATTTTAGAAAGAGCCGTAAAAACAGTCCGTGCAGCGACTAAAGCTCAATACCTACTTTCAGCAACCTGCTATGAACTCGATACCCACGCAACAGATACGTTGAGTGCAAATCTTCCATTGCCTGTTTACAATGTCGGACCTTGCATCCCTTACATGAAAGTGTCTAGTACTCCAGGCGACGCTGCTGAAGATTACTGCCTTTGCTGGCTCAATAATCAGCCCGCAAAATCGGTACTTTACGTCTCGCTCGGCAGTTTTTTGAGCACCTCGGCGTCTCAAATGGAGGAACTGGCGAAAGGCTTGCGTGCTAGCAAGGTTCGCTGCTTGTGGGTAGGACGCGGGGAGGTGCAGCGATTGCAGGAACATTTGATGACGATCGGGGAGAAGGAGATGATGACAAACTTGGTGGTGCCATGGTGCGAAGACCAGCTTAAGGTCCTCTCTCATTCAAGTGTGGGGGGCTTCTTGACCCACTGTGGTTGGAACTCTACAATGGAAGGAGTGTTCTGTGGGGTACCCATGCTTACGTTTCCTTTGTTTTGGGATCAGTACCCTAATAGCAAATTAATAGTGGAAGACTGGGGGGTTGGCATGAGGCTGAAGAGAAAATTAGTAGGAGAAAATTATTACGTGGTTGGGAGCGATCAAATTGCTGAACTAGTGCAGAGATTCATGGCCCTGGATGGAGAAGAAAGCAAGGAGATGAGGAGGAGAAGCAGTGAACTCCAAAAGATTTGCAGAAGGGCAGTAGAAAAGGGTGGATCTACACATCATAACCTTGATACTTTCGTTAAGCAGATCAAGCGTTGCAGTCCTTTTAATTCACAACTCAGTTAAGGTCATCATAAGTATTACAATATATATATGGACCTGCAGTACTCCTTTAATTACATATATATATATATATATATATATATATATATATATATATATATCACTGCCTGAATGAAAGTACATAGAGCCGAATGCCTCGAAGATGGTCAAGTAACTCATCTCTCTGGGGAAGATTCTGCTTAATGACCGGAACATCCAGGAAATGTTCACCCCAGGCACAGAGAGACGGAAACCGAAGAGGGTCAAGCAGCTTCACGCCGCAGACTTCTTCTATTACGGGTAGCCAGTAGGGAATCCAACCCAGAGCCAGATCTCCATATCCTATCTTCTCTCCGCCGAGAAGATTCTTCCCATTAAGAGCTTCATGATCAATCACATCCAATGCTTCCAGTGCAGGTTCAATGGCTTTTTCTTGCTCTTCTCCCTCGTTCACAAAAACTTTGCAGATAGCGTTCCACAACTGCATGCACAATGACGAATATCTTTACACTTTCTGTACTGCATCTTCGAATTATGAAACAAAACAGGGTATGCCATCAAGAGAAATGCTTACCTTGCCGTCGACATATTGAGCCCAGAACCTCGCAGTAGCCTTTTCGAAAGGGTCTTCGGGCATCAAGGGGTTTTCCTTCCATATTTCGTCGATGTACTCGAGAATGATCAGTGATTCTGGGAGTGACTTCCCGTTGTGCACAAGAACAGGAACCTTCTTATGCACTGGATTGCTCTTGAGCAGCGTGGGACTCTTGTTCTGTAGATCTTCGTTTATGTATTCATATTCGATCCCCTTGTATTTGAGAGCCCAAACTACTCTGAAGCAGAAGGGTCGAGCAAAGGCTCCTATTAGTTTCACTTCATCGTGACCCATATTTCTAATCCGTCCCTGCAGAATTACAAACCTTCCACCACTGGGAGGGAATAAATAGATGAGAGCCGGCTGCTAATTAATTACATATGAACTTCGATCAATACAATAACCCATTAATAAAAACCACTAATTGATCCCAATTAGTTCAACATTCTCGGCAAGCAATGTTCCAGAACATGCATAATATTAATACGTTAACACTGCTTCGAGACGAAGTTAGGAAGAGTGTAGGTTGTCTGGCACGTCGTTCTGCCAAATGGAAGCGTCACCTTAACTACAGACACAGTTAGGGTCTCCATTAACGAGTTTAATATGATTAGCACAGACGGTTTACGAAATCAAACGCACCCATTTTTGTTTGTTTCCCTTGGAAACTCCTCAACTCGCATTCTGGGGACGGCCGGCTGCATACGTGCAACAACTACTTGTGTCTTCGTGTCTAGATTATAGAGTACTGTAAATCCATAATACAGAAAAAAGATTATTCGTAGACAAGCTTAATTTAGTACTGCAGATTCCAGTATCACTACCGAGAGAACAGGAAAGATCCCTTAATTCGGACCGCTTCAAGTCAGTTATAAGCTGCAGCTTCGAACCAATTTGTTTAGAAGCTAATCAAGGGTTAATCAAATTAAGCCATTGACTTCTGAGAAAAAAATGTGTTAAACGTACATATCCAACCTAATTATCGTAGCTTGAAGGCATAAATATACATTATGTGCGTATATATAAGTTACACGGGCCCTTATGTTAATTAATAAGTCTATGGTCAACTGAATCAACAAGCTGAACGGGCAATTTATATTGGGATATGCGTAACAGAATATGCTACCTCAAACATTAGGCTGATCATCCTTCAAAATTTGAAGTTCATCCATCTCAATTACTTTATTCAACAAATTCTTCACTAGTTCTCAGGATTTGGTACAGAGAAATCAATTGTATATCTATTTTTGAATATTTTGTTTGTCTTGGACTCTTAATCATCGATCATAATTTTAATTTTTACATAAAATTTTTTATACACAAATAAATTTTTGTATGTTTTGTGCCTTGGACGTACTCAAAGTATATGTTCCATTAAAACATACTTTTTTAATATGCCAAGGGAGAATTTGATGGGACAATTCAAAAAATCAATCTCCTCTATTCTCCATAAAAAGAACACAATTATTTAATTACGCGTTTCAGTATATATAAATCAACTGTTGTTGTGAATCTGAGCACAGCTTAGTAGTAACATAGAGGGTTGTGTAACACGGGGAGTAAGAAAAATTGGAGTTGGATTGAAAAAACCACTCTCCTCAAAAAATAAAAATAAAAAAATAAATCAATTGTCTCTCTTTGCCTTTGTTTTCAATTCTTTAATTAAACAAGGTACAGCTAAAAAGAATTAAGAGAAATAAAACTACACGTACAAATTCCTTCAAAAGATTTATTTTTTCTTTATCTTTGATGTTCATAACAGATCAAAACAAATTAATTAACATAAAATTATCACTCAAGTCAAGACACTTCTGATCCATATATAGTTTACATAAAAACGGGCTCTCTTTACTAATTAATCTATATCAATGCTGCCACCACCCGGCATCTTCGTTCAGTACTGTACGCGCATTAGCTTGCAGAAGAAAGAAACATTCTTCTCGCATACTGGAAAAAAGCAATCATCTTATCGTGTGGTGGTATGTTCTCTTTGATAAGTGGAGCTTCCAGAAAATTTGTACACCATGCAGAAAGAGAAGGAAAGCTCTGCGGGTCAAGCAGCTTAAACTCTCCGAATTCCTCGATGAATGGAAGACATAACGGTATCCAACCCACCACCAAATCCAAATATCCGACAGTCTCGCCTCCGAAAAACTTCTTCCCCTTGAGCTCATCTTCAATAACTTTGAGTGCCTCCAGCGAGGCCTCTATCGCTTTCTCCTGTTCATCGCCTTCCGAATAGTGGAAAGCCGAGCGAACGCTCACTGCCAACTGCATCAGACAGTACTCACAGAATAGTAATAAGATTGATTTCCGTATGAAGAGTTTTCAATAATATATTGAGATTTTGAACGAAGATAAATTAAGCTACCTTCTGATCGGCGAACTTAGCGAAGAAACGAGCCACAGCTCTGTCGTATGGATCATTAGGCAGCAAAGGGTTTTGCGGCCATGTTTCATCAATGTATTCGAGAATGCCGAGCGAGTCTGAGATGGGTTTCTCATTGTGAACGAGCAGGGGAACTTTTGTAAACAGGGGAGCATACTTCATAAATGATGCGCTCTTGTTCATGAGATCCTCTTCTATGTATTCGTATTGGACACCCTTGTGCTTGAGTGCCCACTGAACCCGGAAAGAAAAAGGAGTAGCGAAAGCTCCATATAGCTTCAGTACTTCGCCCATTTTGGCTCCAGGACATATCAGAAAGAAAATCCTAGTGTTTTAGTATATATAGTAATAGTGACTCGGAGGATATTTAAAAACTAGAACTACAAATGTATGAAACGACAAATATAAATGAAACTTTTTGATTAACAAAACAAAGAAAAAGTCTGCTCAATAAACTGCCCAAGTCAGTATATGTTTACAGGGGCAACTACACTTGATCTTTGTAAAAAGTCTTGTTAGTTATACATTATAAAAACAATTCATAGTCCGGCCAAGTCCGGCAACGTACCTTGGACTGACTTGATTGACTTGTTTTGTATTTTTCATATGTTCAGCTTCTTCCTTAATTATATACGCAGACGGCCATCCATTCTTTGTAACAGGCCGTGCAGATCTCAAGTGATCCATTGTTTGTAATATATAATATTAAGTATATATGCTCATTAATACCTCTTGTTCAATCAAAGCTAATTCAGAGAATCTAAAAAGAAAAGGGAAAAGGAAACAAGGTCCTCCCCCCTTCACTGAAGTAATAATGGTCTTTTATTATGCATATCTATTTATTGAAGGAATAAGGCCAATAACGCACTGGCAGATACACAATTTAATGCGGCGGGATCAAGTGGCCGCCGAGGCCAAGACGGCTTTTCGCTTGGCCTCAAAGGGGCAAAGGAGCTCATGGCGAGGTGGAAGGTTCTCCTTGATGAGATCCAATTGGAGAAAATTTTCAGACCATGCGTACAGAGACGGGAGGCTCTCTGGGTCCAAGAGCTTCACCCCTGCAATTTCCTCGATCACCGGAACCCAGTGCGGGATCCAACCCACCACCAAATCTGCATACCCAATGCTTTCACCACTGAAAAACTTGTTCCCCTGAAGACGCCCTTCCAGTAGTTTCAGCGCTTCTGCTGCTGATTCCAAGTGTTTCTCCTGTTCCATGCCCTCAGAGAAGAATACCCCAAATACGCTCACTAAGCACTGTATCCAATTAGTAACAAGAAAAAAAAAAGCTTCAATTAGTATAGTCTAGCTATAACGATATATGGGTTGCTCCAATATTTCGGTATATTACCTTTTCATCAGCGAATTTGGCCCAGAAACGCGCATTAGCTCGCTCGAGAGGATCTTTGGGCAGCAAGGGATTTGTCTCCCATGTTTCGTCGATGTACTCGAGGATGACGAGCGATTCTGGGATGGGTTGATCGTTGTGGACGAGGACGGGGATCTTCTTATGCACAGGATTGTATTTGAGAAGCAAGGGACTCTTGTTCGACAGATCTTCCTCAATGTACTCGTACTCGACGCCTTTGTGTTTGAGGGCCCATTGGATTCTCCAACTCAGAGGGCTGGGAACACATCCAAACAGCTTCAGTACTTCTCTCATTCTAAGATCTGCGGTGGCGCCAAGGAAAACTGATGAGAGGACGCTTCGCATTGCTCGCCCAGAAGGCCTTTTTATGCTGTAATTTCTTCTCGATCGGGGTTACGAGCTCCGCGTGAAATTGATCGAATGAGGAAACCGAGTCAAAGCGTGGTCAGCCAGGGTTCAATGTTTACGACAAATGTACCATGTATAGACCTCTGTACAGCTAATGCAAATCATGATTCGGTTACGAAGGAATCTAATTACGATGACTCAGAGCTAGCCCAAAGGACGTTCCATCCCCACGAAAAGTTAATTTTATAAATTTACAGCATCCATAATTATATTTAATTACGAAAAGTTAGATTTAGTAAGAAGTACTATTTGATTTTAAAAAATTACAGCATCCATAATTGTATTTACTTTCTAATCTAAAATGAGAAGTGTGCATCTCATAAAAATCAATGGGTCATATTAAGTTTCTAAAGATCAAGGACGCGACACAATAATTAATATTAACTACAACCTAAATTTCTCTTTAATGATTAATCTAAAAGATTGAGCAAAAGACTTTTTTATATTTTTCCAAGCATCAGGAGAGCCATGGGCCCAAAAATATACTTGATATCTCCTTAGGAAACCCACAGGCCACAAATAAACTGGAATTCACCTCATAAATCAAACTCATTATTCGTGAATAAAAAAAAGGGTAATTTTTCATTAACACACCTGGGCAGTAATACCACTTACATTACCAATTTAGGAGTTTGTGAACGTAATTTGTGAAGCATGTCTCCTTCCCGAATGACTAGTGATTGATTCAGCAATTCTCCTTGTGTAAGAGAATTAGGCAATATTATTAATCAGTATCTCAACAAATGAACTTGCAATATTATTAATCCGTATCTCAACAAATGAACTATCTTATTATTACACGACAACAACAATCCAATCATCACAAATCAAACAATTATTACAAATTAATACTTATAGCATCATTCAAGATGGCACACTACAGGTAGCATATTACTGTAGTTTATTTATAAATAATTGTGTCCTAATTGACTCTTATTAGCTATTATTCTGCTCAGCCTCTCTGGACTAGTGGCTGACATTAAAAAATCTTTCACGAACTTCCAGGAGGGTAGGGATCATCTTCTCGCGTTGTGGAAGATGGTTCTTGATGAGTTCGTCTTGGAGAAACCTTTGGCACCATGCATACAGAGAGGGATGGTTGTGCGAGGTCAGGTGCAGTTTGATGCCTTCCACTACTTCCTCCACCACCGTCACCCACTGCGTAATCCATCCCACCACAAGATCCGTGAATCCAATCTTCTCCCCCCCGAAAAACTTCTTCCCCTGGATATGAGCGTCGAGGATTTTCAGCGACTCTCTGGCCGCTTCGACGTGTTGCTCCTGTTCCTTCCCCTCTGAATAGAAGGCTTTGACGATATTAGAGATACACTGCAAAAGACAAACGATTGATATCAGCTGCATGTAATGTCAGCAGTAGTACTACCGATCATTAATTCGGTGCAGTACTACACAATTAATTGATCATAACGAGAAAATTAAGGAGGATAGCAGCTTAAATGAGTGATATATACCTTTTCATCAGCGAGCTTGGCCCAGAAACGTGCGACGGCTCTTTCGTAGGGATCTTTGGGCAGTAACGGGTTTTGTGGCCATGTTTCCTCGATGTATTCGAGGATGACTAGAGATTCGGATATGGGTTTGTCACCGTGTAGGAGGACGGGGACCTTTTTGTAGATGGGATTATGCTCGACGAGTAAGGAGCTTTTGTTCGCAAGATCTTCTTCAACGTACTCGTAATCAATTCCCTTGTGCTTGAGAGCCCATTCGACTCTGTAGCAGAAAGGGCTTGGGAAACTTGCAAAAAACTTCACTTGGCTCATTCTAGATCAATCGGTCGAGAGATGAAGAAAGAAAATCTAAGAATTAAGAGCTAGCAATCCTATAGGCTGACTTGCCGTTGGGGATGCAGAACAGATATCGCAGATCGAAGTGGCTGATTACAAACTTACAAGTCATCTATCAATATATATAACAACAATTTCATGACTTATTCGGCAGGATTGTATATAATATACAAAGAGCTTAAAGTTTGGGGCTTGACGTATCGACCTGTATAATTGAAAATGGAAATATTGACTCTGACTTATCATGGGGTTTTCGCTTCTCAGGCCACCAAAGACTATTGACGACGAATATTCAACCGGGTGATATTGATCAATGGAGGTGATCGAACCGGTAAATGTACGTAATGATCGTAATCATCTAGCTAGCTGGGTCTGCATGCATATTGAAGCCCCGGACACCCGAGGCTGAGGATCTTGAACAATTCGTCGTGCGGAAGCCCTCATCCCTAGCTCTCACCAAACTTCAGAAGAATTCGTCGACGGATGACATTTTTTTAACGAAAATGATCAAGTATTTCCACGTTTTACTTTGACGTTTTACATGGATATTAGTTGGCAGTTAATTAAAAAAAGATTTAGAGTTTAAAATTTATCCATAATATAGAAAGATAATATTTAAAAAGAGCGGCAATAAGTGTACTGCCAAATTTTAGAGCGTGACGGGCATCCTCGTTTGGCAATCTAGGTAAGAAATAAAGCAGTAACTATCTTTCTGATTTTATAAGTAAGCCTAAACCTTATACCTTATTTGAACTGCCAACTAAGCTGCCAGAAAGACAACCATGTCAGGATGTAAAACTCACCGTAACATAAGGAAATTATTTTTTATTAAAATTTAAAAACAAAATAAAAAATAATTTCAGTACAATGAGTTTTTACTGTGACTTTTTACATCCTGACAATATGGCTGTCTTGTTGGCAGCCTAGTTGGTTATCGAGATAAGCTTAAAGTTTAGGCTTATCTATAGAATAGGAAGATAATTCCTACTTTATCTCTTATCTGGATACTTCAGGATATAAAAACTCACTGTAAAATATGGAAATTATTATTTTATTAAAAATAAAAAATAAAATAAAAATAATTTCAGTACTATGAATTTTTACTGTGAGTTTTTATATCCTGATAATATAGCTGTCCTGCTAGCAGTCTAGTTGGTTGTCCAGATAAGGCCTTGGGTTTAGGCTTACCTATAGAATAGGACTCTTATCTGGATTGCAAATAAGGAAACCTTGAGGAAATTATTGGCAGTACTGTTATCACTACTCAAATAAAGTCTAAGTTCATCTCTTATTTCCAAGTAGACAATCGACGAAGTGGGCAACAAGTTACTATTTCTACTAAGAACGCCGAATCTGACTCCAAAGGCCGAGAATCCGTACGGCGATTAGGAAGTTCTCTAGTCTCTGCAAAACAGAAAAAACGAAAACACGGGGAAGGCCGAAGGGGTTTCGTCGTCCTCCTCGGCGAAGACATCTTCCAGGATGCATGAGTACTGAAGACTGAGTAGTGAGAGGACGCGCGCTTCGCATAGTTCTCGGCATTTTCAAGCTCAAATTTCTCAGTGGTGCCCACATTGAATGATGAAAAGAGGAAACCGAGTAGGTGCGCATCAGCCTAGTTTCAACGATTACGTCTTTAGATCTTTGCACAGCGAACGCAAATCTCAATTTGGTGATAAGTTTTTATCATAAGTTCCACTTACAAGAGCACATCATAATTAAGGTATACCAATTATTTCAGACTGTAGATAACAATAGGAAAGTTAATTCAAAATATATAGTCTAAATGATGTTGATAGTGACTGATACTGTGGTACATTCAATTTAAATATTTTCATTTTTTAAATAATTAAAATTTAAAAATCACATTTATTAATTCCCCACTAATAATTAAAATAATTTATTTAAATAAAGTGATAAGGCTCAGACATATTCATCGTTATAGTTAAATGTGTTTTGATGATTATTTTTTGGTCTATATGCCCTTACGAAAAGTTTGATTTAAGAAAATATATCTAATTTTTAAACATGTGGTCGACATATTTTGATTATCTTTTTAAACTAAAATGGGAATTGTGCATCTCATAAAATTGATGGGCCACACCAATAAATCAAGCTTCAATTTTATTTTATTTTTAGAAAATTTAAGATATAGCTTAGCTTTTCTAAATTAAATGCAAGTAGACCAAAATGATAACTTAAAAGTTAAAACTCTCTTTAATCCAAATTTTGTAAACAGACCTCTTTTATTTTTCCAAAAATCACGGGGCCAGCCCAGAAGTCTGCCCCTGGTCCTTACTATAGTTGATATGCTCAAGGGTGGGTACGAATCAGGTCAAAGTTGGGTTTTCAAGAAACAGAGACCTACCCAACCTTTGAACCCTAAATCATGACCTCTGAAAAAGATAATCAGATGTCAGATCCCTTCCCGCCGGCGTATCCCGCTTAATCACCCCGTTGCCGACCCGACCTTTCCGGCTATACTCCGACCTGACCCGGCTGGGTTATACTATATCTTTCAACTTTTTCAAAGAAATAAAAGAAATTTACATTTGAGAAAGTTTGGTTCGAGTTGGATTTCTCCCAAAAAAGCTTATCTCTTACCCAAACCCTGCCCAATCCCAAAAAGATTATGATTCACATCCCTTCTTTTTTAGGGTTGGTTCCGGTCGGGTATCCATAAAACATGAACCCGTGCCCAACACTCTTATTTGTGCCTTGCATTGTCTTATTAATGACTAATGTTATGCGTACATTATTGTTTATACACATTTGAGCACATCCCCTCACACGAGCATTTAATAATAGTACCTTGTTAAATGCCTCAATGACGTGCTCAAATGTATACAAACAGGAATGTATGTATAATATTATTCTTTATTGATATTAGAAAATTTTAAGATTTAAAATTTTAAAAAATAAATAAATAAATATATATATATATTTAAAATTTTTATTACATCATGTATTTTCCATAGGCCTAGGTACAACTAGCATTACTCTTAATATTATAATTCCCTATGAACCTTGACTAGTTGGTTTTAACTTTCTTGCGTTGTTTTGTTGGACTTAGCTGCCTGTTTTATTAGAAGCGATTCACCGTGTGGAGGGAAACCCACAAATAAACGGGATTTATTCTCATTGATCAAACTCACAAACACGGCCATTGTCAAAAATTCAATCTTTGAGCAAAGAACACCCATTCTTATATGGTTCGTTCCTAATACCATTTAAAATTTATTATTATTGATCAAGGAGAACTTCTCCACCTCTTACAAAAGCAATCAGGGATTCAGAAGGCACTAATTAATCTTAATTTGATTTAGCTGATGATCGCCTCTCTCACTAGTTACTAGGGGAAGGTACGAATCTTTCTCTGGAAGCTCGGAAGGCAGGGATCATCCTCTCGTGAGCAGGACGGTTGTTCTTGATGAGTTCATCTTCGAGAAAGTGTTCGCACCATGAAAACAGAGATGGCAAGTTCTGAGAGTCCAGTAGCTTGAAACCTCCCACTTCCTCAAAAACCGGCAGCAATATAGGAATCCAACCCACCACCAGATCAAGAAATCCGATCCTTTCTCCCCCAAAAAACTTCTTCCCTTCAAGAAGAGCATCGAGCTTTTTCAGCGTCTCTCTCGCGGCTTCCAAGTTTTCCCCCTGCTCCGTTCCCTCCGAAATGAATACCGTAAACACGCTGGGAAGGCACTGCAAGCAAACGAACGAGGCGAATTAGGTTGAACATTGAGAAAAATCGATAGGGTAGCTAGGTAATACCGAAAGAGTTTAATTACAAATACCTTTTCATCGGCGAATTTGGCCCAAAAACGGGCGACTGCTCTCTCGTGCGGATCTTCGGGCAACAATGGATTTTCCTTCCATGCTTCGTCGATGTATTCGAGGACGATTACAGATTCGGAGACGGGTTTGTCGCCGTGCAGGAGTACAGGAACCTTTTTGTAAACGGGATTATACCGGAGGAGTGAGGAGCTTTTGTTCTGGAGATCTTCTTCGACGTGCTCGTAGTCGATGCCCTTGTGCCTGAGAGCGCATTCGACTCTGTAGCAAAAAGGGCTACCGAAAGTGGAGAAGAACTTGACGCTGCTCATCCTGGAATCGATCAGCGAAAAGACTTACTAGCAAGAGAAGACGTGTGTGGATGCGGGTGGTCTTCGGATCCTGGTGAAACTGATAAATTCGTTCCTAGAACTAAATCATTTTATAGAAAATTAATACACACTAGTCAAACGTGGAAAACGAAGAACAAAGTAGAATTGATTGATGGTGAATGTGCCAAAGGTGTCGATGAAATTAAGTGTTTCTTGGCGGAGAAGATTGACTAGAAAATGCCGTGAAGCCGCCGAGGGGTCGGTGTCTAAAGTAGAACACAACCCAGAATATTCCAACAACTTTGGACTGCAAGACCAATTGCATAATTTTCACTTGCGTTACCACAGTTATCTCTTAATGAGATTACACTTACGACCTCTTGAGGTTTCACACTGAATGAACACGGGCTGAATTTGATAAGCTGAACAGAAGAAGCATTTAACGACCCTAAAGTTTGTGGTGAACTGGTCTTCAAACAACCACAGTTATCTCTTAATGAGAGGACTTACGACCTCTTGAGGTTTCACACTGAATGAACGGGCTGAATTTGATAAGCTGAACAGAAGAAGCATTTAACGACCCTAAAAGTTAGTGGTGAACTGGTCTTCAAACAACCACGTAAAATGAAAAACTGATTGGTGAAATTGAGAAACTAAATTAAATATGACGAAATTTCAATTGAAGAAATTTGTAAATCAATATCGTAATGTTAAGCAACGACACAAACATACAAAAATAACACCATAGTAACTGGGTCATCAACAAGAATAGATGACTTTTGTGTCTCAAGAAAACTAAAAAAAAATGCTTCTTTTGTTGCTGTACTACATTCAGGTTAAACTTGGCAAATCATCCAAAAGATGACTGCTACCATCATCTTCGCTTGATTCACATTCATCAGTTAATAACCTTCTGCTCCTCAGAGAACTTTGTCGCGGGCGGAAGCAAAGCCACGGCGTTCCTGTCCGGACTGGAGTACTTCTTATACACAGCTTTGAGCTTACTCTCGGCCGCCATGGAGTGAAAGTTTATCAGGGCTTTGACGCAATCACTGTAACATGGCAAAGCCAGCACAATCCGATGAGAAAGACAATCGACTCATTTCATCCATGCCGAAAAGCAGAATGCAGAGTAAATAACTTACATTAGCTGGGGCTCAGAAAAACCGGTGTGGACCTTGAGGGTCTCCGTCCACCGAGGGCTCTTTCTTAGAGTACAATGTGCAGCATAAACTGCCGAAGCGGCGATCATTGAGGGGCAGTACGTGATCATGGAATATTGCATTAAGGCCAGCTCCGCGAAAAAGAAAACCATATGTTCCGTCTGCAGTTAGATATGGATTATTACAACTCAAGATCAATATTTACTCATGTCTGAAGACTCTGAAAAGCTAATTCTGACAAATCGAAAACCCTTACCTCTTTATCGGATGCAGCAGCCTTAATGAACCTCACTATGAACATGTACGGAGTGGGGAAAGTCAAGCTCCATTCAAGCTTGTTCAGCATCGATTTTTCAATGCGCAGTATCTCTTCTCTGCTGTAGGCCCGATCCGAGATGCATACGAAGTCATTAATCTGCCAGTAACCACAGAACCAGAAATTCATAAATGATTCCATCATCCCATCAGGAAACCCTGTAAAACATCGTTTTTGTTCTGACAATTGACATACCTCTGGTGCCCAGATCTCCTCGTACTTGCAGGCGATGAGCATGGCGCCCATGCCCACCAACTGTAAATCCTTCCTCGGAACAGTCTTAACAGCGAGGAATCGATCCAAAATATGAAGGGTCAGGTACAGAGTCTCGGGCATGAGTTCAAATTTTTTGTGGACCTCGATCAACCAATCCGCAAGTATAGCCCTCATCCGGTCATTGATTTCAGGCTGAGATTCCATGTAATCATGTAGCCCACACGAATCCTGCATTCCAGAAATTTAGTAGTTCTTACCATTTAGATGGGGCGAAAGATCCATAAAAGACGAGATAACAGCAAATTCTGTTAACAAATCTACCTCCACAAGCTTGTAATACTTGTAAATATCTTCTACATAATCCGCTACAGCCAATTGATCTTCAGAATCTGCTGCATCAATATCGTGGACCTTTGTTGTTATTTCGCACGCAGCCTTGCTTCTTGCAGTCAGGACGGAGGAAAGGGTCTTTCTTGAAGACGTTTTTCGTGCACTTGCCCTCTTGTCCTCTTTTGATTCAGACTTCTTATTTTCCACAACTGTGTCAGGGCTTATTTCAATTACAGCCTCTTCTTTCGGCTTAGCGGTATCTTTCTGCTTCACAACCTTCTTTGTTGGGGCTGGCTTAGGTGCTTCTTTTCCGATGGCTCCTTCAACTGTTACGGCCGCAGATTTCTGCACAACGAATTAGCAATATAAGAAAGTGGTCCCAAAAAAAAACAAAACAAAGCAATCAAATCTCTGAAATCCGAAGTCGCGGCACATTCCAATACCTTATTTGCGGCAGCAGCTGCTTGCGCATTCGCAAGAAGTTGCGCCCCGAAGCTCCTAAATTTATGAAAACAACGAAATCAGTTGTAATGAATTCGATCACTCGTCTGCAAATGATGTGAAATGTAAAGGACAGTAATCGAACCTGGTTATGGGGCGAGAGATTTGGGTCTGTGGCTTTCTGTTGGAAAAGAGAGAGAACGATTAAATTAGCTATAAAGTCCTCTATGATTTAAGAGAGTGACGCATTTCAACGACATTTACCCTTCATTCACCAGGCCTCTGGTGGTTACGAGATTTCCAATATCGCCCAGAACTCGCCGGTTTCTTGCATCGGAGGGCTTTGGCTTCCCAGCAGCTGCCCCGGCTACATATTTAAGTGAGAAAATGAGTAAACGAAAAGAAGTTGAAGAGTAAAAGATAGCCATTGAAAATACGTGCGAAGGGGAAAAATCGTTGAAAGAAAAACCCCAAGAAGCACAGCCACGACTGAACAAGAGCGAGAAGAAAAGGAGGTGCCAAAAAATGAGAAGCCGCTAGGAGATGACAAACTAGGACCAACATTAAAACCAGATATATGTTGCAATCCTCTAACTCGGAAATGAGATGGCAACCCAGAAGATAGCTTTTAATTAGGCAAAATAGAAGGGGCGTGAAACAAAAAACAGAGTTGCGGCATACCCCTCTGTTAGGCAAAACAGAAGGGGCGTGAAACAAAAAACAGAGTTGCGGCATACCCCTCTGTTGTTGAGGCAAAACAGCTCTTGTCGCCATTTCTTCTGTGCACGATCGATTTGTTGATTCTTTCGGAAGCGTAAGGAGAAACCCAGAAAACAAAGATCCCACGAACGAGAAGCACAAAGGAACCCCCTTCCCCCTCTTCTTTTCTTCCTCGTTTCTTTATCGCCTTCTCGCTCTCTTCGTGATCTCTTCCTCCTCTTCCCCTCTCCCGTCTTCTTCCCTTCTTCCCGTTCCTTCTCCACAGAAAAGAACGCACCCCTTTTGTAAGTTCGAATCGACGGATCCCTATTCCCTGCACAACGGTCGAATTCTTTTCACTTTCTGACCGTCAGATTAGTTTAATGTGAATCCAGCGGCAGGATAGAGGTCTTGCGAAGACTAGCCGTTGGAGGCTTGTTGGGAAAATCCTCGCGGTCACCACGCCGGACGCAATTTCTCGGCGGGTTAAGAGAACTTCTCATCGAGATAATGACCGTTAAAGAATAAGTGCGCTGGCGCCTATGTAGGGACCACCGTTGATGATCCGCACCAACCATCAAAGTGGGCCTATTGAGGTTCCACCAATCATCATAAGCCGCGGATGAAGTGCATTATGCTCGGACCAGACCGGGTTTCATTTCTCCCAAGTAGTAGGCAGTTCCGCAGTAAGGAGAGGTTCTGCCCAATCCCTTTTCTTTTCTGTTTTTTTCTTTTCAATAATCTTCGTCTCCTTTGAGACTCTTTTCTTAGAGGACTTACCTCTCTTGATATAGGCAAAGAGAGTCAATTGCTTGCTCATGTAGATAGCTCAAGCGTCACTTTTGTATTGGTTAATGTGTTGCCTGTAGTTCTAATTTTGAGAGATAAACGAGTTTTAGCCAGGCTTATTAGGATGTCTTACGTAATCCTGAGTACCTTGTGTTAAGTAATCCGAGTGTGGGTTTGTTATAAGAGTGGTCCGTGCTTATGGGAATTCAAGGACACGGGGTTTTTACCAAATCTCACATATTAGAGGCTGTTCTTGTGAATTTTGTGACTCACCCCGGAAAGAGGTGTCATGTGCATATGCGTATAGATAGCATAGAGTCATTGAAGTAAATAAATGAAGAGATGATAACCAAAAGCATTTCAATGAGGTTAGCTTTTAACTAGTCAAATTCTTCGTCACCTGCTTGGATGATCGACAATCCCAAACAGTTCTCACGTCTCGTATATTAGTGTACAACCATATCAGAATCTCCCCAGAAGTGGTACAATTGGACAACAACTAGACAATTTGTAAATCTTTTTACATAAGAACTAGACTTTTATTAATCGACTAAGAGTACAGAATACTTAAGATTATTGCAGAGCTTCGAGAACGTCGGGTAAATGGCCCCACAATCATCAGATACACTCGAACACCTTCGGCAAAATTGAGAACCCTCAAGCTATACACTGGTACAGTTCTTATATTAATAAGGAGTTCTTTTCATTTATTATCAACTGAAACTAAGTGACAGTGACGAAGGGGGAAGGGTCAAGAATATCGTTTTCCTTCACTTTCGCTTAGAACTTTTTATGTTAGACAAAATGTCGCATTTGCTACTGATAGAAGAAAAACAAGGCACGACAATTTATATCAGGCACTGACCTAGAATCTATTCAAGCTACTCGTTAAGAGTTCCGGATCTGTACCAAGAAACTCAAAAATATAGAAGAATACGGCAACCTTCAAGGTGATTAGTCTCTGGAAGATTTTGAAACATCGCGTTGGCCTTTCAAGTCCCAGCAGTTCTTGGAGAGCTATCGTCTTGGGCAAATGTGCTCTTCTGCCTCAATCTCAACCGTCCAGAAGTGCCCGATTGTGAGTTGTGACCCATAAAAAACCATTCAGCTTTGACAGCTGGGCATGCTCAAAGAAAAGCACTCTGATGCTACAATATTATGCCTCATCAAAAGACAGGTCTTTGATGAACATGTGCAACAACGTCACAGGACAAACAGCAAGACGCTACAAATCCATCGTATAAAAAGAAACTCACAGAACAGTTGTTAAAATCTAACATACACGCATTAAGGCAAATAAAAGGCTGCCTTGGCGTTGAGAGGCAACCACAATACTGGGAGCCCCAGTGAAGAATACAAACATATGATCATTTCTTTTTCAACCATTACACGACCAAAGAAATGGGCAATGAACCAAAACGTCAACACATACTTACAATGAAATCAGTACAAGGGTAGTAAAGACGCAACCAACAAAACTTTGATCAAGCTCCAAGTGGGACACGGTCATTAGGTCCAGCAAGCATGATCTAGTACAACAAACGTTTAAAAATTCAGAACAATTGCAATGAAAATAATTAAAAACATCAGCGCAATGAAAATAATTAAAAACATCAGCGCAAAGAAAATAAAACATCAAGAAATTGTCAAAACTGAAGACTCGTCAGAATCTTATACGAAACACAAGACATTCCCTGCAGTCATGTTCGAGAGTCATGATGCCTGCCACTTGACAAGCTAAGAGTGCAAAGTGCTGCAAATTTTTTTTTAAGAATATATATCACCTAAGAGGAACTAGACAAACTTGTTAGTCTGTACATTAGCCAAAACACCTGAGGTTAATTGAAATGCCTTGAGTTAAATTTAGAGTGGTTATCCAGAAAATTATCTGTATATTAGCAGCTTGCTAATATCTATAAATTCTTCACTTAGTCAGAAAACCTATTCCAGACACAGTTTTGATATTACAGCCCACTTATATTGAGAAATGAAATAAGCTTTTCAACGTCATGTAAAGCTCTACTAAAAATATGTTAGCAGTGACATGCTGCAAACAAATTAGTGATTGGCAGCAAAATGGATTCTTCCTCTTTAAAGGTAAGTCCATCAACCTAGCTCCCCATCCATCTATCACCTACTATTCTCTATTCCGTTCTCTATATATTCCTATCATTCTATAAATCTATATTTCTGCCCCTTAAAAAATTTGAAGAACAGTGCAACAAAGGGAGAGTTAAAGGTCAGAATTTCACTACATGAGGAAGCAATAAAATTTTTTAAAAACTAGTCCAATTTACATCCTCTCCATAACTCACCCTTTCATATCAAACTGCAGTTTATGTAGTAAGTTAAAAGGGGGAAAAGAAGCACTCACATTACAATCAAATGCAAATCTTCTGGCAAGCATTATTGCTGCATTTCTTTCTCGCTCCGACTCAAATGCTAATGTATAGGAAAGCCCTTTCTTTGCTTGCCAAAACAATGCGTGAGCCGCAGCATTACCACCTCCTCTTACTCCACATAGCTAGAGATAAAAACGAAGAACATTAAAACCACTGCCAACAGCAACTCGTCGACCTGTGTAACTAACTAGATTAAAGCATTAGGAGTACTCAGCTAGATCAACTATCAATGTACACCAACACTCACCTTGCACTGTCAGGTGAAAAGGCAACATAAATAAAAAAAGGTAGAAGCACAGGAAAGTCATCATTTATCAAGCATTCATTGAAGGTATGCAAAAACGTGACGTGCATTTTCCAACATATATAAATATATAGAAGGAGAGTATCAGTTCATGAGAAAATTTGATGGTAGCTAGATGCAAATTTCAGTATCAGCTTATTCAAATAGCCAATTATATGTTTTATATTTGACAGAACATCAATTATCATCAACGAAACATAACCTGATATAAAATCCACTCAAATATATTCTTAATTTTTTTTAAACCTTCAAGATTTTGTCCTTGCCTGCACCAATTCCTTGCCTCAGTAACCGCAATTAAAAACCGTCACATTTGAATGACACCTAGACTTAAAAATGTAATATTTTGTGTTGTCATTTTAAATCAGTTTACGCTTTGATGATATCAAGCTGCATGAAAATAAAATGCTTCAATGCAAAGTAGTTCCACTTAAGATTCTAATCTACAGAAAAATAAAATAAAACTCGCATTTTCCATACCTGCATTGAAGATGAATATTGTTCCTTAGCTTTTGTGATCCAGCCTTTACGAAGTTTTATCCTCATCTTCCCGACATTAAATATATGAATAGAATGTGATGAGGATTCGCGGCCATTCACCTGGGTGACAATCACCTGTGTAGCACCCAACAAAATTCTAATAGATTTAGCAGCGTGAGGCAACACATTTTCCACACTTTCGTACTTGGATTTTGCATAGAAGAACTACAACAAGAAGCCTTCAGGACTTGAATTCAATTTCCATTAGAAAAGAAAGAACAGCGAGATACAAAGGTCCACTTGAATTGATACAATTAAATTATTATAAGTTCATACAAATAGATTATTCTTGGTGGACAAGATTTAAGTTAGAAAGTCCAATTTTCCTTTTCCGGAAACAGTGGAGAAAACTAAAACATTAAAAGTACTATTCCCCCCAAGTGCGTCTTGAAATAAATATAGTAGTGCAGCCCTTGAGTAAATGAAAAATATTGCAAACAGCAACACCCAAGATAGCTAAAATTACAGAACTATCTTAGTGAAAGATATAAATAAGAAAAAAACACCATTTACTTTAGCAAATTTATCATCCTTCAAGTAGAACATCAAAATGACCAGAGTTACTAGCAGAAAGCAAGACAAACTACCAACATAAAAGGCAAAAAAGAGTTAACAAAATTGTGGAATTCAGCAACACCTCAACAACTTTCTTCCTTGAATAGTAACACTACATGAAAAATGAAGAAGATAAAATAGAAAAATATGTCAGGAGGAATCATTGGTATACATTGAACTCTGTCTCTGATTTTCGAACGAGTGATTCCACATAGCTCCCCAGTCCTGGAGCTGTCAAAGATCATTGCATCAGCCAAAATATAACATAAACAAAAATGCAAATAAATTATCTGAATAAAGTAAGCTTCTACTATGCATTTAACATGGTTGATCTCTATAAAATATAAAACTGAAGCGACTAGACTATGTATTAGGCACTGTATAACCAGAGTCAGAACTCATACAAGTCAAGTAAACCGACATGAGCACTTGAGTACCTCTGAATACAAAACGAATGAGAGAACAAAACATAGCCTGATTCAACAGGAGATCTGTACATTATAACATTTTCAATAATTATCTAACTGGTGCAGGTCAATTTGCGCCTGATTCAAAATCACTATTACGTTTTCAATAATTATTTAATTGATGCAGATCAGATTGCCAGACCCTCTTTTGCTTTTCAACACTAAAGTTTGCTTGATGTAGCAAGTCAAGTTCAAATTGATTAACTAAATTGATCTTTTATAGAGGAGAGAGAGTAGGTAAATCATCTTTTCAGTATCAGATAGAGGGGTTGAAAAAATGTATAAGTTGCTAGTCAAGCGCCAGGTCCAAGGTTTTTCTGAACTAGTATAGAAGTCTCTGGTCTAAAGCATACCGATTAATCCAAAGACATCACATCACACACGACCAGTATGTAAACAGGGTGATCGCACAATAGAGGCTTGGTCCCTTATCTGTAATACTACTGTATGACTAGTTTCTCATCAATAAAAGAATCTCTTCTTCAAAAAATAAAGAAAGTTAGAATAGGCATTTACTAGCAAAAAAAACAACTAAAACATACCACCATCTATTAGACCGGTTGTTGTTACCACAAATTTTTGGTCATTATAAGAAATTTCAGCTTGCAAAAACCGGCCAACGTCAAAAGGCTCAGGAGCATAAACTGACTTCGTAGCTCCTGTACATAGTAGAAGTTGAAGTTGTAATTGTTAGGCCTAATTTATCAAAACGTCTTTGAGAAACAATCTGCAATTTTAACAAAAAAAACAAGATTTTTTTGGAACGATGAGAAATATGACATAGCAGCCGAACATTTAACATGCCATTTATATTTAAGCATGCAGGCTTCATCCCCATGATCATGAAATAAGGAATGAAACACAGGTCAACAAGAGGAAATGCTCGCAAGTAATGTTCTTTTTCAGATATGGCAGATCATATAATAAAGGCTTCAACTTCAATAAACTCAAATACAGTAATAAGGAAGAATATGACAATGACACCTTCAGGAAGAGTAGTTTGACATTAAAAATGTTTATTTGGCCAGACAGCTTGATTTTTTGCTTTTGCAAATCTGTAATATTGTACTTTCTAGTGGAATAAAAAAATGCTACTATTTAAAACACTAATATAATATGCCATAATTAGAACTTAGCTCTCTTGACTAGCAGAATCATGGAATCATACATCACCATTTAAGTAAACATCACAGAAACCCTAACTTGCGACCTTTATGATCCAACTTTTACACCCTTTCACATATATAATGGAGGGAAACCTTTACTACAGCAACAAATGACAGCTGATCCAAGTTTTTGCAGTAAGTGCTCCAAATATAAAGATGGAAAGGTGTGCCGAAACATTTATACCTGAAATTAACTCCTTTTTACATCCATCAGAAGATACCCGAAACCACTGAATTGGAAATTTTGAAATGTCTGTCGTGTTGTCAGTGCAACTAATGATCCTTAAGCACGATCCAAGAGCTTCAGTACCATCAATTTCATACAGATGGGATTTATTACCCTCTAGCCTTTTACTCATTGCCAGCTGGATATGCCGAAAGGTGCAATAATAAATCATAACAAAGTCAAAGTCTTTCATAAAAAAGTAAAATTAAGATTCAACATGGTCTACTAAATATCATAAAGAAGGATGAAGAATACGAAAAATAGTAGGTGAAGAAGAAAAGAAATGGACCAATCCCCTACCATCAAATGAAGTAAATAAATATACATATCATAGTCATAAAAAATCCCATAAAAATGACAAACCTCTTTTCGAAGCTGAAGAGAGTACATAGACTTTTCAGCAAGTTGAATCCGTAGGGCACGAAGTTCATGCTCCATATCCATCACCTGGAAATATTTAGTTGCCATTGATGAGGAGAAATATGGCAAGAAAGAAACTTAATGACAGTACCATACCGGAGATTATGAGAGAGAAATATAAAGTGATATATCCAAATAGGCTTGCATAAGAATCATGAGTACTATATCATACAACTGTACAGTGAATTCTGACTAGTGCCCATGTCCGGTGATATTAAACACCAACAAACCAATCCGCTGAAAAGAAACTCTCAACAATCAACAACTGTCCAACTACAAGAAATAGTGTACCCACCCATCAAACCTAATCAATTTCAATAACCATCTTATAATGAATCTAAAGGGACGTGCTTCTCATAAAATGGTCATAGAAAACAAAACATGATATAGAAAATGAAATCCTCCAGCTTCAAGAAGTGCAAATTATTAAAAAAAAGAAGAAGAATAAAGCAGCAGAGTTTTGCATACCTTGCTAGGTTGATGCAGCATCTTAATTCTCCGAGCTTCTTGTACCTCTTTTATTAACTCCTCCGCGTTCTAATGAAAGATGTGTATTAAAGCACTCATGACATCCAGAAACCAACTAGCAGGTACTTTTGGAAGAAGAAATAGCAATAAGACAATAAACTCAAACCTCTTTCTCAGAATTTCTTGACATCCGCTCTTGTTCTTCAAGAGCTTGTTCAATTCTCCGAACGGCGGCCTTAGCATTATCAATTTCAGCACGAGCCATACCTCTTTCCTCTTCAACCACTTTTTTAGCATCCTCTGTAGCCTGGGAATATATTAAAGTAGAGACCTAATAAAGCTACAATGCTTCACGGGGATGATCCCTCAATAAAGATGTTGAAATGCAACACTTCCTGTTTGTCTTAGATCCGTTCAGTCATAGGAATATGTTGAGTATGTAACAGAGATATTTTGTTTCAACTTTTATTTCATTCTAAATTATTAGGATTGAATTATAATATAATAGCTATTTGTAGAGGTTCGATAGGGTCATTTCTGTCCAGCAAGTTATAATAGTTCTGTAGAGGGTCATTGATGTCCTTTCTCTCTCCAAGAAACAAATTTCCCAAGTCTATCTCTCTCTTACATCCTTTTCCCTCATTTTCTTACAGAAGAACATCAGCATTTTGAGACCCACTGATAAAACATGCAACTACATATATATAGATAATTTCGGAAAGGGGTGGATAACAAGAAGTAAAAAGGAAAGATCGAGAGAGAGGCATGTCAATCACACAGCATGGATTTCTTAATACCATAGATAAATGAAATCACAATCTATAGAAAAAAAAACATGTATTTACAAGAAGGATAGTGTTTGATGGAGGTCACAGCCCCAATAGACAGAAAATGTGAGCTCATCTACTAGTACTAAAAGATAGCATAAGAGCAATACTTTGATCCACATTTAGGAACGGATAAGTGGATTGATAAATGGGCTGGTAAGGACACTCTTGCTGAGAAGTATCCAAGAATTTTCATATTAGCAAGGGATCAGAACTGCCTTATTAGGGACATCACCCATAGGGGACAGCTGAGAGAAGTGGATTGGACACCATTGCTCCGAAGAAATCCAACCGATGAGGAATCTATTGAGATAGTTTCATTACTTGATGAGTTAAGTATGACATTCTTAAAGAGAGACCAGATGGATGAATTATTATGGAGGCGCCATCCCTTGGGGAATTACTCAGTTAGTATGACTTACTCTTGCTTAACTGATCGTAAACAATACTCCCACCAGGCTGCAAAAGTTTGGACTTTTTCCTGCCCAAGGAAACAAGCTTTTTTTGCGTGGTGTTGCTTAAGAGGAACACTACTCACAAGGGATGCACTATTAAGGAGATGAATTCCGATCCAGGATGCTACATGTCCTTTATGTAACTCTGAGAGTGAATCTCTTAATCACCTTTTATTACACTGTATGTATAGCTGGAAGGTATGGACTTTTTTCGTTGATAAATTCAGACTAAGCTTCCCCATTCCTCAAAATCTTAGTAGCATCATTGCTCTTATCGGATCTCTTGGCCTTGGCGGCAAAGGAAAATTAATGATTAGGTTTTGTTTGGGCTACATTCTCTAGTTATTGTGGAAGGAAAGAAACAACAAAATTTTTCAGAACATATGTACTTCCAGGCCTGAATTATGCCAACGCATTATGCACCAAATTGTATGTTGGTTGAAAGTGCAGAAACACTTTAAGAACATAGAGGGAGGTGCAATCTGGAATTCTTGGTCCCCATATGCTTTTGAAAAGGGGGGGAAGGTTCCCAAAACCATTGCTTGGGTCCCTCCACCGAGGCATGCTTATAAGCAGAATTTTGATGGGTTGTCTTTTGGGGACTCGTTGCTCACCTATTCATGCCCGATTGGCACCACTAATTCCACAATGCTGAAACTAAAAGTTTGCTTCATGGCCACAAATACTTCCTCAAGCTCCATTTCGTTGGGTCATTGCATGTTGAGGGTGACTCCCAAATTCTAATCCAATAGTGCAAGGACCTCAAGCCTCCTTGGAGGCTTCTTCCCATCATCGATGAAATTAGAGAATTAGCATCTATTGTCACTAGTTGGAGTCATGTACTACGTAGTGCAAATGGTAAAGCGGATGAATTAGCTAAAAAAGGGGTTCATGAGCAACATGCTATTGTATGGACCCCTTACTAGCTGTAATCCTATTATGTACTTCTTTTGCCCAATTGGGTTATAATGAATAAAATCACAACTGTAAAAAAAAAACATTTAGGAACAGAAAAAATATAACATTACTACATTTTCCATCTACAAGCAATAAATCATGCAATTGTTCATAAGGTGGAGAAACCGTGTTTGAACTGTTAAAGAATCTCTCATGAATGTTTTTCCAGTAATATTACCTGTTTAAGAAAATTGGCAAGCTTTTTCACTTCTGCTTTTTCATGAAGCAGCTCTCCTTCTCTGTGAGTCAATTGTGCTGCTAAGGCCTCTACCTTCATGAGTCAACAAATTCAAATCATGAATTCATCAGAGCATGGATTAGTATTAAAAAAAGGAAAATTGTCAAAGTACAGACAAGAATAAACCAAACTAAAAAGTCAATGTTCATTCTAACAATGTGTAAGTGTCCAAGACATCAATTTTACTAGAGACGTATAGATCAAAATAAGAAGTGTACGCTCATAGTTTTTGCAACTTACTACCATTCTATAAACAGCATTACAGAAATTCTCATAAATGGGTCCTAAAGAGGCTCATACTTTTCTCTTTCTAGCAACATAAATCTCCAATCATGCATTTGTGTCATTTTTGCGTTATTAAGCTCTGTTGTATCTGAATAGATGAGCTTGGATATTTTAAATGTGTTAGTTAATGCATCGAATGTCCATTTTGCAAATCTTTGATTTCCAAATATACCATGAACAGATATAGGACTTGCAATTTTCCAAGTAAAATCCTGTAGTATAGATAGAGCCATATATATAAATAAAATAAAGATATATAGAATATTTACATATATTGCTCCCTGTGCCACAGGTTAAACCAGGACTATAAAGTAACAACAATGGTTCTTTGGTCAATGGTAGAGTCTCTGTAAAGCAACTACCCATTCAAAGGCCAAAATCCTTGCTTTTTATATAAAAGAGATGTTGTGCAAGTCTCACGAGTTTCTGCGGTGCCTAGGAGCCATCATTTTATCATCATGATTAAATGCTTCTGCAACAGCTCAATGAATCCTTCATGATTTTGCACCATTACTAGCTTATTTTCTATGACACCTTTCCGCAAGTTCCCCGACCTAATTGTTACAACTAACCTTAGAATAAAGATGGTAGTTCGACCCAACTACCAATCCATTACTACCACCCGAGAATGGGCACATTTGCTACTCCTGATCCTCCAAGGATTTCCTGTTGATTAATACATCCCATTCCTTGAGATATTGTTAAAGTCCGGGTCAGTTCATCCAAAATGACTAGCCAAAATTGGAACTCACTTCCAACCAGCACATAGGATCTTTTCAAACCCAAAATAGCATGGCGCCTTCTTCCAAACAAAACAACTCTCATCGTTAGATGACTAACACAAGATATGGAGCACGAGCATAACAATCACCACTTCCTCGCATCCAAGCCTAAGCCAACGACCTGGTTGAAGACACAGAGAACAAAGACATGGAGACCCTAGTGCGCTAATTAACAGGTCATAAAAAAGATTAAGATGGGCTTGAATGCTAATGGTGAGCCAGTTCCCCTGCAATTGCAAGCCAATCCCAGAGGCTCGTAACCAGTAAATAAATCATTCCAACCCAAAAGTGATGTAGCCATTCTCCTGCATGCAATTTATGCTCTATAAATAAGAAGCACGGGATGATGCATGTAAGCAGAACTACACACTGACAAAATTCTTCTACCCACTAAAACAATTTACAGTTTGAAAAAGGTTTAATGACAACAACAGAAGCACATAGGAATGGACTAAACTGTCACTCTCAAAAAGATAAAAATAAAATTAAAGGGAGTTAACAGCTCACCATATCTCAAGTACTCTTGATTTTAAGCACAAAGAGAAGATTAGCCAAATCAAATCTTTTAAGCCAATAAGGTAAGTCATTGATACTGTTTCAAAACCAATTTTCAAAATGTGAAACGTAATTATGTTTTTACAGTTTATAAAATTAATCTTCTTATTCTTCTAAAAGAAGAAAGAAATAAACATCGACAGCTAACTTGCCATTATTCGAAGAATTCAATTTTTTGTCTTTTAGGCCACAGTATTTTTCTTGAATAGCATATTACATGAAGTCCCCTTGTCCCATTCCCCTAGAGAGAATGAAACCCAAGGCCTTCAACTACAACCCCATGTGACCATTGAGCTAATGCGTAAGTTCGCCTCTTTAAAACTACAGATTAGTTAATTTCTTAAGTCTGAAGTATAACTTATTTAACAATGTACGTACCTCCAAAGTGGCAAAACAGATAGCGAAGAAACTATAACATGCTTCTTAATGTATATACTATCTTCCCAGAAACTGCATTTTACCCTATGTTGTCTAGGTTGTGCCTGAGATGAAACTCTTCCTTGATATTTTGCCAAAAACAAACTTCTAACCCTCTCACCTGCTTCTCATAATGAAATTGTCATCCTTAACAACATAACAGAAAGTATTAACATTCAAAAAGATTCAAGCCCTATTGTTTATGCGTCGCTTCAGCAAGTTTTCTGCAAAAACTCTTTGTTCACCCCTCTTCACTTTTCCATTTTCACTACACTCCACTCACTCCGGATCAGGCACTCCACACATCCTCCTCTGTGATTATAAAAGACATCTACAAGGTAAACATTTCCTTTTTCAAATAAAGGTGTCATTCTCGCCATTTTTGACAAATTCTCCAGTAATCAACAGTGAGGTTTTTACTCCTTGCTTCAACACAGTATGTTATCCCAACTTAGACTCGTTTTTATGGCTGCAACCGAGTCTCGGCAATCTTTTTTCCAATTCGACTCAGTTTCCTTTCTTTTGAAGATTGCTGACATCCTCGTCTCCTTTTAGAAACAAATTGAATTTTCGGACTCTAGGCATCGGATATTGGCTACCTACATCTCTTTTAGTGCTTTTCATTTGTTTCTTTAGATTGCTTGTCCATTGGATGAGCTTCTTTGGTAGTAATATTAAACACGTGACTACAGCAGTCATCCAG
This sequence comes from Aristolochia contorta, assembly GCA_022405105.1. NCBI lineage: Eukaryota > Viridiplantae > Streptophyta > Magnoliopsida > Piperales > Aristolochiaceae > Aristolochia > Aristolochia contorta. Next base: position 34,943,223 of record CM039665.1, on the reverse strand, counting down.
AAATTCTTTATCACACTGAACAATATGCAATCAGTTAGCAATAAGCATACTACTAGCAAGTATTCCTAGTGCTTCGTTCTCCACCCATAAACTGACTGAACTTGAAAGTGTGTTTCTGTAGGTATACAACAGATCAAGCTGCAATAAAGTAAACGATAAATTAAAGTATGAAAAGACAACCATAGATATAGCCTCCTCTACGTCGTCCTTGTTTCGACCAGCCACACGACCTCGCAGTAATTCAAGTGCATCCCGTAGTTTCTTCAAAAGGACGTGTTTATCCAGAGAAGCAGCATCTCTGAATCTAGCCTGATGGTCCAATAGAAGTACACAATTAATAATTTTTTTGAAGAAGTGACGCTTGTATTAATGTAATGCTCTAATGGTACAAGTAGTGGTATAGTAGTAGTACAGACATGGCCGAGGCCCCTTTTAAAAGCTATGCAAGTCAATGAGAATAAAATTAATAGCTTCAACCCCCGTAATACAAAATGAGAAAAAAAATAATAAAGCCATAATTCAGCAGCCACAAGCACAACAACTAAAAAAACAAAAGAAATGAATACTGCTCCCAGTAGCAGAATTAGAAACTTAAATGAAAAGAATACCTCGTCAGACAACTTCGAAGCAGCAGCTAAACCCTTTTCAAATTTACTGGCAAGATCACGAACTGACAAGCGTTTCTGCTGCTCAATCAGCTGGGCGGTTTCCCGAGCAACTACCTCCTTCATGGAGGGCAGCTTTGGAGCCTCCCTTTCATCAATTATTATGTCGTCAGGCCCAATCTTATAGTTTGGGAAGCCATTTGAGACAAAATTTACGTCCGATGCCACTGACAGGACTGCTTCCGGGGGCATCGTATCCCCGAAATCTCGGCCTACTCTTGTCATCAGCCGAAAAAGTCCTCCTGATCAGACGATAAAAATGTAAGAGAGCTCTCCGAATATAAACAAATATAGTAAAATGACAACCCGCATTATCTTCAACTATTTTCTGAAAAAGAAAAGCATAACAAGCATGATTCAGTGAAACGCCTAGATAATATAGAAGAAAAGAAGAACGATAAATCACAAATAATCCGTATCCTCAGATTTTGCAGCTCAATAAGCTGACGCAATTTCATCCGTTTACAACAATATCAGCGCATGAAACGATCCCTTTCTCTTCCAGGAAACTCAAAGATAGAGATGAACTCACGAGGCATACAACTTAAAAAGAAGAAAATAACCAAAAAAAAGGCAAAAAAAAAGCGAAACTGTAAATTGAAATGACCAAGACTTTCATTCACAGCTACAACTACTGTCACGAACACAAAAAGGACAAGTCCCAGACGGTCCGATCATCGTTTCGCAGGCTTTTGCTAATAAAGTGTCAGATAATTTTCGAGGCATTGCCAAAACGCGTCCAAAAGTACACAGTTCATCATCTCCTTCGAGAGATGAACACTTCAATCTAAAGCTCCAGAGTCGAAATTTAGCTTTAAGGAGTGAACAACCGGGAAAGATATCACAACAAAATACTAAAAGTAAACCATATCCTCACCCGAACAGAAACTCGAAGCAAGTGCTGCAGCAAGGAAGGGTACCCTTCCCCTGGTGAATTCTCCAGAGCCAGAGACGAGAAGAAGGTGGAAGATCGATAATTGGGGAAAGAGAAGGACTTCCACTCACGTGGCCTCGATATGTGGAGAGATAATTAGCGGAATTTGAAAGTCGTCAGCGGGAGAGAGGACGGAATTTTCGGCCTGGTAGATGGTAGAGGCTCTGTTTCTGGTGTGGAGAGGAAAGCAAAGAGCGAGAAAGGAAAGGTGGAAGCTTAAATAGGAGAGAAAGGAGAAAAAAAGAAGCTATCTTTTTCGAAAGGGAAAGCAAAAGCCGCCCTCTTGTTCCTTTCTCTCCGTCACTTCCATGACTCTCTGTTTTCTCGCTCTCTCTACAGTCTACCCTGTCCCTGTCCGGCCTCCACTTTTTTTAATTCCCTGTTCGGTTCTCTCCCCCTCTCTTAATCGGAGGGAAACCGGGAAAATGCACTTGAGAGATTTTCACTCATCAAAGCGTGTTTTTAAATCTTCTTAATCACACGCGGGCCCCATCGTCCTTCCCTTTCCTGACTAGGGACTAGGAAGTCCCATTCCCTAAATCCCCACTCTATTCCACTAAATTTACGAAAATACCCTCTCGATCGTCACGAAACCGAAACCCACGATTGGGGCGTGAAATTTATTCCGCCTCCCGCCAGTCACGCGACGTTTACATTTCTGTGGGTCCACATTCATAACTGGTAACAGTGGGACGGGCCTCCCGTTAAAAAACGAATTTTGTGTGTCAATCGATGCTTTATCCGTCTGTTCGAAAGGAACCGGTCCGAGTCATTAATTCCAGATTACGTACAAGAGCCGCATTTAGCGGGGGCGTTTCTGTGATTTGTAAAAACGCGAGGGGTGTAATCTCGGCGCTGTCTTAATCTGGACATACCTAATCCTGCGCTTTCAGTCGGGTTCGAATACAATCCGAATAAAGAAAGGAAGGTTCTGATGGGATCGGATCGGGTCCGATGACGGAGGTGCCGGCGCCGTCGGCGAAATCCAGATGCGACGGCCTTGCCTGGTCGGTGATGTCGGCCTTTTTATCCGTCTCTCGGACGGATCACAGATGGCCTCATTCATAACAAAACAAAACGAAAAATCCGACTCTCTCCTACCCACCACCTGACACGCTTGTCCGGTGATCCGAACCGTCTATTTTGATCGCCTTCGTCAACTATCTGACGCTGTCTCGTTTATTAAACAAGGGTTAGGGGTTTTTCAAATGGGAAGCACGGGGTGGAGTCGCGGATCCATAGGCTGATCTTGGAAGAAAAACTAATGTAGGATTTCGCAAATGATTTGACGGACACCTGGCGTTCGATTGATGGCGGGAACGTATTGACGGGTCCACGCGTGTTTGATGATCGTCGATGGTATTCTTAAGTTGACCGGGTACCATTTAGAATATATTATACTCTCGTGTTAATGTGAAGCGTGCGTTGATTGCTGGTTTTATTTTAGATTTATAGTAAGTTTCTGTCAATTTTCCCTTTTATGGCATACAATCTTTCCGTTTTGGAAATAAAAAATATTATTTAAATTTATAATATAAGTTTTTTTATTGAACACAATATGACAAAAGTGAATATTTATTTTAATTTTTATTTAATATAAGCATTTAGAAGTTTTGATAGGAAGCAACTTATTGTTTTTGGGGTTGGTAGCGGGACCTACTTACTAAACAGTTGGTCTACATCTTAAAGTTGTTGAGATTAGTCCAAAAAAAAGATAAGGGGAACGGTAGGCCTGGGCTATCCGGATTATTTGGGTTTTCTATAGGGTAGATTGCACAACACAATGAAAAAGTATTGCATGGAATTTAGTTTTCCTATTTAGTTTTACTTTCAGCCTAGCTAGTAATCCAATAGGCTTACCCATAAAATAGGAAGATAGTTCTTACTTTATCTTTTATCTTAACTGCATGACGATACTAAGTCACGCTGTAAGTAAAATTTGACAGTACTCTTGTCACTGCTTTTCTTTTTTAAATTTGACTCTAATTAGCCTTGTCGTAACCCTTAATTATCATTAAGACGAGTAGAGTAGTCTCTTTGAATTATTAATCTAAATATTTAAAAGTAAACACATTTATAAACATAATGTATAGATTGACTACTTACAATAATACCGTCATTGTACGTCTACCGAAATATTGACTAAAATTTGCTTGTAATTGGTTTTTTTTTTTGGAGGTAGCCGATAGACTCCGTTTATAGTCGGCTATAGTGTATTATTGGATACGCTCTCTTTATACCTCTATATGCACGTGGAGGGTTCATCGTCAATTATGGTGCTGGCAGAGGGTCGTCCGCTGTTCTCACCTAAGCCCATTTGATTGGGTGGAAAAAAAAAGTTACAGAATAAAAAAGAAAAAAATTACAATGGTCGGTGAGAGACAATGATAGGGAGGGCATCATAATTGTTATTCCTCGAAAAATAATTGAAATCACTTGTTTTTGAAAAATGCAGGCATGCAGCACGGCACGGTCGGAAGTCAAATGGGAAGATGTGGACTACTCTTCGGCAGCACGAAGAGGGATGGGGGTATTTCGGTAGTTTTTAAGTTTCAACACATCTAGATGCAATTTTGTCTCCAACTGATTTCCCCGCCAATAAATCCTCGCACCTTTTCGCGCCACATTTTCCCGTCTTCTCAACGTTCTCGTCGGAGCTTCCGGCGCAACGCTTTACAAGTGACAACGATGCGGTTTCATGGTTATCGCTCTCCACAGTTCTCAGAGGTCTTTCTTACCTCCCCTAATCGATCATATTATCAGATCAATAATACGACTTTCGCGACGCGGAAAATTTTTATCCGTTTGGTTTATTTATAATACTTCCATACGCTTTAATTAGACGAGTCTCCAGGGATGTATGATTCAGCGGGTTTTTTTCTCGATTGTTTATAGCTGCTCCTTAATGATCAGTCTTTTTTTATTTTCATATTTTGGTTTTGAGGACTTCGATCCGCATTCCGTGTTGTATGAATGGACAAGCTCAGTTGTTCATTTTGTATACCCGGGTGGAAACTAGAAAATATTTCGTAAAATAGTGACTCATTGAGTCATTGGTGATGGGTGCGTTTTTGTCATACGCGAACTTCATTACATTGCCATTGAATCGTCTCTGTTTTTTTGCTTTATCTCTGTTATGCATGGCGGTGCTTTGTCATACACACTCTGCGTCCTATTTCTGGTGCTCATGTCTTTTTGTTTCAAAAATTAAGTAGGGGAAATCCATGGATAACGAACAGAGAATTACACAACATAATTGTTGTAATTTCCGAAAATACTTAAACTTTAATGGACAGAATATCAGGAATTGCTCGGCTGCTCATTCTAGTGGTGCTTAGAACTCTCGCATTCAAAACTCTGGTATTGGTCACAACGCGTGTGAGCAGTAAAATCCACTGATCAGAGCACACTTTCTAATGTCAGTATCTTGTTTACACGAAACAATCTATCTCCATTATAGGTACATCTTAACTAGGTATACTAGTAGATCTCTAAGGAAATAAAAAAGTTTATAGGTATTAACGAGTTGACATTTCACATTAAATTGTTTCCATTTGTGTATTTAACTACTGGTCTGTGCTATGAAAGCAGGATGCAGCATGGCTTCCAGCATGGCTCCAGCCACATGAATTTAGTTGCTCCCATATGGGCTCCCAGACCCTTATTCATTTGACACACAAGGTATTTATATGTCATAAGATTATTACTTTTTTATTAGGCTCGTGAATCATGATTAAATGATCATAATTGTTGTTGCATGGCTCTGTTTATACCAAAAATTTAAAAGCTCTGATTTTGATGTTAATTTCCAGATTTGTGCAAAATTCCGATCAATAGTACAGGGAAAAGAGGTGTTGTCGCCATAGTTCTTTGAATTAGAGTGTAGAGTCAGATTGTTAATTTTCATATTACTTATGTACTTGACTTATTTATGTCCAGAACATGATTTGAATGGCTCACAAATTTTGTTGTGAAATTTTACAACATGCTCTGTGCACTTCATGTTTGTTTTGCTCAGGATAAAGCTCCGAAAACTTGCTACTTACGCAGAACTATCTGCCAAGAACTGACTTAGTTGCTCATACTCTTTTCTCTATCTGTTATGTTTTTTTGTTTTTATTATATGAATTTCCAAGAGCTGATTTTGGCTTCTGCCATTTTCTCCATGTTAATTGCATTTTCTTTATTTTGCTGTCTCTCATGAAAAAGAATTTGGAATAAATATAAAGCCTTTTACAACTACCACTCAATAGGGAATTGATATTATCAAGCTGAGAAACCAGGTTTCAGTCCTCGTATACGATATATTTTAAAATGATTTACATCACTTTTTGTGTTTTACGAGAATATTTTATTTTTGCACTTAAATTTTTACACAATTTGATAAAATAACAAATTATTGATGTGTCTCGATTCAATGGGCAGGATGTTCCAATGTCTCAGCAAAATGTTAGCATTGAACCAAAGGGATCATTGTGTCCACAGGAAGATTCTCAATTTAATAGCATCCATTTATTCTTATCAGGAAGCAGTTCTTTGCCGGTGACAGAGACCCCACCTTCTGGTGATGTATGTCAATACTTGCACTCTATTGTCAAGACCAAAGTCATTATATCGGCAGGCTTGTTATGTGTTTAAATAGCATTTGAGATTCCTAATGCCTAGTGGATGGGTGGAATTCATTTTTCATCCTGGAACCATGCACTATAGAAAAGAAGGTAATCATATGGCTGGAATGAAAAGATTTAATGGGAGAACCACAAACTTGTAAATAAGAGTTGAGCTATTGTTTTCAAATGCTGTCTCATTCGGGTTGGGCATACAGCTTTGGTAGAAGCTCAGGGCTCTTCTAGCGGGGCTTAAAATGTATTTTTAGGGGTTTTTAACCTCTCTAGTTGAGAAGATTTTGCAGTGGTCATATAGTGGGCCTTAGCTCTACTAGGGAGGGGATCAGCTGCAAGAGCTGGCTTTCAGCACATCCAAGCATTTATGATTTTTGTGTTCCTTTCCTTTTCCTTGGCTTGCGATTTTCTTTTCATTGTTGGTTGTCGTATTAGTTTCTTGTGTTTTGGCAGCTTGAGTAAAATCCTTTTGTATGCTTTTGACCCTTTTTACTAAATTTCTCATTCTTAAAATGGTCTACAAATGATTAATATTAGCTAATTACTTCTTTGTGAGCCAGAGTGCCCAAACGATTAGTCTTCAAGTGGATAAAAGGCTAGTACAATGTCTTTGATTGACTTTCCCTATGGAGAAAATTGTTTTACTAATTGCTTCTAATACTGTTCCTTTATCACAATCATGAGACTGCAGATTTGTATAATAAGTTGATGGGGCCCATTCAGATCAAGCAAGTATAATGGGACCCATCTAAAATCTCTAAATGGACTTGAAAAATGAGAACCCATGCGGTATAAGTCTGGATAAAAACAATGATACAAAGGCTGAAAAATGAAAACGTTGAGGCCCTCCTCAAGGTTCTGGAAAATGAGAGAAAACTTGCTTTAGGTTTATGAATGTATACCGTTTATTCTTTTAGTCCACATGTTAATTAAAATTTTATTTTTTCTTGTTGATCATTTGGGTTTAAAATTGAATTGGGATTATAGTCTCAACTGTTTCATCATTATTCTTTTTTCCTTCTGTTTAGCAGCTGCTGCAGCTGCATTTGCCATCTATTGGCATTACACAAGACCCCTCAAGTGCCTCTTGGAATACGATTTTAACAAAGAGACCTGAACCTGGCAACATGCTTTATGTTCAACCTCTGCCTGACACTTCCCATGATCAGACTGGCCAAAAAGATGTGGTGGCACTAGTAGAGATTCCACAAAAACATCCTAAATACCCAGAAAAATCACTAAAAAGGAAGAACTTAAAGAGAAAACGAAAGAAATTTGATGATGTAGTTGAATTATCTATAGCTGCATCTGAAGCGCTAGCAATTTCTGAGCTGGTGAAGTGTGATGATACTTCAGAACTTTTTCATGCCTCAGCTGTTGTAGAAGTTGCTCTTAAACTAAAACAAGCACGGAATCAGCACTGGTCCAATCTGTTGGAGGAGATATCTTCTTGCCTACCAAAAGAAGTAGATGAAACAGATCAGCTTCAAGAATTGGATGAGAACTGCATGCAAAGTGCATTTGAAGATGTGGGGCTTTCCATAGCAGTAGGTCTTGTCGCACCAGAAGATAATTTGCTAATTAAGACTTATTCTGAGTGTTTCCCAAAGGGCGTGAATTTAGATGTATCGCAGGGCAGTGGTTCTTTGACAAGTTCTCCACTTTCAGATACTCTTACGCCAGAAGATGAGAGTAAGTTAAATGAAGAAGCTAACAACAATGATACAAAGGCTGAAGAAGTGGAGATTGTGGGTGACACTTGTGAAAACAAGTCTGATGATGTCTTTCCTCCAGCAGTACAATGTGTGGACCTGGAACCAGAGGCTGCTGATGCGCCACAAGGGCCAGAGGAAGGCACATCTTCTTGCTGTCTTGCCTTTAAAAGAATCAGTGCCAACTCTGCAGGTGTTATTCGGATCCCTCCTAAGGTTGGAGTGCTTGTAAAGGTAAGGCAAATTATTACTTTTGATTGCTTTCAGTCTCCTTTTACCCTTTAATTTGTACAACATGTTTTTCTTTGACTAATTTTAAGCTGACTTATAGAAGATTCGTCTGTAGCTCGTTTTTGACATATTTGTAAGGTTGTCAATGTCCTAACTGGGATAAAAGTTGAAGACCTATTTCTGTTAGGACTATTTACTTCTTTCCTTGTTCTTTTGTTCCTTCCTCTCACCATGCATCATTTTGGCCTGTGTCGTGAGCTATTTCGAAATTAGTTTGTGATAAAGACAGCTTCCAAAGACGTGTTCCTACTTCATGAATTGAGTTATCAATCCATTAAAATGTTCTTATACTGTGTTCTTTATCATATCATCAATATGATTTATTTTCTCTTGAAGGATGTAGGAACCAAACTTTGTGGAGTCCGGAATAGTGGTAAAAGCATACCAAATCCTTTTATTGAAGTGACTAGCTTTCTTTCGGAATCTGTGGATATTGTCACAGATGAGAACTCAGTGCAGATACAGGCAATGGGGTCTTCGAGTTCTTGTCAGGATGCTGAGGGAGCATTCGTTTCTCAAGATTATATGGGATCTTCCAATTTCTCCTTGGTCGAACCTTTTTGTTCTGTTGTTCCCTGCAGTATTACTTCATATGATGATCATGTAGGTGATGTAGCTCAAGTTCCTGATGAAAGATCCATGCAAGAACATATGAATATAGAGATATTGCATCAGGACAGGCTCCCAAATGCTGCAGCTATGCTCTCACAAGCATCATTTCCTGCCAGGAAAGAGTCCAGAGGTTCTAAAAATGATGGTGAAGGTTCTGGGTCAGCCAGTTGGAAGAGGTTATCCTCTCTGAGATCGTATAGTGTGCATTTCGATGACGTTCGAAAAGAAGAAATGTACTTCCAAGATGGACTAAATGCTTTAACAGGAGCAACAGATACAATCAATCATATCCCTGCAACAACCCAGGTTTTGCAACATATGTGTAAATACCAAGATTCAGATGAACAACAAAAGTGTGCTGTTTTTAACCAAAAATGTTACAGCGAATCAAAAAAAACTTCCATGCAGAAGCAAAATTTAGAACCACGAGTTACAGAACTGAACAGTGGATTGTACAATGAGCAGAGATGCTTGCCACTTGTGTTGAACAGTGGGACAAGGCAGAGATTGCTGGCTTGTAAAATGATTGCAAGTGATCTTGCTGAGGGATCTTTAGAAAGAGATCCCTCACCACATAAGAAAGCCAAGTTGTTCAACTGCAAGGGTGACACAAGCCACGGGAGCCCAAGTAAAGTTACAACCTCTCCAACTGATTCAGATCTACATGTAAGGCACCAGGTAGAAAAACCTTTAATAAAAAAAAAAGTTCATTTCTTGGATGATGGAATAAAGCTTCAAGAAGATGATATTACCATAAAACGACCATTGGGTATTCGAATTGGTAAGACGTTCTAGATTAGGATCTCTGTTGGGGATTCTTATGGACTCGGGTTAAACTCTTAACTTTTTCTGTTTTCTGTAGGATCCCTTAATGGACTTAGCCAAAGGGTGAAAAAGTCTCATAGGACAGCCATGTCAGGAAGCGGTGGAAAAAAGTTTGACCGTCTCAAAAGTTTTGGTTTGAAAGATGGAACAACATTGATATTCCTTGGATTGGAGTTCATGTTGACAGGAGACTTAGGTCATAGAGAAAAGGAACTTGCCATGCTAATTAGGAAAAATGGAGGTGTGGTTCTTGACGATATTCCACCAGCTTTGTCAAACTTTAGACGAAAGAGAAGGTCAAAGATTAGAAGGCAACAACTACCTCTTGTTATATCTCCAGGAAAGGTCTTACCTTTGAAACCACTCATTGTCCTTTGTTAATGTCTACAAAAAAAACGATTACACTCAATGTTCTTTGTTTATGTATACTAAAAAAACTATTCCACTAAATGTCCTTTTTTGTATGCAAAAAGGTATTTGAGAGAGATGACATTGTAGAAACTTTCTGTTCCAAGAATTCTTTTAAATCTTCAGTACTTTAGAATATCAAATGAAGCCACTTAAACGTCCTTTTTCTTTTCCATGATTATTCAGGTTCAAACCAAGACTTTCCTGTATGGTTGTGCAGTAAAAGCACTCGTGCTGATACCTAAATGGCTTACCGACTCTGTAGATGTGGGTTATGTAGTACCACCTCACAAGTAAGTCCTGAGGTTTTCTGTTCTTACTTGATATGTAGAATATGATGAGCAAAGTTTCATTTCATTTTTTCGTTGTATTGTAGAACTTATTGGACATTGCATGTTGCTAAGAGATGTAGATCCTTACAAAGTTTCTTAAAAATGAGACTTTAGGCTCTTCATAATACATTTATGGACATCTTGTAACTCATTACTCCGTAGCAATGACAATGTCTATCCTTACAGATACCTCATTTTATCACATCAAATGGCTGACAGCAAGAGGATGATAATTGGACAAGCAGCGAGTTGCCAAAGGTCCAAATATATCTTTGAAAATGTTGGAATTATGGTGCATGGAAAACCCAGTTTTTGCACAATGTTTATGGATATAATTAAGGTATATCTTATGTGCAAATGGGTTTGCTTTATGGTGTTATCTTTAGATTAGTGAACTGGATCTTTTAGAAAATTGGTCCTTGTGCTATGGAGGGAGGAGGGACATAATTTCTATGTCCTACTTGACACTTTCTCAGCCATCAATGTGGGCAAGCTTTTTCTGCAGTCTGAAGTATCTTACATGCAGATTTGCCTGGGTAAAGATTGTAGCGTCTTGGAACAGGGTAATCTGACTTCTATGAAACTAGGCAATCAGTATCATTTCTAACATATGTTTAGTTGTCTGAACTAATCCTCACGACTCTTGTGATTTGTATCTACCAAAGTCTTCCAAAAACTACTTAATAATTTTATTTCTTAGGCTCAAACAGCATAACTGTAGTTCTGTCTACATGGAATTATCTTATACAATTATTTTTTTTTGGATGTTAAACTTTGAATGTTCCTTTTTTCCTGCCATACAGACTGAACTTTGGCTGTGCTTTTCACTTTATGTAGTTTTTTAAGGTGCAAATTTTGCTGTTTAAGCTGTATTCTCTATGCTTCTCTCGTAGTTGTGATACGCAACCTACTCACTTATGCTCTTTTAATTGGCTAGCATGGAGGAGGTCAAGTGTTCAAAACTCTTCATTGGCTTGTCCAAAGTTTGAAAAGTGGAAAGAATACTGCAGGGGCTATAGTTGTTGAAGATGAGGTCGGTGCATCTCGTCACCTCAGACAGTGTGCTTTGGAACAGAACATACCTGTGATGGTGAGTGTTTACTATACTTCTGGTTTAGAATATGTAAATGTGAAAGCTGATGACAACACGAGCAAGATAAGTCCTGTTTAAAGGAATCTACAAATCCAAGTTTAAGGCTTTGGGTCAATGGAGGTTATACCTATTAATAATTTTAGTATTGTTGGTAATCAATATGATTTAGAAACCTATATTTAAATATATCTAAATCTGTATTTGCATCAAGAGAAGCAAGAGGGGCAACACGTTAATGGCACAATCTCAACCCCTTCCTGTGGTAAGACTTGGACCCAAGACTTCCACTTGAAACCCCTTAACTGATGGTTCAACCAGCCCAATCTAAACAATTGTATTACTTAGTTGCTGTTGTTGATTGTTGTTGTACATTTTCTTGTTATAATGTTGCTTGCTTTTCATGATTGCAGCCTGTAAGTTGGATAATTGACAGCTTACATTCAGGGATGCTACTTCCTGTTAAGAAGAATAATCTCTCTCCCTTGCGTATAACAACTCAGAATGAACTAGTTCCAGATATCAATTTGAGCATTGAAATATGAGTTCTATCTGGGTCCTATGCTGAAAATATTTGATATCTCATGGTAAGTAATGCTATTGTAGTTTAATTACATCTTTACCCATGAAAAGCAGCTCAAGAAAATAACTTATATTTTAAATGGCTGCAAACTTTAATTTGTAGGAACCTGATCAGTATCTTTGAAGTGAATAATGTGGAGTTGCATGAACATCTTTGCCCTTTACTTACCTAAGATGTCAATTGGGAGCTTTTGTGTTGTATCAGAAGCTGTTTTCAGATTGTAATAGTAAGTTATCTACCTTGATGCTGCTCTTTTAGTCTTTTCAACTTTTTTGTCTAGTTTATTAGTCAATATTATTACTTAGAATTATCAGTTTTAACAGGCCTTAGTAATTATCAATATTACTCTCTTAGGGTGAATTCCTTTGGGTTCTCATGTTAAGTGACGGAAGAGCAATGGAACAACTTCATGACCTTCTTTTGCACTGACTTGATGAAGGGTGAGCATGTCTGTACAGGTGCCTCGTGGTAACAGATGCAAGAAAGAGATCCTCAATTTTGTTCGTTGCAATCCACTCAAGAGTGACGACCTCCAATCATATTCTCCGGAAGGACGGGTAATTGCATTTATCGATCTGTAAATGTGTCACTATTCTTTCTATATGTATTCTTTATTGAGTAATAGGAATTCAAAGCTTATACAATAAATTATTGTTGTGCTATATAGTGAAATGTTGTTGTGCCTCTATTCTTTGTGCCGTCCAAGATTTTGCTTCTTAGGTACTGCAGAGAAAACCTGATGGCTAGATCATGGTTGGCTAGATCAATGCCGATTCTTATCATATTGGGCTCTCCATGAAGACTTCATTATTGCGTTCAATGATGCGTCAAAACCATTCTTTTTGGTTAAATTTCAATGCAAGTTTCCATGTGCAATTGCAATACAATAAGGCATACCCACCATTACCCATGTAGCATATTTAATTTATTGTGCAAATTTTTACGATCTTGGTCCTAAAACTTCTGGACCATCTCTTCCCCTGGTACAAACTCATCAGTGTCTCACTAATCTCGAGCCATAAAGGTCTAGAAACTCGTCCGCGACATGAAATAGACATCTCTGCGTCTCATTCTGCATTCCTGGCACTCCAGTGCTATTTATAAGCAAAAGGCATACCATCTCCCCTCAATTAAGCCATCCACCCTCAACTCTACTAGCTAACTATTCTATGCTCCTGTCTAAATGTGCACTTCCTTCTGGTGCTCGGCCGACACTCGTCACAGAGATAATCAACTACAAACAAGCCGGGTCCAACAATAACAATAATTTAGGATTGTTTAATTCGCTATTCACACAAGATTTCGACAATAACAATAATGTAGGATTATTTAATTCTCTAATTACGCAAGATTCTCCTCGGATGCGTCCATGTCGTTAGCAAACAGCAACACACCGAGATTACAGAGTCGAGATTTAGTGCGACGAAAGCCACATGGTTCCTCTGGACCACTGCACTGCAGACTGCACTCATTCACGGTCAGCGCAATTCGCATCAGTAGGTATGGGGAGACAGATCGCTCGCATCTCTCAAGTTTTAAGCACGTGAAGACACCCAGAAGCGTCAGTGATTCCTGTGATGAAGAAGCAAGGAAAGTAGATCCAGAACGAATCCATGTGTTCTCTAAGAAAGTTAAAACCGCCCTCGGGCTAAAGCCAGAAACTTAGAAGAGCGTTCTTTAATTTTCCCTCCTTCAGGCCGTCATAATGTCAGTTAAAGACAACGGGGATCGAGCACCCAAAAGCTGACGCTGATGCAACTCACAACCTTAACATACCTAATCAAATCGCAACTCATCACCCAAATCTCCAAACCCGCCCGAAAGACGAACAAAACAAACAGAAGGCTGAGATTTTGAGAATCCGGGAATGTGAATTTTTCTATCATCTTGTTGAAGTGAGACTTGATAGAGACCTACCGATTTCTGAATACCTGGGACCTTATCCAGCTCAGGCACCGTATACAGTCGGTATTCACGAGCAACAGCTACCTACCGTCAACATCTTATCCCATTTCTTAATCACCGAAATCAAGTCGACCACTACACGATTCATCCTTGCATCTAATATGTATATCTCCAGTTGATAATATAAAAGGCCGGCGAATCGTATACGGTGGCCTACCCACCGAACCGCCAACTTCTCCAGAGGTAGCATCCTCTCCCAGGGCCCAGAGTCCGCATATTGTACCTTATCGTTCCAAACAAAATAATCAGGAGAAAACGAAGCTTTACCAGTTGATATCAAATCCATTCTTCCCGATCGAAGAACAAAAAAAAAAAAAAAAGAATTGCAGGAAGTCGGAGATGCTTACCTGTAAGAGAAGCAAAGGTGGAGATTTAGTCAGGGCAACCGGGGAGATGAGTTAAGATGGCAGCCATGGTTAGGGTTTAGATCTGGCACTGTCACATGGTGGAGGTGACGCAGCTCATGTGACATGCCGCTCAACCTTTTTCTCCTTCTTTTTGTCTTTTCTCGTTTCATTAAACTCCATGTGTCGTCTCGGCACCAAATCACTTTTGAATACAGGAAAATAAATCTCTCTCCCCTCTCTCCCGGTACTCAATTACCTGTATACCCTTCCTTCCTCGGCTCCCGCCTTTTCTTTATTATTACTATTATTTAAATGTTTTACGACAACCGACGAGTTTTTCTCGCTCGGACATTCGCGCCGGCGCGAGTTGCGGACGGGGAAGGATATTCGGATAAATAGCAAGCGGAAAATTCAGAACGGGGATAAAGGGAAAATACGAGGGGCACTGGTGTCAACGAGATAAACCGGCGGGATTTTTAAAATCTGATCCAGTTTTCCTTCGTCAAATTGACGCAACCATCTGCCGCCCGATTTCGTGATCCGACGGCAAGTAATGGATCAAGGAGAAGAAAAGGAGGGAACGGCTTTTGACCGTACGATCTTTTTGTCCTGTCGTGCACTCTCCTATAAATAGCTCTAGGGTTCTCTCTTCTTCACTGACTATCAACTACTGCCACTGTTCCTACCCCGGCCCCTCGCCGGGAAAGCTCCATCTTCTGCTCCTCGCCTAATCTGAAATCGAGGCTCTTCCACGGTGAGTGTTTACGGACAGCGGTGTTTGGTCCGAAAAATGCTGATTTCTGGTATTCGATCCGCTAGTTGCTTGTAATCTTGAACATGCATCGTCATGATTCTTGTCCATTTCATGAAATGCTTCCAGCTCTTCGCTTATCGGACGCATTTGTTTTCGATCTGGTGGAAATGGCGGCGTATTTTTGTTGTTCTTTTCACAAGCATTCGTACATTCCTCTTTTAAGTTTGAAGGTCATCGTAGTTTTCGCTCACTTGTGGTTTAATTACAGAATCGTTCGAGAATGAGAGAAATTCTTCACATTCAAGGAGGTCAATGCGGTAACCAGATCGGATCCAAGTTCTGGGAAGTTGTCTGCGATGAACATGGCATTGATCCCACTGGTCGTTACACTGGATCCTCGGATCTGCAGCTGGAGCGCGTCAATGTCTATTACAATGAGGCTTCCTGTGGTAGATTTGTTCCTCGCGCAGTACTGATGGATTTGGAGCCCGGAACCATGGACAGTGTGCGGACCGGACCATACGGACAGATTTTCAGGCCTGATAACTTTGTTTTCGGGCAATCCGGTGCTGGAAACAACTGGGCGAAAGGGCACTACACGGAAGGGGCAGAGCTGATTGATTCGGTTCTGGATGTTGTCCGCAAGGAGGCGGAAAACTGCGACTGTCTTCAAGGTTTTTTCTCATTCTTGATCTGATATCGATAATGTCGTACACAATTATATTGTTTAGAGAATGCGCTCTTCGGTTGCCTCTGTCACACTTGGGTCGATTCTAGGAGAGTTTCTGTAGAAGATGTATTTTGTGCTAGTATTGTGTTGTTCTGGAATATGGGAATTGGCCTCAGTTGTCATGGTTCAGGAATTGAGGCTTTTTATCAGTAACACGACAATTCATCTTCCAATCTCAAGGAAGTAGGCTTATTAGGACGGTCATATTTCTGCCTGCTTTGTTTTAATTCGTTTGTTGTGCTTTTTCGTGTATAGGGTTTCAAGTATGCCATTCACTTGGTGGAGGAACTGGCTCTGGCATGGGGACGTTGCTCATTTCAAAGATCAGGGAAGAGTACCCTGACCGCATGATGCTCACTTTCTCCGTCTTCCCGTCACCGAAGGTTTCAGATACAGTTGTCGAGCCATACAATGCTACCCTCTCTGTTCACCAGCTAGTCGAGAACGCTGATGAGTGTATGGTGCTGGATAACGAGGCCCTCTATGACATCTGCTTTAGAACTCTGAAACTTACTACTCCTAGCTGTAAGTGTTCCTTCTACTATGTACTGTGTTTTAGACATTTCTGTGGTGTGTTGCTAACTGCGTTACTTTTCTAGAATCTTTTTCGTTTTCTGTCTTTTCAAGCTTTTCATTATTAATCCTTGAAAAGTTACGGGAAGTGGTATAATGTTTGAGTGTCATAGGTTGAATTAATAGAGTTACGGTGAGTAATTTGTTAACTTGAAAAGGCCCTGTCCAACTGGTTTGAAAATGTTGTGTAGGAGATGATTCAATTTTTTAGAAATCATTGAGCATGCCTCAGATGTTTCACTAGTCTTATTTAATAAGCTGACTGAATTGGCTCAGGGCGAGTTCCGCATAATAACGGAGTTACTTTGTCAGCATGTCTTTCTGCGATTACATTAGTTAAATCCCTCGTGCAGTGTGATATTGGTTAATACAATTAGGATTTGTATTGCTTATACGGTGTTTAGAACTAATTTAGTGGATCATTTTGTTGGTTACATTGTGTTGTTTTCATGTTGTTACAAATGCTGCTCTGTTTCTGGTGTATGTCTATCCTGCGACACCGTTCTTTATTTTATTTTATTTTTCCATTTGACGCTAATTATGTTGTGTTTTTTATTCATGAAACAGTTGGTGATCTGAACCATCTCATATCTGCAACCATGAGTGGTGTCACTTGCTGTCTCCGCTTCCCTGGACAACTCAACTCTGATCTTAGGAAGCTTGCTGTTAACCTCATTCCATTCCCACGTCTTCATTTCTTCATGGTTGGTTTTGCTCCTCTCACCTCCCGTGGGTCTCAGCAGTATCGTGCCCTTACGGTACCGGAGCTTACCCAGCAAATGTGGGATTCCAAAAACATGATGTGTGCTGCAGATCCTCGCCATGGCCGTTATCTCACAGCCTCTGCCATGTTCCGAGGCAAGATGAGCACAAAGGAGGTGGACGAGCAGATGATCAATGTCCAGAACAAGAACTCCTCTTACTTTGTGGAATGGATCCCGAACAACGTGAAGTCCAGTGTGTGTGACATCCCACCTCGTGGTCTATCCATGGCGTCAACCTTTATTGGGAACTCTACCTCGATTCAGGAAATGTTCAGAAGAGTTTCCGAGCAATTCACTGCCATGTTCAGAAGAAAGGCTTTCTTGCATTGGTATACTGGGGAAGGCATGGATGAGATGGAATTTACCGAAGCTGAAAGCAACATGAACGACCTTGTCTCGGAATACCAGCAGTACCAGGATGCGACTGCTGACGAGGAAGTAGAATACGAGGACGAGGAGGAAGCCGAACATGATATGTGAGATGAAGGGCGTTATATGTAAACGGCAGTTGCTGCATCTGCTGAATCGTATCCATAGCTGTATCCTATCGTAATCTGGTATTTGGTCGTTCTTTGCAACTCTGAGAGAGGTTTGAGTTTTAATTTGGTAGAAGGCCGGATGGTGGATGGTGGATGGTGGATGGTGGATGGTGGATGGTGGATGGTGGATGGTGGATGGTGGATGGTGGATGGTGGATGGTGGATGGTGGATGGTGGATGGTGGATGGTGGATGGTGGGTGGTGGGTGGTGGGTGGTGGGTGGTGGGTGGTGGGTGGTGGGCGGTGGGCGGAACTGAGGGACGGCTTTTGTCTGTCCGTCTTTTAGTTTTGCGATAAATCCAGGTGTTATTTAATGGGGGAATGATGTGAATCAATTGTTGTAGGCTGTACCTTTTCGTGCCACTCAATTACATTGATCTACGCGACCTTTTCGAATCTTTTACGCCTCTTGGAGATAAAGTCTCGAGTGCTACACAATACACTGCTTCATTAACCCTACCCTACATTTCGAATCCTTTATGCCTTGAGATGAAGTCTAGTGCATCAACTGCATTGAACCGTGAGGCAGCTTTTCTCTTCCCTTGTGTTGGCTTTTCTGTACCTCTCGGTTTGTCTTATCTGCTACGTTGCTACTTCTTTCCACTTTGAGAGGAATGATTGTATCAAATCGGCTCACAGAACCTGTCTCAACTTTGAAGGACGTGTAGTGTGTTATTGCGGGGAAAACGATGCATCAATTACTTCCCCTTCGTTCCTTTGACTCTGACGAATCAGGATTGAAAGTCAGAAGTGGGGAGTACCGACCTGGTCTTGTGTTGAGAGGGGCGAGCCACACGTTTTATACGAGGAAAAATGCCATATGCACTTTACTGTGCATGCAATGTACTTTTCTTATTTTAATGTCCCACCATTACAGTAAAAGGGGAAGTGCACAAAGTGTATGTACATTAAAGTCCATATAACATCGGGTACTTTGCAGAGTATGCCTCGTAAAATATGTTTCTTCGCTCTCTGCTCCGAACTAGACGTTTACAAGAGATCTTAAATGTCTAATTAAACATCTTACTCGTAATCAATCACACATGTGGGCCATGTAAATGTATGTAAATGTGAGACATCTTGCTTGCAGCACGTTAACTGCAAGTATAGTTCAACCGGAATTATTTATCCATAAGGATGAAATATTATTCTGAGTAAAACTCAGAAGAAATTAAGTAACAAATTTTTTTGAAGGATCATAAAAAATACTAGACTTAATGGAAGGAATGGATTAAATTAATGGACAGCTTAAAATAAAGTCGACTAGAATAAATTTATATTGATGAGGAAATTTAATAAAATCATTCCCTAAAGATCCGTTGGTAAATACAAATGTCTTCGCACTAAAACCAAACCGGCAGACCCATAAATGGAGCTATAATATGGCGAGATCCCTATCAATCACTAATTAATAGTGTCTAACAATGCCTATTAAGTTCCATCAGTCCGGTAAACAAATCTGCGCTAAATTTAGAGGAAAAGTGCAAACCCGAGTTGACCGTCCTTGTGTAAGAGAGATTAGAGAAGCAACGGCCAGGTGTTCCAGGCTTAGCGGGAAAAAGCGGAAAGAGTCGGTCAGGAGGCACAGAGGGAGAGAGCTAGGAGAGAGAAAGAAATAGGAGCACGTCGCATGGGAGAATGAATGGCAGAGAGCCATCTTGTCGGATGTATAAAATGAAGTCCCCGGGGATGGAATATGGCATATATCGGTTAGTCGACGGAAGACGATCTCTCCTCTTCGTCTCTTCAACGAAGCCCAAAAGTTCCCCTAAAAACTCTTGTGATCAATTAGTACCATATATAATCTAGTTGCCACACGGTACGTATACGTGGAAATATCATTGAAGTACTCCAGAATTGAGACATATTCTAAGGCGATCGATCGAGTTAGTGATCAAATTAAGCATTGTGATGATCAGAAGGGAATTAAGGATGGGTCGAGGTGGGGAGTCGTTACTGATCTTGGCGTTGGTGCCCCTCCTTTTGGTCATGACTGCATGGGCGGAGGATCCTTACCTCTTCTTTACGTGGAACGTCACCTACGGCACGATCTCTCCTTTGGGGAAGCCCCAGAAGGGAATTCTCATCAATGGCCAGTTTCCAGGACCCAACATCAACTCCACCACGAACAACAACCTCGTCGTCAACGTCTTCAACAATCTCGACGAGCCCTTCCTTCTCACATGGAACGGCATCCAACAGAGGAAAAACTCGTGGATGGACGGAATGCCCGGCACCAACTGCCCCATCCCCCCGAGGACTAACTTCACCTATCACTTCCAGGTGAAGGACCAGATCGGAAGCTACTTCTATTTCCCGACCATCGGAATGCACCGGGCCGCCGGCGGCTTCGGAGGTCTGAGAGTGAACAGCCGTCTCCTCATCCCCGTCCCCTACGCCGATCCCGAGAACGACTACACCGTCCTCGTCGGCGATTGGTACAACAAGGACTACAAGACCCTACAGCGCATCCTCGACAGTGGCCGCACCCTCGCCCGCCCCGACGGCGTCCTCATCAACGGCGAGAACCACAAGGTCGGAGAGGCCACCAGGGAGGAGAAGCCCATGTTCACCATGAAGCCCGGCAGAGTGTACCACTACAGGATCTGCAATGTTGGAATGAGGAACACCCTCAATTTCAGGATCCAAGGCCACCCCATGAAATTGGTGGAGATGGACGGCTCCCACACGGTGCAGAACGTGTACGAGTCGTTAGACATCCACGTGGGTCAATGTTTCTCTGTTCTGGTCACGGCGAACCAGGCATTGAAGCGGTACTACATGGTGGCATCGTCCAGATTCACCAAGTACGACCTCTCGAGTGTTGCTTTGATCGGATACGAAGGCGCTCCGGCGGAGGAAGCTCCCGGCTCGTCAACGGAGCTGCCGCCTGGACCCACCGGGTGGGCCTGGTCCCTCAACCAATTCCGCTCCTTCCGTTGGAACCTCACGGCCAGTGCGGCCAGGCCCAATCCCCAGGGCTCCTACCACTACGGTGGCATCGAAATCACCCGCACCATCAAGATCGCTAACACGGCCGGCTCCGTTGACGGGAAGCTTCGCTACGCCGTCAACGGCGTCTCTTTCGTCTATCCCGGCCGGGACACGGTACCCCTGAAGCTAGCCGAGTACTACGGAGTCGCGGACAAGGTCTTTAAATACGACGTGATCGGGGACGACCCGCCGGCGGGAGAGAAAAAGATCAAGCTCGACACCGTCGTCGTCAACGTCACCTTCCGAAATTTCGTGGAGATCGTGTTCGAGAACCACGAGAAGGGCGTCCAGTCGTGGCACGTCGACGGGTACTCCTTCTTCCCCGTCGGCATGGACACCGGAAAATGGACCACGAAGAGCCGGAAACACTACAACCTCCTGGACGCCGTCAGTCGCCACACCGTCCAGGTCTACCCAAAGTCATGGACCGCCATCCTCCTCACTTTCGACAACGCCGGAATGTGGAACGTCCGGTCTAACGCGTGGGAGAGGCAGTACTTGGGTCAGCAGTTCTACATCAGCGTCGTCTCCCCGGCGAGGTCCCTCCGCGACGAGTACAGTCTCCCGGACTTCGCGCTCAAGTGCGGCATCGTCAAGGATCTTCCCATTCCACCACCCTACACCATTTAGATATTTTAATGATCCACATGCATGCAAGATGAAATATTGGACGAAGCTGTGAGTCCAGAGAAACTGAATTCAAAAGATGAATTTTGTAGTCAGTATTAATCCGTTGTCATTTTGATCAATATTATCGTAATGGAAGATTTTGATGAGCTAAGGTCCTATCCCGCTTCAAATTAATTAATCTTGTCAACAAGTGTTTTTGCTTTGCTTAATTTAATTTAAGCTATATATTTGCCACTTGCTTTTCGCTGCTTCTGTCGCTTGGACTAGACTAAATGAAGCCCCATAGGCTAGTTTTTTCCGTTCATGAGCTTGGCACTTTCTTCCCATGGTCTTGGTCTCTTTCTTTCGCAGGACCTTTGAAGTAGAGTGGGCTCAACGAATTATCTTATGGGCTTCAGCCTACGACGCATTGTGGGTGTACATTGTCGCCGTGGATAGTCGGCCCGTTGTAGCTGCTTGGGCTCAGGCCTTTGTCCCCTTGGGTTCCGCCTGTCCTCTGTAATGGGCTCCGCCCGCGTAATCACTAATCGCTCCAGGAGTTTATTTCTATATGAGTCGTGATATGCGCACCACGACATTTTACTGTCAGTCTTTATAGTCTGACGTGGATGTCTTACGTGGCATCCATGTCAGCTGCCTATTTGGCAAAGAGGGAGAGAGGCCGGAGTGGAAGAGGGAGAGACGCCGGAGCGGAAGAGGGAGATAGGCCGGAGCGGGAGAGGGGGAGAGGGAGAGAGGCCGCCGAGCAAGAGGGAGAGGGAGGGAGGCCGCCGAGCGGGAGAGAGAGTGAAGGGGGGAGGCGCCGCGGTGGGGCGGAGGCTGCTGATCGGGAGGGAGAGGGAAGGGGGGAGGTGCCGCGGTGGGGCGGCCTCGGCCTCCCTTCCCGCGCTAGAGAGGCTGCCGAGCGGGAGGGAGGCCGCCGAACGGGAGGGAGAGGGAAGGGGGGAGGCGCCGCGGCGGGGCAGCCTCGGCCTCCCTCACGCGCCGCGGAGGCCGCTGATCGGGAGAGAGAGGGAAGGGGGGGTGGTGCTGCGGCGGGGCGGCCTAGGCCTCCCTTCCTGCGCCAGGGAGGCCGCCGAGCGGGAGGGAGAGGGAAGGGGGGAGGCCGCCGAGCGGGAGGGAGAGGGAAGGGGAGAGGCCGCCGAGCGGGAGGGAGAGGAAGGGGAGGCCGCCGAGCGGGAGGGAGAGGGAAGGGGAGGCGCCGTGGCGGGGCGGAGGCTGCTGATTGGGAGGGAGAGGGAAGGGGGGAGGCGCGGCCCCCTTCCCTCTCCCTCCGCTCGGCGGCCTCCCTCCCTCTCCCTCTCCTGCTCCGTCCTCTCTCCCTCTCCCTCTCCGTCCTCTCTCCCTCTCCTGCTACGACCTCTCTCCCTCTCCTGCTCCGACCTCTCTCCCTCTCCCACTCCGGCTTCTCTCCCTCTCCCGCCCCGGCCTCTCTCCCTCTCCGGCTCCGGCCTCTCTCCCTCTCCGGCTCCGGCCTCTCTTCTCTCTCCCTCTTTGCTAGGCAGCTGACGTGGATGCCACATAAGTCATCCACGTCAGATTGTAAAACTTCACCGTAAAACTTCGCAATACTGATATAATTTTTCTTTCTATATTGAACTTTCGCCTTCAAAGCACGGGTACCTGCCCAACCAGGAGAAAGGCAGAGACTTAGAGACTGTTCGCCAGAGGTTCCATCTCGCAAGGAGAGGTTCCGGATCTGGGTTAAGGGGTGCACCATTGTTTATGCCCTCATGAGAAGCAGACATTGAATTTGGGGATGCCTGCGGAACAAACTGAAAGTGCAAATTAGGGATACCTCGCCCATGGAAACAACCACCCCAACACAACGACATAGCGCCATCAAGACAACAAATACACAGCGTATGGTATCCATTTGCCAAGCCCCATCAGAAGTACCCAGCCAGAGTACCCTTTATTCCCTCTTTTGCATACTTTTAACCTAGCCATGGATTGACTAAACCCAAGAAACAGAGCCAGCCAATAGCGCCCTTTACCCCAGGGCATAGCTCTGTCTAGCCTAGTCCATGATGTCCTTTTCGGCAGTCCATGGTGTCCTTTTCGGCAGTCCATGGTATCCATTAACTTAGCCCATCACTCTATTTAGCAAGCTCATGTCACTTTTGCTCTCAGCCGATTGCGTCCTTTAGCCCATCACCTCTTCTGCCCAGCCACTGAATCCTTCTTGAACTGATCATGGCGTTCTTTAGCCAACCCGTTGCAACATTTAGATCAATATCTTTTGCCCTTTTGCGTAGCCCATGGTGAACTTTAGCCTAATTCATTGGCGCCCTTTATCTCAGCCGACCACGTCCTTTATCTCAGACCAAGGAGCCCTTTATATAAGCAGGATAACTAACCATATATAGCAATGTTTTAAAAACCAGACCGAACCGGCCGGTTCGACCGGGTTCAACCGGAACCGGTGCCTTTTGCGGTTCGGTTTGCTCTCAAACCAGGAAGAAGCTGAAAACCGGATGACCCGGCCGGGTTTACAGGTTCGACCGGTGAACCGGTGAACCGCCGAACCCGGTTGAACCGGTCTAGTTTCTGTTGACCCAAACCAATTAAAATAAAACTCTAACTATTAAACCAAATTGATTATTTTTATATTTGCAGCTATTATGGATGAAAAGAAGGGTAAAAATATTTTTAATATAGGTGAAGATGTGGAAAAATATATAATTGGATTCTCAATAAAAAAAAATTTTGGAATAATTTTGTATTTTGAAAGGGTATTTTATTTCTATAATTTAATTATATTTGATTTAAAAGTTAAAAAACGATTTTTTTATGATTTTAAAATTTTTAACGGTTTTTGTATCTTTAAACTTATTTTTTGAATATAAGTAATAGGCTTATAGGTAATAGGAGTTATGTTATGAATTTTTTTATGACTTACAACTCAGATCCGGTTCAACTACTAGTTCAACCACCGGTTCAACCTGGTTAAACCGGTTAAACCGGAATCGGATGTCCAACCGGTTCGATCATCGGTTCGGTTTTTAAAACATTGATATATAGCGAAAATAAATCTAATAAATTAGAAACATAATGGAGCCGGCCAATAGTATATTCCTATTTTCCTCCATCATCATCAGCTTTTCTTCATGTTTTACAAAGACATTATAATAAAAAAAAATTATAAGATCAGTATTTGTGTGACATACATAACAAATAAAGAACATGATAATTTGTGTTTTCCACGTGAGGTGGATATTATTGTGTTTTAAGGTTTAGGGTGTAGGAATTCATGGTTTTTGAAATACTATAAGAATTAAGGAAATAAAAAAAACCATTTCAAAAAGATGTTGATGAGGATTTTAAAGTAGATGCAAGTTGTGGCATCCAAGGGATATGCCATGGTCAAGGTATAACAAGCAATAGTAGCTTACGATCCAACGTGGATGCCAGTTGTGGATTTCTAGTTTTAAGGTTTTAGAAAAAAAAAATAGTGTTCTGATTCATAACCTGGTTGAAGCTTAATCAGTATTTATGTATGTTTTTTTTAAGTCATAACCTGTTTTGCCTCAAAATTGGGTCCACCCAACAGGTTTGTCCCATAAATTAGACTAGTAGGACCCAGTTTGGTTTATTCAAATACACTTAAAAAGAGGTAAGGATGAAAAATATTAATTTTGAAAAATGATTCAGTATTTCCTGATCTTACTTTGAGGTTTTACATCATGACGTGGGTGCATAGTTGATGATCTAGGTAAGAAGTTTAGAAAAAAGGTTTACCCATAGAATAAATATATAATTTTTCATTATAAAAGATTTTATCTCCTAGTTTATATCTTACTTGGACTGCAACGTGGATGCCTTGTCAGGAAGTAAAAAGCCACAGTACATAAATCTCCACTCTTATTTTTTGGAACAACAACCTAATGAGTAGATACCAAAGCTTTTTTGTATTTATTGAAATAATTACAATATAACCTTCATCTTTTGAACCATTGGTCCAACCCGGTCTAATCGGGTTCGACTAAAACTAGATTTACTACAAGTTGGATGGCTGGTTTGGGTTTTAAAACATTGAAAAAGGGAAAAATGTTAGCTGTACCTAAGCGCAATACCTATCTAACGTACTACCCTATCAGAAACACAGTTGCCTAGGGTTTATCTAGAGAATTTTTTATTTTATTTCGATTGGTTAGTATCTTGGATAAGTACGAAGGCCTAACTGCAACTAGTATTACTCTTGAAAAAAAGGGGTCTAGAAAGATGTCGAGTAAGATTTTGACATGGATGCCATATGTCATCCACTTCACGAAGTACTCCATAGGGGTACCACATCGAGGTGCATTTACTAATAAAAAATAAATAATGAAGTATTGTGATATTTACTACGATTTTTTACATCCTGATGTGGTTGTCCTCCTGGTAGCCTAGTTGGCAATAAAAAAAGGTCTACAATTTAGGCTTACCTATAGAATAGAAAGATAATTGTTGCTTTATCTCTCACCTCGACTGCCAATGAAGACACCTACTCACGCAGTAAACCAACCTCACAGTAAAATTTTGCAATACTCATATCAAACAAATAGAAAGGGAGCATTATTGTTTTTAAATTCTATTTTATTTAAAGGGGCAAAACAACTATGACCCACCTTTAGATATGAGCTGTGTTTTAAAAACCGCATTGACCCGGCCGGTTCGACCGGGTTCAATCAGAACATGGGTTTCGAACGGTTCGGTTTGCTTTAAAACCAAAAAAAAGTCAAGTTGGCCGATTTTAACGGTTCAACCGCTTAACCGTTAAAAGGACCGGACTAGTTGAACCGGTTTAGTTACCTTTTTTAGCACTTTAAATAGTTTTGGTATTTTTAAACTTATTTTTTGTATATAAAAATCTTATTAATTTTTTTTTAATAAGATAAAACCTATACAGGTTGAACCACGAGTTTAACCCGGTTGAACCGGTTGAATCAGAATAGGATGCTCCACCGATTATTTCACCGGTTCGATTATTAAACCAGTGCGTGTCTTCAATTAACAAAATGGGATAATTAGTATTCCAGTCTCCCTGGCCATTTGTTTGGAATAAAATCCACTATCTTTTTGTAAATGTAAGGATACAAAAGAATTAGGATGCATTGGACGGAAATCAATGTAAAATATTGGAGAAAGTATCATTTCAAACTAACACTTGAGGACGTACGTAGCGGGTCCTCAAGTCGTTGGAACCAACGAATTTACAGTAATTTCCCATTTTTAAGAAAGTTTACACAAATATTGGTAATTAGTATCTGGCTAAAATTAGGAGGTCAGACCGCTTCTATTCCTGTAGGAAACAACTTCAGCCCAAAAGAGGAAGTGAGAACGGAAATTTGAAGCAGCGGCCCAGTTTATCGGAGAGGAGCACGTTGAATGGAGAATGAGTGGAAGAAAGGAGCCTCATAGAAGTATAAAAGGGAAACTCTTTTGAGGTTTTGGACAGAGCACAACATTTGAGCAATCCTCTCTTCTTCTTCTTCATCGCTCTGACGGGAACACCAACTCTGAGTGTGTTCTCGTCGGGGTTTGTTGGTAAGGAGAATTACATATCAGCTGCAGTGACCGCTAGAGGTTGAGGAGGATGGGTCGACCCGCGTCGTCGTCGTTGCTCTTGGCCGTGGTTCCCCTCCTTTTGGTCGTGACCGCATGGGCTGAGGATCCTTACCTCTTCTTCACCTGGAACGTTACTTATGGCACCATCTCTCCTTTGGGGAAGCCCCAGAAGGGAATCCTCATCAATGGCCAGTTTCCGGGACCCAACATCAACTCCACCACGAACAACAACCTCGTCGTCAACGTCTTCAACAATCTCGACGAGCCCTTCCTCCTGACCTGGAACGGCATCCAGCAGAGGAAGAACTCGTGGATGGACGGCATGCCCGGCACCAACTGCCCCATCCCTCCCGGTAAGAACTTCACGTACCATTTCCAGGTGAAGGATCAGATCGGAAGCTACTTCTATTACCCTCCACCAGCGTGCACCGCGCCGCCGGTGGCTTCGGAGGCCTGAGAGTGAACAGCCGTCTCCTCATCCCAGTCCCCTACGCCGATCCCGAGGACGACTATACCGTCCTCGTCGGCGATTGGTACAAGATGGACCACAAGACCATCCAGAGTACCCTCGACAGCGGACGTCCCTCACTCGCCCCCACGGCGTTCTGATCAACGGCGAGAACCACAAGGTGGGAGAGAAAGACGATGCAACCAGGAAGCCTGTGTTCACCATGAAGGCCGGCAAGACTTACCATTACAGGATTTGCAACGTGGGACTGAAGAACACACTCAACTTCAGGATCCAAGGCCACCCCATGAAATTGGTGGAGATGGACGGATCCCACACCGTTCAGAACATCTACGAGTCCCTAGACATCCATGTCGGGCAGTGCTTCTCCGTGTTGGTCACCGCCAACCAGCCCGCGAAGCGTTACTACATGGTTGCGTCCTCCAGGTTTACCAAGTACAACCTCACGAGCGTGGGTCTGATCGCATACGAAGGTGCCCCGGCAGAGGCCCCCTCGGCGGAGTTGCCACCTTCCCCAGTGGGTTGGGCCTGGTCCCTCAATCAGTTCCGGTCCTTCCGCTGGAACCTCACGGCAAGCGCGGCTCGACCCAATCCTCAGGGCTCCTACCACTACGGCGGCATCAACATCACCCGAACCATCAAGCTCGCCAACACCGCCGGGTTTGTCAATAACAAGCTCCGTTACGCTCTCAACGGCGTCTCCTTCGTTTACCCTGACACACCCATCAAGCTCGCCGAGTACTTTGGGGTTGCCGACAAGGTCTTCAAGTACGACGTCATCGGAGACGAGCCACCGGCAGACGAGAAGAAAATCAAGATCGACACCATCGTCCTCAATGGCACCTTCCGCGACTTCATCGAGATCGTCTTCGAGAACCACGAGAAGGGCATCCAGTCGTACCATTTGGACGGCTACTCCTTCTTCCCCGTCGGCATGGATGCTGGAAAATGGACTCCCGCCAGCCGAAAGAACTACAACGGCCTTGACGCGGTGAGTCGCCACAGCATTCAGGTCTACCCCAAATCCTGGACCGCCATCCTCCTCACCATTGACAATGCCGGTATGTGGAACATTCGATCCAACCATCTCCAGAGGAACTACTTGGGGCAACAACTCTACTTGAGCGTCGTGTCCCCCCCAGGTCCCTTCGCGATGAGTACAACCTTCCTGACCTCGCCTCCACCTGCGGTGTCGTCCAAGGCCTCTCCCTCCCGCCCCCTTACACCATCTGATTTGTTAAGCATTGTTAATTACGTTAGCCACGATCAATCGGTCCAATGAAGATGGTTGTGCTTGCTATTAAAATTTAAAACTGTTAATTTGTGGAAATTTTAATATGTTTGTTGAGTGAAGCGATGGATTTTGGAGACGAGGTTAATTTTGATTAGACTGTATATTCATTAAATAAAGAATGAACATTCAAGCATTTTTAAAAAAAGAGGAAGAATTAGATATTGAGAGTAATGATGATAGTAATACCTTATAACGTACACGCACTAGTGAAAGGAGGAGAAGAGAAAAAGATAATTTCCTCCTAGTCTTATCTGTTATTAATTATAGTAAAATGATCAAGCTTAATTAGCATTATTATGAAACTAGTTTTCCCCTGTAATAGATGTAATTCTTGTATTTACTATGAGTTTCACTGTGTACATATATTGTTACCCTAAGGAGAGAATCCGAGTTTGTTTTAGAAACAGACTCGGAATAGTAGAGACAAAGAAACATTGATTTACAGAATATTACATAGTTTGGTAGCAATAGGTTAGTCTTTTGATCATGATTCGTCCTGCGTATTTGTAAAGAGTCTGTATTCGGTAAGACTCTTTGTATAACAGATTATGAGAGATCTCCTTCACTAACATCCCCATGAAGCAACGGAAGAGCAGTACCCCAGAACCTATCAAGCTAGATCGAGTGAACAAATATGCCTGTATACGATTATTTTATGGGGAAGAGTTCAAGATAGAAGTTGCCCACTTTGCTAGGTTCTTCTTAAGTCTGACTTGAGTAAACTCTATTCCTACACCAGCTATGGTAAAATGCACTGTTGGCTTGTTACTTGATTTTGTCGAGAAATATCACTGGACTATTTCCTAATGTAAATGGTCATATGATCAATTACCACATGAAACTTCTATGATAAAATTAGATATATAAGAACCTAAACAGTCCTTGAAAAAATTGGAAGCTAGAAAAAAAAAGTTGGAGAAAATATTGATCAAATATTCAAATGCCAGTAAACAATTTTCAAATATCCATATATATATATATATATATATATATATATATATATATATAGAGAGAGAGAGAGAGAGAGAGAGACACGAAAAAAAAATTCTTCTACATAGTTTAATGCTATTCTTTAAACAATTTATTAGTGGCTTCCTTTGGAGATCGATGCTGTTCGTTCCTCAAATATACCAGCCAAGTCAAGACTGATCATCACTTGTTTTTGTAACTCCAATAGATTTTTGTATCTTAGATAAACTCTACTTTTGTTTTGTTTCTAAATCTGTTTGCACAATTATCTGAACTGACCGTAAATATACTACTTGTGTAACTATATGTACTTAAGTTGTACAAAAATTCAATTCATGAGAAACTACACATCTAGGTTTATCCTGATCCTCCTTTTTTAATTTGGTTATGAGAACAAGAAAAATTAGTGTTTTGAATTAATAATATTATTAATTATTTCATTAAATTAAATGAAAATACCTTATATTCTATATAACCACAATTATTTAATTAAGTGGGACTACATCTCAGCGCACGGTAACCTGGGGGGACGTTCTCATGATCTCATATATAAACCAAATAAGCTAAACCATGCTCGCATTAGTGAGTGTAACCAGCTAAAAAAACCACCTTGAGCGTGGGTTCAAAACCGCCTCTATAATGTTCAAAATCGCCTCTAAAAACTATAGCGTCGGTTTTTTTGGCGCCGGAATAGAAGACGTAGGTAAATATATATAAATGCTAATAAACCTTTTTAGTGGCAGTGTTAAACCACCTGTAAATTGTAATACATTAGTTATAGAGGTGGAAAAACAACATACGGTAATCTTAAAAACCGCCACTATAATAAACCACTGCTAAAAATTCGAATTTTTAGAGAGGTTGAATAACCGTCGGGAAACATTTCGTCACAAGTTTTAGTGGTGGTTTGTTAAACCACCTGTAAAAATATATTGTTTTAGAGGCGGTTTGTTCCACCACCTGTAAAACGAATAATATTTAGTAGCGCTTTTGCCAACCACCTCTATAAAATTTCGCACTTATTAGAGGCGGTTTTGACAACCGCCTCTTTAAGTTTTTTCTCTTTTTTTGTCAAATGTAAACCACTGGTAATTCTTTTCAATCAAATCTATATTTACATTCAAAATTACATTCATTTATTCAAACAATGCCAACCTGTAGTATCCATTCACACACACGTTCAAAAAAGAAGGTCATCTCCTTCAATTTTACATTCATTCATTCAGATCATCAACCTGTATCCGTTCACACATACATTCAACAAAAAATGTCATCTCATTCATAATTACTTTCATTCAAACTATGTCAACCTGCAATATCAATTCACACACACGCTCAAAAAGAATGTCATCTCATTCAATTTTACATTCATTCATTCAAACTATTTCAAGCTGTAACCATTCACAAACATACATTCAAAAAAGAATGTCATCTAATTGTTAATTACTTTCATTCAAACTATGTCAACCTGTAATAATTCAGACACATACATTCAAAAAAGAATGCCATCTCTTTCAAAATTAAGTCAACCTGTACACAATCCATACACATAAAACTCTGATAATGCATAATTGCCATTAAAGAAAAGAGTCAAAACTAAGTTACCTTGCACAACTACAATTTCCTATACACCAAAACGTAGTATACCAAAAGAGATAGTACAACTACAACTGAAAGTAGTTGTATCCAAAAAAGACCGACCAATTTAACATCGTGTTCACTTCTAATTGAGATAAATGGTCAAATAAAAAAAAGACCAACACCATTCAACTTCTTGTTCAATCCTCATTGAGATAAAAGGTCATTCCCCTCTTGTGTTCCTGCAAAGAATTTAACTTTTTTTTTTTTTTTTTGAAAAAAAAGATAAACAATATACAAGCTTATCACTTATTATTTAGAGAAAGAAAGAACAAACCTAACCAATATACAAGGTTAAAATGTAGTTTCTTCAAATATTTCAAACCTGGAGTTGATGTTGTGCTGCCACTGCGCTCTGCAACCAATTGTTGCACCACTTGCTCCAACGACTGCATTCGAGCAGTAAGTGATTCAACCTTCTCTCTTTGTTTGTCCCTATCTTCCTCTGTTCTTTTGAGCTGTGATCTCAACCTGTCAACTTCAGCAGAATTGCCACTCCTACCTCAAGTATGTCCTGTCCCCACACTTCTCTCATAACCACCATGGTGGCCTCCAAATATACCGTCCAAGACTGGAGTGAACTCCTCAACATCCTCCACCGCTTTCTGCATACAAAAAAAAACCAAAATTAATATTTGCACCATTAAGTAAACGAACAAAATTAATAATAAATTTATAACTTACACAATATGATATTGTTCGTTCATTTGGAAATGACCCATCTTTTTTCTGATGGGCCCTCACATAGTAGTGACACATGGTGAACCCGACATCTGCTGATCGCTGTTTTGGAAACATTTAACAAATTACATACTTTCTATAACAAAAAATCGATGAATGATAGTATATATAAATACCTATTCCTCGTAGTAACGAGCGAGTGGTTTGGTCCCAAACGTATGGGTGGTCTTGAGGTTCTTTCTATTTGCTGCATTTTTTTGAGACATTTCCTTCACTTTTGGTAATTTCCAATACTTCTTCAGTGTTATCCAATCATCTTTATTGAGATAGGAAACATGACTGTCTCGCAACTGTGAATCAGTCTTCCCTTCAAAGTATTTTTTCCTAAGTGCACTCCTGTTATCTCTAATGATCTTCTGGATGACAGGCTTCAGTGCTTTCATCGCGTCATCATCATCAAGTGGATTCCCTGATTCATTGAAGAACTCGTATTTTACCTACAAAAATAAACACAACATGTTTACTTCTCCCTATTTGAAGACGCTAAATCAGTGTACTAATAGTTAAAAAAAACATACCTTGATATGTTCAAACCATTTCTTGAATTCATCTTTGTTATTTTGACGTCATTGCTTGTGTAGAGGGAAATAGTGTTCAGCACGTCCATCGGTACCCATTAATCTAACCCACTTATTCTGATAGGTTGAAGTCATCTATCGATTTTTAATAGTGATTTGCCACTTGGGTTCACCATCACCAGGCATGAGGTTGGTCGCCCTT
Source organism: Aristolochia contorta (assembly GCA_022405105.1). NCBI lineage: Eukaryota > Viridiplantae > Streptophyta > Magnoliopsida > Piperales > Aristolochiaceae > Aristolochia > Aristolochia contorta. Next base: position 34,910,472 of record CM039665.1, on the reverse strand, counting down.
GTGGGCCCTCTGCCCCTACGATGTCGAATGACTATTTCTGGGGGGTCTCATCTCTGTGTCATCCGGCGGTTGGGTTTTAGATTCATCCACCGCTTGAGATTCTATATCCTCTGTTTCCATGTCATCCATTGGCACCGGCTCAGAGGGTCCTAAAACAATGGAAATACAATTATCGTGTATACTCAATTTGAATATATATAAATTAATTGAGAACGATATATTGATACATACCTACATCATTGCTTTGTGGGGATGTGTAGCTCGGAAATATCACACGAATATCCACAGGCTCTGAATGAAAAAAAAAAAACATAAGTCGTACAGGAATAATATAAACTAAACAAACATAAATAATTTATACCTCTAGTGTCCGATTCATCCGAGTCTGTGGATGTAGATCTCGCATGCCTCTGATAAGACATGCCGGAGACAATCTTCACAATCATTATCCTGCAAAAAGAGAAGTAGAAGTATTTTATAGTGTCTATTCTCACAACTAACACATGGACACAACATAACTCCATTTCCCGAAGAAATAAACTCCACGAACGAAGTCGGGAAGACACCGATCAACCTTATTGTTGAACTCATACATCCATTTTCTGTCATTGAGATAGTCCATCTCAATTACAGTAATCAATGCCGGACTACACAAAACAAAAAATGGATGATGAGTACTTGTCAAAGGAATATAACAATAGCAATGTAATAGTTTAGAGTTTGGGGTTTGGGGTTTAGGGTATAGGTTTACAGTTCTAAAAAATTTCAGAGAGAAATAAAAGCCAGCAACAAGGTGTTCATTCCCCATCTACATAGGGAGAGAGAAAAAAAAATTAGAGAGAGAAAAAATTTCAGAGAAAGAATTCAGAGAGAAATAAAAGCCATCAACTAGGTGTTCATTCCCCATCTACAAAGAGAAAGAGAGAAAATATTTCAGAGAGAGAAAATTCAGAGAGAAATAAAAGCCAGCAACAAGGTGTTCATTCCCCATCTACAACGAGAAAGAGAGTTAACACAAAACATGAAAGTATAGATAGTCCAAAAACAACCAGTAAAGGTTCTATAACATCAAACTATTTCCTTTGTACAAAATCAGAATGATCAGGCCCAATATCCTGAACATAATTATTTGACAAGAAGAGCTAGTTTTATACAAAGATTAAATTCAACAATAATTCATTTCAAGGATTGGAAAATAGGTGGAATACGCAGGTACGGAATGGGTTCAAACATCTCAGAGATCAGAACATGGATGCAAAAAGGGAAACAGAAATTTCTCATACATCCACTAATAAACCGATCAATCCAGAAATCGCACACGACGTCCACTATTTTGCAATTCAAAAGGAAAAAAAAAAGAGAAAACAAAAGGAATCACTAAACATCTAGAAATCAACGTGGGAATGAATTTTTACATAACAGACGGGGAGAAGCACGACTTACGTTGGAGTATAAGATTCGAATTCCAGTAGCGATATGAGCACAAACCCTGCGTTTTGATTGCGGCAGCAGGTAGACAAGAATCAAATTGAGGAATACGTAAAACAGCGGGAGGTGCGAGGCGTAAGAGGAAATAGACTAGCCAAAAAGCTTACATTTTTTCAGGGATTCACCAACAACACCAAATTTGGACGACGGCACAATGCTGTGAACAACACCAGGTAGAGGAGAGCTGTCGGCACAAACAACCAATGCCATCTCATCGATTGAACACAAAGGGGGAGGGAGAAAGAAAGAGACAGGGAATCAAAAAAAGAAGACATTAGAGCAAAAAGGCTTACCTTGAAGTTCTGGGATGCTGTCTGGTGAACTCCCGCGACTGGCCTGCGCCGGTATCCTTCATCGATTTGGAGAGGAAAGATGTTAAGGGGGTGAAAAGATAGAGGTTGCGCGTGAAGGAGAAAAGAGGTTTGGGCGGAGAAGGAAAAGAGGGCGCGCGGGAGAAATTAGAGGTGGGTTACATATTATTGGTTTAAAAATACAGGCAGTTCAGACCGCCTGTGTAATTAAACCTAAATTGGGCGGCTTAATAAAACAGACGCTAAAACCCATGAAATTCAACTTTTAGCGTGGGTTCACAAAAACCGCCGGAAATTATCTGAATTACAGGCGATTATTATCTTATATTCTATTTTGCAGCGGCTATTCAAAAAACCACCGCTATATGTAATTTTTACAGGCGATTTTGGAATAAACCACCTGTATATATATATATGTAAGTTTTCTAGCAGTGCAGAAGGAAAATGCAAGATGCACCTATGCGCAGTGCGAATCTGATGTACTAGCCAATTAGAAACACAGATGCCTACGATTTATCTTTTAGAAATTGGAATTTAATAAAACAAAATAAAAAATTTTAGTTTTTCGATTGGCAGGTACGATGGATAGGTATTGTGGCCTAGGATCAGCTCGCACTATTATTACCATAATTCTGCAAATCCCTTAAGAAGAGACTGACCAAGCCAGACATTAATTAGACTAGCAACTTTCTTAAAAATAGTTTTTTTAAATGATTGGGCCGGTCAATATTCTAACATGAGAAAAGGACATGCATGCAATTAAATGAGCGTGTATATAGAAAATATTAACGCCAAAAAGACAGATAATTAGCTTAAAAAAATTTTTGAAGAAAAAAAAGAGGAAATGATAGTAATATTAATTAAACACGAAGCAAAGGAAGGCTTCTACCTTTGTAATTCTGAAAGAGCATGCATGGCCAGTGTATTGTGAATAATGAAGAGAGGGAATTACTAGATCTTGGGTCATCATGTTAATGCAGACATTAATTAATTTTGGTTATATAGACAAGAGCTAATCAATTAAAGTGCGCATGCAGTAGCACCTTGTCGCTGATTTAATTTCATCCATTCCATGTTTGTTTGTGCGAGTGATAAGTAATAAATTTATATATATCTGGTGCGGACCAGAAAAAGAAAAGAAACAAGATATGTATTCAGCTTTGAAAGAGAGCACATAGTTATTATAAATACAAAGCAGCCGCTAATCAGTGATCAATCTCATATTACATTACTCCCAATCAGATTCAAACTCCCCCAATTAACTAAACAATCATTTTAATAGCAAGCACAACCATCTTAATTGGACCGATGGAGGCTTGTATCAAAATCAATCTCATGGTTAATTAGCAATGCTTAACGAATCAGATGGTGTAAGGGGGCGGGAGGGAGAGGCCTTGGACGACACCGCAGGTGGGAGCGAGGTCAGGAAAGTTGTACTCATCGCGAAGGGACCTGGCGGGGGACACGACGCTCAAGTAGAGTTGTTGCCCCAAGTAGTTCCTCTGGAGATGGTTGGATCGAATGTTCCACATACCGGCATTGTCAATGGTGAGGAGGATGGCGGTCCAGGATTTGGGGTAGACCTGAATGCTGTGTCTGAATTATTACAGGTTGACATAGTTTGAATGAAAGTAATTAACAATTAGATGACATTCTTTTTTGAATGTATGTTTGTGAATGGTTACAGCTTGAAATAGTTTGAATGAATGAATGTAAAATTGAATGAGATGACATTCTTTTTTGAACGTGTGTGTGAATTGATATTGCAGGTTGACATAGTTTGAATGAAAGTAATTATGAATGAGATGACATTTTTTTGTTGAATGTATGTGTGAACGGATACAGGTTGACAGTCTGAATGAATGAATGTAAAATTGAAGGAGATGACCTTCTTTTTTGAACGTGTGTGTGAATGGATACTACAGGTTGGCATTGTTTGAATAAATGAATGTAATTTTGAATGTAAATATAGATTTGATTGAAAAGAATTACCAGTGGTTTACATTTGACAAAAAAAGAGAAAAAACTTAAAGAGGCGGTTGTCAAAACCGCCTCTAATAAGTGCGAAATTTTATAGAGGTGGTTGGCAAAAGCGCTACTAAATATTATTCGTTTTACAGGTGGTGGAACAAACCGCCTCTAAAACAATATATTTTTACAGGTGGTTTAACAAACCACCACTAAAACTTGTGACGAAATGTTTCCCGACGGTTATTCAACCTCTCTAAAAATTCGAATTTTTAGCAGTGGTTTATTATAGTGGCGGTTTTTAAGATTACCGTATGTTGTTTTTCCACCTCTATAACTAATGTATTACAATTTACAGGTGGTTTAACACTGCCACTAAAAAGGTTTATTAGCATTTATATATATTTACCTACGTCTTCTATTCCGGCGCCAAAAAAACCGACGCTATAGTTTTTAGAGGCGATTTTGAACATTATAGAGGCGGTTTTGAACCCACGCTCAAGGTGGTTTTTTTAGCTGGTTACACTCACTAATGCGAGCATGGTTTAGCTTATTTGGTTTATATATATGAGATCATGAGAACGTCCCCCAGGTTACCGTGCGCTGAGATGTAGTCCCACTTAATTAAATAATTGTGGTTATATAGAATATAAGGTATTTTCATTTAATTTAATGAAATAATTAATAATATTATTAATTCAAAACACTAATTTTTCTTGTTCTCATAACCAAATTAAAAAAGGAGGATCAGGATAAACCTAGATGTGTAGTTTCTCATGAATTGAATTTTTGTACAACTTAAGTACATATAGTTACACAAGTAGTATATTTACGGTCAGTTCAGATAATTGTGCAAACAGATTTAGAAACAAAACAAAAGTAGAGTTTATCTAAGATACAAAAATCTATTGGAGTTACAAAAACAAGTGATGATCAGTCTTGACTTGGCTGGTATATTTGAGGAACGAACAGCATCGATCTCCAAAGGAAGCCACTAATAAATTGTTTAAAGAATAGCATTAAACTATGTAGAAGAATTTTTTTTTCGTGTCTCTCTCTCTCTCTCTCTCTATATATATATATATATATATATATATATGGATATTTGAAAATTGTTTACTGGCATTTGAATATTTGATCAATATTTTCTCCAACTTTTTTTTTCTAGCTTCCAATTTTTTCAAGGACTGTTTAGGTTCTTATATATCTAATTTTATCATAGAAGTTTCATGTGGTAATTGATCATATGACCATTTACATTAGGAAATAGTCCAGTGATATTTCTCGACAAAATCAAGTAACAAGCCAACAGTGCATTTTACCATAGCTGGTGTAGGAATAGAGTTTACTCAAGTCAGACTTAAGAAGAACCTAGCAAAGTGGGCAACTTCTATCTTGAACTCTTCCCCATAAAATAATCGTATACAGGCATATTTGTTCACTCGATCTAGCTTGATAGGTTCTGGGGTACTGCTCTTCCGTTGCTTCATGGGGATGTTAGTGAAGGAGATCTCTCATAATCTGTTATACAAAGAGTCTTACCGAATACAGACTCTTTACAAATACGCAGGACGAATCATGATCAAAAGACTAACCTATTGCTACCAAACTATGTAATATTCTGTAAATCAATGTTTCTTTGTCTCTACTATTCCGAGTCTGTTTCCAAAACAAACTCGGATTCTCTCCTTAGGGTAACAATATATGTACACAGTGAAACTCATAGTAAATACAAGAATTACATCTATTACAGGGGAAAACTAGTTTCATAATAATGCTAATTAAGCTTGATCATTTTACTATAATTAATAACAGATAAGACTAGGAGGAAATTATCTTTTCTCTTCTCCTCCTTTCACTAGTGCGTGTACGTTATAAGGTATTACTATCATCATTACTCTCAATATCTAATTCTTCCTCTTTTTTTAAAAATGCTTGAATGTTCATTCTTTATTTAATGAATATACAGTCTAATCAAAATTAACCTCGTCTCCAAAATCCATCGCTTCACTCAACAAACATATTAAAATTTCCACAAATTAACAGTTTTAAATTTTAATAGCAAGCACAACCATCTTCATTGGACCGATTGATCGTGGCTAACGTAATTAACAATGCTTAACAAATCAGATGGTGTAAGGGGGCGGGAGGGAGAGGCCTTGGACGACACCGCAGGTGGAGGCGAGGTCAGGAAGGTTGTACTCATCGCGAAGGGACCTGGCGGGGGACACGACGCTCAAGTAGAGTTGTTGCCCCAAGTAGTTCCTCTGGAGATGGTTGGATCGAATGTTCCACATACCGGCATTGTCAATGGTGAGGAGGATGGCGGTCCAGGATTTGGGGTAGACCTGAATGCTGTGGCGACTCACCGCGTCAAGGCCGTTGTAGTTCTTTCGGCTGGCGGGAGTCCATTTTCCAGCATCCATGCCGACGGGGAAGAAGGAGTAGCCGTCCAAATGGTACGACTGGATGCCCTTCTCGTGGTTCTCGAAGACGATCTCGATGAAGTCGCGGAAGGTGCCATTGAGGACGATGGTGTCGATCTTGATTTTCTTCTCGTCTGCCGGTGGCTCGTCTCCGATGACGTCGTACTTGAAGACCTTGTCGGCAACCCCAAAGTACTCGGCGAGCTTGATGGGTGTGTCAGGGTAAACGAAGGAGACGCCGTTGAGAGCGTAACGGAGCTTGTTATTGACAAACCCGGCGGTGTTGGCGAGCTTGATGGTTCGGGTGATGTTGATGCCGCCGTAGTGGTAGGAGCCCTGAGGATTGGGTCGAGCCGCGCTTGCCGTGAGGTTCCAGCGGAAGGACCGGAACTGATTGAGGGACCAGGCCCAACCCACTGGGGAAGGTGGCAACTCCGCCGAGGGGGCCTCTGCCGGGGCACCTTCGTATGCGATCAGACCCACGCTCGTGAGGTTGTACTTGGTAAACCTGGAGGACGCAACCATGTAGTAACGCTTCGCGGGCTGGTTGGCGGTGACCAACACGGAGAAGCACTGCCCGACATGGATGTCTAGGGACTCGTAGATGTTCTGAACGGTGTGGGATCCGTCCATCTCCACCAATTTCATGGGGTGGCCTTGGATCCTGAAGTTGAGTGTGTTCTTCAGTCCCACGTTGCAAATCCTGTAATGGTAAGTCTTGCCGGCCTTCATGGTGAACACAGGCTTCCTGGTTGCATCGTCTTTCTCTCCCACCTTGTGGTTCTCGCCGTTGATCAGAACGCCGTGGGGGCGAGTGAGGGGACGTCCGCTGTCGAGGGTACTCTGGATGGTCTTGTGGTCCATCTTGTACCAATCGCCGACGAGGACGGTATAGTCGTCCTCGGGATCGGCGTAGGGGACTGGGATGAGGAGACGGCTGTTCACTCTCAGGCCTCCGAAGCCACCGGCGGCGCGGTGCACGCTGGTGGAGGGGTAATAGAAGTAGCTTCCGATCTGATCCTTCACCTGGAAATGGTACGTGAAGTTCTTACCGGGAGGGATGGGGCAGTTGGTGCCGGGCATGCCGTCCATCCACGAGTTCTTCCTCTGCTGGATGCCGTTCCAGGTCAGGAGGAAGGGCTCGTCGAGATTGTTGAAGACGTTGACGACGAGGTTGTTGTTCGTGGTGGAGTTGATGTTGGGTCCCGGAAACTGGCCATTGATGAGGATTCCCTTCTGGGGCTTCCCCAAAGGAGAGATGGTGCCATAAGTAACGTTCCAGGTGAAGAAGAGGTAAGGATCCTCAGCCCATGCGGTCACGACCAAAAGGAGGGGAACCACGGCCAAGAGCAACGACGACGACGCGGGTCGACCCATCCTTAATTAATTAGCTAATAAGTAATTCTCCCAACCAGCAAATCCCGACGAGAACACACAAAGAGTCGGTGTTCCCGTCAGATGAACGACGAAGAAGAAGAGAGAACTGCTTAAATGTTGTGCTCTGTCGAAAGTCTCGACTGGGTTTCCCTTTTAAACTTCCACGAGGCTCCTCTCTTCCATTCGTTCTCAATGCAACATCCCCTTCTTTCACTCCGATAAGCAGGGCCGTTGCTCCAAATTTACTTTCTCACTTCCTCTTCTGGTAAAAAATTGTTAGAAGCGGTCTGAACTCCTAATTAGAGCCAGCTCAAGACACTCTTTTGTTATAATTTCCTTTATTCTGTACAAAAGAAGTCCTATAATAACATAACCCTGTTTAATGAATCCATCTCATGCATGACCGCGTCATCATATTAAGGCAGCTATTGGCAACGCTCTTTGATGAAGGGGATTTTTCGGCTATATTTACCAAAAGAGCTTTAGCAAATAGAGGAGCCCTCAATTACGTTTGGCATCAAATATCTTAAAAACTGCTTTAAAATTATAAAGAAAATAATACCTTTATATATAAAGAACTAATATAATAATTGAATAAAATAAATAGGAAGTGGGAAGAGGAGATTCTCGTGTGGAGATTCGCAGCGATTAATTCGGGGATGTAGTGTAAAGTTATCTTTGTAAGGGTAATGTTGGAAATTAATATAAAAAATGTGGATACCAATGTTATAAAAATATTCCCGATTAACTTCACCATGGAGGAGTTCCATCCAAAATTAAAATTCTAGGTCTGGAGCCGCTTTTCAAATAGAAAATTGGCTTCATTTCCGCATAAGCGTTGCCAAATGAAGCCTAAACATTACTTTTTAGTCACATTCTCTCCACTGCTTTTATTTCAATTTCTCGTATATTTTTGAGTGGTGATATGCGGGTTTTTACTTCCAAGACTTTACATTCTAACGCCACATTGCAGCTTTGTAAAAGATAAACATGGAGATAAAAATCTGCGAGATTTTAGTTCTTTAATAAAATATTATAAACCTATTCTATGGGTAAACCATAAACCCTAGATTTTCTCCTACCTACACCGCCAACTATGCAGCCACGCTAGGATGTACAACCTCAAAGTAAAATCGAGAAGTACAGATATCATTTTTCTATATTTTTTGTTACCAAATTACCCTAATTTCTGCTAAATCTCTTAAACTTTTACTTTTAATTGAAACGGAAAATGGTAGACATTTTTTGAATTAATGACTCAAATATGTGCAATTTTTCTTCTCTATCAAGGGCCAAACTTTATATATGGAAATACTAGCTAGTAAACGATAAGGATATAATTAATTAATTTGGTGACTAGGGTTGTCGAATGGAGAGAGCAAGAGTGAGAGAGCCGGAAACTGAGAGCTCACGTAAATAATATAGAAAATAAAAGCAAAGAGTAAACTTCCATGCTTGTCATAATAAAGTCAAGTACGGCTTAGTTATTAGGTTAATTTAATTGGTTAAACTGTTTCAATTATTACCCCAGCAACCCGATCAGGTGTTATAATATTTCTTATATAACGTCACTATTATAGACTAGCAAGTGGCATCATAACAAGAAAACTAAAATTAACAATTCATTAAAGTATATAATATGCATTTCAGCTCTTTTTTGTGGATGTGTTTTTCTTATATATATACTACTTGTCTTCCATATTAAGATGCACTTCGGACTCCTTTTGTCAAACGGTGCTTACTTAGAGCTAGGCACTTGTATGCGCCATTTAAGTTTCACTCAAGATCTTAACGAAAATGACAACACAATAATATTACAGCTAGGGGAAAAGTCTAATTAATTTCTATGATATATTTTAGTCTTTTTTTGTCGATACATATGCCAAGTACATCATGCAAGTTATCTGAGTATGTTAAAAAAATAATCTCAGTAATTTTTCGCGTGATTTCCTTAATTAAGACTATATATATGATCTATGACGTGCATGCATGATATTGTGGAAATGTCTTATGATTAATTTCCCTTGGGAGCTTTGTTCTCTCTATAGGTATCTTTTGTTGTGCATTATTGAATGTTGAAACTTTTCCTCCGTGTTTTCTCCTACGTGATAATTTTTCACGTATGTGTTGGATTGCAATCTTTTATCATAAAAATGCAAGCTGAAGAAAACTGTAATTGCATGGAGAGTCAAAGTGGAATATTGTGATCGATCTATCCATATATGTGGTCCTAACTACGTGTCAACTCGTGTGATTTAAATCTTATTGCTATATTTGGTTTCCCAATATTAACCAATTCTCATAGAAGTATCCTTAGGTAATTCACTCATATATATGGAAAAAATGCGAGACAATTTTTCCTCAAAGTATCTAGCTTGAGAGGGAGTCTAGCCCATGAATTGTTCTAATATGTTATATATGTAGTTTTTCATGGGGAAAACTAGTTTCTTCGAAGAAACCTTTTCCTGGTGTAAGCAAGAAATTGGTCTAATTAACGTAAAATATTTTTTATTATTATAAATATTAGATAATATTAGGAGAAAGTATCTCAGACGTTCGTTTCTCTGGCCGGTTTAGATTTTATTGTGGTCGTGACCGTGGCGAGGAGGCTGCGCCAACCAACCACAGCCTCCCCTCCCCGGTGCTTCCCCTGGGTGAGTATATATGTTCTCGTCAGACTGGGAAGGGATCGAGGCGTCACCGCAGCAAATTAATCTGAACCCCTTTATGTCCTCTCATTATTCCATTTATGTAATGTACATATTCTCTTACTTTCTTCGGAATATCGTGTGTGTGTGTATACATAATTCTTCCTCTTCTATAATGTTAATTCTACTTCCGGTACTTAATTGTCTTCGAAAAGTCGACCTGGCGATATTAGTGATCCATTAAATGTTCACGAACATGTAACAGATGAGAGTTAATGGTCACAAATATCATTCACACTGCTTAAGAAAGCGTTTTGGTCACTTTGAAGTTTCAACCAGCATTCACGACTACGTTATAATGTTAATAAATCCATTAAAAGTTAAAAATCACTCTTTTAATATATATATATATATAAGCACTAGCATCACCCTGTACCCACAAGCAGAATAAGTTCTACAATAGAGGGCAAGAAATTCTTAGGAATTTTTTTTTTTTTTGGGTAAGTACGTAAACAATGGGAAAAGCAGCAACCACAGCCACAATTCGGATCACGATCCTCGTCTGCATAGTGATTTCGGCGTGGTCCGCTGCAGCCTCAGAAGCTCATTTGTCATTGGAGAATGAAAGGACAAAGTTCTTCTTCCCAACTGATCCACATGTGAAAGAGTGTTGGGACTCTTTCTCCCTCATTCCTGGATGTGTAGACGAACTGTTTAGGTCATTTGTGACAGGCACTATCGGAAATATCGGCCCTGCTTGCTGTAAGGTGATCAATGAGATTGCAGACAAGTGTTTCCCCAAGTTTGCAGGGATCTACCCCTTCAACCCCTTTTTGGCACCCTTAATCAAATCTCACTGTCAGAAGCCTCAGGCGCCTGCTCCAGCAGCTTCACTCTCTTAATTTCATGCATATTCAAGCTGGTGGTGGCTTATTTCTATGGTCAATAAAGTGTGAATCTGCTTGTTCCTGCATTTCTGTTTCAAATAATTGTAGGAAACCCGGCCAATTTACGAGTTTTGAATTTTCATGCATTCAGCTACTTCAATATATATCATAAGTGTTTGATCAATTTGTCATCTTATAATCCACTGCCTCCTGCTCTGAACTCCAAGAAAGTGCTTAAATATTCTCAACGACGTACAGTTAGCAGATGTTTTCTGCTAAATTTAAGCAAACGACTTAGTTAGAATAGGATAGAATATATTCATTAACCTAAACATCTCGTGACTCACAAACAAGTCCAAGCTTCCCACATTAATCATTAATGTTAAAAACCGGCGCACACTCAACATTAGTGTTAATTAATAATACTGGACTGTCTTCTGTAGAAATCTCATAATACATCTCTTCATTCCAAAATTCTCCCTTCTGCTAAATTAAAGGGTTTAGCATAGAATAGAGAGCACATATTCAAACAATTGTACAGCGCAGTTTTGTCCAAGTCAAGATCACTCCCCAACAGGGTTCAAGCATTATCCCCACATTGGAATGCTTTACCAGTACAACCAACCTAATTTATTCGACAGATGGAGGCTTTTGTCTAAACCTCTCTCATGGTTAGCAATGCTAATTATAAATAAATCAGATGGTGTAAGGGGGTGGGAGGGGGAGGCCTTGGACTACACCGCAGGTGGGGGTGAGGTCAGGAAGGTTGTACTCGTCGCGAAGGGACCTGGCCGGGGAGAGGACGCTCAAGTAGAGTTGTTGGCCCAAGTAGTTCCTCTGGAGATGGTTGGATCGGATGTTCCACATACCGGCATTGTCAATAGTGAGGAGGATGGCGGTCCAGGATTTGGGGTAGACCTGGATGCTGTGGCGACTCACCGCGTCAAGGCCGTTGTAGTTCTTTCGGCTGGCGGGAGTCCATTTTCCAACATCCATGGCGACGGGGAAGAAGGAGTAGCCGTCCAAATGGTAAGACTGGATGCCCTTCTCGTGGTTCTCGAAGACGATCTCGATGAAGTCGCGGAAGGTGCCATTGAGGACGATGGTGTCGATCTTGATTTTCTTCTCGTCTGCCGGTGGCTCGTCTCCGATGACGTCGTACTTGAAGACCTTGTCGGCAACCCCAAAGTACTCGGCGAGCTTGATGGGTGTGTCAGGGTAAACGAAGGAGACGCCGTTGAGAGCGTAACGGAGCTTGTTATTGACAAACCCGGCGGTGTTGGCGAGCTTGATGGTTCGGGTGATGTTGATGCCGCCGTAGTGGTAGGAGCCCTGAGGATTGGGTCGAGCCGCGCTTGCCGTGAGGTTCCAGCGGAAGGACCGGAACTGATTGAGGGACCAGACCCAACCCACTGGGGAAGGTGGCAACTCCGCCGAGGGGGCCTCTGCCGGGGCACCTTCGTATGCGATCAGACCCACGCTCGTGAGGTTGTACTTGGTAAACCTGGAGGACGCAACCATGTAGTAACGCTTCGCGGGCTGGTTGGCGGTGACCAACACGGAGAAGCACTGCCCGACATGGATGTCTAGGGACTCGTAGATGTTCTGTACGGTGTGGGATCCGTCCATCTCCACCAATTTCATGGGGTGACCTTGGATCCTGAAGTTGAGTGTGTTCTTCAGTCCCACGTTGCAAATCCTGTAGTGGTAGGTCTTGCCGGCCTTCATGGTGAACACAGGCTTCCTGGTTGCGTCGTCTTTCTCTCCCACCTTGTGGCTCTCCCCGTTGATCAGAACGCCGTGGGGGCGAGTGAGGGGACGTCCGCTGTCGAGGGTACTCTGGATGGTCTTGTGGTCCATCTTGTACCAATCGCCGACGAGGACCGTGTAGTCGTCCTCGGGATCGGCGTAGGGGACGGGGATGAGGAGACGGCTGTTCACTCTCAGGCCTCCGAAGCCGCCGGCGGCACGGTGCACGCTGGTGGAGGGGTAATAGAAGTAGCTTCCGATCTGATCCTTCACCTGGAAATGGTACGTGAAGTTCTTACCGGGAGGGATGGGGCAGTTGGTGCCGGGCATGCCGTCCATCCACGAGTTCTTCCTCTGCTGGATGCCGTTCCATGTGAGAAGGAAGGGCTCGTCGAGATTGTTGAAGACGTTGACGACGAGGTTGTTGTTCGTGGTGGAGTTGATGTTGGGTCCCGGAAACTGGCCATTGATGAGAATTCCCTTCTGGGGCTTCCCCAAAGGAGAGATGGTGCCATAAGTGACGTTCCAGGTGAAGAAGAGGTAAGGATCCTCAGCCCACGCGGTCACGACCAAAAGGAGGGGAACCACGGCCAAGAGCCACGACGACGACGCGGGTCGACCCATCCTCCTCAACCACTAGCGGACACTGCAGCTGATATGTAATTCTCCTTACGATCAAACCCCGACGAGAACACACTCAGAGTTGGTGTTCCCGTCAGAGCGATGAAGTAGAAGAAGAGAGAATTGCTCAAATGTTGTGCTCTGTCCAAAACCTCAACAGAGTTTCCCTTTTATACCTGAGTATGGCTCATCCTCGTCCGTTCATTGCCCACGCTATCTGCTCCTGCATTCTCTCTCCGCCACCTTCTGCACGTCCCTCCTCATCGCCAATTTTGGTGTTTTGGTTTCCTATTATGGGTGAAGTTTTGTTAAAGGCAGGAATAGAAAGCTGCCCGGTCTTCTTGCTGTGCGCAGGTCAGTCCTGTGGTTTTGTCTCGTTTACTTTTATTATTTCGTTTGTCTTTCTTCACGTAATAATCCAGCTATCATTTAAATGATAAATCATGCAATTTGTAATTATTGATGTTAAAAACATAAGTTCATGAATATATCGACAATTTTTCTCTCCTATTAGGGTTTAATAATTGAAATGGATAAGGAATGAATTTTTCATTGTGATTAGCATCATTTATTAATTGTCGACTATTTGAAATAAACTAATTTCTAATTTCTAATAAAAATTTATATGCTACTTTCAAATATCTAGGAAAAAAGCCGGATATCCATAGTCCTGGCCCATTGGTGATGGTAGATATAGGCACTAAACTTTAATTCTGATGCGAGACGGCCCATTGAACAAACACATAAAATTACTTCTATCCGTTTACCCTCCACCTCTATAGAAAAGGGTGTCCAGAGCAGGCCCAATTTTTCTCATAATAAATATAATTTTTATATGAATGAATGTAAGAACTAATTCAATATACACGGAATACGCATAGAACTATTCAGAGTTTAGACCTAATTTGATCACCTCAAAAGGCCTTTCTTTCGAATCCTTTAAATTCCTCCAAAAATTAAAAAGTCTTTGAGGTTCGAATCGGAACCGATTCTTGCAGAAAAAAGAGCGGCCTGTGAATCTCTCCCTCATTCGATCCTACTCCGAATCCTGCTTTGGTTTCTCTCGCTTATTCGTCGATGGTCATCGACCACAAAACGGACTTTCGCATAAGAATCAATTCTACACGAAAATTACACAATTCATTACCCAGGCAGAATCCGCCAAAGAGGAAAAAAAAAATCGTTCGATGTACTCTTTCCATCATATCGTTACGATTGGGAAGCTTTCGAACGCAATCGACGATGGCAAATTAAGAAACCTGAAACCCACTTCCTAATTTTAAGTAATTAATCCGTTTCTGGGCAGCTTACGAGCTAGAAAGCTTGCCACGTTCAAATGTCTTCCAAAGTGACATTCACGGAAGGATTAGCACAAACGGGGAAGGAGAGCAGTGGAGAGGAGACATTGGGTCCTTGGACTGCTTGTGGATAAGGTGGAATTACCTTACCGGCGGCTGCTTTCCGAACTATAATCCGTCAAAAGCAGATTGGCTCTATATCAGTTTTTCTTTTTTTTTTTTCCTTGTTCTGCTGCGACTGGGAATTTGGGAGGTGGGTAGCTTTCTCTAGAGAAACATGTTTAATCTTCAATGTGCAATGGAAAAGGACCGTCACGGTCTCACATGGACTGGAATTGCAAGGAGACCTATAACACCATCTTCCTGATGGTTTCTTCTAACACTTGGATTGAGCGGAAAAGGAAGGGATCGAGCTGAATAAGGACGAGTTGAGTATTAATTTTGCAGAAAGTGAGGTAGTTACCTTCCTATAATTTGGTGCTGTGTTTTTGGTTTTGTTATTCTGTTAGGTGCGTGTTTGCTCATACCTGTCTCATTCTCGAGTCTTTACGTAAACAATTAAACAAGGTACACTAAACCCGTTAAAATAAAAATGCTCTCTCTCTCTCGATCGCCATCAATCTCTCTCCCTCTCCAGAAAAATTTGGAAGAAAACTAGAATTTTACGCCGATGTAAATCTCCTTGGATCTCTCTCTTCCTTTTTTGCTTCTTTCTTTTTCTGAGACGCAATCGAATAGATCTTACATCACCATGCACTGTATTAGAACGCAAATCTGAAAAAGGTAACTTGCACGTACGGGAGGGGTAGGTCTGAAGGAGGGATTTATTAATCACCAAACTCATCAATTAAAACGGGATTACCTTTGGCTGACCATTACCTAACTGGTCACTTGTTCCTATCGAGGAAAATTTGTTCTTTATTAACTAAAGAAAAAGGAAGGTGAAGGGTCCGGTCGGCCATGCATCTTCTGCTTTCCCTGAGCCGCCTCTTTTTCTCCTATTTCCAAACTCTCCCACTTGCATATTTGCTTGAAAGGAAAATAAGGTGAACAACAAAACAAAACTTCTCTGATAAAACTTTTTAATGAACACTAATTACTTGCTATTACACGGAACATCCAACGGTGATCCCAGCTAAGCTGGCCCGGCTCAGAGTCAAGAATGGAGGCTGGACCGGAAAGTGGAAGATGAAGAATAAGAGTTGGTGGGAACAGGAGAATGAACTCGAAAAGAAGACCATGGGGTTCGTATCTGTTTTTTTTTTAAAAAAAATAACAACATATAACAAACATGAGCAACATTAAAAGCAAGCAGAAGCACCCGCGTGAGGGCAACGCCTGCAAACAGAATCCTGAGAAGTGCACTGACGACACCGTCCAAACTACACCGAAGGAACAACCACCCCCCACTAGTAAATATCCAATTTTCAGTCTCAGAGAGCTAGAATTTATAGTGGAGTTATCAACAAGAGATCGTGACCCACTCGTTTGCCTCCTTTATTTTATTCTACGTACTCTTTAAGTTGCAGCCAGACCCTTACCATCGCCCAAAGCTTTCTTCCCTTCTTTCACACCTCCTACAGGAGCACGAAAGTCAAAACTCCCCGAAGGTGGTTCAATGCTTATCGCACAAGAATGTCATTGAGCTGCGAAGAGCACTTACATTCAAGAGGGCGAAACAAGGACCCTTCAAGGAAAATCAACCATAGATTACCACAATTACATCATTAATTTAGTCGGCGTCACCAGACTCCTTAGGGCCTACCCAACCACCGAGACCAACCTTTTAGAGGCCAAGGTTAATAGAAACAAGGCCATGAGAAAGCAACCCCGTGCCAATCCAATGGAAACACCAGCTGTAAGCATCTAAACTAGAAAGACAGCCGAGCCCCAGTCACACACTCTCGACTTCAGTCCTTTTAAATGATTCTACATTGGATAAGCCAAGAAGGGCATCGGCGGCCCTGTAGGAGACGAGGGTCACAATCTATACATAAAATGATTGCATAGAGGAATTTCAGCAGACAAGTGATAACTGCAACAAAGATAACAAGGGCAAAGATAACAAGGGCAAAGATAACAAAGCCATAAGTTGGGAGAACAACTGTTTTGGTGTATATATTGATGAGATGAAAATGTACATAACTTAAATTATGTATGTCATGTCATATTTGGCAGTTCTATATTCTTATGGAGGGGGGAAAAAAGAAAAGCATGGGGCGGCCAAAATTAAGGCAGAGTTTCCACAACCGATCACGAATTATTTTATTCGGATCGATTCTACACATGATTTACCTGTACTTCAGATTTTTGTCCATGTGAGATCGACCGTTCATGAAAAGAAAAAGAGTCATGAAGAGATCTGTTCTTTTTTTGCCAAAATTGATCAAAAAAGATCTCAACTTGTTCTCTTCAGGCTCACCGAGGGCCTAGGTTTGCCTTTGTTGACAGTAAAAGGGCTGACTTCCCATTTTGTAGATGGATGGATTGCCATCTCCAGCCAGAAGAGTTTGGCATTCTTTCTTTAAAGCACAACTTGCCGGGTCTAACAGACACTTTGCTGTATGCAAAGAAACCATTACCGCCTTCCATGTGAAAAATGTCTATTGTGAGACCCAGGTTTATGGTGGAGGTTTCTCTGTCCAAGACTTTGCTTGGGTAGATCACGCAACTCCATCACCTGTATCGTCCTTTGCCGCTTCGCTGTATGCAGAGAAGCCATTAAGCTAGTGAGGTCTACTTTCTAGAAACACCAGGCAGAATCAAACGAAAGAAAAAATATATCCAATTTCGTAAAAAAGCAGTGACAAAGGCAAAAACAACTTACCATTTTCAGCCAGCTGATATCCTTCTTGCAGCTTTCTTTTAGTGGCCTCAAGCTTCACTTGGACTGATACATCCTCATCTGATAGCTGGGATTTCTGGGAATCAACAGCAGGAGGTCAGCAAAGCTCAGGAATTTCCTCAACAGTAAAATGTTATAGCTGTTTTGTTACTAACTTACATTATTTGAACCATTGGATGGCTTCTTTTGAATCTTGTCCGGAGTTCTTTGCTGCAATTTCGCACTGTCTCCATTTGATTTATTCTCTAAGGTAGGCTTTTGAGGTCTACTGTGCACAGAAACTGCAGTGGATGTCTTGGGTGGCTTGCTTGCGGGTTCTGGTTTTCTCAAGTAGCCATGGTCAACCTTCTGTGCGTTATGATCAACAGGATTTTGTTCTTTCTTAATCTGGATAGGGCTCTCAACCACAGGATTCATCTCATTTTCAAAAAAATCCTCAGCTCCAAAGTTCCTAAAAACTGCAGAAGAGTGCATAGACAGTGTAGATGTAAGAAAATAAGCTAAACAACCAAAAAGAAAATATTATTTTTGAAATGGAGAATGAATTCATTGCAACCAAAAAGAGATGGACAAGCAGTACACAAATGAAAATGAGTTAACTTACGTCCATCGTCATCCATCCCATCGAAGAACTTGCATCAATTACAAAGGGAGGAGATAAAAAAAAAAAAAAGAGTCAGTACCGCTTACAAAACATTACAATGAAATTTCTTCTTAGAACTCATCCATATAAGAAAAATGCCAAGGTTTGTTTATTCACCTGAGAAAGCTCCATAGAAGTTGTCTGTGTAGCCAAGAAAATTCCTTCATCAAGAGGTGGTGAAGGGAGGCCCACAGAGGGGTTCAGTGAATCTGGAGAATTTTCGTCATTCATATAATTTCCTGCAGTGGCGTTGAAATTCATGAAGTGCCATGTGACTCTATTAATTTAATATAATTAATAAAAGTTTCCAAAAAGAATCATGAAGTGGAACGTTTTCGTATTAAATAGAACCAGAGGGAGGAGCTAAATCGTACCAGCAATAGCAGTTGCTGCATTCACCCACTCATCAACCATTGCCTTCCATTCACTGCAACACACAGAACAGCGCAAAATTAGAAAGGATTGAAAGAAAAGCTGTATTTGATGATCGTAATCTTCGTTGAAGATAAAATAGCCAATATGTTTAGAAGAAAAAAAGTATATATAAATCAATGACTTCATTTACTAACAAAGATTTTAGCCGTTTCAAATTAAAGTTTCTCTAGACAACTATTTGGCAGCATGTGGCATGATAAAGCCTCATTCATCGGTTTGTCCACCTGGACTCTCATACTAAACTGGTTCACGTGGAAATGAGAACGAACCAGAAACGCGTTAACTTAACTATTTTTGGTAACACGTGGCATGATAAAGCCTGATATATCAATTTGTCCACCAGGAATCTCATACTTAAATGGTTCACATGGAAATGTGAACAATTGAAAAGCATGTTAATATCCTCCTGGAATATAGAAAAATGAACCCTAATCCATCAACATACTCCAAATAAATACCAACACATCCCGAAAAGGTGATTCTGGTTTTACGCAGAATGTGGATTCAGTAGTATCTACCGTACGCGACAAATTCGTTAGCCGACAGACAGAGAATGATGAGTAAATGAAAATTAGCAACTGAGCTATTAATGCCTTCCATCCATGCAAGAGAAATCTTACTCAATAAGCGTTCGGGAAAGTTGCCGGATCTGCTTTGACTTATGCTTCCGTATACCATTGACAGCCTTTCCAATCTCTGTTATCTGAAACAGTTGGGATAAATCCAATTAAATGTCAAATGAAGTAATTGCATTGCAGGCAATCCCTTAACAGGTTTTAAATGCATGAAACAATAAGGAATGAAATATTGAACCTTAAGTGTTTCAACAGACAGCTCCATCAATTGAAGCCTCCTCAGTGACTCAAACAGTACAGATTCAGACTGCACAGGCAAATAAAGATATATCCGGTTACAATCAAGCTTCATAATCAAAGACGTAAAATTTCTTTGTACATCAGCACCAGTGGAACAAAGTATAATGCATTCCATGCAAAATTGTTACTGGAGAAAAAAATTATCAATAACCTAACATTAGCAACAGTAAGAGGCTTGCAAAGAACAGACTTAAAATCCAAAACATGACGTTAAGGAAAAACACTCTGCATGATCTACCATCTACAATTTATGTGACAGCTCTCACAACACAATACCTTCTCACATCTAAAGGGTCTTGAAAACACAGGACTTTAAAAAAAATAAAAAAAAATAAAAATTTTTTCAAGCTGAAGCACACAAAACTTCCTGAAAAACTACAAAGAACATGTGACAAAACTATTTTGCAACCCTAAGTATCAAAAACTTAATTTCTCAACAGCGATCAATCCCAAGTCTAATCGAATCATGTTCGTTTTTTCAGTAAGAACATCAAATATCGTCTCACCCAACCCTTGTCGATAGACATGCAGGTCGAGAAGAGTTCAATTTGAGAAACAAAAAGTTTTTCAACCTCATTTAGCCGATGAAAACACTCCCAAAGAAAAGCAAACAAGATCGTAAGCATTTAGAGAGAGTTAAACCTCTTCCGCAAAGTTGTTAAGGACATCTTTGATTCTGAAAACCTCAGCGACTATGAGGTTCTTCTCCTCAATTTCGTCGGTCAATGCCTCAGCTTCGTTGTAACTAAAGTTACTAAACTGATGTAAATCTCCCCGATC
The DNA here is from genome assembly GCA_022405105.1 of Aristolochia contorta. NCBI lineage: Eukaryota > Viridiplantae > Streptophyta > Magnoliopsida > Piperales > Aristolochiaceae > Aristolochia > Aristolochia contorta. The sequence continues at coordinate 34,890,121 of CM039665.1, read as the reverse complement.
GTCTGTACTACTGTTCACTTTACTCTCTTTAGCGCCCGAACCGGCAGTCTCAACTCCACCTTGGCCACCAAAGCCACCCTTCAAATCTCGATATTCAACTTCTTCTTCAGGCACCGCCAGCTCAACCCGATCACATCCAGAACACTTTGTCAATCGGCATGAAAACAACCTTTCGGCTATCTTATCTCTGCGAAGCCGAAACTCCTGCGGGCAATCTGATGCCGCCACAATGATCGCATACTCGATCACCTCAAATATATCAGAATTCGCACCTCGGAAGTAGTTTCTCCAGTGATCAAGTCGTCCTGAATTTGCCGCCATGGCTTAGGAGGCACTGCGGTCGTCAAAAATAAGCACTCTCAGACGACGATAGAAACACAAAATTCCGATCTTTCCATTGCCTGGATAAGATTAATCGGCGTTCCTTGACAATTTAGATTAAGATGATCGATAGTGGCACCCAAAATTCTATATCGCACTGTGTATCACAGAACAGGAGCTCCGGTATGACCAAGACAAGCAAGATTAATGTCCAAGAATCCGAAAACGAAGAAGAGAGTCTTCCACGGATTGAGACCAACTCAAGCACCGAGACAGACTCCTTCTCCGGTTCTTGATGAATATTTCGCGATATTAAATGAAAAAAAAAATCCAGACTATTGAGTCGGATTTTTCAAGAATCGCACGCAACCTCAATCCGACGCCGGCAAGAAATTCCCCGAAGGTTTTGATCCAAGAAAAGCAAAATGGTTATGCCGGCGATTTGCAAACACGTAGACGTTACGAGGAAGCGTCGACCGAAAAACCGAAAATGAGCGAAAATACGGGATCTATCTCGCAGAAAGCCCAGCAAGTCTCGAATTTGGGGTAAGAATGAAAACGCAAGAAAGCCAAAAAACCATGTATTCTTCTTTTTCTCTCGTCTTTTTGTTCTTCTCCGCTGAAAAGTAATTGAACCAATGCGTATCAATACCAGCGAGAGTGAGAGAGAGAGAAAGAGAGAGAGAGAGTAGACGATAATCAGAAGAAGACCAAGTTCGTAGAGAGGGAAGAACAGAAGATACCGAAGCGGCGGTCTTTTGGCGGTTTTCAGAAACCGCTTCACAGAGTTAAAAAATGAGACGGAGAGAGGTAGAAAAGCAAGGTCACTTCTGTGGTCTTTCGTCTGTTCTTTCAATAATCAACCTCTATCTATACCTTTGTTGACTCGTCTTTGCTTTTGAGGAATTTGCAGAGAAAGAGAGGAGTTTCGGAGAAAGAGAGAGAGAAAGAGAGAGAGAGAGAAACATGCGAGAACTAGAAGGAAGAATACTATATATATTTTTTACAAAATCAAAGATTTTTCACTAACAAATAGAAAAAAAAACTGTTGTTTCCCTTTTTTTTTCATTTCCTTCTTATTTTTTGTGCATGTAAAAAGAAAAATTGGTTTTCTTTTGCTCAGCGACCCACGGCTGTTTTGGTTTTGGTTTTTAGCTCATCTTAGGTTTTGTCCGGGGTCATCATCGCCACTTTTGATCCGAACCGTCCACTTTTCGGCTTACACACAATCGGGTGCACTAAAAAGTCCCCGCCAGCCGTTAAATCGCGACAAAGGACCCCACCCAAGTGGTAGCCACTCTGACGGAGAGAGAAACGGACGGGCACGATATCCTGGGCCCCGCGAATGCATGTCACGCTGCGCGTGAGACATGAGGAGGACCGAATGAGGAAGGCAGCCGCGGAAGTAAAAGCGGGGCAAAACTGCACTTAGCACTTAGCAGCAGTCCGTTAATCTCTCATTAAATTATCTTACCGCGCGCGGGGACCACCTTAGGCTAGAATTTGTTGTCATTCGGTGATTCGCTTCTAATCCCTTCCGCATGCGGGCGCAGGGAATCGTTGCATTCGCGTGACCACCAAAATTGGTAGCTCCGACGGGGTAGCGAATGACGGGGCGGTTGTCTTTTCTGGAAGTGGAAGGCTTGGCTGTGGATAAGCGGTTTCGCTGGCCCACTTTTTATGAGGCGATTCTGCTCCCAACCCGGGTTTCATGTCCCGGGTCCGGGGTCCGGGGTCCCGGCCCGTCTGCTCCTGGTTGGGGGCCGAGTGAGGCGATATCATCACGATTCACGACAGTAGGAGCTCGATATCATGTCGCAGCACGCATAGCCACCACGTGTTGAGTTATCGAGACCGTTCGTCCTCTCGCCTATGCTCGTGCCCCGGCATCTCGTCCGTTTGTCTCCTTCTCGCGTATCCTGGAGCCATCCACCGCAGTGCTGTGCTGGCGAGGCGTTACGGGGGTAAGGAAGGGAGGCGCATGGAAAACAGGTTACAAGTCCCTAGGTACACGTTAGCCTCTGCCGCCAACCATGGGATGGGGATTCAAACAATTGGGAAATGGTGTGGCATTCAGGTCGCGCCGTCTGCGCCGTCCACTCATTTTTGCTATTTTTGAGACACGGTTATCCCTAAATATTACACTCTGTGACACTGCCTCCCAAGTCTGGAAAATTTGTCAAAAAATAAAAATGTTTTAAACTTAACGAGATCAGTATATGATTTTTCATCACTGAATGCGTTGCCCTAGTTCTCGCAATACAAGCCAAATAAGAGGGAATAAATAATAATTTTTTTTATTTTTATTTTTATTTCACCGCAACTAACATTTTATGACAATAACATCAACCCACTAACCTGACAAAGATAATGTCTATGATGCTCCCAAAGTGTGTATTAAAATATTTTATTTTAATCTTGAAAAATAAGTACCACCTTTCACAGTTATTTAAGTATAAGAGTCTCTCCAAGCTTTGATTATAGACGAAAGAATTAATTAATTCATATGGTAGGCAAAAAAAATTATTTATTTAAACTTCACAAATTAGAAATTTAAAGTAAAGTAACAACCATTTGTAGGGTTACCCATCTACAGTTTTATATACAATATTAATGCGGTGCAGTTTTATTTTTGATATTGGAATCAATTTCCTCGTCTAAAAGTTCAACTGTTATAGCTTCCGACCACGAGAATAAAATAAGTGTTGGGTAACTTTAGTAAAATTTTATATTATTTATTTGTCATTGACTTTCGTGGGATAGTTATTGATTATTTGATGTTGGATTATGACTTTTCATTGTTAAACTAGAATACGCTTTTATGTTATTTACTTACTGATTATTTGATGTTTTAGTCGTTTTTAAGCATAAATAAATGGAAGTCTAGTTAGGATTGAGTAATTACTATATAATTTTTTAGGATAATAATCACGAGGGATAAGTTCATATTTGTTAATATGTTTATAAGGTTACAGCTCAACATCGTCCGACCGTGCTTTCATCTTCTTCATGTGAATTGAGAAGATTAACGCCACATTAACTTAGCAGACAAACAAACCGCCAAAAAAAAAACTGAGGAATGGGTATGTAAAATTTGATCAATCAAGCTTGATTTAATTATAATCCAATACTGTTACTATAATAACCAGAGCTACTAATTTATTTAATACATTTAAAACAAAACGTGTTTTCATCTCAAGTCTTATTATATTATCACATTACTTGTTATTTAGGTTTTCACATGTGCCTCCCTTGGTCAAGACCGAAGCCTCATTAAATGTTTAATTCGGGAATAAACCAGAAGATATTATAATCACAGTTTAACGACTGGTAAGCAACACCAAACTCGAGGTTAACAGAATCTCCTGTTTGTGAGTTATAAGCCACGATTAGCAGTCCCACTGGAAAAAAAAAAAAAAAAAGGTCAGTTTATGAAAATGTGTAGTGTTAATGGTAATTAATTAGGGAGCAGGCTTTTGATCAAATTTGATTTCCGGTAAATCTTTCTGAAAGGGTGGGTCAATGACATCGCTCGGCAGAATCTAGGCGAGTGACACTTGGCGCTAACGCGTCCACGGCTTCGAGATTCTCTGGTTTTATGCTCGTGTCAACGCTCGCGATCAACACCTGTGCGTGTCAGGTCAAAAAAATTCATTTCATTTTCGGTCCCGACCCCTGGTATGTCCGTTGATCTTCCTGCATCAACGGCTGAGATCTAGATAATAAATGTACCGCATATATTCTTTTATCTGTGGTTTTTCAATTGTTCTGGGATAAATGCTGAGCGCTAATTAAGCATAAACTAGGAGATAATCCTCCTGAACCACGTGCCCTTTTTGAAAGGGTGATAACTGGTGGTAATAACGGGTGTTGGTTTGACCGTCGAGAATGAGACACGAACGCGTCTTGTCCAGTCGCATTGGCGCAACAACGGCGACTCTTTTTTAAGGCAAAACATGCGGCGGGGCTCCACTCGGTCCCTCCCCCAATCCAGAATCGATGCACCTTCACGATGATGCGATACGCAACAAAATACAAAAAACGTTTACAAGGTATAAATTTTGCGTGAATAGTTCTTATTATCCGTTCGTTCGATTCGGTCGCCGATTTGGATGGATTTTGTTCCTTGTAAAGATCTGGCAGCGGAATTATAATCTCGCGACGGCGAGCTTCAAGTTGTAGATTTGCAGGCATCAATAAATACGTATATAACAGAAGTATTAGGATATACTTTGGACCTCGGGGGTTTGACTTTGGAGGAATGGTTGAAGTAGCTGAACAGGGACGAGTTATTGATCTTTGACACGCGTTCACGAAAAGAAAATGCTCCCACTCGTCATAAATTCAGCGGACTCTCTAATTAATGTATTAGAGTTAGGCGTTAGGACGGCGTCCCGGTATGTGGCCCACAAAATTACCAAAATAATAATAATAATAATAAATTCGTTATAGTAATAATAATAAATTCGGGAGAAGGAAAGAAAAATGCGAAATTCCTTGTTTATCGTATTTACTGTTTTTGAAAGTGGGGTCAGCAATTAACGGTCAGTGTCGTTCACAACTCCAGAACTGGAGAAGGCGACACCGTTACTTTTGGGTAACACGGGGAACTCTGGATATGACGTGTAGGTCCCAGAGGTTGGGCCCTTCGTTCCCACGTGAATCGCGATCGGCATGTGGAACACGCCACTTACGAAGTAAGGGGAGAGAAGGAGTCAAGCATTTTGACGATCATAAAAAAAAAAAAAAAAAAAGAGGAGAATCGGACGAGCGAAGCGACCGACCGCGGCCGCTGACGCGGCGGTTACGCGTCGCGACAGGGCGAGAACGACGGTGAGGACAACGGCGTCAGCCTCTTTAACGGACGCGGCGCGCCACTCTCGTGTGCCCAGCCTGCTCCGACCGTCGGACAGAGAAGAGAGACCGGCAACGTAAAAAAGCCCGCGCCTTTTCCTTCCTTCCTTCCTACACCACACGTGTCAAAAACTTAAAATATTCACCGTTTGGGTAACGTGACGCCCTACCTTTGGAATTGGTCCCCGCCGTTACGTTGTAGTGACAGAGGATAAATTTTACTTGTTATATAATGTCATGCATCGAACCCGGTCAAGATGAGATTTTATGGAGCGGAAGAAAGGAAGGAACCATCGTGAGAAAGGGTTAGGGGTGGCTAATTTTCATTTCATTTTTGGTAAGAGTCTTCAGCTGCTTTATTAAATTACAACGACCGAGAAAAGAATATAAAGGCAAAAATCTCTATCCCAGACGACGTCTTCGGAATTAGGTTTCTCTGATTAGACAAATTAGGCTTCTAAGGGTCTGTTTGGAGTTAATGTGGACAACAAGACACCGACACCTAAATCGCATCTCCTACCGTCTCTGAAACCAAGTGTGAGAAGCGGACGGACGGTCATCCCAATCGGGCGGGACCTTTCTTCAATTTGGTGACCCCTGTCCTGTCGTCTATTTAAGCGTCTAAACGCTTTAATTTCTACTCACAGACAAACACGACCACATTTCTGGTTTTGCTCAACTTACAGTACCGATTTGCCACGCGACTGAGTTTCAGCCTCCCGAGGCCTGGGTTAGAGCAAGAGGGTGCCAGATTCGGTTGTTTTTTCTTGTACGTATTTCTCGCAATTATTTGTTGATACGTAGGAGGAGGAGCCTGGGAGGGCTCGTAAAGTAAAGAATGAGACCAAATGGGAGCACATCCAGCTTAACCAATCAATCTTCACTGAAGCTGTGATAGAGAGATCAATGGCGGTCGTCAACCAGTCTTCATTGACGTGATCTCGGGCGCAGTCAAACAAAACGCCGCCAGCCAAAAGTTTTAAAAAAAGAACAGAGAAAACAAAAGACAATGACCCTTGTAGCTAAGCCATGCAAGAACCTCACAGAGGTTGAATTTACGTACAAAAGAAGACTCCATGATTCACAGCTTCCCGCACGGTGCCGTCATGTGGGTTGCGATTGGCTCTCACAAGCTCATCATGACACGCAGGTCCTCCACGCTGATCTGCTTCTCTTCTTTGCTACCTCCCTTCCCCTCGAAAGCACCCTTTGCAAGATTCTTCTTCTTCTCCTGCAATTTCAAAACCCTCTCCTCGATGCTATCCTTAACTACCATCCTCGTCACCACGACTTCCTCCGTTTGGCCGATCCTGTGTACGCGGTCCATTGCCTGTTCCTCCACCGCAGGGTTCCACCATGGCTCCACCAAGTACAACCTTGAAGCTGCTGTTAGGTTGATACCGGCACCGGCAGCCTTGAGACTCGCCAACAGCACCTTTGGTGCATGCTCCCCGTTTTCTCCAAACTCTTTTATCACTTGAGCCCTCTTCTTTGCATTCATCGATCCATCCAACCGAAGGGTCACAAAACCAGCTGCCCTCAGTGGTTCTTCCAGCAGGATCAACATCTTTCTAAACTGAGAAAATATCACTGACTTTGTCTGTGGGTTTTCTTCTCTTGATGCAATGAGAAGCTTCAGCAGGGCAGAGACTTTTGATGAGGTCTTTGGGGAAGGAACTGTCAGCTTACTGTCATCCTGAGGCTGTGGCGGAGCCAAAAAGAGATCGGACATGGACAGGGAATGACGACAAATGGGGCACCGCGGATTCATGTTTTTGAGGGTTTTCATTATACAGGTTTGGCAGAAGATGTGTGCACAACAAGTGATCACAGTTTCAGTGGGTTGACAGAGACAAATTGGGCAATCAAAGTCATCCCCATCTTGTAGGATGGATACCATCTTTAACAGAAGCTCAGGGTTGTTGGACACATCTGCACAACACATTTTTTGTAGTTAACGGGCTCGCACACAATGTAACAGAAAATAATGTAGAAAACATGAAAAAGCAAAAGGACCGCACAAACAAGCTAAGGAAGCCAAAATTAGGACTGTCCATGACTAAAGACTCAATCTGTCAAGGCAAACCTATACCTAAGCTGATAATTAAGCATTTCCCTACCCTTTTATATCGATTAGTGGTCCTACTGGTACCAACCAAGAAAGGAGTTGGGTTTGTAGACTCATTCATTTGAAAAAATTTATATGCACTCTAGATACACATTACACGCCCTGTAGGTATATACACCGTTTAGGTGTAAAGACACATACTTTTTTGTTTTTTTTTTTTTTTTTTTTTTGAAAATTGGTGTTGCTTTCATTCATTCCAAGAAAAATACGCACAGCTTGACTGGGCAAATTGAATACAAGACAGCTAGGGGGTCCAAACGACAAGATGTTGCTTAGATGCCCCTTGCTCTGCTAAAAAAATCAGCTCTCCCATCAGTAATCCTAATTACATGATTCCATGCAGCATACACTTGCAAATACATAACAAGAAGGCTCAAGACAAGAAGATCTACACAAGCACTCTGACCATGACCCTTCAAGGTTATGTATTAAGCAACATTTGCTAAGAAGTTTTAAACAGGTCTTTATATAGCTGATAAAAGCAAAATCAGAACATGCGCATTGAACCCAAAATAACTATGAGATCTCACTTAGTCAAATGCAAACACAACTTTAACTATTAGATGTCATAATATCAAATATAGATATCATCATTCTTATAAAATCACGATATATGCTCAAGTGAAATGCAGGGAAGATTTCAAAATACAAATTAAATACCTTCAAGAGTTGTTTGGGGAAATAAACCCTTAATATCTGGCAATAATGCCACATCGTTACAAATCTGACGAAGACGTATAATGAGGTGAAGTATGGTTGAAAAGTTTCGCAGCACACTTTGACGATGGATATACTCCTTAACAGTTTGCTTTGCTTCGGATTCCATAATGTCATACTGCTCACGTTCTCCAGCTGATAGTTCCACGAAACAAGTTTGCACAACTTTAGGTGGCAAACCCACCAGGCTACTGCTGTCCTTCATTCTCCGCAGAGAAATAGTCGCCATTAGAACCTGATTGAACAAATTGGTAAGCCTCACAGCCAAAAGCAGGGAAATGCGGGTAATAAGAGAATAAAGATCAAAGGATGAAGATATGGGAAAAGGAGGGAAGAAAGAGTGGGTAGATTAAGAGATTAAGACTTGAGAGAAAACGAGGCCGCAACTGGAAGCAGACATGCTTAGGGCTCAAGCTTAAGCCCTAATCCTCTTTTATACTACAATTTAGCAAATACAGTAAAAGTACAAGAATGCCCTTTTTTCTTAAGTTATAAGTGGAAAAACGCATATTTACAATAACACTAATAAGCATCCTAACAGAGAGAAGAGCGAAATCCAACAAAATTGAGAAGTGAAACAACCAAAATGCCATTTAAGACTCCATTATTCAACAAAAGCAAAAACTAATACAATCAATTATAGCCATCCAAACAAAGAAGAGTTGTATTTTATCGTATTATGAGAAAAGTGGGAGGGATTCGACTTGAAAGATAATACTAGAAGACATATTGTTCACAGGCTATTTGAAAATGATTTTCAACAAAAGCTTCTATGGGATTTTGGTCCAACAAAAGAAAAGAACTGCCTGACTGAAAGATTTAATTCCGGTAATCAAAGGGCTCCAAGTTTCCTTCAATGTAGCCTCTTAAAGGAGGAATTGCAGCTGGAGAACTCCTATTTGGAAAATAATTTTCATGATGGAGATTTCGAGTCATCTACAAAAGCCAAGATGGGCTCAAGCTCAGCAGAATAATAACACTACACTATCAAGAAGTAAATAACAGTATTACAAATAGCTCTGACTTCTCAAAGGAGGAAGTGCAATTAAAGATCTCGTAGACAAATACCATCTAACAAATCTCGAGATCTGAAGCCTACGGTGAAAATGGCCTCACCTACAAGTAATTTCCGGTCGATTACTATGAATTCCTTTCTCTCTTTTTCTCTGTAATCAATTAACCATTAATGGAAAATACGTAGTCTTATCAAATCATCAATGTTCTATATTGACAGCTAGTTGCAGCTCCACATTAATTAAAACTATATCTCCCTTGGGTCAGCCACATACTTTGCTTTAGCTTGACTAGAAAAATTCTTCAAGGCCATTGTTCTAGCTCATTACCCCCACCGTGCTCATGCACCAGGCTTTGAGTTAATCAATTATCAAAGGAAACAAACTTTCATGAAGAAACTGAAATTTCTCTCTAATTCATACCTTCCGCATAATTTCCCCCGTTAGACGTCTTTATATTATAATCAAGTAATCTATAAAGAAGACAAGTGTTCCTCAATCCAGCCAAACAAAGCTTACTTTGGTGCAATTTGTCCAACATATTAAAGAATACTGCAAATATTTTTGTTAGAAATTTTAGATTTTTCCATTCCTTCCCAATCTGCTGAAAAAATCCCCTCATAGAAGATACATCCAAGGGCATAACTAGCTGGCATATGCCAAGGTTTTCAAGGCTCAGCAATTTCTTATTCATAGTAGTCACTAAGTCTATATTAATGAAAACAACCTAAAAAAATTCATCAAAATTAATTTCTTTTAAAGCATAGCTTGGAACTCAATTGCATTCTAGTCAACATGAATGTATTATAAGTCATATCACCGTGCATAAGTTACTACATACCTGCAAACGTGTCAGTCCACTGGCTTTTCCTTGATCTAGAGGGCGTTGCACTAAACTCTGCCAGTAGCTTTTGATTGAAAATGGCTGAAACCTCAAAAAGGCCATCAGTGAGAACAAATCAAATGAGCCATTTTGAATTGGGGTTCCAGTCACTGCCCACCTCCTTTTAGCCTTCAAATTAATAACAGCTTCACTCTGCTTTGTTCTCACATTTTTTATGACATGGGCCTCATCCAGTATAACTCTCAACCATTCAATGTCATTGATCGGTGACTCTGACCATTCCAATTCAGAAGCCAAAGTATTGTAAGTAGTCAGTACGATGTCATATTTCCTTAGCTCTTCTGCACTGCTTGTTCGCTCACCATAGTACAAGTAAACTTTGAAGCTGCCACGTTTAGTGTGCTCTTCTAGCTGCATAGTCCATGTTGAAAATACGGAGAGAGGACATACTATTAAGGTTGACTTTGGCTCCAATCCGTTATGGTGCTCATCTCCCTTCGCTCCATCATTTAACTTACGTTTTTTCTTTGAAACACCCGTTCTTTTTCCTTTTTTTGATGTCCTAGTCCTCTTACCCGCAGAGACAGATGAATTCTCTTCATCTTCTTCCACATTGTCAAGATTCTCGTCCGATATATATCTATTTGTTGCAATGAGAGAAATCATCGTGAGAGTCTTACCCAAACCCATATCGTCCGCAAAAATACCACCCCGCAGTGGTTCAGGCCTTTCGTTTGTTTGATAGTTCGTCAAAACATTTGCAAATACTGTGTCTTTTTCTTCCCAGAAAGGAGGCAATTCGGCCGAATTTTCCCTATATATTAACCAACCCAACGCTTCTTTCTGGTGCAAAAAGAGCTCCGATTTAACAATATCATTTGGCGGCTCCGCAATTCTGACCTTGCCGTTCTTGTGACTGCTTGTCTCCAACGCCGTAAATATCTTGTCGATGCTACGATTTTTCTTGTCTGGGATCTTTTCCTTGACGATGACGGCATCGGAAAGGGCAAACGCATGATCAACCTCAGATATGAGTTCCAGCCCACCGGAGGATACGACAGCGCGAACAGTGGGCATTTCTTCAGGTGACGCAAAAATATGAATTTGACAAGGAAGCCTGAACGGGTTTTTGTTCTGAGGAGGTTTGGGTACGATACCTTCTATGACAATGAGACTGGAGTCGATAAGAGGGGCTAGTACTGCAGCAGCAGAGCGCTCAATGTGGCCGACCTGGACTGTGCGCATATTGAGCACCTTAATGGCATTGGGGTCATACGGGTTGAGCGGCTCGCGAACAAGGGCGACCATTTCTCGGCCGCTAATCCTTCCAGAATAATACTTGAGCCCCACAATGTTTACGATCACGAAGCCGACCAAGCAAGTCTCCGACGGAGTCGAAGAAGGTGAAGGAGACGAAGGGCCTTCCATCCCAGGCCCTGTCTTAGCTAGTCCCAGCCCGATTTACGACTTCCGCAACTACTAAAGAAGACACGGTCATTTACCCTGTCGAAGAAATCGAGGCCAAAATCCCCTGGGAGAGATGGTCGGAGAAGTTAAAACTTAAAAGCCGTCGGGATCAGAGAGAGGAACACAGGTGCGATGGCGCTCAAGAAGGGATTTTTTCTCCGGGCTTGTTCTTCCTCCCAAATTCAGTCCAAGGAGTGACACGTCCTGATTCCTCTTCTCTTTCGAAAATTGAAAAGAAGAAGACGCGGTTGTCTAGGAGTTGCCTACTTGCCTTGCAGGAAATCAAACAGGGAGCCGTGAAATAACTCGAATTTCAAATCATCAACTTGCTTCAACCCGGGCCCCTTGTACTACTGAGAGCCGTCACGCGCGGTTCTGTGTTAACTTACTACCCATTTTTTTTCGTGGGCCTATCTAAACCCCACTTAGGCCAAAATTTCGGTTAAGCTTTGACAAGTGGGACCCCAAAAATAAACATGATTTATTATTTAAAAAAATTAATTATCATTAATAATTCACTATATAACGGGGGAATCCAAAGGAAAATCTTCAATCATCATAATATTAAATGTTTTTAATTTAACATATTTTATTTTAATTATATTACCATTTATATAAACTCGTGCTCAAGATATATGGACTGGGCCAATGGTTCGGTCAAAGACTCAGCGTAAATGAAACACCCAGCAAAATATTCATCTGAAACAAAAGATATAATCATAGATTACATAAATAAATAAATAAATAAATAAAAGCTTAACTTAGGCCATCAAGTTCCAGAATTATATATTAAGAAGGGCGGCCTAATTAAAAATTACTCTAATAAACCCAATATGTATGTGTTCGATTTTCCGATGCATAATCACTGATCTTTTCCAACACCTGAGAGCTCCCGCCATTTTCCGCGAAGATGGGAGAGCAATTTCTCTCTGGGCGGGAGGCATTCTTTGACAACAGGAATGTCAAGGAAGTCCAGGAACCATTGTTTCAGAGCAGGAGCTTCGTTTTCATCAATTATTTTCGTGCCGAAGATTTCTTCCATGATGGGAATCCAGTACGCAATCCAACCGACAGCTACGTCCACAAAGCCGACGCTATCGCCTCCAAAGAACTTCTTCCCTTGGAGCCCCTGTTCCAGCGTTCTCAGAGTCTCTCGAGCTTCTCTAACTGCTTCCTCCACTTCTTCCTCAGTCTTGCAGAAGATTCCCACAAGCACTGTCCAGACCTGAGAAAAGGATCATGTACTGGAAGTACTAGATTTTGATGGGCTACTGAGAAAAGGAAAGCATCAATTCGTCGTCCCGCGTACCTTATCATCTGCGAATTTTGCCCAGAAGCGTGCTCTGGCTCTCTGGTAAGGATCTTCGGGCAATAATTTGTGTTCTTCGGTGATCTCATCGAGGTACTCGAGGATGATGAGAGACTCGACGATGGGTTTCTCTCCGTGCACGAGTATAGGGATCTGCTTGTGAATTGGATTATACTTCACAATCCGATCAGCTTCATCTCATGATCCGTTGCCATATGCACACTACCTTCTGCCCGCTCTCCCGGCGATCGAGCTTCTCGTTTCTAATTTATTGCCGATGAGCTGCTTCTTCCTTTTGTCTTCTGGAAGTGATCAATTTGCTTTCTTATAAGCAGAGCAGGGTGGAAAGCACCAGCTAAAAAATTCCAGTTTCGCAATAGAAAAATTCAAGAACATGGAATCGCTTGGGAGAAAAATTCAAGCCGCCGGACTACCAGTGGAAAGTCAATTACCCCATTGACGTGTCTAATTCCGATGAGTTGCTTCGACCTTTTGTCTTCTGGAACTGATCAATTTGCTTTCTTATGAGCAGGGGCGGAAAGCTTCAGCTAAAAAATTCCAGTTTCGCAATTAAAAAATTCAAGAACACGGACCATTGCATTGACTGATCGCTTGGGGATCGACGAAGCCGCCAGACTACCAATGGAAAGTTAATTACTCCATTGACGTGTCTAATTGATATGTTCATTATCGCAGGATCCACCTGAGCTTCGGAAATCGTAAATTGGACCGAGCAAACAGAGGAAGCAAAATACGAATCGGATACATTATGTGTTCGTGCACAACGTCTATTGGATATATCATAAAAGGGTCAAGGTCATCCAAAGATTGAAAGAGAAATCTTTCTTATTTTCATTAGTTTATGTTGCTCTCAGTCACAGATCAGATAATGGCGGTTCATATATGCCAAACATTTCTGGGTCGATACATTGCTCCAATCTCTTTCAAGAACTAAACTAGAAAATGACCCATTTACATCTAAACTGGTTTGATTCGGCTATCAAACCGTAGCCGGAGGCGAAGTAGTCCATTACGATCATTTCTGAGATGGGATAATCACTGCTTATTTTCCCCCGGACAGGCTTTTTCCGCGAAGGTCTTGAAGATGAGAGAGCAATTTCTCTCTTGGAGGGAGGCTCTCTTTCACCACAGGAAGATCGAGGAACTCCCAGAACCATTTCTTCAGTGCGGGAGTTTCGTTTTCATCGATTATTTTCAGGCCTAGGATTTCTTCCATGATCGGAACCCAGTATGCGAACCAACCGGCAGCTATGTCAACGAATCCAACACTATCACCTCCAAAGAATTTCTTTCCTCCAAGAGCTTGTTCTAGTGTTCTCAGTCTCTCTCCAGCTTCTGTAAGAGCTTCCTCCAGTGCTTCCCCAAGTTTGGAGAAAGTTCCCACAAGTGCCGGCGAGACCTGCAACAGAAAAATAAGCATATTAATTCTCTGCCTTAATATATCATACTGAAAACCATTGATATACCTTATCATCTACGAAATTAGCCCAAAAGCGTGCTCTGGCTCTCTCGTAAGGATCTTCAGGCAATAATTTGTTCTCTGTACTAATTTCATCGAGGTACTCGAGGATAATAAGGGACTCAGATATGGGTTTCCCGGCGTGCACCAGCACAGGTATCTGCTTGTGGATTGGATTATACTTCATGATCAAAGGGCTCGTTCTGGGTTCAATCTCCTCTATGTACTCGTATTCGATTCCTTTCAGTTTCAGAGACCACTCTATTCTGAGAGCCAGCGGGGATGGCCAGTATCCGATCAGCTTCGTCTCGTCCGTCGTCATCTTCTTTCTGAGCGCCAAAAGGTGTACTCGTTTCAACGCTTTGCCTCTGCGTTTCGTTTCTGGAAACTATCAAATGGCTTATAAGCAGTGCTGATGAATTACTGATAGAAGAAAAAAAAGAAGCAGCGCCTTCGTGGAAACTGTAGAGTCGGATAGCTCTTAATTGTACCAACAAGGGTAGTCTTCTAGATGCCTTTGAAAAATCCGGCTATGTCGCCGGCTAGGCTCCCTGACTTTTCAAAGTTGCACCGTGAATATGCACATCCCTGCTTTTTCGTTTTCAAATGAGATGTTAGACAAACGTGTTCGTGTTCAAAGACATCTTGGTGATTGAGAACGGTGAGACTTGACTGAGAAGAACGTTCAACAGTTTTCCCGGTTATTTGTTTTCCAATAACCACGTTAAATAATGTCGAGAATTATTTCTCACTACACTTTGAAGTTGGTAAACTACAGTATCTGTATCCAGCAGCAGGATACAAGATCAGAAACATCCATAATCCCAGTATCTGTGGCCATTGAATGTCTGACTTCAAAATTTGTGCCCCAAATGCAAAGAAAACAACAAAGACATCAAATATACAAAGATCTGATGACGCCCTTCCACTACCTCTATAGAGCCTACTTCTTTTCAGTCTTGGAATCGTCCACAGTTGGCTTGGGAACAGGTTGAATCCTTACATATGGATTCCGTGTCAATGTTTCTCCTCTTAAAGCAGCCACATATCGGTCATTCGTGTTCTCTTTTCTCTGTAGTTCTCCAAGAAATTCAGCAAGCCTTTCTTGATTAACTTTACCCATCATCTGTTACACACATTCAGGTATTGTCAAGGAAGTATAAAGGATTTTGATAATCACATCTAATACACTTAACTGCCTCCAAAACACAGTAAAAGAATCGGTTCTGCAAATTCTTCACCCTCATTCAACTTTCACACAATGCTTCTCCAACAAGGAAATCAGAAAAAATAACTTGGAATGATTGAGTTGCACACCAGAAAGAAAAACAAAATAAGCATTGAACACGTGTCTTGCATTTGTCCAGTGTTGGAACAATACTTAGTCTTTCTTCTTGATGTTAAGGATTTTAAGAAACCCTTTTTTTGGTCAGTGCAAAAGGGTTTTGGGTAACTTCATGCTGCTGTTGGTCTCAACACATGAAGAGTACGGCAGCTCACTTTTTTTCTTTTTTAAGAAAAGTTCATTTTGCCGATCATTGCGATACTGTTCTTAACAGCAGATTGTCAAAAGTAATGTAACTGGGAGATAAGTGCACTTTAATAATGTCTGTAAACTATATAACAATAAGAACCCTTAACAAAAAAGCGCAAACTTGTTGTAAAAAATGTAAAAAGTAAAATCCTTTTTGTGAACTTGAGCATAGCTCAGTGATCACATGGGTGGGTTTGTAATAGGAGGTCTTGGGTCCAAGTCTCCTTAGGGGTATGGGAATTGGAGTAAAAGAAAACGCTTTCCTCCAAAAAAAAAAAAGTCTTTTTTGAAAACTTGAAACAAGAACACTCTTTGACATAATGAGGCAGTTTGCTTATGATTAATGGTAGAGTGAGGCAAAAAGAAGAGCATTAGATGTCAGAAACATACAAGAAATGTTTAGAAAATGAATAAGTCATGCAACAAAGTAAAGCATATGTAAAAGACAATTCATCCACAGAGCTTTCTCCAAGTCACCCATAGGCAAATCTAACTGTTTCAACCATCTAAGGAGCTTTTCTAGCTAAATCATTAGCAGGTGCCTGTTGAACAGCCAAGGCGTCTCCGTCAGGCTTTCCTTCAATACCTTCATTTCAAGTTTGACATACTAGTCTCCACTACAGCAGACAAACATTTATGTTATGAGCTAAATCTTCTTCCCTACCTTCACTCATGAACCTCAACCTACACATGAGACAACTCCCATGGACTTCTTTAAATTAAAATTACAGCTCATAGATTCAAAAGCTAGTAGCCAATTTGAAATATTTTGCCTCCATTTTTTTAGTTTTCTATTTTCGTATTCCTAGGTCCGTTATGCCAAACATATAACAAGAAGTGTTTATTGATTTTTTTGAAAAATGGTGATTACTGTATTGCTTTAAGAGCAATAGTAACGGGAATGAATACAGAATAGACGCTTAAATACACACCATAAGCTTTCTAAATAGTAACTGCTGAAGCATTTTGGTCAAACAGCTGATCAATTGTGTAAGCTCATAGTGAAAGGATGGGTATATGCGACCCAAAATACCACAAATATCATATGTAGGCTTTTTCTCTCCTCATAACATTTTACTATAAGATGTCTAAGGGAAAAAATTGCACAAATTTATTTATCTGGACTAGATATCAACTGAGTCCACATATCTTGGTAATGTTCCCACGCTCTTTTCTGGCTAACTTTGGAGGTCTCCTTTCATCCTGGATATGAGAATCACATTTTTTCTCCCTCTCCTCACAGTAAGTGCCTATTTTTTTCACAGCCTACTCTGTATATAAGTAATTCAAGAGTGTACAAATTCCTAAAAACTCCAGATAAGGAGCCTTGTTATCTGAGCCAAATCATTGTTCGGATCTACAGAAGTCCTATTGGACTCCAGGCCTTAAGTGCTGACAAAACCTCAAGAGCCAAAAAGAAGAAAATAACAATGGGGTTTCCATTTCCATCAGCACATATGTGATCATGTACCAAGAGCCATAACACAGCATGCTCCATGAATTTGTCAAGGGCCAAGGGATTCTTTCCTCTAAGCTCTATAACTCGGTAACTAGAACACAAGCTTTAAAACACACAAAAAAAAAAGTGCAGTTCAGCATCAAAAGGGCAGGTCGTGAGTTTCAAATCAGTGACTCGAAAGGGAAGGACGTGCATATATCTTAAACCAATCACATAACCAAACCAATAACCACCTCGGGTAATTTTCCTTTGAAAAAAACAAAACAAGAACAAAAATAAAACCACCTAGGGCAATATCAACTACTGCTAAATTTAGAAATCATAAAGTAAATAAGAAACCAAACACTCTTACAAGTATCAATATGTCACGCGCAAACAGATCATCTCACGATAGCCTAGCCGATGGGAAGAAAATCAGTCGCTTGCAAAGACAGAGAAGGAAAGGAAAGGGGTACCAGGGATTCAGGTCTGGCATTTTTGCGGAGCTGGGCCTCGAGCTGCTCGTTGCGAGTGTTGGTCAGCTGCATAACGCCGTAGCCGATGACGCCCGGAACGACGCCACACAGCATCGCGAAGGTGACGAAGAAAGGCTTCGAGTCCCTGGTCCTCCGTACCAGCCATCTCCACGCTTCGCTCTTGTCCCACAAGATCGACATCTCGCTGCTTCTCCTTCGAGGCTCCCCGCTTCGATTTCAATCATTTCCATGGCGGCTATTCGTGGCCCGCTATTCAGGCGGTCTCCCTATTCGGGTCCACCCGAAGCCACGTACCCATCAACCAGTTACGCTAATGGGCTGAAAAACATTGCTCGTCCACTGGACCCGTCCAGTATAAATAAAGCCCAAAAAATAACGAAGAATCATAATTCGTCTTGAGTTGACGACCATAGGTTAAGATAAAAAAATATAATAATAATAATAATAATAATGAAAGATGACCACTGGGTTGATGCTTATCCCATTATGCCATCCTTATTCCAAGACACGCTTATCCCTAAGTGGGTCCGCGTGGCTTCCTCTCTGGACTGCTATTAGTGGTAACTAATCACATCACTAAAAGCAGACAGACACCTAACCATGGTTCATGACCCCGACACGCGAGCCAGGAGTCCACCCTTGCGGCCGGGGTGGGTCTCTCTCTGACCACAA
Source organism: Aristolochia contorta (assembly GCA_022405105.1). NCBI lineage: Eukaryota > Viridiplantae > Streptophyta > Magnoliopsida > Piperales > Aristolochiaceae > Aristolochia > Aristolochia contorta. The sequence continues at coordinate 34,871,847 of CM039665.1, read as the reverse complement.
TCATACAAAGAGGCCAATCATACGAGCCATGACCACCACAATTCAATCCCTCCCACCCTGTTAGGCCGACCGGAGGACAACCTTTTTCAGGCTTTCATTTTTGCCGGCACTAAGCCAGAAAAAAACACACCTCCGTTGAGGCCGAGCTGAAATAATAACAGACACTTAGCACTAAGACTATTGAACCTGGAGGATGGTTGTGGGAGCCTGATACAAGGACTTAGTACCTATTTCATGCAATAATGTTGACATCACACCAATCCAGGGGACTCAATAATGACGAGTTTCTTAATCTTGATTAATTAGTGTAGCTTCCACTCATTGTAAAAGTGCTCCTTAAGATTTGGGAGATCGAATCGAAATAAATCGAGTTAAACAAGAGATTCCATCGCGGAGGCCAGCTTCCAACAACCCCACCGCCCGCCATCCTTTTGATGTTCGATCTTCAAAGTGCTTTTCCACTCTAGAACCGGTTTTAATTAATCCCTGTTCTTGTGTGTTTGGACAAAACCAAAAGGATTAGTGGAAGATAATATTGTTTTTAATCTTAATGTAGGGGAGTGGGGGGGAAATCTTGTTCCCCAATCTCCTCCTACTTACTTCCCCCACAAAAGGTGGTTTCTACATTCGGTAGTAATTCAATTATTACGGAGCAATATAGGTACATCCTATCCTTTATTAATATTAAAATTTGCGAGTAATTTTTATTACCCATCTTTGATTTGAATTAATTTTGAATATGATTCTCAGCATTGTTGTCCCTAATGGTGGTCACCTCCCAAGAAAAGCATGGCAAAAAGCGACCACGGACCGACCATAATCGTTTGCGCGATTTCTTCATCAATTTTCACCCAATCAAACTCGGTCATCTCCTTCTAATGTATTTTAGTCGTCTCTCTTTCTCTCTCTCTCTCTCTCTCTCTGTTTTGTAATCAATCAGGAGCCACTGAATCTCGTCCGTTGGTCTTTAATTTAGTCCACTGTTGCAGAGGCACAGCAGATATATGAAGAGGAGAAACGGCGACCACATAAATATTCAGTTCCGAGACCACTAAATCTAGATCACATGGAGCCACTTTTATATTCTTTTTCTCCCACTTCACAGATTGCGTTCTTTATAGTTTATACAATAATAAATGGCATAGAGAAACTAGTTGGGGTTTGGCGTACGAATCTCATAACAGTGATTGTACTTGTGCATTGTATTTGGGTCACGGAGGGGGCCGCCATGGTACATTGAATGTACTCGGCGCACTCTGGTGGAGTTTGGTGGACATCATCAATGTGTTCACAGGCGATAGAGGAGAATGCGAGATAGATTTTTTTATAGATCACGTTGTCTTAGAGTTTTAAGTTACGTACAAATGACAAATGACTGTTGGTGATGATTGGGTGAAACTTCATCTTAGGGGGAAGAAGATCAGATAATTTGATTCGAAAGGAATTACAGGAGGCTTGGAATTTACAGGCTTCTGTGAACTGAGGTGCTCTGTTATTCCTGCGCGCGTAAGAGGGGGAGAAAATGGCGGAGGGCATGTTCGTCCAGAGGTCCAAATGAAGAGAACGGACAGTACAGGAGAAAAAGGGGGGTTGGGGAAAGTGACGAGGAGCATTGGGAATTGGCGATTGGTGCAATTGGAAGTTTGGAACCTACCCTTCATTGGGAGTGTCTCCTCATCCTTAGTTAAAAGCGTGCACACACACGCAGCAGGGTCAGAGAGACAAAAGTGCGGCGGTGCCTGGTGATGGGTGGTGGATGCAGGGGCGGTGGGTTTTCTCTGGTTGGCCGACTTTTCGGTAAAAAAAACGGTCAGGGAGGTTGTTTGCGTGGTAGTTAGGAGTTAGGACAGGTTAGGCAGGTGGGAGTTTCTTCTTGGGCGCCATATGATCCGTTCCAGGACCCCGTAAAAGTCTGTCAAAGTAACATCTGGAAACCAGTCGTCTGGTTTTCGTTTTATTCATCTCTCCTTGCTCTCTCTCCAGGTTCGTATTTTTTTTTCCTGGGTTTTGAGCTGCTGTCGTCAACGAAGAGGGAGAGGTGGGTTGGTGGAGGATTTGGTTGGTTGGGATGAAGATCTGGCTAAGGTTGAACTGAAGAGTGGATCCCACTCCTCGTTCATCTTCGTTTTCTTCGTCTTCCAGTCATCACATTTTCCTCCACTGCAATCGTCCCTAAGAGAAAAAGAAAAAAGGCTTTGGCGTTTGTTGTACCTAATTCAGGCGTCCTCCCCTACCCAAATCGGGTTTCTTCTTTCTTTCTTCTTTTTTTTTTAACAGGTATCCTTGTTGTCCCCATACAAATTCTGAGAATTTAGGACATGGGTCTGTGAGATCTCAACAGTGTCGGAGACGCCCATCATCCGGAAGAGATCTGGAATCTCCTTTACCTTGTTGATTTGGGAAAAAAAAAAGAGGATAGAAATCCCATCTGTCGAATCCCCTTCTGATCGACAGCTGGCTTGTTTGTCGGTACGATCCTTGCTATGGTGCATAATAATTCACTGTATGTGGATGCCAGCAGAAGAAAAGACTCCGGTGTTCTACCGTGAAGCTGAAATTTTAAAATCCAACGATCACCAACCCAAACCCCCCGGTGCTCCGGAGTGTCTAAAAATACTCCTCTTTCGATAAGCTGAAAGAAGATCAGCGCGGCGAAGCCCACAGGTCCCACTTAGTGGGCTTCGTCGCAGAGGCAAACCCCTCTTCCACCTCATTTATTCCCCTTCGGGATCTTCTGTATATCAGGATCAATTTTTTTTTCGTGCAAGTTTTATCCCCATTGCTTTCACGCAATTGGGTGATATATTGTGAGAGTTGTCTTTAACCTTTACGCCAAACCAGAATAGAATCTCCCTTATCTGATGCTTTTCCTCCTCATATCTTGCCTTTCCTTCTTCCTCCTTTCCAAGTCTCTCTCCCTTCCACCCCTTCCCTCATGGGCAAATGAGATGAGACTGTTGTCACTTCTCTTCTGGCAAGAACTGGTTTCGTTGCTGCTGCACTGGGTGAAGAACAGTGGTCTTATTGTCAGTGACTTTAAACGCTTGGCAGCTTCATCCGCCATGTCTTTGAGAAGAAAGAGCTTTGCCAGAGTAGAAAGTGTTGAGGAGGATCAATTGTCTATATTAGATTTGCCTGACTTGGCATTGGAAAGCATACTTGGAAGGCTTTCCCCTGAAGGCCTGTGCACTATGGCTAGGGTATGCACATCTTTGAGAGATAGGTGTAGGAGTAATCATCCGTGGGAGAGACATATGAAAGAAAAGTGGGGGAGAGTGATTGGTCCAGCTGCTCAGAGAGAATGGCAGTGGTTTATTGCATCAAGGAAGGATGTAGGTGGGCCAGATGCGAGCAAGCCCAAAGGCTTGTCCTTGGGGTCTCTCTCTTGTGTCTGGCCCCTCTCCTGGATCAGATCTAAGATCGCACCTGCTAGCAAGCCTTGCTGTTCTCTGCCTGTTGACTCAATCATGTACTGCTACCTCTCTCTTGAGAGTGGCAAGTTCTGGTTTCCAGCTCAGGTCTACAACCGGGAGGTATCTAATTCTGTTTGCTTATGAAATTCCCTTTATTTAGTATCTGTTCTTTTTATTGATATTACAAAATAGTTGCTCTTTTAGTACCATATACATATTTTGGCGCTTTCATGGCGGGTTTCCTAGTATATGTCAAAAGATTTCGATCAGAGTTGCTGCTTTATCTGTCCATGAGATTTATAAAATTTAAGAAGAATTTGGCAAGTCTATTTTTTTGAAAAAAACGAGTTGGCAACAGTCTTTTGAGTGTCATTTGTGCTTCGATTTTTGGGAGCTAGCTGGAGTTGCCTAAGTTTAACACTTTGGAGTATTTTCGTTGGTGAGTTTCATTATAGCTGAAATTGGCTTTTATCAAGTTACCTAAACCAGTAGTTTGCACGTGCCAAGAAGTTTTCCTAATGAAGGCAACGCTCTTTTCCTTCTTGATTTTGAACTAATTATTGGAATTTTCTGCCTTTCTGCAGCATGGACATGTTGGATTTATGCTTTCATGCTATGATGCTGAACTAAGTTACAATTCCCGCACTGATACCTTTCATGCAAGGTATGCTTCAAATCATCTCTTCTAACAACTGCATATCTGGAAACAAGGAAAAATCTCTAATGAAATTCTACGAACTCTGTTCTGACATTTTCTTTTCTTTTTCAAGAAGAAAAAAAAGGGTTTTTTTTTGCGAAATTTAAATGTTTTTGATCATTAACTGTATAGCGTAGTGATGGTTGAGGTTGTGAGGATAGTTGTGACTTGTGATTGCTGTGGTGCTCCTTAAAGCAACTTTCATTTATTTTTATTGAAAATTAAATCATATACGTCCCTGTTATATTATCCACTAAAACTTAGAAAAAATGGAGAGAGAGATTGCAAAAGGTTATTTACTTCATTTCTCTCTCTGAGGATTGCTCCTGCTATACAGATACCCACCTCACGGACGCAGGACCATGGTGATAGAAGAAGGGGTGCAGTGGGAGAGACTAAGGGCCCCGCCTGTTGATACCCCTGCTCACGATCTTCATGTCTCAGACTGTTTAAATGATTTACGCCCTGGCGACCACATTGAGATTCAGTGGCGAAGAAATAAAGAGTTTCCTTACGGTGTGTGATTTCCCCTTCATAACTTCTAGTTCACTTGAGTTAACTTCTATGTTCTTTGTATATTGTTTTTGGAGTCACACTCCTGGAATGCATATTGGACAAATAAAGTTGGGTTCACAGCATTTACTTTTGTTGCTTGCCCATTTCGTTGTGCAATAAAGTCTGAGTTTTTGGTGGCCAACATGTTTTCCAGGTTGGTGGTATGGTGTAGTTGGTCATCTGGAACCCTGTGATGGAAATGTGCACTTTTGTCAATGCCATGACAGTGGTAAGAACGTTAATAGTTCTGTTGCTTCACTCCCTCTCTTTCAACTATCTATTTATCAAGCCTTTTATGCCAATACTTTACCTTGACAAGGTGTAGGTGCTTCAGACACAGATAGTGTACGTATGCATACTCCAGATTCAGAACCCCATTAGCTTAGAATGCTCAGTAATATGGTAGTTTTGGGGGTTCCTTTGAAACTACTAATGATGATTTTAGCAGACATTCTACTGTCAATTGCGATACTTGATAATGATTTTAAATGACCATTTTGAAAATTTTTGTGTTTGTTGATTTGCATCTCCACTATTATTTAAGAGTTCGGTATAGTTTTGGGTCCCAAAGTCTTTCCCATAAAGTCCAAGGATCCTTTAAAGTTCTTTTGCTAGAATTTTGGCCCCCATAATCCTGTTGTGATTAACATGGATACCTGAGCAACTAAAATTTAGAGATTTATTGTGTTCTCTTTTGGCCCCAGCTTCCAACCGAAATTTAGAGATTTATTTTCTATTGTGTTCTCTTTGACAGATACTGTGATTCTTGAGTTTAACCACTATACGCCGGGTTCAAGATGGAGGCGTACAGCCGTCAATAGGAAAAATCACAGGGAAGAAGGGAATGAAACAGATGGTTTTTACGGAGGAATTAGGAAACTTTATAGCAAGGAGGAGATCTCCATGTGGAGGAAACTGTGGCCGGATGAAGTCCTGGAATAATCAAGTGCTTTCACCTTCCATGTCTTTGGCTATGTATGTATTATTATCTAGCCAAAGTGGGTTCATTGTGTCCCTTATGCTTGAAATTTTTCCCACGATGAACAGAACTCTGCATAATTTTTTAGAGAATCAAATTGATTTAGGAGATGGACATAGCCCACAGGCTACAATCTGAGTGGGGTCAGGGATTGGAGACACAGGTCATGTAATTATTTTTTCCACCTGGGGGGGTGTGCTGAGCCGTTTCTTGCTTACGATCTGCAAAGATTCTCACAATTAGTCTTCAGAACATATGCAAATCCCATGTAACATTTGTAGTTGTTGAGTATTCCATCCAACCTGAATTGAAAACTTCCATCAAATCCCAGACATTTTGACTGTGGATATCTTAAGTAATACTGATTAAAGATTCCGTTAGTGGTAGGCTATCTATCCTTGTTTATATGATCACCGATTAAATATCAAAATAGTATATTTTCGTCCTTGTGTATGCAAAGAAATCTAACATAGCATATTGATTGTAACAACTATCCCCTTTGAGTACAAATGACATTGCATATTGATTGTAATAGTGTCATCAAAGCCCAACTTAAGTAACTTATCATTTGTTTTTTTTTTTTTAAGAGATTGATTCTATTACTAGGCTTAATACAATGGCTACAATATCTTAAGTAACCACTCCGCTGTTACCACTGAGCTATGGTCCTATTATTTGTTATAACTAATTGATTCGTCCAGCAAGTATTACTGCTAGTATGCATCCAAATTTAAGAGGTAAAGTTGGATTTATTTTTTTATTCTATAGGTAAACCCTAAACGACTACCAATTAAGCCCACATCACGATGTAAAGTCTCCCATTAAAACATGTCAGTACATATTATTTTTTCAAAACGAGTGGTTATAGGAGCACTTCAAGTATTACAGCAAGAGTTTACATCTTAATGTGGTGTAAACTCGGAGATAAAATTGGCAAGAATTTTTTAATAAAATATTATCTTCATATTCTATGGGTAAACCCTAATCTTAAATTTTCTATTACCTCACAATATAAAAACCTCAAAGCAATATAAGGGAGTGCTAATATCATTTTTCATAAAGTTGTAATATAAGTACTGTGGCTTTTTACTTCCAAGACTTTACATCTTGACGTGGCAGTTCTAGACTTTATTTTTTGAATAAAATATTATCTACCTATTCTATGGATAAACCCTATACCCTAGATTTTCTATTACTTAGACTGCCAACTATGCAACTACGTCTCGATGTAAAACCTCGAAATAAAATCAAGAAGTAATGATATTATTTTTTTTTTCTTACTGTAATTATTATCAAAGACCTTACCCTTTTTAAACTTTTTTTTTTATAAAAGAGTGGTGATATGCGTACTTTAACTTTTTTCTGTGAGTTTTTATAATGTGACATGGCATCTTCATTTGTAATCCTAAGGAAGAGATAAAATAAGAATTATCTTTTTATTCTATAGGGAAGCATAAACCCTAGACTTTATGGAATGCCAACTAGGCTACTACGAGGACAGCTACGTAAGGATCTAAAATATCAAATTACTAATATTATTTTTCTTTATAAAATTCACTTTGAAAGAGGAATATAAAAAATTAATGCTCGTATGGGCTCCGTTGCAAATCCCGACCAACTTAGGTTTATTGAACCGAGTTGGTTCGGGAATGATTTTTATGCTCTCAAGTCTCAATCACCGCTTTTGATTTTACTTTTTTGTATTTTGTAGATTATAATTCGGGTCAGCGTGCAGTTCGGTTTTAACAACATGGTCTTGTAACTATACAGGTCTATACTTTTGCGGGCCCGAACTGATGGGTGGATAAACGGAGGGAAGTTCTTCTCCCTGTTGGGGCTCGCTCTTTCAATGGTTGAGATGTCCGAAACTTTGCAGAAGAATGGAGTCTTTTTGACTATCTTCCTGCTTTCGTCCCGTGCCTGAGACCAAAGAGACGAGTTTAAACAACCGAAAATTACTCCGGTTCCCGGTGGTGCAACAGAATAAAAGAACTACTCCGGCGCCCCCCGCCCCCCCTGTTGGAAGGGCCGTTCGAATCTTCAGGGAAGGAGTTTAGCTATTCTGCTGCTTCGTACGCCACTCCCACAACATGAACGGCGGTCCATCCGGTTTTCGTATGTGTTTCCACTCACAAGCCCTATTACTCAGGATTTCTCTTTGTCAGTTCTGATTAGAATGTGTCTGTGTTTTTAAAATTTAGATAATGCTCCTGTCACGAGAACTTTCGTTATTGCCTGCGGTCTCCTCACGATCTTTGCTGGTATTCAAGGCCGGGCGTCCTCTCTCGGATTATCGTACCAGGTGCACTTCTGTTGTCCTCCTGAATATTATTCCTTATATTGGTGAATAATTTTTTTATTTTCTATTTTAATTCTGATTGAGATTGGTTTTTGCTTCAACTTGTTTGGAATTTTGCATTCTAATGTGTAGTTGCAATTTGGTTGATCATTCGGGATTGGGGATGTTGTATACTTCTTTGATTTACATGGGTTTGTCTTTTCTATTCATTTTATGTTGATTTGTTTGCATAGTTGGTTATTCGGTTTTTGCATGGTAGGGTATGTTTATAGATCTACTGGTGTTTTATGAGAATGCTGGAAGTTGTAGTCTCTTGTGCATTTTGCAGAATAGATTTACGTACACGTTTTTTAGGCATTATTTAGTACTAGATAGTCCAATATTTTGCTTTGCTGCACTGGAGGCTACTATCTCTGACAAACACGATGCTTTTGAACTTGACTGGTAGCCTGAATGGCACCTCAACTGTTTGTTTTGCAATTGTGTGGGTCAAGTGTTGGATCTGGATCATTTTTCTCTTATGATCAATATCTGCATGTGAGTGGCACCTCTCTTTGCTCGAGTTGACAATGGTGTTTGAACTCTTTATTTAGAGCCGATTATCATGGCTGTGCTAGAGTTAGCACGTTCTTGCATTTATACCATTTTTTCCTCCTTGGTAAATCGATTGTTGGAGATTTTCAGATTTTTGATCCTTGGTGTTATTTGTGTAGATTCCATAATTAAAGTCTTCCCTTTTGTGTTGGAAAATGTGTGTCTGCACTTGAACCTCTATGCAACTAGGCAAATTTTCCACTTACTGCCTGAAAGACATTGCTTATGACAGAGCTGATGGGTAAACCAGATTGCTAATTGTTTGTCTGTATGAGTTCCCTTCTTACTTGATTCTTACGCTGCAGGGGTGGAATATTTTGAACCTTAGTCCTACATCTAATTGCTTCAAACCAAAATGTGGCACTTTTAGAACTTCTGCTGTTGAGTCAGAAGTTGCTTGACATTTTGTCATGCAACTACTATTTTACTACATTATAGAGTTATTGTTGAATGAAGTTCTGCATAAATGCGCCTACACCAAACATGCTTATTTCTCTTTTTGGTTGGAATGGACAGGACATATACAAAAAGCTTCATCTCTGGAGGTTGATTGTTTCTGCATTTGCCTTTTCATCAACACCAGAATTGATGTTTGGACTTTATCTTTTGTATTATTTCAGAGTATTTGAGCGTCAGATAGGATCCAACAAATACTCAGTAAGTGATCATGATGTCAAAATATTTGTGGGGACTGTACGTAGTGTGAGTAAACTGGGTATCAACTTATTTTATATAATCCATTAAATGTCATTCTGCTTTCCCAGAGCTCATTTTAGTGAACTGACTCCAATACCAGTTGCTTGCATTTTTAAAATCATTCTTAAAAAATTAAATTTCTCTTGGTTTAGCTGGAAATATGTTCAATATTTATAACCGCTGCAGAATATATAAAGGGAACCTAGAACACACAGCATTATTCAGATACGTGTAATCGCAAAGTAGCATTCTCACAAGGGATGAGCTAAGTATGAGACGTTGATATGATCTTTGTTAGATGGACAATGGGCATGATTGTGAAAATTTTGTGCAGCCTTAGCTATTTAATTCCATCAAATACTTTTGGTAGCACAAATATTTAAATTTGCAGGGCCAAACCTTTGAAAAAACTCCCTGCTTGATGTTGAGCTCTCTTCAGTAAATAGTCAGTTAAGTTTGATGATTATGATGTTTCTACATGGCCTATGCATATTGTATTTGTTCGTACAGTAAAATGAATTTTCTAGTGTTAAGTTGTCTAAGCATTTCATTGACGTAGATGATACTTGCTGATACTTATATTTTTTTGTACAGGTCTTCATCCTGTTTTCTTTGTTGACTGCAACACTCTTTGAGATTGTTGCTTTAGCGCTTCTTAAAGGTACTCCATAGCACTCAAATCTCATAATACTTGAATTTCATACTAAAAATTTAGAGCCAGTTTATTTGAATTACTTAAACAAATTCAAACGACGTTTCTGCACAGTGATGGATTAATTTCGCAATGACAAATGTATAGTGATATATCTATTACTTCTTATTTCATATATCAGGACTGTGATTTGTTCAAGTTAAATAGCTATTTGTCAAGTGAACTCAAAGACATTATCTGAACTTTGCTTTTGTGTACTAAGAAGGTCATGTTATTAAAAAGAAGAGTGTGGAGGTTGGAGTGTAGTGCCACGAACAGAAGGAAAACCCTGATGCTAGAAACTGATGACCTACCTCTAATTCTAGTTTGCAATTTCAGATTTGGATCTCAAATTTTGGAGCAAGAGATGTCAGGGCGGGACTATTTCTTGCTGTATATTTTGATTAGCATACTTGAAGAGAATCAGACTTTTACTTATGGCATCACATAATCATGTAACAGTCATGCAGCACCTTAAATGGGACTTGGAAAGAGGACAAAATATTTTTCAACCATTGCAGAGGGCTCATATCTTTTGTCCCTGTGGTTCTTATTTGCGTGATCGCTAAATTTCTCTGCATCCTATGGGCTGGAGTGCCTTTAAATTCCCTGAGTTGAGCTTCAATGCGTTTCCAGGAACGTAGTCTTAAATTGAGGGAAGTGGGCTTTCTTGTTGATGAGGAGGCAACCAGTCATCTGATCTAAAGGATCATTGCATTTCAAAGGCTGCTAAATTTGCTTGTTTACCTAGCGTAATAAAGATTGTATGCAGCAATTTCTCAATGCCTCTTATTGAAGAGAAGCTGCCTAAATTTGTTTCCTCTAAAATACACCCGACCACTGCTTTTGCAGCTCTCTATGGATGCTGGGGTTTTTGGAGTGAACTTTTGCAAAAGAAGCTTTTCTTATTGTAGGTTGTTGAGAAGAGAGTCAAACTTATCCAATAGACCTAGTCATACGATTGCTCTATACCTCTTTAAATGCTTTCATCAAATTTATTTATATTTTGTATTGGAAAAAAATTCATCAAATTTCTTTATCATCCCTTGTCTTTTCTGCAGATAAGAGTTTAGAAAATTTCAGTCATTGGGACCTGCTTATGAAAATTTTGCTACTTAAAGCATCTAATTTTTTATGCTATAGGCTTCTAAGATTAATGTTTATAATCACCATGCAAACCAAAATTTGTTGAACCAAGACAACAATGTGGCTTGAATCTTAGATCTACACCCAAAGAATAAACTCATGAAAGTACCTTAACATTTATGCTTGGAGACTTCTTTCTTAAGGTTTCCATTGATGTCACAAATTAATGTATTTTTTTAGGAAACACAAATAAATATATATAACCAAAAGTTTCTGAAAATAAAATAAGTTTTAAATTATTATAATGATAAATGAAAATAAAATTTAGTAGTATAAATTAATTGTGAAAACCAAAAGTGATACTTCTTTGAAGACGCTTTATGTAAAAGTTTAGGTTTTTTAAATTTAATATTAAACTTATGTCTTAAATTTTTCATGAATACATGAAATGGTTTAAGAAAGTGAATAATACTGTAGATCTGTTTTTATGAAAATTTATGAAAGAAACTGTGGGTTTACTTGACGTTAGAAACATGACTGCAGGAGTTACATAAAGACTGTTATGCAAGTGTGTGTATATGTTTGCTTAGAGTTGAAATTGCATGATTCAATCATTATATATACTCAAAAAACATGTATGTTAATTAATTTTCAAATTTATCTGTCTCAAACGTTTCAGAGACGAATGAATTGGATTTAAAACCATGTAAAAAGTAGTTCCTAGGAAAAATGTAAAAATTATAAATTTAGTATTATTCTTAAAAAAAATATAAATGTAGTCTTATTTTTATCAAATTGTATGAGAGAAAACTGTGTTTTCACTCATATTTCAGAATTAGGACTATATGGGATTCCTCGTATATTTCACATTTGCCTGATGAAACATATGAGCTATGTTTTCATTTCAAATGTCACCGAACTCATGTGCTAAGTAGCATGGTGATTGGAGTTAGCTGTTTAATGTTTTGATATTCGTACTTATCTGTTTTTTATACTCACCTTTCAAAATGTATCATCAAATATTCAATATGATTCCATGAGATCTATTTTCATTCAAGTAATGGGTTGTAGCCAATGGAAAGGATCTTCCAATTTCCAAGCCTCCATTGAAGTTGGAGGCATAAATAGTATCAGCCTTTCAAGACCCTATGCCCGTGGCAGGTTTTCTTACAAAGAAAATGCCAAAATTTATTGGCAGCCTTTAGTCAAACTGGCATCGGCATTGAGGTTGATCTGTTTCCACTTGCCAGACGGAATTGTATTCGTAAATATGACTATGAACCTATAAAATTTGGCAAAGATCTCTCTGTGGCAATAATGGCAGTACTCTTTCTTACTCTCACCACCACCCACCTACATCTCCCCCTTGCCTCTTCTTTGTGCTGCTGAGTTTAAATTGTCATGTTCTGGTCTTTGTTTAGATTTTTTGTTTTCTAATCTTTCCTTTTTTTTTATTTGGTTGCAGATCCTACCTCAAAGCTAGTGGCATCAGGGCCATATAGTCTTATATTTTCGTCCTTTGTACCTTTCTATTTTGACATCCCAGTCTCAACACGATTCCGAATATTTGGCTTTCGCTTCTCTGACAAATCCTTTATTTATCTAGCAGGCCTTCAGGTGGAACACACTACAACCTTACTTATTTAAGGTCACTCCAGTGTATTAATTGCCTCTAATTTCCTGCAGCTTTTATTGTCATCTTGGAAAAGATCCCTTCTACCAGGCATCTGTGGTATTCTAGCTGGCTCAATATACCGTTTAAATGTGTTCCATATTCGTCGGTCAAAGGTGGTTAAGTCTTCTCTGCATTTACTGTTTTATGCTATCTCTTCTATAGTTTAGTGTGAGTGTTAATTTATTTTCCTCTCTTTGCATTTAACGTTTACTTTTATGTACTCTTTCTTGTCTGTGCAATTGGTACGCAATACAGTTCCCAGATTTCATAGCATCATTCTTTTCAAGGCTACCATGGCCCTCTGTGGGAGGACCTTCTACAACTCCATCTGGAAACTTCGTAGGCCGCGGACCTTCTCATGCAGGACATCAGCTAGAGGTGAGTGTTCAATATTTTTCTGTTATAGACAGATGCACTTTGTGTTAGTTGATACATCAATTTTTTTTTTTATTTGAACCTTTTCTGTCTAGTTTGATTTTTTTAAGATTAGTAGTAAAGCTCCATATCCATATGTAGCATTGTTTCAAGCACACATTCAGATGATTACATTCTCTAACATACCTTTTTATAGGCACAAGTACCGTAAGTAAAGAAAATGTGTATCAGTACTAAGAATTAGCATTTATCTTGAAACAAAGGTTGAGGGTATTTCTTGTTAAATGGTGATTAGCTGCATCTTATTTCTGTTAGTAATAATATTTTGTTAGCTGAGATATTCCCTGGTAGTTGAAGCAATCTTGTTTTTGTAGTTCAACTATCTGAAACTACACTTTCTTGCCTTGTGCCTAACGTGATCCAGGTTCCACGCAACTATCCGGCCTCGGCTCCCTTCGTTTCAGTTGCTGATCCACCTGAAGATTCTATATCTACATTGGTATCGATGGGCTTTGATAGAAACATGGCAAGACAGGCACTCGTGCAGGCTAGGAATGATGTTAATGCAGCCACTAACTTTCTCCTTGAAACACAGTCCCGTTAATTTGAATGCTATAAATTTCGCCTGAGCTGCAGCTGGTATGGAGCTTAACATACGGTGGGGTTCCTGTTTTAATGACAATTGACATCTTATAAAGCTATAGCACAACTGCTGTCAGTGTTCTTGATGGAGATTGACATTTCTTGCCGTTGTGTGCCCCAAGATCACTAGTTCAGTTCTCGCTGCATCTTGATTTACAAAGAAGCCCTACAAACAACCCATCGAGCTTGTAAATTCCTTTTATCCAGCGTTGCATGGAGTTTGTAAATTTTATTGAATACAATTTGAAACATGAGAGGGTTATGGGCGTTACAGTGACTGATGAAATTGCTCTTTGACGCTATTTAATTAATAATTCATCCCACTATGGTAGGCGGTAGCTCGCATTTGCTCTTTCAGAAATGTACCTACAAAAGATTGCCTTGCAACGTACATCTAACAAAAAGTGCAGATACGTCAGGAAGACTGTGTTAGTGTTTCCAGAAGAACTACGTAGGACAATCGGATTATTTTTATGCACTGAGTTTTTATAATATTACATGGTATCTTCTTTTTGGTAAGTAAGAAATAAAATAGAAACTATCTACCTATTCTATAGGAAACCTAAATCCTAAATCTTAATATAGAATGTTAACTAAGCTTTTAGAAGGACGGCCACGTCAAGATGTAAAACTTTACAATAAAATGTTAAAATACTGATATCATTTTTCTTTTATGTATCCTTTTACGTTTTTCGATTTTTGGGAGTATGAAATCTGATCACCACAATTTCGGTCAGTCGAGTGAATTAACTAGAACATATTAATTATTACTCCAGCAAACAAAGCCACGAGTACTCTGGTCCAAGGTCTCATCCTATTACAAAACAATTCGGCAACAAGCAGAAGGGAAGCTACAACTGCGAATTGCACGAGTAGGAGAGCATGAACAGAACCTTTTCATGTTTGATACAAGGGTAAGTTGAACTAAAAGTCAGTAATACATCTGATAATTGCAACAAGACCAAGGATCCGCTTTATTTTTCCTTGGGAAGACATTTAAGCCACACACTGTCTAGCATTCAGAGTTCAGCTAAAAAGTTGATTACGATATTATAAAACTTTATCTGACATAGTCTTACCTCATCCATAATAAAATCCAAATTGCAAAAGACCTCACAATCATTTTGCAACAAAACTTCAGTCTCTCCGGCTAAAAGCCAGTCACACTGGGGCCAAAAAGAATTGCTCTATTTGGCAATACCTTTCCCTTTTATTGCATCTCCTTCAATTATTAATTTGCTCACAGATGAAGTTGAATGTTGTGTACCCGTAGAAGGGATTATATGGGTCTTCAGGGGAAACCCTTCTATTTCAGTAGATATGCGGACTATAAAACCAATCCACGACATTGTGACTGGAAATGTATTAAAACCATTTGGTTCAATATGATTCTAAAAGGAGTCTCACAAGGTGCTGAGGTCAACCCGGCTTTTATGTATCTGAAAGGCAGGGGTAATCCAGCTCCCACAGCTGCATTGAATTCCCGACCAGTTGAAGTTGCCAAGACGGGCCTCACAATTGGCACAAGAGAGCTTTCCTTCTAGTGCACCTTCTTCAACTGTTTGTTCGCACAAAATAAATAACAAAAACCAGAATAAGTACAAAAGCACAAAAGTTCTGCATATATTAATTCTTAGTATAAGGTAAGACTATTTAGTATGTGCAGCTCATTTGACATCAAGAATTTTAATGAAGTTAAAATTTAAAAATAGAGTGGGCATCGGCAAACACCTGCCAGAATTAGTTAGATGCACTTTCTTTTTTTAAAAGAAAATTACGACAGTAAATTGTCTGTTTGGCTTACTTACATCTGCAAGCAAACTCTAAATATGTTATCTTAAAAAAGTTTCACAACAAGGCATAAAAAGTTCTATGATATTGTTGTGGGTCTATGCAGTTCTAGATTAAGAAGGCAAAAATTGAGCAGTTTAGTGTTTTACCTGCAGTCATCCATTTCAGAGGTTCAATAAAAATGGATGAGCACTCTACTTCATCAGAATAATTATAAGGGTTGCCACTTCTCCACTTTTTCCACTCAAAGCAAGCCTCGCCCTCACCAGGGGTGTGGGAGATGACATGGTCTTGCAACGCCACAATCCTCCGACATCTTTTACAGCGGTAGAGTTTTGTAGATCTAGTACTGTTGGCAGTCGTCTCAGAAGGACAGGTTTCTGTAGTTGAACCAGGATCAGTCCCAAACTTGGAAACATCAATCTTATCTCCCTTATTATATGATTCACCTGAAACATAGATTCAGAAAACAGTTGTTCACAGCTATCAGAACTTCAAGAAGCATGGGTCCTCTGCCCCTAGAATATTGTCGGTGGAAAATATTAGACAGAACCAAGTAACTATGTAAACCCCTGAATAAAATTAATATGCTTATATTATATAATCAAATGCATTACTCACACTGGTACTCAGATACACAATGGAAGGAGACTGATGCAACAATCATATATTCACACTGTTAACATATGATTTCCACCATAATAGGGTTAACCCAATACATTAACAAATTATATTACTTTGAACAAGAACAGAAAAATGTGATCAGCGATGAAATTCCCTTCATTCTACTAAATCATTACCATAACAAGACATAAAACTAGTCCCATACCATAAAAGGGAGGGTCCTGTACAAACCCTTAGAATTTATTACAAAATAGAGACGCAGGCATTTACTACATTTAGACTTGATAGACTTGTTCTTAGTTGTCAAGAGTCATGACCACTTCAAACTGTAAAACTAGTCCCATACCATAAAAGGGAGGGTCCTGTGCAAACCCTTAGAATTTATTACAAAATAGAGATGCAGGCATTTCCTACATTTAGACGTGATAGACTTGTTCTTAGTTGTCAAGAGTCATGACCACTTCAAACTGTTTTAACATTTTCAACGGAATACCATGTTTAAGCACAAAAAAAAAAAAACGGAAACCTGGCAGATCTTACTTAATAAAATATCAGAAGAATTTAAGAAACCTACCCAACTGTTTTAAGCGAAAGCGCCTGTACAAAGGGCTAGCATGATCTACTCTGAATCCCATGTCCTCAAACATTTTTAACTGCAGAAAAGAAGAACAAATTAGTCTAAAATTATTCATTGTAGTAGCTTCCAGTAGTTATCTTTCAAGAACATTCGATTAGAGAAAAATCGTACCTGTTCAAGAAATCCATCATTGGGACATACATTTTCACACCTCAACCGCAATGATTCAAGTGCATCTAACAAGAACCATATATACATTCTATACATTCTTAGTCATGGGAATAAATAATTACATTACTAATAAGAAACAAAACTAATAAACTGAGTTTGACAGAACCTTCTAGCGAGAGTTGCTCGGTTCTCATCAAGTATGCTGTTATGACAGCAGCGCTACAGTCAGATAGAAAAAAAAAACTTTAGATAGAAATTGTAAAGCAAGGATATGCAGGGTAGAACAATATTTACCACAGGACATGGCTTAAACAAATTCCGGTGAATTGACATCGTCGATAGAAGTGACCATGGGCTGACATTAGAAAAAAAAAAACTTTTTTGGATTTTCAAATCGAAATTGATTTTATCGTTTTTCAGAAGAATATTATCTTGCTACTTTAAAACCTTTAGAAGCAAATATAGTTTATATTTAGCAGCTCATGAACCTTATGGCATTTCTAACATACGTCATCCATAACCATAAGTGATCATTAATATGCTGATCTGTATTAAGAATCCAAACATACTCATAAATATTTTGCAAACTTTAGTACCTCCCATTCCAAAATAGGAAAGGTGAGAAAATAGCCTACGTAAATTTATATTCTAGAGAAAATCAATAACCAATAAGCAGATATAGAAACTGTCTCTGAAAAAAGATTGTACTTTGAAAAGAACTCCAATAATGGACTATATCTTACCAAAGTAAGAACCAAATGATGTTTTTTATTCTCTTCAAGCATGCATAATTTATGATTTTCAAAGAGCTGAAATTTCTTGAGATAGTAATCCGGTACTCATGCTTTTAAACCTCCACAGACTCTCAAAACTGAAAATAGTGTTAGATTGCCATAACCAAGTGAAGCATCACGTGTATACAATGTTTTTCCCAAGCATCAATTGCCAAAAGAACAGAAACATTTCAAATAGTTGCCGTAAGTTACTTGAACCCAGTTTACCTTCTTGAGACTCCAGCAAAGCAGTGCACCAAGACAGATCCCTCTTTTCTACTCTTCTCAATGAAATTCAAGCAGACATCTAAGTAATCCAATAAATTCTCGTTTTCCGTATCTCTTAGTGGTACTGCCATCCTCACCTGCTTCAGCTCGGGTCCTGCATGTTCAAGCAAATAGAGAAGCTTCTCGTTCCCAACTGCCGAATTCTCTGAATCTACTTGGTCAGTAGAGCTTGACTGATCATCATCACCAGCATGCACCTTCCGTATTTCTTTTGTTTTAATTGAGATGTTAGCTCGCCATTCCGAGAAAAATGAAATGGAAGCAGAGCTGAGGAGAGAAAGGATGTGGGTAATCTCATTATCGCCCTCTTGGAGAACTTTAGCGGCATGGCTGATGTTGCCTATAAAAAGGCGTTCACGCACCAGAATTGGCGGTTCTATCAACGACATTTTTATTTCTTTTTTTCTCTCTCTCTCTACTCTCTACTTTCCGAAAATACACAAATCTGGGTTTCTCCTCTCTAAGGCTGGGTTTTGAAATTGATCATAACTTACCGTGAAATACCTTAATAAGAAAAGTCTATAACACTTTCTATAAAAAAAAAAAAAAAAATCCCTTGCAGAGTAGTTCACAAGTTAATCCCTTCGGAACCGGTTCCTCCGGATGAAACCACCAAAAGGTAGACACTTTAAACGAAGCAAAACATCTGCACAATCCTAATCAGTTTTGGCAGCGGCATCAAACTCGAGATTTATCCAAACAAAAATATCCTTACACAAAACGAGCTGAAGAAGGCTCCCTTTCGGCGAATCGATGTTCCTTGCATCTGAAACGGAACGTCAGCTAAAACCCAACTGCTCGGTCCAAACCAACTGATAATAGAAAAAAACACTGACAGGGAAATTGTTCTTCGTGCAAATAATATTACAAGCAAAAATGTGCCGCCGGATAATCTTTCCAGGCGATGATTGAGGACGGAAATAGCAAAGATCACTCTTTTACCATTTCAGGTCTTCCATTGAGAAGACCCAGAATTCGGAAACTCTCAAGTCTCCCGGTGTTTCCTCCTTTGTCTCTCTGTTATCTTCCCTCCCGCAGCTTTACTCAGTCTGGCTGGCTCCCTTGTTGTTCCTATTAAGTACTAAGAAGACGGTAGATGGTCCAGTAACCGCCCTCCCACGTCGAACCGAAACACCCAATTGTGGTAGACCACGTGTTCTATGGGCGACGTGGCATCTCGTTGGAGTTTTCCGCCGAACTTTCGGCGTGGAAGCTCAGGGCTTGTCTTTTAGTGGGCCCAACTTGTGAAAACGATTGCTTTCCTCAATTGGGCGGGCCACTGGGCCAGGGCTGAGGAAGGTCCACCGCCCGGTTTGGTCAACCCGTTGAGACCAAAAGTTGATTTGGTTGGACCACGATACCGTACCAAAACAGTTAAAACACAGTTGCCTGAGATTTAATTTTAAATTTTAGAATTTTATGAAATAAAAAATTATTTTTTATTATTTTTTAAATCTTTTCTTTTAACTAATTACGTCGTGTACGTTAGATAAGTACAGCCGCCGCCTGGCTGCAACTAGCATTACTCAAACTATAAAACAGAAGAATTGTTTTCAACCACAACGAAAATTTACCTTGTAAGATACGATTCCCAATTCCCACTACTACTGTTCAAAGAATTTCACCCAAGGCGAGGGTCTCGCTCTCACTTGTATTATCAGAGAGTCACAATCTGTCTGTGACTTCCCCAATCCATTTTTTTTCTGTACTTTGGTAGGATCCATGAAATCGAAAGCTGACAATCACCGGCATGGGCTCGACGAAGAAGACAAATGCAGGGATGAAGAGGATCAGGGGAGAAGAAACGGATGGGGTTGGATATGGGTTTCTTCTTGAACGTCAGCCATTCATGGAGGGGGCAAGTGGAGTGAATTTACGCCAACGTCAACACGGCGGCGGCCCGTTTGTTCCACTTGGCCGGAAAATGCCCGTAAGAGGAACTCCAGCCACTGGGGGGGCATGGCCTCTTTGTCGATTTCTCTCCGCTCCGGACAAAATGCTTATCGTCTGGCGTTCTGAGACGAGTAAGTGCTGTCGCTTCATCGCGGAATAATTGGTGCTTCTTTTCTTTTGCACTGGCCTCTGCCTCGTCCTCAAAAGCCATTCGGTCATTTTCGCAAGCACATGAGGGGCGCTTAGGCACGGGTCTAAATCAGATGCAAGGAATCGGATTCCTGGAACGGCCACGACGATTTGGAGCATTAATCGGAAGTGCTTCCTTAATAAAGAATTGCTGCATTGGAGACAAAACAAAAAATAGAAAAGCACTGGCGGTGTGTACCCTTATACGCTCATGTACAGGTGCCATGGATATGAACTGTCCTTTGAAGGTTCTGGGTGAACAAGAATGGACATCGACTGACCTTTCAAAATTCCGGGTGAGAAAAGAAAAACATTCTTTCTGTCATTCTGTCCTCCCAGTATCTTCTAGATTTTCCTCAGTAAAAAGTACAAAAGAACATCATCAATCAGAAGCGAGGTAGCCTCTACACTTCTCACCTTCAAAAATGTTCTTACGTTCTTCAGTACAAAGCTGATTAAAGATGCCATTTTCTCTGGTTACCACAATAGAAGAGAATGCATAATAAATAAATAATTTACTTCTGAAACAATTAACAAGGGTAGCAAGCTTTTCAAAAGAATCAAAACTAGATTCTGTCCTGCAAATTTCGGGTAAAATCTTGTCCCATTAAGAACAAGAACAAGAGACTGGGTAGAAATTTAATCCCCCTTCTGCAAATTTCAACCTTTGCATGACTTTACTCAAAATTTCAACCCCTGAAACTACCGCTTCACTTCAGTATAAGAACAAAGTAGCAACAGAACCGGGAAAATCTTACAAAGAAAGAGGACAGTAGTCTTAAAGAAAGTGGTGAGATATCACTTCAGCACCTCCCTTTTGAGGCTTCGTCCTTAGATTCTTGATGCTCACGAGAATGGAATATTTCTTCATTTTTTTATGAATAACACTTTGGGCATCAAATATTTTTGAACTCTTAAAGATGTTCTTTTTTGGGTTTATTTGTTTGATGTCTTTGAGGTTGATGGTGAGTAAAGTGGGGAACAACTCAATTTTTTGATAAAACTTGGGTGAGAAAGTGTCGTCATAGTATGGCCATCAAATTATTATGACATTCCAGATATATATGGCAAAGGAAAATTTTTGCTTCCTACTACGAGATAACTATATTTTCTCATGTTCAGTATAGTCAATTCCAAAGAGAAGTGAACTATTCCCTTCTTAACATTATATTCTGATTTCTAGTCCTTCCCAGGGATCTTCTTCATCTGGTAATCCACGGTTGAAATTGCTTGTTCGCTGTTTTAACTTTTGACAGATAAACTTGTGAAGTTAGAGTATGTGCTATTTTCCCTCCATAGCTTAGCCATACGAAGAAAGCCTGTAAAAAGACTGGAGTTCTTTTTATGACGACAAGACCACAAATTTCTTTTTTGATGACTTTGATCATAGAAGAGACTCTAACAGAAAAACTACAAGGGGAACCGCAGATGGAGATGCAGTACGAGATATGTCTGGATGCATTCAAGTGAGGGACTCCTACATAGTATCCTCTACGTTAGTTTAAAGTGTAGACATTTACAACGGATGGGCTGGTTCTGCACTGATTGGAGCTCCATTGAAGTCCACTGAAACTACGGATGCAGATTTGAGCTGGTTCTGTCTAACTGTAGTTCTGCAATGATTTTATCAATAACATCAGCCTTTAGCCGTCCCATAGAGCTTGATTTTTCAGTCCTGATCATAATATTCACATCATAAACCAAATTAATTCTGAACATTGAGTGGCAGATGTTGAACTAGTTGAATTTTCTAATAGAGGAAGAAAGATATCAGAAAATTCACCTGCATTCTGCTCTCTGAGATATATTCATGGGGTCTTCATCTCTCATGGATCCACCCTCATTTGCCCGCTGCCTTTGTGTTAAGTTTCTTGCAAGTCGATAGAACGCATCACGGAAGCAAAATCGAGTTTCAAGATCCAACTGATGCAACAACGATCAGAAGTAAGAACACTATTTTACAACTAATTTTTTACAATTTTTTATCTAAACTTTGCTTTGCGTGAGATTGTGTTCATTCACACTCTCCCTTATGTCCAGACATAAACAAATAAGACTAGGATTTGCTGCACTCGGATTTTGTTCCCTCCAACCGAACAGCCCACCATGATTGGACAGGTTGCTACATAACATATTCAACACGTTGCTATGCATTTAACAATGTTTCTAAGCGTTGCTTATCACACCATGATTAAAGTTGTGTACAGGTGAACCAGGATCTTAACATAATCAGCCAAGTTTATTTAGAGGCCTTTTTAGAGATAATAACCAAAACGTACCTGTCTCACTGCTGCCTCAAGATCTTGGATGACAGCCGGTATAGGTGATATATCTTCACCTGTGGTAATGCCAGCCTCGCCGGATATTTGAAGTTCATCTTGTTTCAGTACTGTGGGAGCCTGAAAGGAAATTAGATGTGAGCTTGGATGATGAAATAACCAGCTTGCTTTGGCAGTCTACCGGAGATTCTTGGGTATGTTTCAGAATTATGCACAAAAACCATCTTTTATTTACTTTAGAAATCGCTGATCCGCCAAGATTAGCCGAGTTCTCAGGGGTCCAGCACCGGATGTCATAATCTGTAGCCCTGTTATCCAGATCTGTGTCATCTGGATCTGTACAAGCAGCATTTGAATCGACAATCCCCTCTGGTAGCAGGTTCTCGTTCTCAAACAATGAATATCTGCAAAGGAAACAATAAAAAATGGCCAAAATTAAATGGTCCGTTCGACAAGAGAGGGACAATTTACAGAAGATTCAAACAACCATGAAGATTGTAGACTCCTGGTACAAGACACCAAAATGAGTATTTTAAGAGCCGCGGAAGTTATCTTGTACAAGAAAATATCATCCATCTGGGCCGAGCTGCTCTGAGACAAATTCTGAAGTCGGTAATCTGGCTGATCACTTTTAAATCCACGGTTGAGTAAATAAGCATTAGAGTTCCCTGCACTCAAACCAACCAGAGAGCTGCAGTCCCCAGTAGAAGGCTCTTGGGGAGATCCAGTATCCGCGCTCTCTCCATCGAAGCAGTAGAGAAACTCGTCTGCCGAAACTCCCCATCGGAGCCAATCCCCTGACAATTGAGATTCGTCGTTCACATAAAATGCGTCTTTGTTTTCCCCATCGATGGGAACGGATCCTAGGTATTCATCTTCGCTGAAATAGCACTCCATGCTACAGCTATCTCTGCAGAAGTGTAAAAAACAGTGGTTTTTGTTAGAATTATCATTTTTCGTACCGATAATGAGTATCACAGAGACTCTGTTGAGTAGTCTTGGAAATAACACCCACCATGGCACAGAAAGATCAAATCTACGAACAGAACTGCCAAAATTACCAACAAAAGAGAGACACCCAGAACCGGAAATGAACGCAAAGAGCCTTCTTCAACTTGAGCCACTAGCAAAACCCTCCCGTCAGTGACCGTATGGAAACGACTGCGTCGAACTGACTGATCAAGAGGCAGTAGAGAAACCCACTCAGAGCGACCTAAGATACAGCAGGAAAGACAAGTCTCTAATCGCTCGAATTCTGCAAACGAGACCAAGAAAACTTCTCGAGTCCGTATTTTCTTCTTTCTTCCTCTTCTTCTTTTTCTTCTTCCCCGTGCTTCTTTTATCTCTCTACCTGAGTGGGAAGAAGAAAAGCAAACGCAAGGGAGGGAGTTTGTGGCTCAGAAGAGTTTTAAAAAAATAAGAAAGATTGGCATTCACATCTGAATCTGCAAGGCCATTGGACGAAGGCGTACGGCGGAGAATCTGAGTCTATGTTTGGTGGAACACAGGAACGAGGGCTTTTGCCAAGTTTGTGGCTCTGGGCGTCTCCTCTGGTCCCGACTCCCGAGATACACTTTACGTCAGCATTTTGAATATCTCCGAAATTCTTAGCCTCTCCCTAACCATTTAGAAAAATAATATATCCACTTTACTCACTCTGTTCACTTCCCCTACTCACTGTAGATGGGACCCATGTTATGAATATTTTAAGAGTAATGGCGTACCTAACGTATTATGTTAATCTAAGCCATTAAAAATTTATATATTTTTTTTATAAAATCCTATTTTTTAAAGGATAAACCCTAAGCATAAATGGTGGGATAGGTACGTGGGCTAAATACAACTAGTATTATTTATATTTTAATATCTGCTACAGTGAGGGGGGAAGTGCAGTGATTTACACTAAAGTGTGGATATACATGTAAGTTAGACCTTTTATGTTCTAACCATTGGATTCAGACCTCTAAGTTTGCACAATGACGGTTATGCAATCAAGTTTTAGAGAAAAGATTAAACCTCTATTATTTTTTTCTAATTGAAAATTACGTGTAAGTAAATTACCAGTAGGCTGCCAATAAGAGAAGTGTCCTCCGGGTATGTTTGAAACGTTATCTTAGAGGAAACTATTGGACACATAATATCTAAAGAAATTATATTTGAAATATAGAAAATCAAGTCAAAACTTGTAAAACTCATCGAAACTATTGTAAATAATTGAAAGTCATAAGTACTTTTTGATAGTGAACTTTTTAGATGGATTTTGGGAAGTGTTTTGTTATCAGCCTTTTTAAACCACTCATTTCTACGTTTTAAAAAACGAGATTTATTAAATAAATATTTTTTTTCAAAAAAAAAAACTGCTCTATTAGTCAAGACGAAGTTTATAGGCATTAAAGACTCGAGAGAACAATCAAACACAATCTTGCTTGTACTTTTTTGATTAACACTTATAATAAGATAAGTGGATATCACTTATAGACTCTTATATCTTAAAGTTTGAGATGGTGTTGGGTAGTGCTGTCTATTTTGTTTGTTTTATGTTCTTTAACAAATAAAATAAATATTAAATAAAATATTTTACCTATATGAGTTTATTTGTTCATCATGTGCACATGGCTAATACCTATGTCCACAATTTATACCTTTTTTTCACTTGTGACAGATAAGCATTGCATTATCATAATTCTATATAATAGATTATGTTATAAATATATGATAAGATACAATTCATGATTATTTTTCTTAGTAATTTTATAATATTTTGATTATTTTACTTTACATTAGAATATTATTTTTAATAAACTAATACACGATTATTTTATAAACGTATATTTTAATATTTTTATTTATTTATTGGGTGTATCTATTCTAACATTGGTAAATAAATTAGTAGCATATGCATTAACTTATTCAATGTAAAATGGTTATCTTCACTTATACAATAACTTATTTTAATATTTTTAATTTAATTATATTTTGTATAAAGACTAATGGACAAATGGTTACCTTCACTTATTAGCAAAAAGCAAGCTTATGTTTGTATTTAGATTTAATCTGGTGTGATTTTACAATAATATAAAAACAAAGTAGAGTAAAGGAAACCGGGAAAGCGGTACCTTCTAAAATCTAATGTAAGGGTGTAAACAAAACTGAAATAAAATCTTAATTTTCTATTATTGTTTAATCGCTTGTCGTTTTACCTTTAAGTAAACATAATGGAAACAGACATGACTCTTCCAAACCTGTTTTGCCAGATTACCATTTTAAGTATCCAGTAAATACAACATATGGATATGATGGAAATGGAAATACTTTAGGGAACGCGTTTGATGGTATATAAACAACATATAAACTTCTAACACCTTTTTTTTATATTTAATTCATAAATATTTATTTTAGTCATTAAAATTTTATCATAATTCTTTATTATCTTATGATTCCAAGTTAATCATTAATGCTATCTTATTATCTTTACTGATTTTTATTTTTTAAAACAAAAACCAATACACTTCAGTAATATAATCTTAAATGAACCCTATTTAATTTTATCTATTAAAATGAATACCATTTTTATCCTATTTTTTTATTATCATGTAACTTTGAGTTAGTCCTTTTATTATATTATTATCTTTATTGATATATAATGATAAAACTAAAATTATGGTACTATCATAGATATAATAAAGTCAATGATATTTTAATCATCAAGTCTATTTAAATACTTCAAACCATTTTTTTACTCGATTACCCGTCGGAAAATCGGAATTGGAATCGGAACGATAAGGAATTAGTCGGACGAAACGACAAAGGGACATATTCGGATAATCGGAAACGGTACACGGAATTTGCTATTCCGTTTTCGTTGTATACCGTTTGGACCCTAACCCTTCCTAGGGTTTATATTGCAGAGCCCCTTTTTCCTCTCTTTCATTATCTTCTGTTGTTGCTGAATTCTTTCAGTGCAATTCAAGAGAAGAAAGCATGTCTTCGATGGACGAGGAAGCGAGCCGGCTGTACAGAATTCGACGCACGGTGATGCAGATGTTAAGAGATCGAGGTTACCTTGTTGGAGATTTTGAGGTTAACATGACCAGAGCGCAGTTCGTCGATAAATTTGGAGAACATGTTAAAAGGGAGGATCTTGTAATCAATAAAACAAAGCGGAGCGATTCTTCCGATCAGGCAAGTGACGATACCTTTTGGCCTTTTGAGTTCGCTGCTTATGAAAATTAGAACTGGCTCTTCAAAAAAAAAAAAAAAAAAAATAGAACTGTGTACCGGTGGATAATTTATGTATAGTGGCTTTATCCCCGGTGATCTGCAGTGGGCATTCACTGTTCGGATTTTATGGTTCAGCTGGTTAGCTTTAAGCCCTTCCTGTTCGAGCAAGATTTTCTTTATCAGTGTTATTAGCATATGTCATGTCGTGAGAAAAGCTGCGAAATTTGTGTTGTCTCGCTTCCATTTTCTCTATTTCACTTGTCAGTCGATAATTCAACTCATGGTACATCTCGTTATGAAACAAGCTAGTTATGTTGTCTTAATGAAAACATTATTCTTGGCAGTGTGAAGAAAAGTTTGAAATGTCTGCAAGGATATAATGCGACTTGCCTTTTGTGTTGTTTGAAATTTTGAAACTTTGTTCCCAAGAAAAGAATTTTGCTTCGTGAAAAGAAAAAGAATTTTGAATCGTGTCCTATTTTAAAGCTATGTTGCTGATGGTGTCTACTGTATTCTAGAACAGATTTATGTGTTTTTTCCGGAGGAACCAAAGGTCGGAGTAAAGACAATGAAGACTTACATCGAACGAATGAAAAATGAAAATGTGTTCCGAGCTATACTAGTTGTACAGCAGAATCTGACTGCATTTGCTAGAACATGTATTTCAGAAATTTCACAGAAATACCATTTGGAGGTCTTTCAGGTGAACCTTTTATTTTATTTTTTATCTTTTTCAGTTGTCACTTTATATAATTTTTAAAAGTTGCAGCAAACTTTTTTTTTATAAGTTGTTTCTTTTGTAAAATACTTTCACTCCATTTACTTCACGGTGAGAGATAATATGGTAAAGAGACCTCTCTCTTATTCTCTTTTCAAACAGAGGAGAAGGATGCCGCTTTAGATAATACAGCTAAGTAGCTAAATTAGCTTGATGCTGGAAGCTGAATACCCTGATGCAACTAAGTGGCTAAATGGATGTTTGGAATGTGGTAGTGATAAAGTTGCTAAATATTCAATTTGTAACAGGAAGCTGAGCTGCTTGTGAACATCAAAGAGCATACTCTTATTCCAGAGCATCAGTTTCTTACTGCTGAAGAAAAGAAGACTTTGTTGGAGAGATATACACTAAAGGAGACCCAGGTTATTTTCAACCTCTTTGTAATGTGTTTTTCTTTGATATAGAAGACTTGTTTGAGACTGCTAGATGAAACTAACTGTGGTTCATTCTATTAGAAGAATTCCCCCAGTTATAATTTAACTTATCTGTTCTTTTTATGACGGTTTGCAGCTTCCCCGGATACAAATGACGGATCCCATTGCTAGATATTATGGTCTGAAGAGAGGGCAAGTGGTAAAGATCATCCGACCGAGTGAGACTGCAGGCAGATATGTCACCTACCGATTTGTTGTGTGAGACAAACGTCGGTTCTCAAGGTTGGGTCTCATTACAACAAAAGGGTTGCCTGTCTATTTTTGTAATTTACGTGTAATGATGTTACTTTTGAGCGAGTCCATTTGTGGAGCTAGTCTGTCCCTGATGTTGCGTTGGAATCAAATGTAACTTAAGAATTTTAACAACGAAAGGACTAATTTTACAGTAGCCCATCTACTTGATCTGGGTATACAAGTAACTGTTTGAAGTTTTTTTTTAATCTCTGGTTTTGATCCTCTCTGGCTATGGCGAGAGGGGGAATCTCTTCTATGATGTCTCTGTTCCGACTGATTTTATTTACATTAGCCCATCTACTTGATCTTTGGATTTGCTTTGATAAATAGAAGTGTAATAATGAAGTCGAGTGAATAATCTTACATCCTGGTAAGCTTATTCTTAATTTCTTGACCCTACATCTAATTTCATGCCCCGCCTTCCCTTTCTCTTTCTGTAGCGTAGTGACACAAGTGAGAAGTGTCGTCGAGGCAGGGAATTGTTCAATAGAGTTCAATATCACCGGCAAGGCCTTCCTGGAGACTAACGGTGTTCCATCGTCAACGCTCTTTGCAGTCATGAATCTTCTTATTCTTAATTCAGTAAAATTAATCTTCTTAGAATTTTTTATACAGATATTAAAATTTAACTTATAAAATATAAAAACAAATTAAAATGCAGCTTCAGGTAAATTAAATCCAAATTTACACATTCAAAGTTGTATTACGGAGTGATTTAATCATGTTCTAGGCACCCTGTCGTTACAGATCTGACCCCCTCTGGAGCCCATCTTGGTATTTCGTTGATACTGGAAGCCCCATTATGGCTACACTGGGCTGCATATTTTGTTACAGTAAAAGTTGAAACCCCAGACCTACCAGAACCTTCTCCTTTGGGCTTTTATGTTTCATTGCACGCAAGTTTTAATCAACGTTTCTGGCCTCGCCGCTCGCGCAATTCGTTAGACCTCCCGAATTCAGACAGGCGGGCTGCCTCTAATTGCTTTCCAGTTGTTGCTTCAGGTAATATCCTCTCGCCCTTTTGTTTTTCTATACGACTACCGAGAACCGTGGTTCGGGATTACTGTGTTTTTGCCCCCTATACTTTTTTGCTTCTCGGTCACCAGAAGTTTTGGGTCTGGTGAACGGCACAGGTGATTCATTGCCTCGTTACGAAACATTTTGATGTTTATTTCATTTCATCTAATTCTGATGATGGGTTTGTTTGACAGGTTTCTGCGTTCCTAGTAATGATTATCTTGAAGTTTAGATTTAGTCGCGTTCTCATATGAGTGTTTTGCTTTATTCTTGAAATTCTACTTTTGCTCGAGAAAAAAAAACATGAGATTGTAGAGAGAGATGTCAAGGTGGGGATAAGAGAGAGGCGGTTGACTAATGATAATCATCTGTGTGGATTACTCTCGGTACCTTCTTCATCGTTTCGTTGCTGCTTTTATCATATATTAGTAACCGGTGACTGCGAAGAAGATGCTAGCAGTATACAACCTTAACATATAAGAGAGAAGCGGCGTACAAGAGTCTTCAGAAGTTTTTTCGCCCAAAAACTTATCTAGAGCAAACATTGCACTTTCGTCTCCCTGTGGGGTTTTGGCAGGGAGACCACTTCGTACTTGAAAAGAAAAAAATGGATTACGAATGATTCTCTCTGTGGCTTGGGCGTCTCTGTGATTTTTGGAAACAATTGATTTACAATTTATTTTTAATCTGTCAAACAAGGTCTCAGCTGTAGTATACCCTTCTGTTAGCAGTTGCTCTGTTACTATGATAGAATGGTTAGTCCTTATTAACGTCCTGATAAGAGTAGGGATATTATGCACAGTTAAAATTCTCTGTTATGTAAATTTCTGTCCTTTTAGAAATACATAAGGTGTACACAAAATCTGGGATTGAGTCATACAATTTTTCTGACTCTGTCACAGATCCTTCGGGTTGAATTGGAAATGTTCAAGAACACATTCCAATCAGGTTTCTTATCTATCTTATACAGCCTTGGGTATGTTCTTTCAAAAATTTTATTTACATATTACTGGTTATTGCAACCTTAGTAATTTATTTTAATGGTCTCACTTTTGTGTATTGATGTTTAGGAGCAAGCCTTTGCAGATATGGGATAAAGAAGGTACTCATTTTGCCATGGAGCATGTGTTTTAGTATGAAGAGATGAATTGTCATAGTATGTTTCTGTCATCATATGAAGAGTTAATCATGCTTCTTCTAAGTTGTAATAGTCTCTCTTTGTCATGATTATTTAGATGAATGCAGTATTAAGGACAAAGGATATTGCAAAGATGACTTTGATTTGTGTGCTATTCCATATATGCATTAGATGTTTTATTTTATTGTTCTGGAAAGTGCTACTGCAAACGTTTTTAGTTATTTTAAGATGCTTGGATCACAGAATTGAACTTATAAAGTGGAATACTTAGTTGTAAATCTGTTATGTTGGCTTGTGCGGTTCTTGCTTCGAGGGTGTGGACTGACGTTTTGTCAGATATATGGCTCTTCTGTGCTTGAGGTGTAATTCCATTCGTCGCAACAATCTGTCTGGATGGTGCTACTAACTTACAAATGCAATTTCAAGCAGGAAATAAAAACAGAGAGTATCACATCATGAAACCAATCAGGATTTTAGCCATCCTAGATCCATAAATTTTATTCTAGAACTTTAAGCATTATAGGCAGATCAAGCTTTAGTCAGATATGGCGGTAATAGGTTAGGATTCATGTGGTGGTAACAGGAATCTAGGAAGACAAAACATCTTGGCAGAAAAAGATTGGTCCTTAGTGTTTAGGAAAAGAACTTCATGGTTTGTATGGATGTAAAAGCTATTCATTGATTAATACAATGTTAATCCCTCATTGCTTGTTTCTCT
This sequence comes from Aristolochia contorta, assembly GCA_022405105.1. Lineage (NCBI taxonomy): Eukaryota > Viridiplantae > Streptophyta > Magnoliopsida > Piperales > Aristolochiaceae > Aristolochia > Aristolochia contorta. The sequence goes on along the minus strand of CM039665.1, from coordinate 34,841,020 downwards.
CCTTCCGCCTAAAAAAAAAAAGAATGTTCTTGTCTTGAGTGCATATCATTAAACTGACCTACAAATAGTTGAGTATATATGATATCTGTTTTTGTTTGGTCTACATATGGATTATATGGATGTTGAAGACTACTTATTATTCCTGTCTTTGGTTCTGCAGTTGCAAATGGTCATATAAAGCGGCCACAAGATGAGGATATCCAATCCAATGTCCTTGAAATAGTTGGATCTAATGTGCAGTCTACATATATCACATGTCCTGCAGATCTCAATGCCACACTCGGTATAAAGCTTCCATTTTTGGTTATGATTGTAAAGAACTTGAAGAAATACTTCACATTCGAGATACAAGTGCTGGATGATAAGAACGTCCGTCGGCGTTTTAGAGCATCAAACTATCAAGTGTGTAAGTTTTATTTATTTATTTATTTATTTGTGTAAGGAAAAAGGAATAAGATTTATTTAGTCAACGTACATCCTCTAAGTCCGTGATTTTACTTAAAATATTATTCCTTTTTCCAGGCTGTTACAAGAGTGAAGCCATATATCTGCACCATGCCTTTGAGATTAGATGATGGATGGAATCAAATCCAGTTCAATCTTGCTGATTTTACCAGAAGGGCATATGGTACGAACTATGTTGAAACCCTGAGGGTTCAGGTTCATGCGAACTGCCGCTTAAGAAGAATTTACTTCTCTGACCGGCTTTATTCAGAGGAGGAACTCCCACCAGAATTCAAACTGTACCTTCCTATGCAGGTACCGCTTCCAACTATACCTTACCGTCCAACCAATCTTTTACTGATTTATCATTAGAGAAAAAATATTGTTCTCATATTTGTTTTTGTCAAAATGATTCTGACTCTTATATCAATGGGTGGGTTTTAACCAAATCACCTGTCCTGTGTATGTCTATGATTGTTGCAGAAGGCATAGATCCTTTGATAGAGAACACTCGGAGGACTGGAGAAACTCAGCCGGGGAGTTGGGCCACTCCCATACGAACTTTCTGCAAATCTACTAAAAGCGTAGGGGTTCTAAGTAGCATGTTTAGGTTTCTGATACTTGTTAGAGTAGAGATTTTGAGGTGTTCAAAAGTTGAAAAGGTTTTCTCTCAAGTTTGTTGAGGTGCATGAGTAGGTCCAAGAAATACTGGCTCGTTGTATGTTAGTGTGAAATATGGTTACGTGATCAGTTACCATAGAACAAATGTTTGATCAGTTTGATTGTATGTTACTTGTACGCATGCCAGTGTTTATGTTTTGTCAGTTATTTATGTACTTTTGATATCTTTTTATTTTTTACTATAAAATTACAAAAATTAAATTTAACATTCATAATTTTTTAAAAAAAAGGTTTCCTCTTTTTTTATTTTAAATAATAAATCATTAAAATTAAAATTTTACATCTGTTTAGGGAAGGAACATAATGAGTGTAATGACGAAGGAACCTTTCAAAACATGTACTCACACAAATTCATAATGTAAAAAAATACATATAAATTAATACGTTAATGGTAACGCCGACTAAGAACATCTTTTCAGACATTCGAAGAGGGCGGAAGGCCTGTAAGCCATGGAGGTCTTCTTCTTGGCCTCGTCGGAGCCCCTGTAGAGCACAACATGTGCGGACCCAAAGCTCATGTCCTTGGGACCCACGGAGCTCCGAATGGCCGCCGTGTGGGCCCTCAGCTTGTCCTTTCCGTCGACCCGTCCTTCCGACGCACTCCGGAACAAGAAGTCCTTTATCATCCGTCCTTTCGATCCTTTCCTGAACAACGATTTCTTCGCCGCCACTTTGTCCGTCTCCTCCTCCGCCGCCGGAGGAGCGCTTCGCTTCCCGGGTCCTTCGGACCTCGACCTGACGGGTCCGTCCGGCCTCCTCTGCTTCCCCGCTCCGGCACCACCGTTGATCCCCTTCATCTTCTCGGACTTTAATCTCGTCGGTTTACCTATTACCGGTTTCTCCGGTCCGACGTCTCCTTTCGTCTCCGCCGGCTTCACTGTCACCGGCTCCGGTGACGCAACCGGGGAAGACGACCCCGTTGCCGGTTGTGGGTCCGGCTTTTGGATTGAGCGTGGGGCCTCGACTCGGCGGCTTTTGGATTGAAAGCCGCCGCCGCCGCTCATGGGAGACAGCGAGCGTGTCCGCCTGTGGCCCACGAGCGGGCTCCACTCGGGGTCCTCTTTCCTGACCTTCTCCAGTGCGGCCTCGAAGGGGTCGAATTCGTCGTCCTTCTTCTCGAAGCCGCTGCGCAGGAGCAAGGAAGAAGACGACCTGAGACGAGAAGCGCTACCGTAACTGGGGCTCTGAAGCCCGGGCGGCAGCTTCAACGGAAGCACGAGGCCGTTGGAGAAGAGCTCGTCCGCGAAGGCCATGTTCGCCGGCGCCGCCTCTTCCCCCTGCGACGTCCGATCTTCCCGCTCTTCATTAACGGAGGCGCCGTCGAATCGCTGGCTCAGTTCGAAGCTAATCTCGAACTCGAAATCGTCCGAGCCCGAAAATCCCTGCTTCGCCTTCTCCGCCGCTGCAGCTTCCGACTTGAACGGAACGGCCGACGTCAGACCCGTCGTCGGACTCGACGGCGCGCTGTAGAAGAACTGCGGACTACCCATGAAGCTGACCCCGCTGGGGCTCGTGGGGCAACTCAAATAAGCAGTCGTGCTGGGGATCGGGAAAGGCACGACTTCCATTGCTACTAACAGAGACAGAAAGAGAAGAAGATGACGATACCGATGAGATGAACCCACCAATTGCCCTGTTTCCGAAAGCAGGAAACTAGTCTCATTTATACGACGGCGGTACGAATAAAGTCTTCTTCTTTGTCGAATTAGAATTTCAATTAAAGGGTGGGCTGACCGCTGATTAATCAGTACTCCATCATGATGAGAAAGCAAAAACAAAAAAGGATGTAACGTGAGTATAATTTAAGGAAGAAGAAATCTCTTTTCGGTGTTTTGATTCCAACCAGGGGCGAGACAAGCGTCATGGCAAGCAGAGTACGTAGCAGTTGAATAATTCTGATTGTCGTCCTGCTCTTCGCTACCTAACAGAATTCCCAAGCTTTCTCGATCGGACTAATACGACCAAGGTTTTGTCTACTTGTCCACTGTCCTAATTCTATTTCGAGAACAGAAATGTCACAGACTGGCCGACTTAATGTCCGCCCAGAAGAATCACGATCCATCTTACACGGGTCGTTAGTCTTCGCTCTCATCGATTCATCATCTGTAGACTTTTGCTGTAGACTTTAAGAGCTGTTGTGTTTTTCAACTTTGATGAGGTGTGTTTAAGAGTGATTGATGCGGAGAGCTGGAGGGGTGGAGAGTGACACAATGTTAATTTTGCAAGTTTAAGAGTGGGGATATTAATGTTAGATCATAATTCGTTCTTAATTTTCAAGCTGGGAATGAGTTGGTGGTTGGTTTATGCAAGTCTGTTTGTATGCAAACCAGTATAAGAGGTCCAGGTCGAGAGAGCACGAGAGGAGATGTTTTTTTTTTTGTTGTTATATTTTTAATCATATAAAATATTATGTGATGATGGAAGACATTATAATGATATCAGTACTTTTAGTTGGGTCTAATAATGTTTAGGGTTTTCGTGAAATATATTATTTTATTTCTTTGCCGCACCGGTGAGGCTCCAATGGTTAACGTTTAAGCTGAATTCGGATTGATAAAATTTATTGAAGAGAACAAGTCTCTGACGCCACATATGTATATACACATATAGATGGCAGCTATTCATTAATGACAGTTTTTGTTTCAATATGCCAGATTCTTCTATCCAGCTCTGATAAACTGGATTAATTCCCGATTAACAGTTTAAACAGGTCGATTTAAAACGAATTTGTAGAAACCACAATCGTCTCGTAACTGTAAGTAAATTATCTGAGGAAACCATGAAACTGGATAAGCAGGTAACCGAACCCTCTACGTCCCACATCCTTTCTCTTGTGTAATCTTCTGCGTTCAAGATCAGCTCCCGATCCCCTGCTCCCCCCATGCCAAGTGCAATAGATGGATGCACTTCCGCCATTAACAGGGGACTGATCAATAACAGAGCCCATTTCTTTATTCTTGCGATCCGAGGCGGCATTCGATGCAGCCGGTTCAGTACCCCAACGAAAGCTCCTCGCGCGGCGGACGAAGCCGGTTCGTGCAGAAGCAGTACTACTACTTGGCGCAGGGTCGTTCTTCTCTCCGGCCTCTGTTCTCACTCGCTCTAGAGCCACCGCGAAAGGATCCTCCACCTGGGTCTCGACCTTGCTCCTCGAGTAATTAATTTTCCCCAGAAATCGCCCCGAGTAAATGTGTCTGAAAGAAGAAGACTTGGAGCGACCCCAGTTCGCTGCAGGCTGCAGCCGTGGCGGCGGCGGTTTTAATGGACGGGCCTCGCCGTCGGAGAAGCTGCAGATTTCCCGATCATCTCCGACTCCGACTTCAATTCGGAACTCGTCCCAGTAGTACTGTGAACAGTTGTCTTCCTTAATCGCTTTGATTTCAGGGACCACCTTCGTGGGTTCGGGAATATTCAGACGGAAACTGGATGAGAAAGGCCGCGTCCGGCGACTGGGTAAAAATCGTTCCTTTTCTGATTCCTCTGCTTCCTTTTGGACGCGCTCCAGGGCTGCCATGAAAGGATCGAAGTCTTTGTTCTTCTTGCTCTTGATCAGCCCGAAACCCAGTGAGAGACCATACCGCGCGGATGCCGGACGGTGAGAAGGACTCCAGCTACTGGTACTGTAGAGTGCGTTCTGTAGTCTGGGTGGTGGTCTCAACGGAAAGAGTACTAGTTGCTCATGATCGGAGAACACCTCGTCCTCTGTATCCGATTTCTCAAGGGAGCCTGACACATCTCTGCCGATATGGTGCTCCTCCAAATAATCAACAGAACTCTTAGAGGTTCTAAAAGTACTGATATCTGAATCGAAATCATCCGAGTCGGAATAGTGGCACTCTTTCTTCTTCCCTGTCTGCGTCTCTGGTTTCAACACAATAGAGTAACAGTACTGATCGATCGGCCGTTATATTACTAAAAATTTTAATTTGGACTATATAACTACTGGGAATGACTGATTTGCAGAACAGAATTCGAAAAAGATTAACGCTGTGGACTCACCAGATTTCACGAAGCAAGCATCCATGGCGGACGTCGAAGATGGGTACATTCTCTGATGATTTAGTGGATCGATCCCGAAACTCAAGGAGAGAAGAAGACACATTTATGTATCTTCTGCGACTCCGTGTACAGCAGATTAGGTGTCAAGCCGGGAGATGTAACGATCATCGTGGCGTCGACGCATTTTGTGTAAGTGCTCTGCTGCCGGAATGGATTTTGGAGCTTCTTGATAGTGAACGACCACGTATTTGTCTGCAACGTCGGCCTCGAGCTGACTTTTCGTTTGGAAGAATGCAAAGTTCGCAGTCATAAAACCATATATATATATGCTTGTTCTAGTAACGTACAACGGCTGTTTAATCTATCCAAACACATCGATTTTTCTAAGAGAGTGTTTTCTCGTTAATTGGAAACGACATCCACACTATATAGTATAGGGGATTAATTCATCTTGATCTAATTTTAAATGTAAAAAAAACATACTCTTATCGTGTTGTGGACATGTTAAATAAGTGTGTACTTAAATCCGTTATCCCCATAAGAATATACACCGCATATTAGTTTATCCAACTAAATTGAATAAAATAACTTAATTTTTTATTGAATAATGCTAGTTGCACTTAGTTTAGGCACCTATCTCAGTCACTTGTTAATCTAAACAATCGATGTTGTCCAGGGTTTACCCTCTAGAAAATAAGATTTTATAAAAAAATATATAATTTTTTATATTTTTAAAGGCTTAGATTACTCATTTTTATTTATTCTTTGTCAATACTTATCCGTTTTTAACCGTATTAAGGTTCGTTTGTTTTTTAATTATCCTATTATTGTAATTGTAAGACATCAGAATTTCTTCAAGTGTAATATTGTGTATAAAAATCATGTAAATAAAATAATTTTCAGTAGATGAAAAAGGAGGGTCAGTCATGATGTAAAACTCTTCCATTTATCATAGGGATGTAAACAGGTAATAAGTGGAACAGGTAAGACCCTTCCATTTATCGTTTGTTGATATGAGTACGACCATATATTTATTGTGAGGTTTGCAGTGTGACGTGGTTTTTCAGTGACACTTAATTTGATGAAAAAACATGCAAGTTGTAATAGATCATTGTTAAGAGTTTGTAAAATACCATATAATGATGTATCATTAGTTAATTTGTGTTTTTTTCAAATGTAGTTCCCTAAAACTTCCGATTGTTGGAAGAGGTAGAACAGTCTTGGATTGGTACAATAATTGGTCCTCATGATATAAAATCATTTTAATTGTAAGAAAACATACTCTTGTTGTGTAATGGACATGTTAAAAAAATTGATTAGAGATAATTAGTTATTCTATTTCAACTAACATTTACAAATTGAACGATATTACTTTGGTTAACGGTAACCAATGATATGAATATGGTTATCACTTATCAAGTTTACGTATATACTATTCCTGCAAGAGAAACATATAAACATTTCTAATAAAACACACAAGTATGATTATCAAGCATTAATTTTGAAATTGCTTAAGTGTAATACAATAAATAAGAATCATGTAGATAAGATAATTTTTAGTAGATGAAAAAGGAGGGTCAGTCACATTTTTCTGACCTAGTATTCTTTCTAGACTCTTCTTTCTATTAGGGTAGCTATTGGACACCAGAGCCCAGCAGCCCACGCCTCCGTAGGTGGTCCGTCTTGCCATCAAAATTGCCTAGGGAAGCGAACCCAGTGCTAGAAAGGACGGCCACATGCAGCTGGGGACCAGCAGCAAGTGACCAAAAAATGTTCACTCACTTCGGTCACTCGCTCGTGGACCCTAATCTAACGCGGACTGCGTCCCACCCAGACGACTACGAGAGCGACTCGTCCGGAATCGGAACCCACACACACGACAAATCCCACATTACCGGATCTTCTCTCTCTTGGCTCCCAAGGATTAGAAGGCCTCAAGTGTCAAGATACATAAAAAAACATGTCATTTTTCCTAATCAAATATAGACCATTACTAAAAGAAGAAAAATGATTTCAGCCGTGTTTCACTGTACTAACCAGCCAATCCGAAACACATTTGCTAGGGTTTATCTTTTAGGATATAAATTTTTATAAAATAAAAAATATTTTATTATTTTTTAAGATTTTAGTTGGTATTGTGGCCTTAAGTGCAACTAGCATTACTCTTTAATTATTTTGGGTGGTACGGGGTAAAGGTAGTGGACTGAGGTGCAGTTGGCATTACTCTTTCTAAAATGACCAAAAGCAACACACACGTCTAAAACAACGGTGGCCCACAGAAACCAACGGATCAGATGGTATTGCTTCTCCGTAAATGTTGTGCAATCAAAGGAGTTAGTTGGGCATTTTGTCAGCACTGATGTCGTCCGGTATCAATGCGTAGAGCTACGCCAGCGGCCTGCGGGTCCTCGCAATTAAATTAAGCTTGCATTGGGGCTCCATCATTAATTCATTATTCCAAGTTCCCACTAATGTAAAATCTCGCACAAAATGCTTATATTATAATATTTATTACGCAATGATGTTAACTTTTTAAGTAGTAATCAGCCGTCAGTAATGCATCAAAAGTCCGTATGGAGCACACTAACCCGTTCCCGATTCACATCTTAATAATTGGAGCTCGGAAATACTTTAGCATTTCCTTATTTATTATTGTTTCGAAGTGATGGTCGGGAGTGGGATTAAAATTTATTAAACAGCCAATTCTTGCATTTGTTTTGCGCCACTTTCCGAGCGGTCCAACCCAACCACAAGAGTCCAAAAAGGGCGATATTTCGACGTACGCGAGGCGTAAGCTTTACGAGGTCCCGAAACCGTCCAACGGAAGACGAACACGTGTTGGTCGGAGAGTGCGCGTGTACAAATGGCCAGGAAAACCGCGACGACGGACCAGGGGGTGGCCCACATTGCTCACATGGGAACAAAAGGAAAAATCCGCCCAGTGGGTCACCTAACCTTGCCGTCTGGATATGGTGGGCCCGCCGGGGTGGATTTTCTCTCTTGGTCGATATGATGGGGTCCGCAGATTCTTCTCCTTCTCCTTCTCCTTCCCGGACCCCGGTTTCGCGTTTCCCTGTGCGCGTGTACTTTTTTTTGTCAATTTCTTCACATTGTGCTGGTGGTAGCCACGGTGGTCGAGCAATCTCATCCGTTCGTTTCTCGGGTCCCACCCGTGGGCGAACCTCTCTTTCCGTAATAATCGCATTTTTATGGTAACAATTCACAGAAGCGTGACCGTCATATCAGCACCACCCGTGGGCCCAAATCAAAATTTTTATCTCAAGAGCCAGAATGTACCGGGCCCACGTCGAGTCAACAAATGTGGGTCCCACAACACCGGACAGGTGGAAGATCGAAGGTGGCCGGCTAAATTGCGCGGGGGTATTAATACCATACCCCCCACGACTTTGAATGAACGAATGTAAAATGTGCAAGTGTATATATAATGTGTATTCGTTAGTCAAGAAAGAAAGAAGAAATGGATTTCGCTGGGGTTGCACGAAAACACACCTGTCGTCCATGTTACCTCCCGTCCCCAGGCCCATCTTCACATGCGCCTGCATTTTTTTATTTTCTTTTCCGGGTATATTTGACCAAACAATATCAAATATCAAAAGGATGCAGAAAACAGTTTCCCCACTTTCGCTACCTTCCCCTTTATCCTCTCACCCTCTCTACTTTATTTATTCCCTTTATCCCCCAACGCTGTAGACTGAGAGGAACAAATTCTCGCAGTCCCATCTTCGGCCTGAAAGTGGCAGCATTTGAAAGCCTAGCCGCTCTTCTGCTGCTTTCCGGTCCCAAATGGGATTCTATTCTCTGCGGGTGTCCTTATTTGATATGCTTTCATGGTTTTAGGACGGCAAGAGCCAGGATTAGGGATCTCGAGTGTGTTTTGTCTCATGTAAATGACTCTGTCTGTGTGCTGAAATTTGAGATCAACAGGCACGGCCGCGCTCCACTTTTCTCTATGCCCCTTTATGTTCTTGTTCAAATGGGTACTCGGATTCGATTCTCTCTTGCCATGTACTTTTTAACTGCTTCCACTGTCCACCCATTCTCGAGTTGAAATATATAGTCGGGACTTTCCGCTATTCGATCTTTTGTTGAGTGGATTGTAAGGCTTCTTATCTTTTGAGTGGAAGCTTTTCACGGGATCGGATTCCCCGAGTAGCCTCCCATTAATCAGGCCGAGTATACGTGCCTTTCGTATTTCCCTTTAGGATGGGAGTTAGGTGTGCAGTGTTATGGTGTGCATGTATTTGCTACTCATGACTCATGACAGCTGCCCTGATCCTCCATGGACCCTCTTCTTGTCTCTCTGTCTTCAGGGCTAACGCCGCTGCCACCAGTATGCTACTCCCCACCCCTCTAACGTACTCTCCACTACTGGATTGATTAGTCTTCCATTTTTCTTCTCAAGTATAAAGAAATCAGGGAAGTTTGAAAGAACCAGCTGATCAGTTTTCTTGAAAGAGCTGTTCATGAGCAAAAGATTTATACTTAACTGAAACATATTTGGATCTGTAATAAGCTGTGACAAAAAACCTTCAAGAAAATGGAATCCTTTAATCTCATTAAGCTGTTTTTTTTTTTTTTTCTCATCAAGTTGGGTTGCATGTACTCGGTCGGTCCCCAACAATTTTAATGGGAAGAAGTGGGATGGGTCTCTCACAACTCATGCACGGCTGCCTCTGCTTTATGTTATGTCTAGTGCTTGTATATACTCACGAGGGGCTTGGGCGTGTGGAGAACTTTTTAGGGCACCCTGCCCTACCATGAAAGTGCTCAGAGAGGGAGCTATGGCTTGTGATGGCTTGATTACGTGTTTTTTTAGCAACAATGTCAAAGGGTTCGGAGGATTTAAGCAGGTCAACTCAAGAAGGTAATAACTACCGTGGTGTGGACAATCCAGGCGCCATAATCAGGGGAGTGTTTTCTTCCCTGCGAAGAGTCCGAAATGCGAATACAAGAAAGGCGGCACCACCTGTTGCTATATAACCCATAAATAATTATAGTTGTAAGAATAAAAGACGTCAATGTTATTGTTTTTCTCTTGGGGATCAAAAGGACAGGCTGTAAGGAAGGAAGTAAACCTCCATCCATACCAAAGATGTATTATTTGAGAAAGCTCTACCAGAGCTTTAATTCTTCCCTTCCTGTGCCCTCCAAGAAAGTTGAAAAAGGAAAAAAAGGGGTCACTTTCTCTCTTTCTTTCCTTGTTCCTTGCAACCTCTGCTAAGCATCTTTTGCTTTCGCGATTCTCTCTCTCTCTCTCTCTCTCTCTCTCTCTCTCTCTCTCTCGCTCTCTCTCTCTCTTCTCCCCGGCTTCTTGTAGATTCCGGGGAGTTGTGGTCTGGGTCTTCATCACTCCCATCTCTTTCTGCTGTTCTGCGGTGTTTTCTGCTCAATCTGATATTGGTGTCTCTGGTAGCTGGGTACTTCTCTTCTCGTCCTCTTTTTATTGCTCTTGTTTGTTTTCGGAAGGTCGTTTTGCTAGCTGTATTGGGCTTTTCGTTCTAAGCTGATGGAATTTTCAGTGGGTGATAAATTCAGTCACAGACCTCCCGTTCTTCTGGTATTTTGATCAGAAGAATCGAAAATTTTCTCTAACGCATTAGAACATTTTTTTTTTTTTTTTTGCGTTTTTTGCTGTAATGATTCTCCTTTCGCTGGTTAATTCTTAATTTTTTTTCTCGAAAAGATTAAGCTTTCGTCCGTTGGTTTTCTTTCGCTTTTCTTTACCTTCTTTTGCGTGAGTCGGCGATTTAAATTCGAGCAGAAGGTGATACGCATTTCTGGGATTCTTCTCTTAATTTTAAATTTGGCGGTCTTTCAATTCCAGAGTTTAGGATGTTGTGATAGACAATCCGCTTTTTTAGAGTTTCCCTAGGTGATCTCTTTTCCGTGTTTAGATCATTGCAGTGAAGTAAATTGTTTATCATTTCGTTTCTTTCAGTTTGTTAGCTGTTCCTACCACCGATTTCTTTTTATTTCGTTTTTTCAGTTGGTTAGCAGTTCCTTCCGCTGCTCTCTTGGGAGTTCTGTTTCTAATTATGTCTATATTTAGCTACGCCTCTGGGCGTCTTCTTCAGTGGGTGCTCAATTGCGTCACTTTTTGCTGATTTTGCTACCTTCTGATTTGTATTTCATCTTTGTAATTGGATTTGCACAGTCTCGTTTAAGTTTCACTTCATGGGTATCTGCCACGGAAAGAATTTACCAAAGCGGCAAACACAGTCGGAAGACTCTGTTGTCCCTTCCCCCACCGGTCCGTCATCTTATTCAGAAACAACAAAACCTTCTTCCAATTTCCCCTTCCTGAGCCCAAGCCCTCTCCCCAGTGCCTTCAAGAATTCGCCAGCAAATTCTAGCAGAAGTTCAACCCCTTTACGAATCTTCAAACGCCCATTTCCGCCTCCATCTCCTGCAAAGCACATAAAAGCATTGCTAGCTCGCAGGCATGGCTCAGTGAAGCCTAACGAAGCTTCGATTCCTGAAGGGGAAGAATGCGATGTTGGGTTGGATAAGAACTTCGGATATTCCAAGCAGTTTTTCACTAAATATGAATTGGGTGAAGAGGTTGGGCGGGGGCATTTTGGGTATACATGCTCTGCAAAGGCTAAGAAAGGAGAATTGAAGGGGCAGGAGGTTGCAGTGAAGGTTATACCAAAATCAAAGGTCAGTTTCTATGTTAAACGTCGATCTATCAACCTCCGAAACATTCTAGGTTGAAATTCCTGTATGCATCTCTGGATTTTTTGTAAGAGTTCTCTGCTTGTAGAATCTGTTAACCCTGTTCTTGGGGGTCAAAGTTACCTTTTATTTGGCTGGTTATTGTTTAACATGCAAAGGAGCGTAATTACTCCTCTGTGTTGTGAGGACCCAATTATACTCGCTTTTCAGTAATCAATCTTACCACGCGTAGTGAAAATCTGACTAAGGAAACCTGCTTTTGTGAACTTGTGCATTGCTCAGTGGTCACATGGGGGGTTTTCTAGTGGGAGGTCTTGGGTTCAAGTCTCCTTAGAGGCATAGGGAAAAAAATTACAACTTTCAAAAAAAAAAAAGGAAACCTGCTTTTCAACAATGTAATGCGGCCTACTAGCTCAATGTTTGATATTTTGCTGTAGAACTACTGCTATTACTGTAATGACTTTTTATCAACTTCCACTTCCATCTTTAACTTTTTTTTTCTTCTAAAAATCGATGTTTTGCTGAAGCATTTCCTTTACTAGCCTTTAAAAAAAAACTTCTTCATTTTTGGTAGAAATTTTTACTTCTCTTGATCATTACTCAAGTTCTACTTTTGCATGCCTAGACAGTAGTGTGCCTTTGATGTAATATTTGTTTAGACGGTAATTTTGAGGCAAATTTTTTGAGCAATGAAAATTAAAAGTGACAATTTTCGATCTTCACTTCCTCTTGGTTGATGCTATCAAAAGGTGAAAATAAACGGTCCAGATCAGATAATGTTACTCAACATGTCCAAATTGCTTTAAATGTCATTGCGATTGCTCTTTGGACTCTGAGGAGTCCATCTGCCACCCTGAAAAGAGATGGTTAATCCATGAGCGTGCCTTGCGACTCCTACAATACTATATCAATTCACTTTCTTTATTTGTAAATATTCAGAAACTATGTTGGCGTTAAGTTGACCTGTTGCACTTACACTACTTTATTCATCGTTCATAATCCAATTGTAGTCGTAGTCGGTAGTTGTATACTGAGGATAAAATTTAGTCCTGGACATAAGAATCTTGTAGAAGATGAGAGCCGGTTTAGTCCTGGACAACATATTATCTGCTCTATCTTATGAGAGCGAGTTTCTGGTTAACAGATGACCACAGCCATTGCCGTAGAAGATGTTAGAAGAGAAGTGAAAATATTGCGTGCTCTGACAGGACATAAGAATCTCGTCCAGTTCTACGACGCATATGAGGATGATGATAATGTCTATATAATTATGGAGTAAGTTTACATTTCCCAACTCTTTTTTAAGCCTATCCATGCGTCATATTACATAAACATGTTATTCTTCTGTCGTCTTTAAATTTTTTTTTCATTAGTTCACATTTGCAGACACTTGGTGGCCTATATAAGAAATAGAACAGAATTTGTGGAAGATTTGGAATTGGTATCTTTTAAAATCATGATAGTTAGCTGCAATCATCTGAAACCTGGTCCCTAAAGTCCTCTTTCCTTTAATAGTGAGGTTTTCTGTTTAAGTTCACTTGTTTTGTATTAATTCCTCTATTTTTCCTCATAAATGTTTATGACATACTAAAAATAAATGACCTAGCAATGAAATCTTAAAAATCAGTCCTGAATCAGAAACACGATGATCATAGATACTAAATATGGAATAAATTAATTTATATTTTGAAGAGATGCACTTCTGCGAGTGATGCTAACCACGATATATCTATCTTTGAAAATTAGGTCCAAAGTTTTCTTCTTGTTGTATTGCAGTGTTTTGTGGTTGCTTTAGGGTTTAAAATTAATTATTTGACGAATGCATTTGATGATGTTCATTCAATGTTTCAAAATAGCACTCATGCTGAAAAGGAAAGCATATGTAGGCTAAGACTTTTTAGCTCAAAAAGTCACATATTTAATCTTCTAAGGTGGCTAAATAAGCCTCAATTTGGGAATAGGAACATTGAATGCTTTGATTATCTATAACAATTAGATGTTTGCAGCAAGTACTTCTAAGCAGTTGCTTAATGTTGTTGGAATAAGTATCTTTGCTCATCTCCTCAAATTTCAATCTTTTCTTCTTCAGGTTATGCAAAGGAGGTGAACTTTTGGATAGAATACTTTCCAGGTACCACTGTGCATCCAAATAGCCAACAACATCATTGCCAACAACATCTTAAAAACCTGCTAGCTTTAACTAACTGATTTCCATGTCTTGTTCTTTCAGGGGTGGAAAATATTCAGAAGAAGATGCGAAAGCAGTGATGATCCAGATTTTGAGTGTTGTGGCGTACTGTCATCTCCAAGGAGTTGTTCACCGGGATCTTAAACCTGAGGTAATTTGACATTTCAAAAAATTATTTTTAGTGAATCCAGTTTAACCTCACATTCTTCCGTCAAATCGTAAGGTAAAGTGGGTATGTTTAATCGCTGAATCTGTAAAATGTGGCTTACAGTTTCTTTTAGATGTATCACATTCTTTCCTTCTTGAAGAACTCTTGAGGTTGTGGTAATAAAAAGAAAAGGAAACAAATGAAATTTGGCAAACATCATTTTATCTGCCAATCTCACAGGTAGTTATTGTAGAATCTGTTCTAAAGATTTAGTTGGCATAGCCGAACTGTTATTACATGTGAGGTTATCTTGTGTTCGTATCCACTGCTTATGTTCTCTTGTTGCTCCAGAACTTTCTTTTCAGTACAAAAGATGAGAAATCTCCTTTGAAAGTCATTGATTTTGGATTATCAGATTATGTGAAGCCAGGTCAGAAGAAGTGTTATTGTATACTATTTGAATTTTCAAATATTTGCATGTGTTGTTCAAATGGTGCAACAAGTGATGCATAGATACTTGCAGATGAAAGGCTTAATGATATTGTTGGGAGTGCATATTATGTCGCTCCAGAAGTTCTGCATAGAGCATATGGCACTGAAGCAGACATGTGGAGTGTTGGAGTGATTGCATATATTCTTCTTTGTGGCAGCCGTCCCTTCTGGGCCCGTACAGAATCGGGCATTTTTCGAGCCGTCCTTAAGGCTGATCCTAGCTTTGAAGAAGCACCTTGGCCTTCTTTGTCAACTGAAGCAAAGGACTTTGTGAAGAGACTTCTGAATAAGGACTACCGCAAAAGAATGACTGCAGCTCAAGCTCTCAGTAAGTCATTTGCCAATAAGGGACAGTTCTAGTGTGCATTAAGGCTCTGGGCGCATCATGTGTCAGTTTGATTATTGACATACTGACTTTAGAAATGCATTAAACTTTATAGTAACATTGATCCGATAGCCAGAAGTAGGCAAATATTGAATTGTGGCTCCTGTTTTTTAACTACAACATTTGACACATAAACTATGCTTAAGTTCGCCTATTTAATACCACTTTCACTTTGACTTTGGTTATTTTGTTTTCCTTGTGTAAAATTCTGAATCTGCTGTATGCTTTCCACCCAGGTCATCCATGGCTACACGGTGCGCAAGGAATTAAGATTCCATTGGATATCTTGGTTTACAAACTTGCTAGAGCTTATATTTGCTCTTCACCTCTACGGAAGGCAGCATTAGTGGTAATGCCATGTCTCTTTTGAAGATATGCCATGTTTTTATTCATTGTTTTCTTTATACGCCTGCTATCTGAGTTTGTCTTATGGTCGCATTATCTGTGAATCTTCTGTTTAACTGTTTCTGATACTTCACTACTACAATGATTCATCTTTTTTGAAAAATCTACAGTGATTCGTTCAAACATTGCTATTCTGAACAAAACCTGCTTTTGGCTGTGGCTCTGAAGAATCAGTTTGAAATTTCTAAAGTTAGCATGGGAAAAAGACTTTTACCAACTTGTCCGTCCATGGTTTTTTTTCCCAACTTGTACTTGAAAGTGTATGCTGATAGTGTGCCTGTCAACTTGGATAATGTTTTCTGTCTTCCTGTTTTTGTTATCAGAATTTTGCCCTCGGCCTTTTTTATTCCCCTTCCATTAGGATGCTAACACTATTTTGAGCGGCTAGATCTGTAATTCCATATATTTGGAACTAGAATTGCTCTTAGTTTTATTAAAGGGGCATAGAAGATGGAAGAAGAGAAAGATAAAGAAAATCACGTGCTCAAATCTCCAACCCAACCGTATCTTTTTTGGTCTAACCATGATATGCATGTATTCATTACCGTGCACACGTTAAGGCAGGTCCTTGTCAACCTGCATTTCATAATTAATATTGGGTTCTATGTACTGATTTTTCTTTTGGTTGGTTGTTTGTTTTTTGTCCTATGCCAGGCTCTTGCTAAGACATTAACTATCCCACTATTGTTTTATCTCCGGGAGCAATTTGCAATATTAGGTCCTAACAAAAATGGCTACATCTCTATGCAGAATTTAAAAACGGTGAGTTTTCAATTCTTTCTCTAATTCTCCTCTAAGAAAAACTTAATTGTAAATGCTTGAATCTTGCAGGCTTTGCTGAAGAATTCTACTGATGCCGTTAAAGACTCGAGAGTTCTTGATTATATTAATATGGTATGTGGAATTCGGAAGTTTCCTTTTGTATCTCTTTTATCTTTTTGGCGGGACCTCATGCTATAAAATGAATATTATATTTTGTGGATTATTCTTTGGGAAATAAAAATGTAGTTTAATGTTATAACTATATATTCTTTAACATATTTATTGGTGTTCTTCTCTGTACCGTTGAATGAAGAGGAACAAATTTATTTCCTTTCTTATCTTTTGAATGAAATTGTGTACACATGCGTGTGGATTAATTTTTAAAAAATTCGAAGTCTAATGAAAATTCAGGTTGCAAATATTGTAATAACTAACCTGCTTTGCTCCTGCACTACAAATTGTAAGTACTGTAGTTGCTTTAAAACTATGTCGAGTTAGTAAATGTAAAACGGTTACCTCTTGCGGATGGAAACCTCTACTCGTGTTTATGATTGAAGTAGGATTTATCAGGTTTTTGTTAAAAATATCTTAACAGGTAATAAATTGCACTTTTCACTCATCACATCTGCAACATGCCCTATGGCTTGGAGAAAACTGTCTGTAATCCTATCTGTTATAGAAAACCCTCAGCAACCCATGGAAACAAGTAGGGTTCGGGTGAAAGGATGTGTGCCTATGGTCGCATTTCCATTATGATTATAACTTTCCCTCTTTGGCAATAAAGGTGCATTTCTATGAAAATTTGTAATGGCAAGAAAGTGGAAAGATTGTAAGTAAAAAAGGAAAAGAATGGTGGCAATATGAATTTGTTGTGGATTTTGTTTTGTTATTGCAAATTTAAATGTTAGTACAATAAATGAGAAGTGGTACACATCCCTCATTAAAGTCTTTTCTGCTAATGCCCAGAAGACATTAATATATATGAGCTGTTGAAAATTCCAAGAAAGGCAGTACTATCTGTCAGATGCTTAGAAAAAGAAAGTTCAGAGTTTCTAGTGGAACAATCAATGATGTCGAGGGAACTTATAATTCGAATAGCACAGCTGTTAAGAAGCAGCTTGGACCAATATCCTTCTGTAGGAACTTGTGTCCGGATTTTTTTTCTTCTTCATTTATTTATTTTGCAGGCTCTGGGTTTGCAACTGATGCAGATGCATCTGCTCCTTATTGCGTGCAGGTTTGCTCCCTTCAATACAGAAAACTAGATTTTGAAGAGTTTTGTGCTGCTACTATAAGTGTCCATCAAATGGAAGGTTTGGAAACTTGGGAGCAGCATGCACGCAGGGCCTATGAACTCTTTGAAAAGGATGGTAACAGACCAATAGTTATCGAAGAACTTGCATCGGTATGCCTTTAAAGGCTGTTTTCACTTTGGTATTTTCAGTATAATTTCTGCCTCTATTGGAAACTTAGGGTCTGAAATTAATTTTATGCCAGATTAGAAGATATTAGTGGTAAAGTGCAACCTCTGTAAGAGGGTCGTCTACAAATCAATTATACCTTTAGTTCACTGTGGTAAAAATACTTTGTTGACATGACACTTCTTCTACCAGTATGTCTGCTGGTTGCTTTTATTTTCACAAATTTTACATGATAGAAAGATAGGATGACTCTCTGATGGAAGATATCTTGGATAGTGTTCATGATGCGGAGTTTAATTAGTGACTCGTCAATTTTCAAAAGAGAAAAAATTGTGACTCATCCACTGATGGGACTTCCAAATTTATGTACCCACCACCACTGGTTAATAGTGTACGCTTCTGCTTACGTACTTTAGAAAGCGTTTACATTATAGCTAATCCACCTGTCTTTTTTTTTTTTTTTTTTTTCTCAGCAATTGAGATATTTTCTCGGAGGATGAACTCCTCATCATGAATATCACTGTGAAAAAAATAGAATCTTTTAAAAACCAAGGATGAATTGCTCTGTAAAAAAGAACCTTTTATGAGGTCTAATGGTGAGTAATTGCATGAAAAAGTCGTTGCCTTCTCGTGGAACGTCATATGACTCTGGAGAGGCATTTCCTGAGCTTCTAATTAAACTGTCTCTGATGCTTGCTGTTTCTGATGATAATATTTGACTTGATGTATTTTGATAATGCTGATTTCTCTTTTCTATCAGTAGGTACTAATTTATATAAACGTGTGGTGCTTGTGTGTTGGAGATAGTATATTCTCATTGACTGCCTTTTTTTCCTTGTACTCATTCTTGAAATTTCCCTTCTAGTACATTCTGAAAAGCCTTTAGTTTCTCTTTCTCCTTTTTGGTTATGATTAACAAAAGGGTAACATATATCTTATCAGGAACTAGGGCTTAGCCCGTCCGTGCCCGTGCATGTTGTTCTTCAAGATTGGATAAGACATTCAGATGGGAAGCTTAGTTTCTTGGGATTTGTCAGATTATTGCATGGGATGTCTTCCCGATCAATACCAAAGGCGTGACAGAAACACCCTCAATTGTTTGATTGGCAGCAAATTAATTTTTCTGGTAATTTCATGGAGCAGGAAGATAAGAGAGGGGCCCCATGTGTTACACTAGGTTTGGGTAATTGAAAGAGCCAAACCAAACAGAAAATGGGGGGACCCCGTACCCATACATTTCCTGCTAAAGAGAAATGTAGGGACTCCTGTGGAGATGCTCAGTTAGCACACCTGGTACATATTCTTCTTTTTCAATATCCTGTTTAAGTTGCTGGGACTTTGTTGTAAGAGGATGTACAGATGAGAGGATTAGTTGCGCAGCTGTAGACGAGATAGAAGTTATAAGAGGGCAAGTGAGGACTTTGTGGGTGTACGCCCAATTCAAGTGCTTTTTCTTTTTCAAATAAAAAATGCCTTGGTCCTTGCTCTTCCAATATCAGTCAAGACAACAGGCATTGAACTCTTCAGTGGGTGTCTCTGTAGGTATTCTGCTCATAAAAATTCCCCTCGTCGTTGCTCATGTAACCTTAAAATCTTTTGATCGTTGTTAAATAAAAAATAATGCGGAATGTAAACTAAGTCCAGGGATCCATAGTACCTTAAGAGTTCTATTGATTGTAATCTATCAAAAAGTAAAATGGACGTAGGTCACACTTGACATTCTCTGGATAATCTGCACATCTCTATGTGCAGATTATCCAGATAGATTCCCGAATTTCTAATACCTGTCTATCTCCATATAATTGTTCGAAATCCAAATTAAACTATCTGATCCTAATCAGTGATTCTATATACGCAAATCCTTTCCAGGTGGCGCCGAGCGCAAGACTGCTCGCTGTTAGAGAGTGTATGATATGTAAGAGGCGGGAAGAAGTTTCTGTATTTCGAATTTTTGCAAAAATCTCAGCTCTATATCACCGGTTGGGCGCCCCTTACCCCTCTCCTTCTCGTTCTTGAACGGGAGGTCGTAGTCGCTAATGGTAAGCCATCACGCTCCACCAGTTCAACTCTATAAACCCCTACTTTCCATGAACAAAATCCACTCATGTTTGGGACGAAAGGCTCTCCGCAGCTTTGTTAACGTTAGACTATTCTTTTCCTCGGCCATTGACTTCCCAAGCAACCATGAACCGATACATCGTAAGAGGACGTCGGCGTCTGAGCTTTGTCGCTTTGGGGTGAATGTTAGGGCTTCTAACTTTCACCTTAAAGAAGACTGGGTTAATTCTCTGTCTTCCCCTCTCATTGAAGGCAGTGCCAGTGCCAACGGAAAGGACTCAACGGCGGACGTGGGTTCTGAATGGGTGCTTGGAATTGATCCTGATGCGTCCGGGGCGCTTGCGGTCTTGAGGGGAGACGGTTCGGAGCTTTCAGCGCAGGTCTGGTCCTTTTTTCTAACTTTATATTGATTTAATATTTGAATATGCTAGTTATTTTTTGAAATGTAAGTTTTGTTCTGCACATGAGCTAAATGTCGCAAGGAAGCTTTCGGAAAACTCTATTTGGGAAAGATATGCTTCCACCTAAATTTCTAGAGCTTTTAATGCTTTTTTGTCAGTAGTACTCATTTGGAAGATGTTCAGGGAAACGTATCATTTGAATCTCAATTCACAAAGTTTCATGTGTCAAACTGTAAACAGGAGTTCTAAATGGATGATATTTTATTGAAGTAAACATTTGAGACAAATAAAAAACTTCGGCTCTATTCTTATTCAAGTCAGTTCCTTTCTTGTTTATACTGATTCTTTTTTGTAAATATAAGTTGTATTTATGTAATAGAATTAAGTGTTATGATGTGGTTAGTATGACTACGTTCTGAAATGGAGTTGAAAGTCTGCCACAGCTAAAATATGTTTAGAATCTTTTAGTGATTGCATGACTGATGTTAGTCGTGCTACCAGAAGAGGTTACAATGCTTGTTGCGAGGATGATAATTTAAATGTTTGCATGAGAGATGTTAGTATCATGGTGTCTTTGATAGGAGCTTGATTTGATACTATCTATATGATCTTTTTTGAAGCATGCTATGCAATCAGCTTTTCACCTTTTGCAGTTCTGATTCCTTACATTGACTAAGAGTGATGTTTTATCTACAATCCTATAACGGCAGTTTAAATTTTCAAACAATCTTCTTTGTCTAGGTGTTCGATACTCCTAGTTTGAAGGTATCCATTGGCAAAGGAGTACGAAAGCGGCTTGATGCAAGGTCTATCGTTCAACTGCTTTGCAATTTGAAGATCCCTGTTGGTATGAATCTAAGTTCTCTAGTATGTGACCATTTGTTTTTAAGTACTGAATTCGTCCATTAAGCTTCATCTTTCTCATTTTATCTGTAAGTGTTCTGTCCTTAATGATTGTGCTGGATTGTAGGAACTACAGCATATATTGAGCAATCAAACCCCTTTCCTAAAGATGGTAGACAGGTGCATTTTTTATTTCTTTCCAGATTTAAATGACCACCCAGATATAATTAATATGCTTTTATATAATTTATTTAAGTGACGTTCTTTGCAGGGTTGGTGGAGTGGAGGATTCGGATATGGTCTATGGATTGGAATTCTAGTTGCCTCAGGATTTTCTGTTGTTCCACTGTCTTCTGTTCTCTGGAAAAATCAGTTCAATCTGTGCGGGAGTTCCTCAAGTAAGGTTAGTTAAATAAGCTTCAATAAGTATGAAAAAAAAATCAAATGCCATTCTTATTCTAGATGTATGCCTGTTGATTACCAGTGATTCATTTTTATGTCTTCAATTAAACTGAATTAAATATAAATGAAAAGGTGTGAGACGACATAACATAATGCTCTTATTATTATTTGACAACAATTTTGTTGACATCAGTATCTGTATAGAAATTAAAAATCTTGGCAAACCCCGCCTTCTACTCTGCAAAATTTTGTCTGATAATGGAGATCTTGGATGAAATTATCTCAGTTTGGAAATTTTTTGTGTTCCTTTGGCATGGAATTTTTAATGTTGTTTGATGCATAAAAAAGTATGGCTGCCAAAGGACCAATTAAATGCTCAACGCGGATAGGGAAGGATATTCTAATCAGTATGTTGAATAGTTTACTTTCTGCAATTTGGTTTCATGCAGATGTGTGAGTTGTTTTACTCAATCTGAAACTTAATAGATAATATATTTTTGGATGCAATTATGATAACGTTTTTAGGTGCTTGAGGGATTTGTATAATGAGGGCAAAACTTCTTATTTTATTTTTGGTGTCATCCAGTGTACTGCATGTAATTCTGGGCATGTGAATCTTTTCATTTTGTCATTTTTCAAATTAGTTCCTTTCAGAGAGAAGTCGACATAGGGTTTGCCTTCTGGTGAATGGAAAGGCTCAGTTCCAGCTTCTATGGTTCAATAGCAGTTAAACTATAGGATAGAAACACTTATGCATCAGTTCATTTAGTGGTAATGTCCAGAGCTTAGAAATAAGGAATACAGCAAGGTGTTTCTGCAGAATAGAGGTCAAAGCTTGCCACCTTTTTTATAGTCTATTCAGTCAAAATTCTGCTGCTGCATCTGAAATTGTGATTTCAATCAACTCCCAGTTCACTGGCATGTGGAACTTTTGTTATTTATTTTCCTATCAATATGTGCTATCATCTGTTGTTCCACCATGACCTGTTTTTAATTTTAAATATATGTCTCTCTCTTCTCTTGAGCTATCTTTTGCAGCCTATTTCTTTCTAGATTTTTTAAAACTGTTGGACTTGTCAGTATGAAAATTTTTTTATTGAAGAAGGGAAGTAAACTCGATCTGTAGTCTACTAGCTATCATTTGCTTGCATTTGCCATCTATTTGTAACTCAAGAATTATCTTTGAGTGGTTTATGAAAACTCAATAACCTAATCTTGGCAGGATGATAGCAGGAAGGCAGCCGCATTGATATTTCCTTCTCTAAGCTCTGCACTGAGTAGGAAGAAGGATCATGGTACATCTCTTTTTTTCTTAAAACATCAAAAAAAAAGATCTCTTCAGATATATGGACAGTAGAAAGTGGAGTCATTTTACCATGGTAAATCTTTATTTTTATTAGGATTCGAATTAATGATACAGCAGATGGAAAGAGGAGTCACTTTGCCAATTTCAGCTAGTTTATTATGCAGGGTGGAGAAATAAAGTTTATGATGACAAGCTGAATAAGCATTGAACCACTGAACCAGTCCTGAAATTTTTGCTGGTCTAAATGCAAAACTATTTTTTGAGTTGGGAGGCTTAATAGTTGGAAAGCCTATAAAGAGGCCAAGGGAGAATTGGTTCCAATTATTGATTTGTCTGAAGATTAGTTAACTGTTCACCATAATCAAAGTGTTAATCTTTTGCTAACAGGTCGAGCTGAAGCTCTTCTAATTGCAGCTTATGGTAAGGGGTTAAAGCTAGATTCTGAGCAGTCAGGTAAGTACACTTGGATATCAGCAGGCTTCCAAATTTTTTACATCTGTTTGTACTTACAAAAATTGTCTATTTATTTATCTGCTGTGTGCTTCTTGAAGTTGAAGAGAACAACACTATCACAACAGATGAAGCAGCTTCTGGGGCGGTAGAATTGGACTTGAGCTCCTGGCTGCACAGGGGATCTTAATATAGTATCGAAGTTTGAGGCTGTAAGAGCTAAACCTCATGTCAATATACCGAGGATCATAGTGAAGGGAAGAAGAAACACTGATATTTATAGAACACCACCTGTTTGACTTGCAAAGAAGCAGCTTCTCGTATGGATGAAGATGTTTGAACTCCAACCGAGCTGCCCAGGTGGCTTCCCAATATTGTACAATCCTGTTGTGCTTGAGCTGACGATAGCTCCACCTTGTACGATATATTTGTATGCAAAACAAATTGTAGCTACATTTAATGTAACACAACCCCATTCTTTTCTCATTCTATGTATTCTGCAGTTCAAATTGAATGATCACATTTCTATTGCAGTTTGTGTGGTAAGAAGTCATAGGCATGTAAGAAGAATCGCTATGAAATTGTAGAAGCAATGTTCAACTACTTATTAAATTTGCAAGTAATTTAAAATCCCATCTAGGTATGTTTTTGAATTTGTCCATGTGCTCGGCAGGGTAAAAGCTTGCTCGAAGTTGCAACATTCAATTCAAACTCAAGCACTAATGTGTAATTACAAAGCTCTCACTAACAGCATTGATTTGACCAATTTCATGGGCAATAAGCCAACAAGGCAGAACAATTTTATGTCACTCATATGGTAACAAGTTAATGACAGATATTCTGAATGAGTCGTGGAGTCAATAACATCAATATTTTTTTAGCATTGTTTGTATGACGCTTAGAATACAAGGGTCAATATAAACCATGTTGCAGGGGTCTTCTTGACTTGAGTTACAATCTGGAGGATATTGAGATGGAATGCCCTCACACCAGACATCGAGGAAGTTTTATAAACCAATCCCTGAGAGATTGCCGCAGCATCCAACTGTAGAGTTTTGAGTATCTGAAAGCGAAAAAATAAATTGTGACATTGAAACATCTTTCCTCAAATGACGCATATGAAAATCTAATCCAAGAGAAGCCTCCAAAGTACTACATTGGTCAACAAAATAAATCTGACTATCTAGAGCAAGATTATAATATTAGAAATGCTTTCTTGAGACAAGAAACAGACATTGAACCGGCTGAGATGTAAAGTTACATTATGGATAAGGTCAATTGTAACAATAGAACTTTCCTCAAAAAAAAAAAAAAAATGTAACAATAGAAGGTTCGAATTTAGTTAGCTCCAACAAGTGGTATCAAACTCAGATCACACTGACCAGAGGTTACCAGATCCAATGGGATCTGGTGGGTCTCACGTCCAGGTTGGATAAAGGAGAAACCCAAAGAAGAGAAATACCAGCCAACCAAACTCTGGTCAACTTCAGTGGTTTAGATCATTGGGTGAAACCAAATCTTCTATTTAGACTGGATTTTTAACTATTTCCAGGAACAAAAACCTCCAACTTTAGCAATCAAAATATACTGTTTGCCTTTGTCAAAAAGAAAAGCTTCTCAACAATGCCCAAGTGGCTCCGCTTCAGAGAGATCTATCCTCTGTGTTCATCTCTGAGGACCACCTGGATTCCACGCCACAGGAATCTGTCCTAAACGGGTGAGGTCAGTTTTAGACTTAACAGTCACTCTCAGAACTTTCTAAATAGTGGCTAAGGCTATCCAATCATGATATATATAAAAAAAAAAAAAAAAGGTGACTTAGTTCAATTGCGCAGAATGCCTACCTCCTGCTTTTGAAAGCAAATATAACAACAATCATCTTTTCAAGATTCATTGAAGAGTGATCTCATAAATGACACCTTGGAGATTTCTGACCTCTGATCTGGTCCCCATTACTTCATTTACCTGCATTCCATGCTTAACTGCTTCATCAATTACCATTGCATCCATGCTGCTCCACAGAGAAAAACAAATTTGCTATTAAAGTAAGAACCTGATGACAAGTTACGGGATAGTTTGTTTGCAACTTAGCCAATCTATACTCATACCAAACTTCAATCAAAGTATTACATCTTGGCTCGAGAGACATAGGAGAGCAGGAATCTGCATCCAGATCCCCCAACTTGCAAAAGCTGCTTCACGGTTTTAAAAAGAGGAGGAATATTTGACTGTTGAAAGCTTATGCAAAATCAAGGACTTAATGCTACAAAAGTGAAACAAATCTAAAAGAAAAACTGAAACCAAAAAGATTTATTAGAGATAAAAGAAGGAACAAGAGGGAATATATGAAGGAGAACAGAAAAGGATATAAATGTCAGCTCCAAGAATGAGATCAAATCCCCTAGAATATCTTTGTAAGATTTGCTGCATGTCATCAGAATTTCCCCACTCTAACTTCTCAGCAGCCAGTACTGCGAGCAAATGGTTTTCAGACTCAAAATGCAAAGAAAAACAGCACAACCCTTTGCAGAAATCAAGAATAATTAATCCTTCATTTACCATTAGACAGATTTTACAATAAATAACTTGATTATACTAATCACCAAGATGAAATGCAAAAGCAAAAGCAATCCCCTGCAATCCCATGCGGTGAATTTCTATTTGTTTATAAAAGGTCAATGCTACTCAACAAAAACCACAGTCAACTTACTAGCACTGCTAGGTGTTTCAGATGAGGAGTGCAGCTCTATGTTTTTCCTCAGGATCTGAAATTGAGGCAATGCATAATCAATACATTTATAAAGCAGATGAAGCATAGTAACCTGCTATTTTACCACACAATCCATAAAAAATCCATGAAACAGTATGCTGAGAAGAATACATGTAAGGATATCAAGGTGCCACTAGACAAAAGGAGTACAACTACAAAGTCATTAACTAAGCATTGTTAACTCCACATGTACAGATCTTGCACTCAAAGATACAAGGAAGTATTGTTGGGAAGAGGCAGAGCTAAGTGAAACAAGGGACGAAATTTTAAAGTAAGAGACAGAAATTAGGATATCATCAAGTGTCATTACTCTGAATGCCTGCAAATAGCAAGACTTCACTATTGGAGTTTGTATCTTTCATTTCCTAATTTCTTTCAGTAAGCCATAGCAGCAAGCAGTTTTTTTCTTATTCATTTCTTTCAAAAAAGCAACAAGAAAATGTTTTGTTATTTAGGGTATCAGTAATTCCGAGGTGTTTACCATACACATAATACCTGTACACATTCTTGAGTGTCAACTTATTTTACAATTTCCTTTTTTATTTGAATGCATATTATCCGCTTGGCTCGGACAAAGCTTCGTCATATAAAGTTTAAATGGAGATTTTCAAAACTAGTGATGCTTGGAATCAAAACTTTGAGCTGGAAGAATATGAATTGACAGGCTGGCAAAAAAATCAGGAATGGATAATCCACTTGCCTTCAGAACTTCACTATTGTGGTCAGTCATAAGAACCTCACGGCAAAATTTGCTGCACAATATGCCTGTAATACCTTCAAAATGAAATGAAAATAGTTAATCTCTAGCGAAACAATGAGAATTTTTAGGTTCCCTTATAAAAGTGCAGAAAAGCACCTGAACAGACATACCCTTTTTATTTTCTCCAATAAAATACTCAGAACATTTAAATTGCATATGTAACAACTTACCAACGCCAGATCCAAGTTCAATAACTGAGCACCCACAGAGTATATTAGTATTCTCTGAAATGTAGTTGTTCAGCAGTACTGCGCCAGGCCATACTAGCTGTCCCGTAAGATCATAATCAGCTGAAAGGAATATCAGTTGGTTAGCCAATTTAAAAGGAGGAATAACAGTTTTTCTTGAAACAACAAATGCAACTAGGTAAACAAGCAAAAGCAGAAAAGAATCTAATGTGGCTTGTTGTATAGCTAGCCAGAAACCAACTATTGGAACAAGATAAGAGCAAAGCAAAAGAGAATGTAATGTTGCTTGTTTGCATAAATTACGAGAAACCAACAATAGGAGATACACAAGACTAAGGTTTTTCTTTTTTGGACATTGAGCAGATGCATATATACTACTAGAGGAACCATAGTGAGACTTAAACATAGACCTGTCCCTAATGGCAGCAATTGGACTAATGGCTTCGTGGACCTAAAAATGACTAGGTCCCAAGTTTTGACCCCTTGAGGGTGAAGTTATTAGTACATCCAAGTCAGTAATACATTGGCAACACCCAGACAACGTCTAATGCTTTGACAATGGTTTATGCATAGGCCCTTTTCATGTGCCTCTTTGCTTGCTTGAATACCTTCATCACCAAGGAGGTTCCTAAGCGATAGCAAAGAAATTTATCTTACGTATGCCTTTTATAATTGCAATGCTAAAAGGAAAAACTTCAGCATCTAAAATATTCAATTTATTGAACAACGTTGTCTTTAGAATTATGCCCATTTGGTTTGGCCAATTCAAACAGTTCACAAGGACACAGAATCTCCTACACAGCTGAAAATAAAGGGTACACACGAAAGTATTACACTGACCGTTCCGACAAACCATTAACCGGGAGATCAGAAAGAGAATCATCCAAACCAACATCGGAAACGAGACAGTTGACAGAAAAAGAAAGAGCTAGCTCAAGACTGGTTGACCACAACCAACTTCTTCTAACAAATGCTAGAGACATTTATACGAGTCAGCAAACAAGAAAATGTTGTATTGAAGATTATATGGAAGGACGGCAGAAACAAATGCAATAGACAAAAATGCAATGAGAAGAGCGCTAGAGGCATTCACCACTGAATGACTGAAGAGTTACCCAGTGCAAGAGACTAGAATACTTGACCAAAATATTCAAAATAAACAGAATACTAAAGGAGTGCACGGCTTACTTGAAGCAGATTGGAGGCAAAAAAGCTGAAGCACTTGCGACCCAAATGAGAAAGTCGTGAGCTGATAACTGTAACACCTCAAACAGAAGGAGATGTTAAAATGATACCAGAAAAAGAGAGTAGCAAGTGGGTGCATAAGAGAAAGAGAAGATACTTGTCGTTGATGAAGAAAGACTCGTCTAAGCATACGATCTCTTCTTCTTGTCTGTCCATCCTTTCCTCGATAAAGATGGTGCGGCTCCCGTCGAAAACCTGTAACAGTACACGACTTGCAACTATTGAAAACTCGATGGAACGAACACAAGCCAAGCCGTCCACCGAAAGTTGGCCTTAAACCTATGAATGAAGATACTCTTGGTCTTTGCAACACAGAGTGCCCGATTCCAAGTTACAGTTCCTTCCTCCATTTCATAGAAATCTTTGGACCTGATTCCAGTAGAGGCCCAACACAACAGTAGTTTGATCTACCCATTGATGCCATGATACTCCAAGCTCTCGTTACCATAAAAAAACGCACTTGACACTCTTTCATATATAATTACCATCTTTTCTTTGATCGCCATTTCTCTCAGCCTCCGAATCAATACAATCAGTCGTTTCTTTTCCTTAGTTGGCTTTCATAACGCATTGATTACAAGAAGAAATAAACGAACATTTTTTAACTTCTGAAAAATCTAATTTTAATATTAATCGATACACATAGACATAGTTGTCTATGTGAATTTTAAAAACCATATAAAAAAAGGAAAAAAAAAACAGCCTTAAGAGTGGGGCTGTTTATACCTTATACCACATATTCTTCTGCACGAAACAGGCCCCAAGACTGGGACTGTTTATACCTTAATTTTGTAACACATTTGTCCAAACTCTTAATCTTAAGAATTAAGAATTAAGATTGTTCCGTTGGTGTTTGTTTGTTCAAGAAAAGGACGCAAGAGCGGAGGGAAGCAAAACAGGGAACCTTGTTTTATGCTGCTCCACGTGAGGTCGTATTATTTTTCTTTTTTCCGTTGCTCTCGTGTCATCCACTGGGAGTGATGACGATCGACGACACCGCCATACTCTACCACACCTTCCGAGTTCCAACATTTCCTTAACTTTGCAAGAGTCAGTCAGTGACTAAGAAGAACCAGGCCCCGCGATTGGATTCTGAATGCGATAATTCAATCGTGAAAGCTTTTTGGGTTGGAGAGAACTCGAAAACTAATTCGCCACATCTCCCTTTTACTCCTCCCCTTCAACGAAAAAGAAGCAATCGTCGAAAAGCAATCGCCAAAAGCATCGATTTCGATGGTACTGGTAAACGAGTGTTTTGGACAATCAGAAAAGATAGGCAGGCGCTTCAGAGTTTGATCGCGGATTCAGAAAGAAGAACCTTTACTCTCTAACACTGGTGCCTCAACCCAGAAGCGAAAAGGAGCAAAAAAAAAACATCTTTATGGAAACCGAGTGGCGCGAAGGCGACTGTGGCGAGAGAGGGAGAGAGAGTGAAGTAATCAGAAGGACGGCCGCAGGACCCACGATTCATTCTTAAGATTAAAAGAGAAGTTAATGCAGGCGCAGACATGATGAACAGCGGGAATGGGAGGATGAGAGGAGAGAACCGAAAGAGAAAAGCTTATTTATTGTCCGAGCGTAGCAGTAGTGGACTTCATCATGGTCTGCACACAACGACACTGATGCTCATGCGCTCCTTTGCCTTAAATTCATGTTTGGCTAATTCCGTCCTTGAGATTTCGCGACGATTTTGTTCTCTTTTCCTAACCCAAAATGCTTTTTTTAATTATGAAAAGCAGAAAAGCTTCGCCTTTTGCAGCCAACGGGAGCCTTTTTTCTCTCTCTCACTCTCGATCTCGATCTCGATCCCTCTTGTTCTGTTTCCTTTTTGATTTTTTTTTTCTTCTGACAGAACCGAGGTCGTCGTTAATGGCGTCTCACCTGACCTTTAGCGTCCTGAAAGCGGCGCCGCCTGCGTGCATCGAACCAAAAGCTGGAAGATTCAATGAAGACGCTCGGCATTAAAAAAAACAAATTGCTTTTTCACGAAAAAAAATGAATCGAAAAGGAAGGAAGGATGATCAGTTTTCTTTCTGGGCTTCTGCTCTGTTCTCCCTCCTGCGTGCGCCTAGTCACGGATTCCTCGACAATCGCCTCGAACTGGGTCCCCTCTTCTTCTTTTTTTTTTTCCCGGTTTCGAGCCTGAAACCCGGTGACAATTGACAAACATCATCACTGTAAAGCGCCTCATTCGAGTGCCCCTTCTCCGAGTACTCCCAGCTTAATCAATCAAAAAAAAAAAAAAAATTAAATCGCTTCCACCTCCGGATTATCAGACTCCCTTTTCCCACCTGTTTCTTTTTTTTTTTTTTCCTCTCCGAATCAGTAGTGGCCGTAATCAATTCAATTCGATTCTAATCCAATCCAACCCAATTATTAGCGGATTTGTCTTACTTTAATCTCATGCCTTTCGCAAATGATGCCCCTTTCCTTTGTCGAGCTTCTCCTCCATCCATACTCGATAACGACCTCCTTCGTCTTCTTCCTCTCCGGGGCTCCGACCATCATCTTCCGTTCACACCCGTCTTTTTCTTTTTTCTTTTTTTTTTCTTTTTCTCCGATTTCGTCCCGAGCTCCGAAGAAGTTTAAAAATAATTAATAAATTTTTAAAAATAAGCGAAAAGATTCTTTTCCCTTCCCACGCTGTCGAATAATGTCGTGCTCGACTGGAATCCAGATTCCAGAAACCTTAGTCGGAGGATCAGGCCACTGACACTTGTCACGCGCATGTGTCATCATTTCTAAGTCGTAATACTTAGTATGATATCATATCTCGCTTTAACAAACAAAACAAAAAATTAATTAATATTAAATCAAAATCAAGAATTTTCTCTTCCCAGAGTATTTCCTCTCGGTGGGGCTCGCGAGGGGCCACCAATTGAGTTAGTACTGGTTACTACGGATGGAAAGACGTAGGCACGCGGTCCCCGGTGGCGCGACTGGAGTAGAGAGAGATCAAATCCGAGAACGGACGGAGGTCGACATCGCGAGAAAGGTTGTCGATGCGGGCCCCACTCGGAGCAGATAGAGACGGTTATTGAGTGGGCCCTCCGTGTTTTTTTATGGTTGGGAAGAAACGAAGCAACGGTTCGTAATTTGGTATTCCCGATTTATTATCACGTCAAATCAAATTGACCTTTTTGCAGCCGATGGACGGATAAGATGAATCCGGGCATCGGCGGTGGAGCCCACTTTCGGAAGAGAAAAAAAGGGAGAAAAATATTAAAAAGTCGGAGAATCTTGGGAGCGAGCTCTGTGATATTTTCTCTTTTTGTGTTGGGTTTTGGGATACGGTGATGAGTTCCTTCCTCCGTTGGTCGGTTCTCCCACCTCTGCGACTCGGCTTCGTTTTTCTTTTTTTTTCTTTCTCTTTTTCTTCTCCTCTCTTTAAATCCACAAGACTTCATTTCTTTCCTGTCTGCCATTGAAGTCCCATAAATATAAACGCTGGCTCAGAAGTCCACTTCGTTTTGTCTTCAATTCCGGCACTCTGTTTGGCTCTGTTTCTTCTTTTGTTTCCTCTTTCTTCTTCTTCTACTTCTTCTTTCGTGGTCTTTTGTTTTTTTCTTATTCTCTTTTTGGAACTGCTGCTGGAAGCCTGTGAGTGTCACCGGCCAAATCTCGCCGGGAACTCTTTCTCGGTGTTGTTTCACTTTTCGGTGTACTCCTTCTTTCGTCTCTTTCTTGGTAAACCTGCCTGAATTCGTCGGAAAAGTTCCTTTCCGCCGGCGGATTCCTTAGTACGGAGCTTGCCTGTCATCTGTATCTGTTTGTCTTGCCTGTCTTCACTCTCTACAAAAGCTTTTATCGATTCTACCCTCTCTCTTTCTCTTTAGTCTCTATATATGTTGATTGTTCTCAAAAGGTGAGGCTCCTGAAATGGGTTAAAACTTACAAGTCTCTAGTTTGGCTGTGTTTGTTTTGGTTCTTTCCTCTGTTTGGAGCTTCCCCTGTTTCCGTGGAGCTGGTCTCCGTTCCCAAAATTTGAGGTTAGAATAGCTTCGCACTCCGCCGAACCTCTGGAAATCACCCCTTCCTATATACCATGGCTGTTTTTCGTTGTTGTTTCTGAGGGTGCCTATTGCACAAGTGCAGGGTCGAGAAAACTTTACACTCTCGAGTAAACTACCTCTTCTTCCCCTCCCTCTTTTCTCATTTTGTTTTATCTCATTCTCCCTTGTTTCCATTTCTGATTTTCGAGGAAAAACGCTTAGTGAATAACATTATTACCTCTCTCCGAAGTTGCAATTCTTAAAAGATGATCTCAGGCACTGATCTTTACCATGTACTCTCCGCTGTTGTCCCTCTCTATGTTGCCATGATCC
Organism: Aristolochia contorta; assembly: GCA_022405105.1. Lineage (NCBI taxonomy): Eukaryota > Viridiplantae > Streptophyta > Magnoliopsida > Piperales > Aristolochiaceae > Aristolochia > Aristolochia contorta. Next base: position 34,808,651 of record CM039665.1, on the reverse strand, counting down.
TCGCGTATGGCTCCGTAAAATGGTGGAAGATATTCAGTCCCGACCAGTGCTCAGGCATCAACCGCTTTGTGGCTCTGTTCGCCGTTCCTCTCCTATCTTTCCACTTCATCTCTTCCAACGACCCGTACTCCATGAACTTGAGATTTATAGCTGCAGACACCCTTCAGAAGATCATGGTTTTAGTTGTTTTAGGAATCTGGACCGTAACGAGTTCGAGAGGCTCCCTCGAATGGTCCATCACTCTCTTCTCTCTCTCCACTCTGCCGAACACCCTCGTCATGGGCATCCCATTACTCAAAGGAATGTACGGAGAGTTTTCCGGAAGTTTAATGGTCCAAATTGTTGTCTTACAGTGTATAATTTGGTACACTCTGATGCTCTTCCTGTTCGAATACCGTGGCGCCAAAATACTCATAGGTGAGCAGTTCCCTGATAACGCCGGCTCCATTATTTCCTTCAGAGTTGATTCAGATATCATTTCTCTCGACGGCAAGGAGCCTCTCCAAACGGAAGCCGAGGTGGGAGAAGATGGGAAGCTTCATGTGACCGTCAGAAAGTCTACCAGTTCCAGGTCCGAAATTTTCTCGAGGAGATCGCATGGAATGAACTCCGGCCTCTCTTTGACTCCTCGCCCTTCCAACCTGACGAACGCGGAGATTTACTCGCTTCAGTCCTCCCGGAATCCGACTCCGAGGGGTTCCAGTTTCAACCACACAGATTTTTATTCGATGGTGAACGGGAGAAACACCACCAATGCGAGTCCCAGGCAGTCCAACTTCGGAAATCTGGGCTACGATGAGGAGCGGGGGACGAGGCTTTCCCCGGTGGCAGGGACGAGAAAGAAGATGAACGGGAACGAAGGAGGCAAGGATCTTCATATGTTTGTCTGGAGTTCGAGCGCTTCCCCTGTGTCCGAAGGTGGCATTCATGTATTCAGGGGAGGTGATTTTGGTAACGAGCATCTCGGAGTAAATCACACCGCCGATAATCGTTTCCCTAAAGGTGAGTTCGCATGGTTGCCGAAAGTTTGGGTTTGATTTAACATCCCGTTTATCGTTTTCCTCGATTTGGTTTTCGAAAAAGACTAGTTTCCTGCATTTTGGGTGATTGAAACCGTCTGGATCACTTCCTTCTGTTTCGTTGGTGTCTTAGTGGCGTTGATTTGACTTATTTGTAAGGTTCTGAGAGTTGGAGTTTCTGCTAAAAAAGCACGTAATTTTGGGATGTGATGATCTGCACTCCGTTGTAATTTTTGTCGGCGACGCCAATGTCAACTCTGCACTTTTGTCTGTTTACATTTGATCTTCAGGTATTTGTTGACCTTGTTTCTGTTCGAATGCGAGCGCCAGCAGAATTTTGGGATCTTGTCTTCCGTTTTGTTATCTTTCCTTCTTGTGTTGCCCTTCTTCTTCTTGAGCCGTCTGATTCGCTACATGATATCGGGTGTTTCTGATCGAGTTTTTCATCAGTGTTGATTCAAACCGTCTAAAGCAACTCTGATGTTGTTTTTATTTGTGGGTTTTGCTTAATCATTCCGCTGCTGCTAAATTAAGACCGTTCAGTTCCAAAATCTCTGCTTTGAGTTCTTTACAGGTGACTAGCAGATTTTAAAGATTTCTAACATCTCTTCTTTTTTACTACAAAAGAACCGCAGCACGACCCTTACGAAGATTATGGACGCGACGAGTTCAGTTTCGGTAACAGGCCTGGAATGCAAGGGGAATCCCTCCACAAAGAGAAAGATGGCCCTAGCCTCTCCAAGCTGGGATCGAGCTCCACTGCTGAACTCCGTCCGAAAACTGGAGCTGAAGCAGAATCCAAGCCCACTGCAATGCCGCCTGCAAGTGTTATGACCAGGCTCATCCTTATCATGGTGTGGCGAAAACTCATCAGAAATCCAAACACCTATTCCAGCCTGATCGGCCTTGTATGGTCTCTGGTTTCTTTCAGGTAGAAATTCCTATTGCGCTCAAGGCTTTTTGTCTTTGTCCATTTTATTACTGTGTTCAGCAGGATTTTCATCTTCTTCGATTTGAAATAAAACAGGTGGGGGATAGAGATGCCTGTTATCATTGCCAAATCCATTGCGATACTCTCTGATGCTGGACTTGGGATGGCCATGTTTAGTCTTGGTATGTCTGAATATCCAATTGTGTTTCTCGGTCTATTGAGAAGTAGTAACCGGTAACCCTGTTTTATCCTACTGATTACTGGGTTTCTCCACTAATTAGTGCTGAACCAGAAACAGTTACAGGAACTGTATTGTTGCCCATTGTTGACATATTTAATCTACATGAATTGCAGGCCTTTTTATGGCTTTACAGCCTCGAATTATAGCTTGTGGAAACTCGGTTGCTACCTTTGCCATGGCCGTGAGATTCCTCACTGGCCCTGCAGTAATGGCTGCCGCTTCCATAGCTGTTGGACTGCGCGGTGACCTCCTGCATGTTGCCATCGTACAGGCAAAGAATTGAAATCCTCTCTTTTTCTTTCTTTTTTTTTTTTTTTGTCTTGAGATCTATTACTTTTACCCTTTGGATACATTGTCAATTTAACAGAGACCTTCTCTTCAAATACGCAGGCTGCTCTACCCCAGGGAATTGTTCCTTTCGTCTTCGCCAAGGAGTACAACGTTCATCCTGACATACTCAGCACCGGGTCTGTACTCTCTCTTTATGTCCCCTTTTCTGCTCCTCACTAAACACCACCGTACCGGCATGAGTTTCTTTATTGTGTTTAGTGAAGAGAAAGATCGTTGAGAATGAGAGCCGCCTGTAACGAATCTTTTTTCCCTTTCGAATCTTGCAGAGTTATCTTCGGGATGTTAATAGCTCTTCCCATCACTCTCGTCTACTACGTTTTGCTCGGACTCTGAAAGTGTCTCTGAAGGAAGATGGGTTTGGCTTGTCTGACAGAAGGAACAAAAGCTGAGATTTTTGTCTAAAGTGAAGAAGACTATATCGATTAAAGAAAAGAGTCCCGAGACAATACAATCTGTAAAACCAAACATTCAGTAAAAAGAGAGGAATACTGGAGGGGGAGGAAAGAAAATGACCTTCCACGAAGCAGAGCTTTTTTTGTGCTTCCGAGCTTTTCGAGAATCTACCGTACCTAGAGCCGACGGAGAGCAATAGGAGTTAAATTCTTTTTTTGTTTCTTTTGTTTCTGGAAATTTCAATCCTGTAACAGAAAGAGAAGACAAGCGAACATGTTCGATTTGAAAAGAAAAGCTAGTAGCACTTCTATAGCAGAGTATAGCGTCAAGCTCATCATATTGAATCTTTCGCGGATCAAATATCGACGCCCCCTCTCAGTTTCGGTCTTTCGAGTGAACGATCAAATGCTTGATTTCATAAGATCCCTGTTTCGTATTTTATTTTTTAATACATTTAGCTAAAAGATTTAAGTATTTGCCGGGGGATAGGAAGTTCAACGAACCTACTTATTTATAGAAATATAATATTAGTACTGTCATTTTTAACTTTTGACTTTGAGGCTTTACGATCTGATCTGGGCGTCGGCTGTACACCCACCCACTATGGCCGTAGGCATATATCACCTATCTTAATTAAAAACGGGTTTTAGATTTTAACGGCCAGTTTTGTCATTTTGGTGTGCTTTTCTCTGAGACAAATCTTACATATTAGGAAAATCTTGGGGATGAGTGGAGTGAGATCGTGGACGTTTTAAATTAAGAGATCGTTTATTAACATCAATGTGCTGCTAATTGGGTTTTTTATTTTGATAAAGATGTGCGCTGATTGTGTTTTTATTATATATCTCCATTTGGTTCACACCACAAAACCTTAAAAAGAAAAAAAAAAAAAAAAAAAAAAAAAAAAAAGAAATATTGAGGGGCATTCCGAGAATTGAACTCGGGACCTCTCGCACCCTAAGCGAGAATCATACCACTAGACCAAATGCCCTTTTACACGTGCATAGTTTTAAGTTTTTAATAAAAAACTAAAAAACAAATCTAATGTGGCTGAATCAGCTGCTCTCCTAATAATTTTCGTTGCCTCTATATCCTAAATTTGAGAAATAGATACGGCCTTCTTGAATATTCAAGGGAAGGAGGTAGGGAGTAGAATTATAATGAGTAACTTGGAATGTGTCGAGAAAATAGGACATACGAAGAGAAGAAAGGAAGAAGACACTTGAAGATCTGAAAATATTCTTCTTATCTAATTATTTCATAAAAGAAACTTATTTATGAGAAAGGAAAAGATAACAATAGTTCCTTATAAAGGAGGCATTAGGCCTTCATTATTCATAAAACAACCATAATTATTTCCAGACACCCCAAGTCACCTCGTGTTCCTAGTAATCCCACCATGTCCACCAATTAGCTTCCTCCAAGATATGTATGTACCCATGCAGATGAATTAAAATTTCTTTAAAATGTCACATACGGAAGAATTGCGACATATATATATATTATATGTAGTATGTCCTTTAGTAATATTGGATTCCACATATCACTATCTTGCATTGCCAATCAAATAATGTGGTGGATTACCCAAATGAATAGGGACCAAAGAAACGTTGAAGCACATTGGTAATGTGACAAAAAAGGACAAATTAAAGCTGTTGTGATGCAGCACTCCATGACATGACTCTACTCAATTAAAGCTGAGAAATATACTGATCTAGAAGAAGACAGGACTAGTGGCTGTGGATCGTATGATTCAAATTACTCGCAAAAACACCTTGTTTCTTGGAAGAGTGATTGAAGGGGTTACTGCAATAGAGAACCGAGGCCGAGAGAGGCCCGACCCGGGTCTAATCACACTCATTGACTGTTCTTGCCTCCTTGGCGCATGTTAGACACCTGCACGCCTCGCACTGCACGTGCCGACAACGTTTCATGCACGTGCCTACATTTTGTCGGGTCTGTACGCATCATTCCCTCTGGTGCCCATGATTGCTCCATTCTCTGGCCACGGCACGCGCGTCGACCCTTTTCTTCTCCTTTTCCCCGGTTCCCTCTTGGTCTCCCACGCGTTCTCTCCTCCCTCTCCTCTTCGCCGGCCCGTTCGCTCCTCCTCGCCGCCGGCGACTCCTCAAATTGCCCAACGACGTCTTCCTCGACCTACGGAGATGTGAGTAATCAACATGCATGAGATCCGCCGCGTGTACTAGTTTTTCTTCTCTCTCTCTCTCTCTCTCTCGTTTTCTCTAATCTCCTTGTCTTAACTCGCAACCGAAGACACGCGAGAAGCGCGCGCGACTGGCCTCTTCTCCTTCTTCTTCCTTTTTCATCCACCTTAAAAAATTATGCTTAATTTTCGGGACTTCCATCATTAACCATCCACTTTTTTTTTCCCGAATTCTGTCTATGATGTCTATAACCCGGATACTAGTGTAAAGCTGCAAGGATCGATCGCGCGAGAGTTTTCACTAGCTAGTGATCTTCATGCAGGATATATAATGTGATCTATATATTCTTATGAGATATTCAATCGATCTCCACATATATATCTTCTATATTTATGATTCATTCGTTTCTTTCTACCTGCAGAACTGTGCAAGCATGTAAAAGTTAAAAGACGTACGAGTGAAAATGATCTCACTGTGTATGTATAGATATATGTTTAAACAAGGAGCGAGCTACATTTTTTAAGCAAGTAAGAGAGAATATTAGGAGAAGGAGTTCTTCTTCTAAGCGATCTGCATGCGCTTCATCTTCGATCTCCAGTTCTTTACGAACGAGGATTACAAGAGAAGATGAGAGAGTTAGCTGCAGAACTGCAGTGTCTCGGTCGAAGCATCATCGATCCGTAAAAGAAGAAAGAAAGAAAGATAGATAGACAAAATAAAATAATTCCACAGGGGCACACAAAACGAAGAAAGACAATATAGCTATCATCATGGTACAAAGAGAATCGATCGATGGAGAGAGACGTGATCGATGGAGAGGCCGAGGGTCGTGATCTGTAGCTAGCTAGCTCATCCCATATTCCGGTCAAAGATCCGCCGTCGTTTTCCTCGATCTCCAGGCCCAGCTGCAGCTTGCTTTTCCACCACACCTCTCAGAGCATCTCGCAAGAATGCGGCGGAGTCGGCACCGGACAGTTCGCGGCCGTCGTCGTCGTCCCTTCCGGCGACGAGCAGTAACACGCTCCGGACTCTCCCGCCCATGGTGGCCATCTCCGCCCTCACCGTCTCCAGTCGCAGCGACTTGAGCGTCTCGATCAGGTCCGGTAAAAGGTCCGATCTGTCTTCGCAGCACAGAGAGGCTTTCAACACCGAACGCCCACCGTGATCTCCGTCCACCGGTTCGCATGAAAACACCGCGATCTCGTCCGATTCCGACGGGTAAAGATCCAGCTCCGTGATTTCCGACGTTTGCTGCTTCAGCTCTTTTACGTGTTGGACCACCTTCCCTAGCAGCGATGCCTTGTCTGTCTGCGCGCGGAATCACAATATCTATGAAACTCATAAAACCAAAAAAAAAAAAAAAAAGGCAAGATCGATCATGTGATATATATCAGGAAAACATTAATTCGTTGTGAGAAGCACTTTATCGCTTAATTAAAACTTAGAAAAGCTTATTCCCTTTCCATTAATATTTGCAGCAGATCATCGAGTAGTACTTGTTGGAACCCTAGCTAGCTGCAGCTCACCTAAAAAGGGACAAAAGTAGTTCATTTAATTTGAACCCTAGCTACAGCTGCAAATTAAGTGCTGATCTTTCTGAGAATCTGTTTAACCCTAAACGGAACTGTCAATATTTCCGGCAGAAACATTGATGAAGTACATATCCATACTTCTAATCTTTGAACCCTCTAGTAGCTAGAAACCGAAGTGGAAGGGATGAAATGGAAATTAATTACATGATCAAAATCAGTGATTTCAAGACAAATCATCTAGACGCACATATATAGCTAGAAAGCTGGCATTAACTTCATAAACCTAGATAACCAGCAGAAGTTGTTGCACTATATTAGAATTAATTATGGATACAAAACGAAGAGGAGTGAATTATTAGAATCGAGGCAAGAAATAATTAAGCTGATAATTATTTAGTTGGGTAACTACGAGCTGAAAGAATTACTGATGGAAATTAGATCGGAAAGCTGAAATAATTAAAGCTCTATATACATATATACTTTGGAATTGCAAGGAAGGAGGGTGCGAAGCATGTCGAGATGCGAATTGATTCTCTTCCTGCGCTGCTTCTCCGCTTCCTTGTGCTGTTGCTTGGACGCCGCTTGGTCCCGTACTCCGGGACGGAACTCGCCAACTCCGGCCATCTCCAGCGGGAAAAAGTTGCCGCCGACGCTAGACTCGGCGGGGTCGCCGCCCCCGTAAATTAGATTATTGGCCCCCCCGCCGACGTCGACGAAGCGCGTACTCGTCATGGTCTGGGCGAGAATCCGATAAAACTCCGACATGGGTTGCGACGACGTCGTCGTCGTCCCCCCGGCCGGGTGCATGGTAGGTGAACGAAGTGAGCTCTGCGTGCGACCCCTTCTCGATCTTCCCGTTTAGGGTTTCGAAGCACATCACACCACGGTAGTACTTGGTCTCTCTCTCTCTCTCTCTCTCTCTCTCTCTCTCTCTCTCTCTCTCTCTCTCTCTCTCTCTCTCTCTCTCTCTCTCTCTCTCTCTCTCTCTCTCTCTCTCTCTCTCTCTCTCTCTCTCTCTCTCTCTCTCTCTCTCTCTCTCTCTCTCTCTCTCTCTCTCTCTCTCTCTCTTCCAGACCTAATCTTATAATTTCTTGTGCATTTGCTGAGCTCGGCGGTCAAACAGATAAAATTGAAATTGCTCGGTGACCGGTTACCGGTAACCCACCCTGACACGTCGTCGTTACTCGCGCGAGAGTAAGTAACATCTTTTTTTCTACTTCGGTACTGGTCGGTGGGTCACGCTAGTGGATGAGCGCGCGCATGCAACACCCAACACCTTCTGAGGACCATATTGGTGCGTGAGTTAGTGGAATTCCATAGTTGCATCTACGCTGATCCCCCCGCCTCCTCTCTTAAAACTAGGAATTATTACGAAGCTCGGAACCCTAAATTTCGTGCACAAAGTACTTATGATAATTAATAATTAACTTATCCTTAGTCTCGCAAATCAGTTGATAAATCTTGCAGATCATTCTCTAAATAACACGAGCAAATTTAAAGTTCCTATAATTTTGTTATTCTTTTAAAAATAATGCTACTTGCACATGTCTATTGTTTATCTTCTAGAAAACAAAATTTTTAAAAATAAAATATTTTTTTATATTTTTAAGAGCTTAGATTAATATGTATATGGGATAAGTGCGTCCCAACATTACTCTTCTTTTAATAAATTTAGAAACTCTCTGCTGACATGGAGGAACTAAGTCTAACATATGCATTTAATTTAACACATGGTTTTATTAAGAGTCGTGATATACGCACTACGACATTTTACTGTCAGTCTTTACAGTCTGACATGGACGTCTTATGTGGCATCCACGTCAGCTGCCCATTTGGCAAGGAGGGAGAGAGGGAGAGGCCGGAGAGGGAGAGAGGGAGAGGCCTGAGAGGGAGAGAGGGAGAGGCCTGAGCGGGAGAGGTGAGAGGCCGAAGCGGGAGAGGGAGAGAGGCCGGAGCGGGAGAGGGAGAGAGGCCGGAGCGGAGCGGGAGAGGGAGAGAGGCCAGGCGGGAGCGGGAGAGGGAGAGAGGCCGGAGCGGGAGCGGGAGAGGGAGAGTGTTAAACTTTAGGTCTAATAAATAACATAATCATCATGAAAATAGACATATAATATGTATAAGATTCCTATTAAGTAAACATTATACAAATATGATCGAATTGAAATAAGAAAGATAACGGGAGCGTACCTTTCATCTTGGAATAGTAATTGAATTGATGTAGTTCACAACCAAACCTTTTCGAATATATTTTTTACAAGTGATAAGCTTGCTTCCCTTCAGCCAGACTGGGTGTGCAATAAGCCTTAGCCTCACTTGTAAGACCATGGAGGATTTTATAGATTCCAATGGGTACTTCAGAGATATACAACTCTTGGGAGAGACGCAACCCCTTGGGAGAGCGCAACCCTTGGGAGAGACGCAACTCTTGGGAGAGATGCACCCCTTGGGAGAGACGCAACCCTTGGGAGAGATGCAACCATTCAATGTACCTCATTATATCTACCTCTACAGGGGGATGTGCTGGCCATTATTCCCTGTACTGAACGTCCAATGACAACGTATCTAGAAGTGGGCCCCACACCCAAAAGTCATGACAATATTTATAAATCAATCTTTGAAACCATATTTCCAACAAACTCCCACTTGGTTTCAAATCCATTTTTATAAAATTCCGATTTTCAAAAAATTTGAAAAAGCATTTTGACACATAAAACCATACCACGACCATGGGCATTACCTCAAATACTTTAACATACAAGTGAAGTTAACCCGGGCCTACACAATGTACATCTCAGAAATCTAAGGCTGGGAATAAACCAAATCCATACTTGTCAAGTTCAGCGGTCTCCATTCATAGCATACTCGGACCTGAACTCAGGGTAAAGTTCTGTACCAGTTCGAGTATTAGCCACTAAGGTAACTGTGCCTAAGCAGTACCATAGGCCTGAATTAATTTAGACATCCAACCATATCTTCCTATTGAGACCCTTCCGTATATACGTACAAGTATATACCTAATAGGAAAGCTGGACATCAAGGCATTCCACCGTCCATAGCATACTCGATTACACGAGGAGCTCGGGTAAAGCTCTATACCAGCATGAGTATTAGCCGTAAAGGAAACTGTGCCTACGCAGTCCCATTGGCCTGGACAATTTAGAGACTCAACCGTCACTCCCTATTGAGACCCATCACGTATACACATACAAGTGTATACCTAATAGGGAAGCTGAATCTCAAGGCACACCATGAGTACTCATATAATCACACAAAAGCATATGCATTCATTCAAATTTGTCATTTCATTCCATGGAATATAAAATACAATGTCATGACATTACAAATCAATGAGACCATAGTTCATACAAAACTCATACAATACAATGTTCTCCCACTTGGTCTCATAATTACAAATAAATTAAACCCATGTTCCCCACATGGACAGTGAAACTAGTCACGGGAAGACACTTAGTTAGTGGATCAGCTAAGTTGTTCGAGAGGCTATTTTGAGAACAACAACTTCCTCCTTCCTCAGCATGTCTCTAATATAGTGGTATTTCCTTCAATATGCTTAGCCTTGGAGTGACTCCTAGGATCTTTTGTAATAGCAATAGCAGATGCGTTGTCACAAAAGAGAGGATAGGTTGCTCCACACGCCTACCACTAGAAGACTCCGTAAGAATTTGCGAAGATAGACAGCCTCCCTTGTAGCCAAGTTCATAGCTACATATTCTGCTTCCATGGTTGATTGCGCTACACAGTCTTGCTTCTTACTTTTCCATGAAATGGCACCTCCGCCAAACATAAAGATAAAGCCAAGTAGACTTGCGGGTATCAAGGCATCCTTGATAATCGTAGTCGAATAACCAATTAATTCCAACGTGTCCGCCTGATACGTCAAAGCATATGACTTAGTTTGTTGAAGATAGCGCATTACCCATTTAACTCCTTCCCAATGAGTGAAACCTGGATTAGCCTGAAACCGGCTAAGAACCCCAACTGCAAAAGCAAGATCAGGTCTTGTACACATAAGAGCATACATAAAACTCCCTACAATGTGAAACATATGGATATTTCGATTCGTCCAACTTATCTTTAAGCTGAGAAGGACAATCCACCTGACTCATCTTTTTAGTGCTATCATAAGGTACTTTACCTTGAATACAGTTTGACATATGAAACCGATCCAGAAGAGTGTCTATATACTTTTCTTGAGATAAACTCAATTTTCACAAAGCCCTGTCCCGTAGAATTTTAATACCGAGAATATAAGAAACTTCTCCAAGGTCTTTCATTTCAAACGTCTGAAATAACCATGTCTTTATACCTTGGAGTATTTGAATATCATTCCCAGCTAATAAAATATCATCTACGTACAAAGTAAGAAAAGCAATGCGATCTCCCACTATTTTAATATAAACACAATGATCTTCTGAATTCTGAGTGAATCCATACTCCTTGACCGCTTTAGTGAATTTGATATTCCATTGTCTTGAAGCTTGTTTCAAACCGTAAATGGATTTTTCTAATTTACACACTTTCGATTCAGTTCGATGCTAATAAACCCACGAGGTTGTTCCATATAAATTTCCTCATCTAATTCTCCATTTAGGAAAGCAGTTTTAACATCCATCTGGAACAACTCGTAGTCATAATATGCGACTAAGGACAAGAGAGTTCGTATAGATCGTATACATGCAACAGGAGAGAACGTTTCATCATAATCGATCCCATCTTGTTGAGTAAAACCCTTGGCAACAAGACGAGCCTTGAATCTTTCAACTTTACCTTCAGAATTTCTCTTTCTTGTAAAAATCCACTTGCACTTAATGGGCTTAACAGATACAGGATGATCAACAAGTTTCCAAACTTTATTTTTATACATGGAGTCCATCTCTTCTTTCATTGCCAACTGCCATTTATCGGAGTCCACATCAATGACTGCTTGTTCATAAGTGGCAGGATCAGTAGTATCTTCATTCAACCTTATTCTTTCATAAGTTTCTCCAAAGATATGTATAAAAATCAGAAGACGATATAAGCTGACTAGGTTTTCTATCTCTTGCACTTCTTCGAATATCCGTTTGAGAGGAAACTTCTTCATTAGTAGGAGCTTCAGAGGAGGACATGTCCACTATTTCTTCCAAGTGAGACTTTGTACCTAGATCTTCATCACAGTCAAATCTATCCTCAATGAATTTTACATGTCTACTTTCAATAATTACTTTCTCCTTGGGATCATATAACCTATATCCTTTTGAATTTTCAGAATACCCAACGAATAAACACCGTCTAGTCTTAGCCTTCAATTTATCTTTAGGATCAGGATTTAATACATGACCAACACATCCCCAAACTTTAAAATGGTTAAGACTAGGAGTTTTTCCCGACCATACTCATACGGTGTTGTCTCAACTGACTTTGAAGGCACTCTATTTAAGACATAGGTAGCGATTAATAGTGCTTCGCCCCAAAAGGATGTTGGCAAATTTGCAAGTGCCATCATAGATCGAATCATCTCCAGTAAAGTTCGATTTCTCCTTTCAGCTACACCGTTCTGCTCAGGTGTATAAGGCATACTAAACATATGGATAATCCCATTAGACAAGCAAAATTCTGAGAATAACTCTGAACAATACTCTCCACCTCTATCAGAATGCAAAGTTTTGATTTTCTTTCCTGTGGCATTTTCTACTTCCAATTTGAATGTCTTGAAATAATCTAAGGCTTCATTTTTCCTTCGAAGTAAATATACTCTTCCATATCTTGAAAAATCATCAATAAATGTGATAAAATATGAATGAGCATTTCGAGTATTCACATTCATAGGTCCACATATATCCGAGTGAATAATCTCTAAAATATGAGAAGTCCTTAAGCCTTTGGATGGAAAGGGCATTTTTGTCATTTTTCCATAAATACAACATTCACATGTAGGAAAATCTTTCTGCGACAAATTCTGTAATAATCCTTGAGTCACAAGTTTAAATATCCTATCCTTGTTTATATGCCCTAATCGTAGATGCTACAAATATAATTCATTCTCCTTTATATCCGAAGAAGTAGAAATATTAAACACCATATTTCCACTAAGTTGCAATTGATATAAATCAGAATTCGAAAACCTCTCAAAATAATCAGGTCATCTTGCAGCATAAGAAACTTTCCATTTCCAAAATAAAAATAAATCCAAGTTTCTCAAGACAAGATACTGAGATAATAGACTTCTCCTCATAGAAGGAGCATAAAGACAATCTTCTAATTCAAAAATTTATTATCAGCAAGCTTTAGTAGGTATGTCCCTCACGCCTTCCACAACGGCTTTTTCATCGTTCCCCATGTAAATAAAACTTGCACCTTCATCAATTTTTCTTAGATCCTTGAAACCCTGCAACTCATTTGATACATGAATAGTTGCACCAAAATCAGCCCACCAACTAAAAGGTTGTATATAAATAGTGCAAGTTTCAAAATATAAGGACTTACTCGTTTTCCTTTGTTGCCCTTCCCGCATCTCTTTTAAGGCTCTGCAGTATTTCCTAATATGCCCTGCTTATTGCGTAAAAAAACATACACGTTGATTTGCGTGTACTTCAATTTTCTGTTCATTGACCTTCTTATCCTTGAAGTTTTGAAACTGAAAATTTCTTCCCTTCTTCTTAAAATTCTTCTTCTTCGACTTCAAAACTATATTGGCACTAGGTGAGGGTTTATCCAGTTAATACCTGAATTGTGTCTCTCGGATCTGTTATCGATGTTATTCACCAATTCAGAAATTGTCCACTTTGTCTTTGATGATGAGTAAAAATCTTGAATATATTTCAAAGATTTTGGTAAAGAGTTCACATGGTGACCACCTTAGTTTCTTCATCCATTGCTATACCATGATATCAGTAACTCATCTCGCCATAGCAAGCATGTCATTTACATACTTTCTCACATCAGCGTTTTCCTCACACTTGGCACGAGTAAATTTAATCCATAAATTATTGATGTGAGTAGACGATTTCTTTCCATATTTAGCCTCAAGCTGGTCCGAATCTCTTTTGCAATAGGGACATGAAAATAAGTCATCAAAAGACTTTCACTAAGAGAATCAAGAATATGTTACCTAGAAATTTCGTTTGCATCATCCCATTGCTTGAATTTCCTAAGGTCCTTCTTATATTGTTTCAGATTGTTGGGGTAGTTCACTCGGGAAGGTCTCTGAGGAGGAGTATCCACTTAAATAATTCTATCAAATCTATAGCCTCGTAACATCAATTCAACCTTTTGTGACCAGTTCACATAATTTGTTCCATCAAGTACGGTTTTCTTCAAGGACTTAGCAAACGAATGTCCACTACTTGATGTTCCTGTTATCCAGGAAATATTTCAATATTTTGGGAGAACACACATAATAATACATTATGCTCAATCATCTAGTACTCCCACTTACCCTTTGGGAATTCATGAGAGATACTAGGCAAATCATCCAATCATCTAGCACTCCTACTTACCCTTTAGGGATTCATAAGAGATACTAGGCAAATCATCCAACAGATAATGAACAAACAGTAACATTTCACACAAACAAACAGTACCATTACTTACAAACAAACAGTAACATCACATACAAACAAACAAATTAATTTATACTTACCCTTTGGGGATTCATATAAATTAATTTGTAATATACTAATTAATTATACAACTTGCATTACCTTTGGGGATTTTGCTCATTATATAATAAAATCAGTATAACAATTAATGCAAAATTATTATGAATTAACACACAAAATTAATTTAAAAATACAATTTGCATTACCCTTTGGGGATTTTGCAAATCATATAATTAAATTAATTTTCACATTTAAATACATAAATACAATTAAAGTAATGCAATAAAATCACTAATAAAGTATTACAAAAAATTAAATAAAATTCGGAATCAAAAGCACTTGAAAACACATTCTGGCCCAATATATATGTAAAACCTGGTCCAGTTCATATTTCTGGGTCATTACTGGCCCGAACCGCACAAAACCATGCGGTCTACTGCGGCTCACAATCCAGCCCGCAGCTTGCAGCCCACAGACTGCAGCATCTCATACCAATAAGCCCGCGCAAAAGCTGGCCCGCCAAAAAGGCTGGCCCGCACGATGGCAGACCTGTTCAAGAGCTAGCCCGCTTTTAGACAGGCCTTCAACGAGGCAGGCCAGCACGATCGCTGGCCCGCGCACCAAATCCACGCGCGACATTAAACCCGCGCGCATTAGTTTTTTAGCCCGTCTGCAAGGGCAGAAAATACTTCCAAAAACTAATAGCTAATTATATTCAAATAAATAGCTAAAAATCCGAAAAAATCCGAAAAAATCCAGAAAAATGTAAATACTAAGAATCTATCTTCATGATACGAGCAGAGGCGATATCACTTGTATTTGTTAAACTTTAGGTCTAATAAATAACATAATCATCATGAAAATAGACATATAATATGTATAAAATTCCTATTACGTAAACATTATACAAATATGATCGAATTGAAATAAGAAAGATAACGGGAGCGTACCTTTCATCTTGGAATAGTAATTGAATTGATGTAGTTCACAACCAAACCTTTTCGAATATATTTTTTACAAGTGATAAGTTTGCTTCCCTTCAGCCAGACTGGGTGTGCAATAAGCCTTAGCCTCACTTGTAAGACCATGGAGGATTTTATAGATTCCAATGGGTACTTCAGAGATATACAACTCTTGGGAGAGACGCAACCCTTGGGAGAGACGCAACCCTTGGGAGAGACGCAACTCTTGGGAGAGATGCACCCCTTGGGAGAGACGCAACCCTTGGGAGAGATGCAACCATTCAATGTACCTCATTATATCTACCTCTACAGGGGGATGTGCTGGCCATTATTCCCTGTACTTAACGTCCAATGACAACGTATCTAGAAGTGGGCCCCACACCCAAAAGTCATGACAATATTTATAAATCAATCTTTGAAACCATATTTCCAACAGAGAGAGGCCGAAGCGGGAGAGGAGAGAGGCCGGAGGAGGGAGGGGAGAGGAGGCCGCCGAGCGAGGGAGAGGAGGAGGCCGCCGGCGGGAGGGAGAGGAGGAAGCCGCCCGGCGGGAGGGAGAGGAAGAAGGGGCGCGCCGGTGGGGCGCCTCGGCCTCCCTTCCGCGCCAGGGGCCGCCGCCGGCGGGAGTGAAAGGAAGGGGGGGGCCGCGGCCGGGCGCCTCGGCCTCCCTTCCCGCCTCCAGGGAGGCCGCCGAGCGGAGTGAGAGGGAGGGGGAAGGGGCGGGAGGCCTCGGCCGCCCTCACGCGCGCGGGGGCGGGCGGAGGCGGCCTCGGCCTCCCTCACGCCCCAGCGGGCGGAGGTCGCTGATTGGGAGGGAGAGGAAGGGGGCGCCATGGCGGCGGCCCCTTCCTCTCCTCCTCCGCCGCCTCCCTCGCAGCGCCTCCCCCTCCCTCCCTCCTCGGCCTCCCTCCTCTCCTCTCCTCTCTCCTCTCTCCTCTCCCGCTCTCTCTCTCTCTCTCCTGCCTCCATCCTCTCTCCTCTCCCGCTCCGTCCTCTCCCTCTCCCACTCCGGCTTCTCTCCTCTCCCGCTCCGGCCTCTCCCGCTCCCCGCTCCAGCCTCTCTCCCTCTCCTGCCCGGCCTCTCTCCCTCCCCGCTCCGGCCTCTCTCCTCTCTCCCTCTTTGCCATGTAGGCAGCTGACGTGGATGCCACATAAGACATCCACGTCGATCAGTAAAAACTTCGAAGTAAAACTTCGAAGTACTGATATCATTTCTCTTTTATTAATGAGTGGTGATACAATCAAATACTTTAAAACCTCAAAATTAAAATATAAAAACACTGATATTATTTTTATTTATTAATTTTACGGCTGGCCGAGATTTTCCATCTTGGATGTTCTGTCAATATAATCCGACTTGGGCCGAGTTTAGAATTCGATCCATCCTATATTACTCGGGGCAACCCAGATGTTAAAACATTGTGGCCTGGCACGGATGTTGCCATCCAAAAGGCCCATATTATCCGATTCGATGTTTTGAAACTTGGAATACGAAACCCCAACTCTCCAGTCTTTCAGAATAAGTAATTCGGGCATTGTTACTTCATCTCTAAGTTTGATTGTTACATACAAGTGTTTATTTTTGTTACACTTGAACTAGGCCTTTTCCTCACGACATATTCCCGTTCATTTATCAGCAAGGTTCGAAATTTAATCAACGGAGTTAAAAAAAAAAAAAATATAAAATAAACAAAAATAAAAACATTCTCGGAAGCTTCGCGGGGAGATTCTCCACGTGTCACGTCTTGGATTACACAATGCTTTAAATATTTCACAAATTTCCCTTGATCAGGGAAGCCGCCGAAAATATCCTTTTCATTTCGAGATAGATATTTCTGGAGTGAAATGATTGCCGAGAATCCTGGACTGCTTTCTACTTCGTACACGTGTCGCAACTGCCCGAGCTTAGCACTCGTTTCTCACGAGTTGTTGGCCGGTCCGCCTGACGACCCCGTGTGGGCCCGCCGCCGTTTCCAGCCTCGGCTTCCAAGCTTCCAGCGAGTTGCGAAATTTATTTTCCGCGCCGACCCATTTAATATCGCTCCCTCGACGCGGAAATGGAATTGCAAATCGACTACGTTGACCGAGTCAACGACCGGACCCAGACGGGTGGGTGGGTTCACTTCATCGTAACGCACGAGCTGATCCAACGGTAGGCGGTCCCTAATGCCCAAAGAGGGATAATAACTCTTCAAATGAAACAGCTGTTTTTTGGTGAGAAATTAAAATTATTTGCCAATATTACTGTTTATTGTTCAAGTTCTTTTCTTTTTTGTTGATCATTAGAACGTAATGACTCTTTATATTCCAAAAAAAAGGTAATTAGTATAATATTGGTGCTCCGATATTTAATAATTTCGTTCATATATTGATATCATAACTCTTCAAATGAAGCGGAAATTTTTTCCATTAGGATCATTCAAAAGGTTGGTCAAGATACAAAAGTTATTCTTCTTTTGTTTTTATATGATCTCTCCCAGTAACACAAAAAAGGACACTATTTGATTGTTTATTTTGCATGCAGAAATATTTAGTTATTTGTTATAAATCAAAGTGGCTGAAGGGTATTCAATTATCCTTTAATTTATTTAAATGATATGAAGAAAATTGTGATATAAAGAAAGCGTTTTTCACTATATTTGTTCTATACATTTATACCACAACGGTAGGTCTTGTTATATTTTGTACTATCCCATTTTTGTTCTATATAAATGTTAATATTTAATTTTAAAATTTTTTTAGTATAATCATAGAATATGTTAAAACTATATCATGGTGATAATTGTAGTGTCAAATTTTACTACAAGGGTTTACAGCGTAACATGGCGTCCTCATTAGCAATCCAGATAAGAGATAAAGTAAAAACTATTTACCTATTATTTAGGTAAGCTTAAACCCTATACCTGAACTACTGACTAGACTTCCAACAAGACATCCACACCATGACGTAAAAACTCAAAGTAAAAACTCAATTTTTTTGAATATGCCAAGATATTAAATAAAAATATAAAATATTGTTAGCTATTTTTCAGTACCTTAAATCATTTCTTGAAATTATGCATATTTTTTTATATTTATTGGACTCGTTATAATATTATATACAACATAATAGTATTTTATAAATAGTATGCACTACATACCTGTAACAAAATAAAGCGACGATCTTTCTCAGTGAGGTTAGTAAGCAGGCAGCCGAATTCACGGGACGCCGTCTACGAATAATCGCCGAGGCGAAGTGTTGAGGGGGGGTCGGTTGTGCGCAGCTCTCAACCTCTCACATCCGAGGACGGAACTCCCGCCGACTGAAGTTACCGTGTACCCACCTGCTCTCATTCTCTCTCTCATCTTTCTCGTTTGCTCTCTCACTCTCTCTCTCTCTCTCTAGTCTAAAGCTGGAAGAGATGCGTAAGGAGTTCACCAGAAAAAAAAAAAATTTATGTATATGTATGGATATAATATAAAGAGGTTGAGAAGGGGACAATTGCGTTTGCTCTCTTTGTCCACCAAATCCACAAAGATCGCTCTTTCTTCGCCACATTCAGCAGCAAGAAAGAGGCGATTAGGAAAGGATATCCCTAGGGTTCCGTTCTTTCTGTAGGAAATCGCAACCCTGCATCTCTTCTTGTCAATTACCTTTTCGTACAGGTCGGTTTTGGTTTTCTCGTTTTGAGCTTGCATTACATGCTCTTCTTTGAGCTGCGATTGTATTAGCAGTTTCAGTGAATCAACTTTTTATTTGAATCCTCTCTTCGTATTGGTTAATTGCGGAGATTAATATAACGTCGGTGTACGCTGGACGGTCTCCAGCTTTTGGCGAGTTGTCTAAAAATTAAAGACCCTTTTGATTGGATTTTAAATTTTAGCTTAGAAATGCAACACGGAATTCGGTGAATGAGACATGGAATGTTTTGCTGGCTGTTCCTTGTCCTGATTAACTGAATTTTGAGTTTTCATTAGAGACTTCCGTCGCACCAATTTTCAGAGTTTTTGCGGGTGAAAGATATGAATTTTCTTACTGTATTTGGTTGATTCAATTCCGTGAAAAATAGTAAGGCATTTGAATCAGACAACGTATGTGCATAGACGTTTGTGAAGGTTTAGACAACTGAAATTTATGCATGAAATTATTCCAAGCAACATTTCAGTGTTTTAGGCAACGTAAAAAAGGAACATAGAACATGCTCAAAACAGTGTTTGGAGATGCATAATTTCATTCACGACATTGTTTAGCGTAATAAAGTAGGAACATCGGGAAAGAAGATAGGAATTTCGTCTTCATTTTCTTTTTGACTAAATATTTCTTTCTCTATATTGGTTAAACATGTTATTGCATATTCAATTTTTACTGTAATTGTGTGTCCAGCATATGTTTCCAAAAGTGCAACAGTTTTTACAAGAAAAATTTTCCCTGTGGATATTGATGTTTCCATAACTGAAATTTGTCATCTCGAATGCTTTTCCATTTCAAGAGTTATGGTTGAAAGCTTTTTTTGCTTTATCACATCCTAGTCATCATTAATTGTAAGGTATCTGTGCAGTATCACATTATTGTCATCATTATATTTTCTTTGTAAGATACCTGTTGAAGCTGGATACTTTTTCTTTGGCCTATTTTTTTTTTTTTTGACAAACACTGATATACTTTTGTTCTTCAATTGGCAATCAGGTACTTGAATTCTTGACCTGAGATGGAATAATTTTATTTTGTTTTCTGAGATTACTCAAATCTCTAACTGCCTTCTGCTGACATAATGCTGTCATTCAAGAATTTGTGCAATTATTCGGGGCGAAGGATTTGCTTGTCAGGCGCATTTCTTGCAGCTTCTCCTTTTACATCGCAATACACAATGTCGAGCTTAGAGGAGCCTCTCGGTCTTGATAAGTTGGCTAGCTTGGACGGTGTTAGTAGGCTTCGTAGATTCTCCACTAGTGCTTGCAGGCCCAGGTTTGATGAAATGGAGATGGGAAATTGCTTGATTGAAGGGAGGAGTTGCAGCTCTTCTGGTAGTTGCCAGTAAGTACTCTTCTTGTGCCTGGACTTCCAAAGTAGTCTATTGTTGTCTCTTTTTTCTCAGAAAGGAGATTCTCAGACTGAATGTAACCACTTTTTTCTTATTAAAAATTTCTACTGGTTTCACCATGAAAGGTTTTACAAAAAACTTGGGATTAATGGTAGAATTCATTCGTGTCTATGTTTTTGTTGTTCAGTGCGTGCACATTTTTTTTTCTGTTGTTTCTCTCTTGGTCTCTAATATAAGGAGCTAGGTTGATTTCTCATGCCACTCGCAAGTATATTGAATGAAGTTCGAATAATTTCTTGCTTCCAAAACAAGCTATACAGTGATGGATAAAATATGTGTTCTGTGATACATGATGCAGAAGTACATGGATATTTTATCTTGCTTTTGGCAAAGTCATAATGACACCATAAGAGCGGTGGAACAAGTAACATATTTGTTTATCTAATACATCCTCAAGCAGCTTATTGTGTTCTTGAGTCTCTATGCTTTGGTTTTAATTTATCCTTGCAGTGAGGACTCTCCTAAGGAGACTTTTCCGTGGAGAAGACAAATAAATGGTAGAAGTAATTCACGGTACTTGCAAGATCGCTATTATAGCACATCATGCAAAGATAATGCTGGCAGAGATTTCACAACTAAGGTACTCTGTTATGTTTCAGATTTTGTTTGTTATTTTAGTCTTCAAATTTCTGACATTTCGGTGTGTTGTTTAAGGGTTTGGATCTATGCAATCACTTGTTTTTGCTCACTGGCCTTTCACTAGAAAATAGATGTCTTAGAGGGTCTAATGTTTTTTATCATTCTTTAACATTTCTAACTACTGTTCTTGCTCTAACAGCGAAAGTATATTCTCTCTCATACTCTTTTTGTTTCTTAAGGGGTTTAAAATTTTTTAATTCATTATCTTGCCTATGGAAAATTGGTAATTGAAAAAGAACATAGTTTAAGGTATATAAGAAAAGAAATTTCAGTTATATCTTTCAATTGGAAACTAGTTGGTCTTGTTAAGTGGCAAAAAGGCAGACCAAAACAACATGGTGGCTTATGATTTCAAATACTGGCTTTATTGTAGGTGAAACTATATTTTGCTGAACAATATTACATACCTGTTTTGTGCTGCATGGTAAAAAGCTGGTTGACATGCATGAATTAAATTAGCTTTACTCAGACATTACATTACTTCACAGAACAAGTCCAGAAATCCAGGAGCAGAAGTTACAAAAGCAAGGCACTTTCATTTTTATCTTTCAATTATAACAAGTCTGAATAATCTAGATGCATGTGGGCATTGCAGTTTTTAAGAGAACTACCAAGATATGTAAAAATTGTGGAGGTGGGCCCAAGGGATGGATTGCAAAATGAGAAGAATGCCGTACCTACATCCGTGAAGATTGAACTGATCCAGCGGTTGGTTGCTTCTGGACTGCCTGTCATTGAGGCAACAAGTTTTGTATCACCTAAGTGGGTGCCACAGGTAACTTCCTATTACTTTGTTTCTATTTTTGGCTCTGGTTCTGAACTTGCTGCTTGCATAAATGGTCTGTCTTATGTTTTTGGCACACTCATCAACCTACTGATGTTTACCATCTAGATTTTCTCTGTGGCCACAACAAGATGTAGTTGACTTTTCCTTGAAAGCAAACACTTGTATTTTTTACAATTACATGCAATATCCACTGGGGCGTTGAGTTTCCAGCATATTTTGTTAATCTACGATACTTTGATGGTATGAGGGCATATGCTAATGCATACAAAACCTTGTGGAGCTCTGAGATTTGAGATTTCTCCTGAAATAACATGTTCATCATATACAGAAGTGATTATTATCTCATGGTCATTTCCCCCCCCCTCCCTCCCTCCCTCCCTCCCATCCTCCCTCCATCTCTAAGAAACCATTTGAATGTCTCAATTCCATTCCCTCTCTCTGAGAATGCTGTTTGTGTTTGATTTATAATGTTTCATTTTTGTATAGTAGTTCAACCTGTTTTTACCTGTGATTTGTCTTTTAACGGATCTATAACATGAAATATGAAATATTTTATTTCTAATCAATAATCATTTGAATCAGCATTACATCTTTGTATAGCTGTTAGAAAAGGAAGCTGAAAACAATGACTTTGCTGTGATGATTATGCCAAAATCACGTGGCGTAACACATTCCAACAAATCTTCCTCAAAAACAAAAATAAAAGTGAAAAATAAAAATAAAAATAAAGATAAAATTAAAATTAAAATAATATAAAAAATTCCAATCAGTAGCAGATAATCAAAGCTTCCCCTTGTGGCAGGTATCCTTCAATGCTCTTATGTCATTCATGTATTGTATCTAGCTGAATGAGTACCAACTCGCTGAATCCATGCTTACCATAGCAGCATGGCCCAACTATAGGCCATCTTGTATTGGACATGTTGGGTATGGTTTTTAATGAGTGCTGGGATGAGACATCTTTGAGTCTTTGCACCAACATTTGAGAGTGCAGTAAATGTGAAAATGTTTACATAAATTTTATAAACTTTTATTTGCATTTTAATGACCACATATTTTCAGCTGGCTGATGCAAAGGATGTGATGGAAGCTATTCGTGATGTGGATGGAGTGAGATTTCCAGTTCTGACTCCAAATCTGAAAGTAAGCGAACTTCTTCCTTCAACGTCATTAAAGTTCCAGTCCTTGCTTTGGTACACATTCAGATATGTTTGCTCATGTTGTAGGGTTTTGAAGCAGCAGTTGCTGCTGGAGCAAAGGAGGTGGCTGTATTTGCATCAGCTTCTGAGTCTTTCTCTAAGTCGAATATTAATTGCAGTATCGAAGAGAGTCTGGCTCGCTATCGTGCTGTTGCAGAAGCTGCAAAAAAGCTGTCAATTCCTGTTCGTGGGTATGTCTCCTGAAATATCATTTAATGTGATACAGTTCCATTTAGGTTTATCAAATTTCCTTCATTTACTATTAGACTTTTCATTTTCTTTTGATACATGAGCTTGAGTTTTGAGTCTGGGATAGATTTCTGTCCTAGTTTTTAATTGGCAGACCATCACCCCGCAGCTCATGTAGTTTTCCTTTTTCTTTATTAATTACGGGTGACTATTTCTGACAAAATTCTTTTCATAGTGGCAGTGATTAATTGTCACAGTTAATTAAATACAATTAATGTCTACTAAACAGTCTATATTTTAAGACGGTTACTGAAGCCTTTTGCATATGTACTTTAGCTATGTGTCATGTGTTGTGGGATGTCCGGTGGAAGGGCCAGTGGCACCATCAAATGTGGCACGCGTGGCAAAAGAGCTTTTGGATATGGGCTGCTTCGAAATCTCACTTGGTGACACCATTGGTGTTGGTAGTCCTGGTAAAATGTTTACACTTTTTTATCCAAATTCTCTGTTTATACCACTTTCATGCCAATTACACATGTAGAAAAATGAGTAATGAAGAGTACTTTTTGATCGGCCATTCTTAGCAAACTCTTCTTAGTGCAACATTTGAAGCTTGGAATTCTGCCTTAATATCTATTTACTTCAGGTGATTATATGCAATGTCCATCGAACTTTGAGGGCTTACACAACTGAATTTTGGGGGTGGATGAGGTTCGTGAAGGGCCCAATGGATGTTTTGTTTAGGAGTATTAGTGCTTTGAGATAATAAGGCTCTTGAAGGTGAAATCCAATGAGAATTCTAGGAGAATGGTTTTCTTTGCCATTGGTTGGTGGAATGCATAATAATTTTAAATAATAGGATGTAATTTAACGTACCTATGCGAAAAGTGACTTGCTGCTTTTTGTGAGTGAGGAGGACATTGGGTGTGATGGCTGTTGTACCTGTTTTACCTGTTGTACCACTCTGTGAGAGGTGCATTTAACTACTAACATTCATTGTGCACTGACGTTGCGGGTAGAAAGTAGGCCTGAAGTTGAGGTCAGTCAGTTTCCAAGTGGCGTTAAACTTTTCAGTCTGCAGGCGTTGGACTTGATCTACATTGACATTTCTGAAATCTGTTCTTACCATTTCTTGGTGTTTGATAGGGACTGTTGTACCCATGCTTCAAGCAGTGATGGCTGTTGTACCTGTTGACAAGCTGGCCGTCCATTTTCACGACACTTATGGACAATCTCTTCCCAATATACTTGTTTCCCTTCAGGTAAGCAAATTATTTACCTTCAAGAATCTTTTAAAAACCTGTAAAGCATGTGCAAGCAAGCATGCGACAGGCAGCTGAGGAAATCTTTATTGTAAAGCATGCGCTTTCTGTCATTTGTTACAGATGGGAATAAGCACTCTGGATTCCTCAGTCTCTGGTCTTGGAGGATGCCCATATGCAAAGGGTGCATCTGGCAATGTCGCGACGGAGGATGTTGTGTACATGCTCCGGGGACTCGGTATAAAGACCAATGTTGATCTGGGGAAGCTCATTTCAGCTGGAGAATTCATATCCAACTCCCTTGGCCGCCAAAATGGCTCAAAAACTGCCATCGCTCTGGGCAAGAAGATGACAGCAGATGCCTCCAAGATCTAACAAGGGTCTAGCCTAAGTATATCACCCTCTTTGGGGTGCTCTCTTTGAAATTTTATGTACCTAAAACGAACTCTGCCTGAGATTCGCAGGCCGAGGAAATCTTCTCCCATAAGTATGCTCCATAGCACAAATAATTTAAATTGAATAAAACTGTTTGCCCGATCTTGCACAATCAAATTAGGCAAATTTAACGAGTAATTTATCTTTGGATCGGCCAAACAATATAATTTCCTTCGGTCTCAGACGCATGAATTAAAAATCTGATATCGCGTCTAGTCCTTTTTCGTAGTATATGGGTAGACTGCCTTGATTGGAAAGCTCGACTGCCTGGATTGGAAAGCTAGACAGCCTCCGGTTTCAGACGCATGAATTATAATCATACGGATTTGCTAACCGTTTCACAATGTATTGAAAAACTAAAGTAACTTTTATCATTGCCATGTATTGAAAAGCTGAAGCTATTTTCTTGTCTGAAGATTGAGAAATTGTTATTCAAAAACAAAATTCAACAATCACAGTATAGTTCATGGAAGACCTTATAATTTCAGTCACACCACAACGAAAACACGTAGGCTATATCTTATAATCGCCTTCAACCCCCTTGAGATTATCGGCTAAAACTCATTACGGGCCCTTCTACGTGAAACGATTTTACTACTATACAAGTATGTAATGTGAGGTGTAAACGGTGATGCGATAACACTTTATTCAAATATTAGTCTCAAAATTTTGAAGGAATAACTAGCCAAAGTTCAGTTCCATACAAATGTCCATTGAGTTTCTAAGCTTTACGGGTTTTTTTTATCCCCTTCTTTTCTCGAAGCTGCTCGTCTCTGTCACCATCAGTACCCCCTGGCACGAAACATAAAACGAGAGAGGATCTATTGCAGATCTTCTTCTCCAGTGTTGTACCTGAAATAGAATCCTACTTCAGGCGTTTGTCCAGGAGGTAGACTCCAGTGATGAGAGATTTTCAGGTCCAACCGAAGATCGAAAACTAAATCGGAATTATCCAAAGCCCATTCTGGGTCGAACATTTAAGCTTCCGACAGAGTTCATTAATTAGGAGCATATGAAGAAGAAGTTTTACGCACCATTTCCCATGCTCAGATTCTACCGTTGTTGTTGGAGAGCAGGAAAGAAAAACCCAAGCTCAGATCTCCACGAGAGAGACGAAGCATGTCTTGACCGGTGCCGGAGAAAAGGGGGTAAAGGCGGCCACTTGCCGTCCTCCTCCCCCAAAAAGGCCGACGACTTTACCCGGTCTATAGAAAAGCTGAGTATGCATCGCATTCAATACTCCCATCCTCGAAAAGAAGGCGAGCTTTAAATGCATTTCAGGGCTTGTCTCTTTTAGGGCTTTGAGCCCCCTCTTTAAGACCCCTCCTGCTCCAGGTTTTAATACTCCTGCTATGGATTTTCCTGGCTTTCCTCGGGCTTTGCAGTTCTAATGGGGGGTCTTCTCTCTTCTCTCACTCCTACTTTCCGCTATTCTGCTTCCCGTCCTAAACTTAAAAACAATTTGATTTTTGCCATAAAGGGTTTAGGGTTCTAAAGGTGCCATGGAACTGTAGCTGTTTTTTATACTTTTATTTATTCATGCCTCCTCGCCCCATGTTTCCAAGGTTTTTTTTCTCTCTTTCCTGTATCCAGTTTGAAGTTTCAAACTTTCAAGTGCGGCCAGGACGTCGTTTACTAAGAGAGTAACCATAAATAAATATATATATATATATATATTTTATATATATCTTTCCACTGGAACACGAAACAGTACTACTCTGATCATATATATTCTTTCTAAACTGAACCCAGTTTTAGGTTTTCAAGATTTCCAACAGTGAAAGTTTCAGCTGGCAATATGCAGATTTCTTCCTTTGTGCGAACCTGCAGTCACTTCATCCATGTAAATGATACTCATGGTCGTCTGTTTTTGTTTCGTCTACAAATGAGTAAAAGAGACCTCATAATGTTCTGGTCACCAACCTCTACTGTTTGCAGCAATTGAGAATAATGGCAACAAGCTGGAAACAGAGCGAAATGAAATTCGAGAAAGCCGATAGCTGCCACTGAAAATGATCCGTAAGGATGCAGAAGAAAATGACACTTTCACATAAAAAATAGTAAAATTTTGTTCTTGCTGTATATATTTATATATATATACTACACAAAATAAAGCACTGCTTGAAAATCTCTCAAACTGTTCTTAGTTTAAAAATATACACATGCATCATTGCAACATCGACCGGGGCAACAAAGCAACATAGCCTCGAGGATGAAAATTAATTAACCTAAAGGAAAAGAAAAAAAGAAAGAAGGAAAATGATCGAGGAAGAGCATGGAAAATCCATAAAACTAATTGTAAGAAAAAAAAAAAAACGGCAGCTCTTCTTATCTGTTGTGAAGAGGATTGGGACCTGTATATACTTTCCTCTTTTCAACACCAAAGACTCCATCTCCGTCTTCGTTCCCGTCTCCTCCGATAAACCCGCCTCTGGACTCGCCGGAACCCAAACGGGCACGCGTCTCCTCCCTCGACCTCACGAATTTCCGGTGCCCGACGTCGACGGAAGTGGAGCTCCCAAACTGCCACAGCATCAAGAGAAGCAGAAACCAGCACAGAACGATCTCCTTTCTGAGACCCATCTTCAGTAATCTCCCAGGCGGCCAAATCATATCTCAAGATGTATAACACGTTATTGAAAAGCCGAAGCTTCAAAAGGAGGGCGAAGCTGGATTAATCACCATGAAAGACGCTATAGAGCTATTCGCTTTTGTCTGCTTTCTCTGGATTGTTTTGGGTTGCCTTGGAGTTTGCAGAGGGGAAGTGGGTCAATGAAGGGGGAGTGTCAAAATGCATGGGTTTCGATGCAAAAAATTGCTTCAAAATTAACTGCAGAGGAGGAGGGAGGTGTTGGAACCTTCTTCGGTTCCCGATTTCAGTGCCTGTTTTTTTTTTTTTTTTTTTGACTCGGGAAAGCTCTGCAAACTCAAACAAAGTGTGGGAAGATTTTCGATCCCTTTCTCTTTCTCCGAGACTCTGGTGTGATATATGTAGAGAGAGAGAGAAGAGACGCGAGGCGCTCCGTGGGAACTGAGAAGAGAATAAAACGCAGACAGACAGAAAGAGAGAGATAAAGAGAGTAAGAGAAAGAGAGAAAGAGAGAGGGAAAGAGTTCGTGCAAGGAGTAGTTATTTTCCTCGGGGGTTTCTTTCATCGCCCTTGGGTCTTGTGAATTCAATCATTTTATAATTTGTTTAGTATTTCTCTGTTTTGTCTCCGTTCCAAAGTAGGGACATGGCCACCGCGACCACCTAAGTTGGTAAATCGAAATTGTGCCCCCATCTTTCTACAGCTCCCTCAACCCCTAATTCAATTAATATTCCCAAACTCTAGAGTGAATTCTAGTTCATCTTCATCTATGTTGACGCAACAAGAGGAGCAATTAATCCGATGCGCATTATGCGGTAGATCTAATGAATGATTTTTTGGTTAGTATTTAATTTTGATCTCCAAAAAGGTTACATATCTTATTGGGTCCAACCTATAGAGGAGAGCTCTTAGTGTCGATAGAATATTAATAATACTAGTTGCACCTAGCCCACCTATCTATTGTACGTTCATGTTAATCTAAATTCATTGATACCTAGGGTTTATCCTATAGAATATAAAATTTTATAAAAAAAATATTTTTTAAACATTTTTAAATGCTTAGATTAACATGTACGTTCAGACATGTACATGGGCTAGGTGCGCCTAGCATTACTCATAGAATATTGATACCATGCATGTGTAAAGAGAAAGAAACTCAGTTTGTAGTTATGCCTTAATTGGGATGTATCGGTCTATAACCAGTCAATGCAAAACTCCAAGTAATTTAATGTGCGTTAGCAAAGTATTTACCCAGTTTTCACATTCTTAGTATAATATCTTAATATTTCACTGAAAAGTAATGGGTTGAATCAAATGAAACGATGTTTATTACTCACTGATGAATCCAATGAATGGGTTCTCCTAGTAATGTTTTGATGAAGTCCCATTCTGACAAGTACTCTCTTCCCAAGATATTAAAAGTAACGAACCTACAAGGCCAGAAAATTAACCATGCACATAATAATAAGAAAAGCATTTGCCATTTCATACAGTTTACACATTGCATGTACTCATGTTAATTACTCTCCAAGCACAATAACCCCCAGTGAATCACAAAATAGCTGTTACATTTCCAACATTGATTCTTAATTTAGTACCGCCCTCCCAAAAGTAAAAGGCAAAAGAAAAAAAAAAGGAAAGAAATGGAAATCTAGCTCAGGAGTCATATATATATGCTTGTATCTCCTTCTTCTTCCTCCTCATATATCAGTCGTACGTTGATTATATATAGTAACTCTCCCAGACAGACGTCTTTGTTTTCTGCTGATGGTAGCTAGCAGTATTAATTATAATCTCTTCACCTGCCTGATGCAGGTGAGATCAGATCTTAATTACACACAGCAAGAAACAAATATAGAGGAATGTGGGGAATAGAGTGAGGAAGGAAAAAATCAAGTGTGAGGGGAAGGTGGCTTTTAAGCGTACGTGGGGCCGGGGCCAAAGGCCTGGTGGTTGTGTTGTGGGCAACGATGGTGCTCATTTTCTTGGAGAAATGATGATGTCTTTCCTTTTTTTTTTTTTCTCTTTCAAGGAAGGTGAATACCCTCAAAGTCGTACACTCTGATTCTATTTAATAACCCCAAAAGGGTCCCAAAATTCCTCAAATATACAAAGCCTAATCAATTCCGTTTTTTAATTCTAATCCAAACCACGGTCAAGATTCCCTTTCCATCCGCCACCGCTCTCATTTGGCTTTTATATAAACACAATTTTTTTGGGTATAATGTGCTGTTGTATCAAACAAAGCAAGGCTTAACCAAGACTAATTAACCAAGCAAGACACACATCTCAGGTAGGCCTGCGGGCTAGGCATGCAATAAGTATATATTAGAACCCATTTTGATCAAAGAATTTCACATAATGTGCCTAGAAATTTAAATTTTTGCTTTGTTTAGAACCTAAACCCTAAACCTTCTTGGTTCGTTTTTGAATGGGTTTGATCTTTGATAAGTTGTAGTCCATTTGGAGGGCAATATCAGGGTCTGTGTTTATTGCAATCTCAGAGGACTCTCCTTTTGTGAAAAAGGGTTCCTTGTCAGGGTGATGCCGAGGCCCACCACTTGTGCTGGGGAAGCCTTTCTGGTAGTGCCTATTGCCTTTGAAGGAGGTCATGAAGTCTTTAGGGTGGCAATGTTGTTATCATTATGGTTCATCATTAGGGAGAAGAAATTTATTTGCTAGACAAGCAATATTAAGGGATTCCTCTCTTTTTTTCTCCTTCCCTAGTCAAACTCATATTGCATCATCACATCAATGTAACATCAAATTAAGTATAATATTAAGCATCTAGGGGGTGGCAATGGGTTGGGTTATAAGGTCGGGTCTAGTAAATAATGATATGCGTACAATACTGTTTGGGTACATTTAGGGTACACTCCTCACTGTAGAAGTGGGGTATTAAAATATTCTTCTTGGGGGTCCCACTTCTACATTGAGGGGTGTACCCAAAATGTACGCAAACAGTAATGTATGCCTAGCATTACTCTTTAGGTTTGGGTCAGGTCAACTTAAATATATGTCATGCAACAAGCTGAACATGTACAACTTGAAGGCTATCAAGCAGAGTATATATCCCTCCCCCTCATGGAACAGGATATAAGATGCAATTATAAGGGGGGAGTGTTGCTTCAATTAATCGGATACAAAACGAGAAATCATGCATGATTCAAAGTAGTCTCTAGATGGTCAGTAGTATTTATTCGGCTTTTTTTTTCAGATGAAAGCTGCATGCAGGTTAAAAAGAAAGCATGCCCCAAAAGACTAGTGTCAATAATATTAATGTTCATTCTTCCTTGCAACACAAGGAGCCTTGATCAGCTTCGATCGGTCATCACACACTTTGCTGCTGGTCAATGTTAGTATGATAATGATGCGTCCCTTTAAATGAATGGAAAAGGGCCAAAAAGGAGAAGAGGGCCGGGCCAGGCGAACTGGGACGACAGAATTATTTGATCTGAGAAAGAAACAGTACGTTCTCAGCTTCTTCATCTCGTAATTTCGTCTTTAAAAAGAATGTTCAGATCCCTAAGGTTTTGTTGGTGAGTCAAAAAAGAGAGAACGTTATAATTAATGAACACCGGAATACGAATGATTTCTTTTCACAAAATGGGGACGGTTAGAATTGGAACTAATTGGAAGGACGACAATGGGAATGAATGTTTATTTGCCAATCATGCATGTCCATGGAAGCTCATCACTTGTCTGGAATGTTGGTAATATCTGTAGAAATTAATCTGTCTTTGTCCTCGTTGATGAATTCGCTTTATTAACAGTAGTTCTTGTTGGGGTCATCCTAGCTACTGCCCTCTCATGATCTAATTGCATAAAAAGAAAAGAATGCGTAACAACCCATATTGTCACTCACAGCTAGCTAGCGTCTCACAGGAAGGTTTTCTGGATATGATCTTATGTGAACTTAAGCTAGCCGGCCTATATAAGTTTAATTAAGTGCGCCCAAATTTTAATATAATCAGTAAAACTGAATTCAATAACTTAAAATTTTATTTCTCCATGCTCTAGTACATGAGTTTTAGCTGTAGAAGGCTATTATATTTATGTTCGTTTGAACTTATAGAGCCTATAAAATCTATCGATTGGTACGGATAGAATCGAAGCTTGATCAGAAAACACAATTACTCGTAAAGAAAACTTCGAACTGGCTAATGGGAGTCGGTTAATTGGGTCATGACAAGCTGAAAATTTTCTCCTGCATGGGTTTAATTTGTAACATGGGTTAAAAGAGTACAGATCAATCCATACTTTTAAGTTTTTGATTCAGGAAGAAAGATGAGTTCACAACAAGTAGCTATTA
Organism: Aristolochia contorta; assembly: GCA_022405105.1. Classification (NCBI taxonomy): domain Eukaryota; kingdom Viridiplantae; phylum Streptophyta; class Magnoliopsida; order Piperales; family Aristolochiaceae; genus Aristolochia; species Aristolochia contorta. Next base: position 34,776,965 of record CM039665.1, on the reverse strand, counting down.
AAATATTTCAGGTTAAGAAAGTGGAATTCAGAGCACGTCTTTGACCTGGCCATGTATATATATGAACCAAAAGGCGGGCAAGAAAGCAAATTATGGGTGGTATTAGTCTTTTTTGGGCATGATCACTGATAAGATGTCTCTTCTGGAGATCAGCAAGGGAAGCCATGAAATAGTGAAATTAGCAAACAAGGGTCGGGAGGAAGGGGGGGTATTCACGCAGGAAGATGAAGGGGAGTATAAATTCTTCTTCGTGAAGAACTTCGTAGAAAATACCTGATACCCATAATGTAGACTTTACTATTTATGGACGGGCATGGGCTATCATAAAAATTTCCTTATTATCTTGTTTTGAGCCTTTGGGACTGTTGTTATTGTTAAGCTTCATCGCTCACAAAAGCTCACAAGCTAGGCAGTGTTACTAGTTCGATCAGTTTGCAATTAGTTATTTATCTAACGATATATAGTACTGAGAGTTTTCGTAGCTTCTGCAATTATGAGATTCTTAAAAATTTTGATTTTCAACATTCTGTAGATCCTTTTTTTTTTCTTTCCTCTTTTCGGGGTGGATATTGATTTGACAAAACTTGTTTTGTTTCAAGATTGAAAAAGTTTTTTTTAGTGCTCGTGTGTCTCTTTTAGTAGCCATGAGATCTTTTGAAAAGGACACAAAGGGATTTTAGTGGGTTTTAATTCTCATTCTTTTTTAATTTCTCTACAAGAGCTTTCAAATTCAATGATGATTTTGCATATGAAATTTTTGTTCCTTGTTTGAAATCTCAACCACAATTGTAAGTGCCCAAATATATGAAATAGCTTCTTTGATTTTGTTATTGATCCGTATGCACTATTACAATTAGGAAGTAAGCTTAGTTATACCAGTGAGCTAATTTTAAGGATGGGCATTTTTTAAACGTTTTGATTCATTATAGGCAATTCTAAGGATCAAGTAGATGGGCTAATTTTAGTTAAAATAAGTGGGCCGACAAGGTTTATAGGATGCGTTTGGAATAGACCATTGAGCTTGCTTAACCTAAGACGTCAAACGACGAATATATTTAGAAGAGCGGTGATATAAGTACTATTAAAATTTACTGTGAGAGTTTATAGCGTGACATGGCATTTTGGTTGGCAGTCTAAATAAGAGATAAATAAAGTAGGAACTATCTACTTATTCTTTAGGTAAGCCTTAACTCTAGATTTTATCTGACTACAAACTAGGCTGCCAGTAGGATAGCTACATATAGATGTAAATTCATAGTAAAAATTCATAGTATTGAAATAATTTTTTATTTGAAATTAGAGTCAATCATGCAATTTGAAATAACTAAATTTTAATGAAGAGTTTTCTATTCATTTTTTATTTCAACATAAGAACAAGCTCTAATAAAACCAACACAATGAAATAGATAAAAGGAAATAATATAATAATTATGAGAAATTAATAATATAAATAACTTGATGAAATATTTGAAGAGAATACACAACTATCTTCTCTGAAAATGCCTCCATTCCACTACATGATATACAAATTTCATTTTCATCGTTGAAACCATACAACAAATTGCATAATTAAATTTAATAGCCCTCGGTTCCACTCCATAACATACTAAATAAAGATGCACAATCTGATTATCCCCATCAACAATTAACAAATGGGATTTTTTTGGTTGAATCTTTAGTGTTATCTGTTTTTTTGCGTTTGATGCTAATATAATGCTGAGAAAGTCTTTAAATTTTTCCTCCCATCTTAATTTTTCCTACTTTGAATGTTAAGGATGGCGTTAATTACTAGCTCATAGGCAAACTATTTATGGGCCTGTTCATTTGGGCCATGAATTCAACCCAGTCCACCCGAACCAGTTAAGATAAGGGTCCAGAACTTTCTAGGGGTTGCTGAGGGTATCCAATGTATAACTATTTACTTTTGTATCCTTGCTTGAGCTTATATGTTATAATGTTAGGGGGACGTTCCTAAACTTGGAAGGACTTTAGGAGGAGGTTTATGGCCTTCAGGGTTTTTTTCGTAATCGACTACGCATAAACCTTCCCCCTTTCATCTCTTAAACCCTAGTCTGGACAGAAGCTTCGACCAAGGGGGACGGAGTTGGGCTCTCGCTAACGCAAAATTTCACTCCTTTGTTGATCAATTTGTTTGCGACATGGCGAAGCGATTGATTCCGTCACTCAACCGTATTCTGGTCGAGAAAATCGTTCCTCCAACGAAAACCAGCTCCGGCATTTTACTTCCGGAGAAAACTGCCAAGGTATGATTTCAGTAATGGTTAATTTGTCTCCATGTCTGCGCGATTGAGATTTTTGGTTTGTTCTGCAGTTTCTCTTCGGCGTTCTTGCTTATGGAGAACTTGTTAGTCGCCCTTCTGGACGTTTGTGCTGGAAGTGCTCTTTCTTAGGATAGATTGTTTGCTGAGCGAGTAATTGAAACATGTGGTTCGATGCTCCCTTTATTGTTCTTCTGTTGGATGTTTTACTATATGATCTGTGACCAGGCATCCATTGTTATCTACGTTATAGTTTCCCCTCTTGTGGATCACATTTAGATTACTCCTTCAGTCTCACTTGCTGATTTCATTCTTTAGAATGGAATCTCTGCTATTCTCTCATCTTCGTCTGTACTGAAAATATGAAATTCTTCATTATTTTTTTTTTGCTTTGGTAATCTTTTGAAAAAAATTATCTTAGGGTTTTGATGAAATGTGTCTGTAGTTTGTACCAGACATTTGCGAACGGTGACTCCTAGTATGTCTTTTTTGTATGAAGATTATGTTTAGGTTTCTGTACTGTTTGTGCATGGATTGGATTAAATTATGTGTATCTTCATTACACGCTTTGTATCTTACTGTGTTTCATTCGTCTTATTTATTTATTTTTACTTCTTTTTTGGATTCATGTGTTTCATTGTTTTTGTCCAGTTGAATTCTGGTAAAGTTGTGGCTGTGGGACCTGGTGCTCGTGACAGAGATGGTAATCTTATTCCTGTTACAGTGAAAGAGGGTGACCACGTTCTCTTACCTGAGTATGGTGGGACTGAAGTAAAGTTGGGAGACAAAGAGTAAGTATTACTATTGAATTTCAAGTGAATACACATATCGATTTGGATAAGCACTAAAATCTTCACTGTTTATATGAGTTCATTACAATGATGTCAATGGAAGTACAAGTCTGCTATCTCTTGTTTCTCTTTCATTTGATGCACTCTTTTGGAATACTTATGTATGTATAGAGGAGATCCTGGGCTAGCTTGTCTGAATACTAGCTTAATGCGCGCAGAGACCCAGCTGTCACTAAGTGAAAGATATTGTTTTATTCCTATATTACACTTGTTTTTTCTGTTGGAATTTTGTTGCTGTTGTATGGAAAATAATTAGCGACGTTGATTGTATTTGATATGTAAGTGGATGGCACCTGTGTTGGTAGGTCTCTTTATGAACATAGTTTTATTGAATTGGCTTTGCTGATGATCATCTGGCTCTCTACTAAGCTACGTAATGTTTGGCCTGTATTTTCTCTTGAGAACCTTTTGTATTGTGCACTTGAGTGGTTTATGTCAATTGGGTAGGATTCAGTTTGTGCTGCATGTAAGGTACCTTCTCATCTGGTATAATCTCTTTGAGTGGTAATGGTTTACTTTTCTCGCTGTTTATGTCACGAGGCAGCGGGAAAAGCTCAGGGCACTGGCCAATTTTATGTGGTCAAGATATTTGATATTCACCTGGAATTGTTCCTTGTCATAAGAACTAGGTACCACTTATTGTCGCAGTTGGAGTAGAATTCTGAAAAAGCATCAGATTTTATCTTAATACAATTATGGTGTGGTGGTGATGTGATCTTAATATCATTTTAATCTTAGTAGAACTCAACAAGATTTGTCTTACTGTTATGCCTTGTTAAATTAATTTGCCACTGGTTGGTTGGATTCAGGTACCATCTCTATAGAGACGATGACATATTGGGAACACTACATGAGTGAATTGCAGTTTCCAGCGATGCCACCCCATATAGGTCAATCCGAATTAACCTGAAGCTTTCAGACTTTCAGTGTTCATTCGACAGAGGCAATAATTGTGCTTATGGAGGACTAGTAGGTCTGAACTGTTGTGTATTTATCATTTGGTGGCTTTTTTATATGAATTAGAGCTTATAGAAGAGGTGCTACTGACCCGAGTATGGGGATTTTAAAACTTTTTTGGTGAGTAAGTTTTGAAAAATACAATCGCACAAATGGATGCAGTGGTGTTGCCGTTTGGTTCCGGCCATTATTCCCCTTTTATCTCTCTCTAGGTCATCACGAAATTGTTGGACGTTGAAGCGTTTAGCGTGCCAAGCGATGTAAGGGGCACCGTCATTCTTGTTCTCTTAACCGGTTTACTGGAAATAAAACTAACAGGGTGGACTTGTACTCTAGTTCCGGAATAGTTTGGGTCGTCGGAATCCAAAATGCTAAACTCTCATGTTCTTAAAGGATATTAGACGATAGGCATGACGATATGGCCAGTCTTTAATATAAACTTTTTATACAGGTAGTTCAATTGGATCTGGTATTGTCTTATGTGATAAATTGGGTAGCAGGAAAAGCTGTTTTTGGATTCACTGTAATCCTTTTTGATAAACTTGGTAAATAAGTCTAACAATAGTATGTAGTACAAATAATTGTTCGCTTATTTTATTAATTATTGGTAAAACTAATAATCTAATTCACTGAACCAGTTTTAATTTAATTAGTTGTGAGATTACCACAGAAGTCCAACTGGTGGGTTAAAAAAAAGAACAGAAAGGAATGAACAGGCCCAATTAGACAACAATTAGTTCCACACAAAAAATAATAAATAAATAAATAAATAAATAAATAAATAAATAAATAAGTAAAGAACTTAACCACTGAATGAGACACTAACTGGGATGTACAACAACCAATACTGGTCAATCCAACAACTGGCCCTTGGTCAAACCACAATTTCAAATTACTGTCCTCTTAAATCAATCCACCTATAAAATGAAGATTCACTAAAATTGTCCTCCCATCTTAATTTATCCTACTTGAAAAATAAGGATGGAATTATTAGCTTAATTCATCTGTACTCTAAATGAAATCCTCCATTATTTTTTTTTTGCTTTGGTAATCTTTTGAAAAATTTATCTTGGGGTTTTGATGAAATGTTTCTGTAGTTTGTACCAGACATTTGCGAACGGTGACTCCTAGTATGTCTTTTTTGTATGAAGATTATGCTTAGGTTTCTGTACTATCTGTGCCTAGATTGGATTAAATTATGTGTATCCTCATTACACGCTTTTGATCTTATTGTGTTTCATTGGTTTTATCCAGTTGAATTCAGGTAGAATTGTGGCTGTGGGCCGTGGCGCTCGTGACAGAGATGGTAATCTTATTCCTGTTACAGTGAAAGAGGGTGACCGCGTTCTCTTACCCGAATAATGAATATGGTGGGACTGAAGTCAAGTTGGGAGACAGAGTGGTTTAAGTATTATTTTTCTTGCAGTTTATGTCGAGGTATTTGATATTCACATGGAGTTGTTCCTCGTCATAATTAAGAACTAGGAACCACATATTGTCTCAGTTGGAATAGAATTCCGAAGAAGAATCAGATTTTATTTTAATATTATTTTGGTGTGGTGGAGATATGATGTTGATAATCAAAATATTAGTTTGCGGAAGAGCATGCATGTGCCATTTACAAAATGTGCTCTCTAGTAGTCTTCCTAGTAATCAAGAAATATAGATTTGATCTTAAATAGTTATGCCTTGTTAAATTAATTTGCCACTGGTTTGGTTGGATGCGTACCATCTCTACAGAGACAATGACATACTGGGAACGGTACTGCATGAGTGAATAGCAGTTTCCTGCGATGCCACCCCATATAGGTCAATTCGAATTAACCTGAAGCTTTCAGACATTCAGTGTTCATTTGACAAAGCCAATAATTGTGCTTATGGAGGCCTTGTAGGTCCCAACTGTTGTGTACTAATTCATTTGGTGACTCTTTTTATATGAATTAGAGCTTATAGAAGAGGTGCTAATGAGGGCCAGTATGGTGCTTTTAAAAATTTTTGGTTGAGTAAATTTTGAAAAATACTGTGGCACAAATGGATGCTGTAGTAGTGTTGCCGTTTGGTACTTCCCGCCATTAGTACTTCCCGTTTTAATCTTCTTCTAGCTACGTCACAAGATTGTTGGACGTTGAAGCGTTGAGTGTGGCCAAACGATGTAAGGGTCGCTGTCATTCTTGTCTTCTTTACCGGTTTACTGAAAATAAAAATGACTGAGTGATACCGACTCAAGTAGTGCATGTGTTCGTCTATTTCTATATATCTTTGTGAATCCACGTTGAGAAGGTTCCTTGAATTATAGTTCAATGCATATATTCAATTAGTTTTAAGATAATAAATATTAAAATTTCTTTCCAATAAGTTTTTTTTATTACTTATCATAAAATGTATTAGAGTTGAAAGTTTGGATATAACTTTTAGGATTTTCATACTTTTTTTGTAATTATTAACTCATGGTCTCTGATGACATATCGTTACTGCCACAAAATTAAATCAATTCTTAACCCCTAAAATAATTCACAACAAATTATAGGTAACAAAGGTTTGATCCCATGAGGAGTTTTGTGCATAACATTTAAGATTTATTTTAATAGGAATACATAAATCTTACACGGTTTATGGGGAATTGGTAAAAACTTGAAAAATAAAATAAAAAACTATTTATCTACTATATACATTTTACTTGCCACTTTTCACTCCCAATCCCTTAGCTAAAAATGTAATAACTAAAATTTAGATTTGGTATTATACTCTTTATAAGTTGACAAAGAAAAGTTCATTAGCTGGACTCCCCTTTAATTTTATATAACTAAAACCAATTGAGCAAAGGTTTTAGTTAATTCATATTTTAAGCACAAATTTAATCAACTCAAACTAAACTAAACATACCAGCATGTTCAAAATAGTTTGTTTAAATCATTCTTTAGTTGAAATTAAGATAGGTGTGACCTCTCCAAACCCAACTATTTGCTTCTTTTAACTGTTTTGTTTACCTTGTGCATAACAAAACAAAAAGTTGTAAATTTAATCAACACACATGAAATGATCAATTTCATGCAGATGATTTTATGAACTACAAGTCAGTGTGATTTAAATATCAAAAGTATCAACACTAAATTTAATGAAGTCCAAATAATCTAAATAATAGCTAAACCATTACAAAAAGCAAGGTACAAGAGATTTTTGAAAGACAAATAAAGAACAAAGTTGGAACAAAGCATAAGAAGTTGGAAATTAAATTAAGATCAGGAACTTTCCCCTTTTGAGAGCTTGTTGTGACACATCCCCCAAAGAGAATCGTTTTTTCCATGGATAACAAACCAACTTGCTTCCAATGGGTTCTTCCACTTCTACAGCATATCCCAACCTTGTCTCTATTTCCTTTCTCACTCTCTTGCTAGGGAGTGATAAGGGAAAGATAAATCTCCCTCTTTCTCTACTCTCCAAAGAAAATTTCGTACTCCAAGTCTCTGCTTCAAACAGATCACAAAACCTCTATTTATAGGTGATTTTCGGACTATTTTTCTTTTCTTTCTTCAATACAGCAGTTATTGAATTAATCAGCCACTTCTTTGCTTTAATCTCCAAGTTAATGGCCCAAAAATTACCCTCTTTTATCCTCTACACGATCTCCAAGTGCCTTTCACGTTTCCCCCATATTTTTTGCAACTGATCACTTCATTTTCCTCTTTCCTGGTTGAATTGAATAAGGGTAGTTGAGTGAAAATACGATTTAAGTTAGGGGGCATTTTTGTCATTCAATTTTCTGCACTTGTTTCTACTTGATAGGGGCTGTCTTTCTGGGATTAATTCGTCCTGGTAGTCATTTCAACTTAGTGATTATTGGGCTGCACTTTCTTGGATGTGGGCTTCTAAATGTTTCATGTTTTCTTCTTTGGTCTTTCACTTGAACAAGAAGGAACTTTGAGCTCAATTTCGACCACAACTCGTCCCGATTCTGAGAAAATGAAAAAAACAAATGTTGTAGGTTTCTTTGTTAGCTTTCCAATGCATCTTCAGTCTTTAGAATCTGATCACATACTAAGATGTTATGATCAAAATACGAAAATAGGTAAATCCATGAAAAACAACTAATTCCACACCTTTATCAATTAAAAAGAGAAATTACCCATTCAAAACTCAAAATTGATAAATATTTGTAAATAAACTCAAATAATGCCCAAAATGTAACCAAAGTAATTAAGTTGAAGTGATCAAAATCTGCGAAAATATGCACTTATCAGTCTCATAGATCAAATATCATAATTAGGATATTACCTCTTAAACTAAGATTAACAAATTTTTTTTTCTCTTGCAAATATCAAATATTATAAAGATATCAAAACTTTATAAAAATGTAAACAATCATCATACACAAATAAATACATTATAATTCATAATTAAATAATTGTACAAAGAAAAAAATAATAATAAACAAATATACTCATGTATCATGTATTTATCAATTATCGTTATATATATGTATTAATAAATAAATGACAAAAATCAACATATAAAAGTCGAATTTTATAAAAATGTCAATAAGTTAATGACTATGTAAGAAAACAAACTCAAAAGTTTAGCCCTTGTCCTTTGGCCCTTGGGGAATGAGATAATATTCTTCTTATTTCAATTTGCTTACGTTATTAAAAAAAATTGTGGCGTTACACCAATACAATTTATGCATAACCTATCAACCCTAATTCGTAATAGGTTATAAACTTATAAGTAATATCATTAGATCCATTAATAGTTAATTATTCTCTAATTAGCTAATATTCTAATATAAGTTTTCCCTCCCTAGTCCTTATTCATGGTTTGCATTAGAATTTAGTTTTAGAACTTTTCTAGTTAGCTCCTTCCCTAATTAGTTTATTATTCTAAATTTATAATCTTACTTTTACCTATTTTCCTCCCTCCCTAATTGGCTAATCTCTAAATTTTTCATTTTTTCTGTTTTTAGGGATTTTTTGAATTATTTTGATAAATTTTGTATTTTTTGTAATTTATCCGTTTATTACCCGATTACTCATCTGAAAAAAGGGGAAATAATCGGAAATAGAATAGCTGTATATCTAGGGATGATAGGAAATCAAGGAAAACAAGGCAAGAAAAATCACGTCAATATTGCAGCATGCCCGTTAACAACTTTTCTTTTTTTGTTAAAAGAGGAAAGGAGATTCAAATCACTCCAGAATATCCAAGTGGAACCAGGAAACATTCTTCTCCTCTTATAAATTGGCTGAATGGACCCCAGCTTGGAGGTCGGAAGGAAATCTAAAACAAAGACGAGAAAAAACTACGAAGCACGAAACCTTCTTCTCCTCTTCAAAATGGGTTGAATAGATCCGAGCATGGAGGTGGGAAGGTATTGACTATCTAAAACAAAGACGAGAAAAAACTACGTAGCAAAAGTACGCCAATGGAGTCAAACTATCTAAAACAAAGACAAGAAAAAACTATGTAGCAAAAGTACTCCAATAGCGTAAAAGAGCGTAACGACGGGGAAACAACTCAGGTTCGAAAACCTGCTCCAGATTGTAATATTCCACCCAGTTAAAACCGTTAAAGCTTCCTTGTCGTCCAAGGGATATGTTGGCTCCTGGTGGTCTGATGATAAGAATAGTTCTGGCTGCGGTACCTCTTCCAGAAAATACGGGCGCCAAACGGTGTTTTCGCCTAGGCCATTCAAGAACTCCCGCTCCCACCTCTGCTCAGCCGCAGATGTCGACGGCTCCTCTGGCTGGTGTTTCCCTCTGTAATGCAACTTGCAGCATGCCCACAAATAATACTTGTCCAAAAGATATTCCTGTAGTACCCAATTTGTATTCGTGGCAAATATCTTCTTAACTCCCTCGTAGAAGATGAAACTCTGTTTGCTGCCCAATTTTTGGACGTCGTCCACTACATCCACGGGACTCCCGGAATTCTTCCAGTAGCTGCCGCCGCCAGTCCTATTGTTGAGCCTGCAGTGCTTCTCCCTCCGAGTGAAGAAGTATCGCTCTCTGATGTCGGTAGTTGGGTTGCAGGAGCCGCTGATGTAGTTTTCATCGTCCTCTCCTTTAGCAGTAATGGCCAGGTCAACCACCTCGCGTCCATCGGGTGGAACCGGAGGCCAACGGGAAAAAACAATTTTCTTCCCTGACGACGAAAAGTAAAGAAATAACACTCCTTGGTAGGAGGCTTGGATGCATCCCGTATATATCCTTGTTGCCTAGCGCTTCTCCCACTGGGTGAAGAAATAGTGCTCCTTGACATCAGTATGAGGGGTGTAAGCGTTGAAGAGTGCGCTTGGATGGATTCGGTAGATATTTATTTCGTGGATGAGGCCCCGGGTAGAGTTTTCATCATCCACTCCTGTCTCTGGTGGCCAGGTAATGGCCGACGTCCGTGGGGTGGAATCGGAGACCGACGAGAAAAACGGGTGGCTTCTTTCCTGACGACGTTGCCTGTATCTTCTTCAAAAATAAAAAACGGATCAGGAATAAAGGACTGGAGAACAAGAGAGTGAAAAGGAGAGTACGTAGAGAAGGAGCAAACAAAGAACAAAAGAGTGACAAAAAGAGATTGAGGATTTGAGTGAGAAAAACAAAGAGAGTTGTCATATTATGTCAATTTAGAAACTTATGAATTAGAAAAAGCCCAAGGAAGCTTCAGCAGAACAGGGAGAGCCATTACGAATGCTGAAAAAAGGGTACGTCATACCAACAATGTCGCGTTGTGTGCATATATTCTACGAATGAGAGACCAAAACCCAAAACAAGAATGTCTCCGACACGGGATTAGATACGCTTCTGATTTATTAATTAGTAGCATGAATTTATGAATTAGTAGCATGATTACTTACACGAATATTCTTCGACAGCTCCAATGTGAAAGAGGATCGTCTTCAGATAATTTTTGTCCAAAGCATTATATACTCCTGATGAGCAGAGCAAAGAAAATGAGCTCGAACTCAGATTTAAAATTCTCTTTCAAAGCATATTTACCTTTTCCCATCCAATCGATCGATCTTCTCGAATCTTCCTCCCTTGGCATCAGTTTCTTAAGAGAAAACTGACTGACTCCAATGTATTCATTTTCAAACTAATTTTCAGGAAATAAGCATCTTGCGTAACTAATGTTATTGATGGCGATTCGAATAAAGATTTTGATCTGTTCGTCAATTGAAGAAAAATGAGCAAGACAAAAGAAAAATTACAACAATAATTGCAACTTGCAGCTGACCCACCAACGATACGTATCCATGAGAAATTCTTGCATTAGCCAATATGTCTTCACGGCGGATTTCTTCTTCGCTCCCTCGTAGAAGATGAAATACTGTTTTGTTTCTAATTTTTTACGCCTTCGATGACATACATGGAAGGTCCGGAACTCTTCCAATAACTACCGCTGCCCACCCTATTGATGAGTGTGTTGAGCTTCTCCTTCCGGATGAAAAAGTAACGCTCTTTGATATCCGTAGCTGGGTGGTAAGCATTGAAGAGGACGCTTGGATGCATCCTGTGTATATCCTTGCTGCCTAGAGCTTCTCCCACTGGGTGAAGAAATAGTATTTCTTGATGTCGGTAGGAGGGGTGTAAGCATTGAAGAGTGCACTTGGATGCATTTGGTAGATATTTATTTCGTAGATGAGGTCCCGGTTGGAGTTTTCATCATCCACTCCTGTCGCTCTGATGGTCAGGTAATGGTTGACAAGCTCTACGTCCGTGGGGTGGAACCAGAGGCCGGCGGGAAAAATGGGTGGTTTCTTCCCTGACTGCGATGCCTCCATCTTTTTCAAGAATCAAGAATTAGGAATAAAGAACCAGAGAACGAGAGAGTGAAAAAGGAATGTACGTAGAGAAGGAAAGAACCAAAGAACAAGAGAGTGACAAAAAGAGAGTGAGAGATTGAGTGAGAAGAACAAAGAGAGCCCTCATATTATGTAAATTAAGAAAAAAATTAGGAAATAGTCTGATGAATCCCCAGGAGAACAAGGAGAGCGGTTACGAATTTCCCAAAAAAAAGCTACGGAGTACCTACAATAGGTATAAGAGCATTGTTGGTATTAAAAAACATGCAATACAATCAATAATCGAATCAATTCATGCTATTAAATCATAAATCGAAAGCGTCATTAATTCCATGTCGAAGACATTCTTGTCTGGGGTTTTGGACTCCTATTCAGGGAACATATGCATACAACATGGCTTTGATACCTTGTTAAGATTAAGTCCAATTCCATCTCAGTATGACTAGCCAATTAGGAAGCCTATTGTCGAATATTTTCGATTTCATATCTTAATCTTTGTCAAAGTGAGACTTTTCCCACACTAACAAACGCAAGGTGACGAAAATAAGAACTCCAACGTGGGCCTCATCCAAAAAATCAATATCTACGGAATGCATCCCAATGCACTCTTCAAGTCTTACACTCCCGCTCTCAACCTCAAGATGTGGTATTTCTTCACCCAGAGGGAGAAGCTTCACTCAAGCGGCACGTGCAACAATCGGGTGAACAACGATGGTCACTGGAAGATCTCCAGTCCTTCCTCAAATGTCCTCAACGGGGTCAAAAAATTGTGGACGAAAAGACACATGCTTTTAGACAAGAGATAGAACAACAATTCGGTCGTGAACACGATTTTGTGATAATTTGTCCTAAATAATTATGATTCCTGGATTTGTTGCAAGGTGTCTTATAAAGAAAAAAAAAACCTCAAAGCCAACATCTGTAATCGAGGACGGTACCTTAGAGCAATATTTGGATCTAATGTCAGAGCAAGGGCCGACATCCACAACGCAATATTTAGAGGAGGTGTTGGGGTGGGAGCTCTTCGACCTGTTAGGCGAAGAGTAATTTGACTTTGATTGCAGCAATATTTTTTAGCAGGAGTCGGAGCAAGAGCCAACATCTACAGCGGAGGACGACCCTTTAGGCTGAGAGTTATCTGACTTTGATTGAGCGTCATATTATATGGAGCGGGAACCAACAACCAATATTGTTGTTGCCGTACACTTCTGATTTATGATTTAGTAGCATAGATTGATGTGATTATTGATTGTATTGTATGTTTTACAATACCAAGAATTGGTATTAGTTAATGCTATCAAATCATTGTTGGTATTGTAAAACATACAATACAATCTATAATCGCATCAATTCATGCTATCAAATCATAAATCCGAAGTATATCTGATTTCATGTCGAAGACATTCTTGTTTTGGTCTTCCATCGTAGAGTGTATAGAACCATATGTTCTGACGGGGAGGAAGCGTATGTATGTACTCTACGAATGGGAGACCAAAACCCAAAAACAAGAACATCTTTGACAAGGAATTAAGTATGATTTTGATTTATAATTAAGTAGCATGAATTGATGTGATTGTTGATTTTATTATATATTTTATTGTACCAACAATTGGTATCAAAGTATATACCAACAATTGGTATCAAAGCATATATCAACAATTGGTGTCAAAAGCATATACCAACAATTGAAAAGACATTTCTTTTGTGTCAACAACCATAAAACCAAATTTTATCAACGACATCAAAGTCTAGTATTAATTATATGTTCTAACATCATCTAGCCAATTATTGATCTTAGTTGAGTTAGAATTGGACTAACACCTCATCCCGAAGAAGAATTCATAGAGGAAAGTGGTGAAGTTGAACAGTTAACACGATACAGAAGAAAGATGCTAAGATGGATTGAGTGCATCCCATCTAAGCCTAGTACACATGTTAAATGGTTTTTATCTTGTATGCAAATGTCATTTTATTGGGCCCATTAGACCAAATTACGTATAGGGCTCCTTTACTACAAGGTGATGAAGATAGAACCCCTCCTTTGCCAATATGTCACCAAAGCTATTGGAAGACCTAGAACAAAATGTTTTTGTTCAAATTAGTTTTTTTAGGGGTAAATCTCCAAAGAAAATTTGCCAAACGTGAACGCCAAGCAATAACATTGAATATGTTACCCTCGACTTAAATTCCAACAAAAAACGATTTTGGCATAATTGTAATTCCATCAAAATAGCAGTCAATGAAATGGTTTTATCTTCCATTTAAGCATAAAAGAAACTCAACTAAACGATGTGAAAGTTGTGTGAAAACACTTAACAAGCCAATCAAGGAATAAGGATTTGAAAACACAACAAACTGACATAGAAAATGAGTTGTTTGGCTGACAAAACAACTATTCTGGTTTGAGTCTACCTAAACTATATATTTTACCTACATTTTATTTATTTATTTAACACAAGTAATTCCATTATCCAAATTTTTGTCCGTTTATCCAGGATAAATCAATAAGTGAATAGATTTGAGAAGTCATGCACATAAACGAATACTGCACCTTCCAATTTCTAGTTAGTGTTTTACAGTATTTGCCTCGGGGACACTGGTCTAACTTTTGGACGACAACAGCTGGACTAAGTCTCTCTACCTTTTACAGGATGTAATACCAAAAGTTCGGTGCTATTTTGGACAAACAACAATAAGTATAATCTGCTGGAAAGACCTGTGCCTCAACTTCTTCAATTTAAAATCTTTTGCGCAGCTTCAAAGCTGAGTTCTTCATTCACCTGCTCACCAATAATCCAACTATTAGAAAACAGCAGAACTAATTATAAAAGAGCAAATATGGGAAACGCCCTTGCAAGAGAAAATTAAGCCTACCATTTTGTTGTGGACCTTCTGGAAAGCTCTGCAGAACTTGTCAGCCTCCGCTGAACTCATCTGTGACAAAATACCAAATTCAGTGGTATAATATGGATTATCCTTTTGCTTTTGAAGACGAACAACACAAATTACTAAAGCAATCAGAGGGCTCCTCCTTACGGGAAAAATATATATTCTCCAATAAATAGCACAAAAAAAAAACTTCTCAGCATTTTTATTAGATACAGGCTCCTGTCCTTGAGACCTGAACCCAAATCTTACCTCACACTGGGAATGTTCAACCCACTAGTGAATCTTGTAATTATGGCAGAAGAAAAAATAACCAATTAATAAATATATTCTTTTTATTTTCTTTAGGGTCCAACTACAAAAGCTGTACGGGGTTTCAGGTCACCCTTGATGATCCAAAACAGTATATCATGCACTTCTTCAGCTGGAAAACAAAAGGAAAATGATGTGTGTATGTGTGTGTAGCGAGACAGCAAGAGGGAAGGAGGGAGCAGGCCTGCAAACAAGTAAAAACTATATTGGTTAAGGGTATTCCATCACCTATTGCGATCACCTTACCCTTCCCGTTTATCCCTTTTTTGTTAAGAATTCGAAATTGGTTTCACTTTCATTTTTCTTACTCGATTACCACAGATAAATGGATAAACAAATGGACAGAGCTCAAATAATGAATCTGGGACAGGAGCAAAACCATGTTTTGGACATTCTGAATATATATTCATGTCAATCCCTCATTTTGATTACTGTTCAGTATCAAAACAAAATACAAGTTCTCGAGAACAAAATTAAAAAATATATATTCAAAATAAAAGAACAGAAATTTGATTGTTGTACTGTCAATCAACCCTATTCGATTCTCAATAATTGGGAACATCCAAAAAAAAAAGAAAAGGAAAGAACAGAAAGGAAAGAACAGGTTCAATTTGACTCTAAATAATTGTGAATTCCACAAAAAAAAGGAAAAAAAAAAACTAAAGAACTTAACCACTGAATAAGGCACCAACTGGGACGTACAACAACCAACACTGGTCATTCCTACAAAATGACCCTCGCTCAAACAACAATTTCAAATCACAGTCGATTTAAATCCATACAACCTACAAACTGAAGAATCACTAAAATTGCTATAGACTACAAAACCCTAATTCATTTTTTTTACCAATCACAGTAGCAACCAGCGTACCAGCTATAGTTTTCCAAAACATGGAAAAAAAAGAAAGAAAGAGAAAGGAAAAGAGGACACGAAATAGAGGCTAGCTGAATTTTTTGTACTTCTTCATGCAAGGCTAACGCACTGGAAGGCCAGGAGAGTTTCCATGAAGAGAGCAGAGAGGCAAGAGAGAGGACGAGGGAGAGAGGACGACGGAGAGAGGACAAGGGAGAGAGGGCGAGGGAGAGAGAGGAGAGGCCCAGGACCAGAGTGGCCGAGGGAGAGAACATTAGAGAGAAATGAGGGAGGGGTGGAAAGCGGCTGAAGAAACCGGGGTTGTGCATCCAAGGGTAGAAAATTAGGGGAGTAGGAAATAGAGACAGACGAGGAGTTAGGTTTTTAATTCTTTCAAGAAATTACAAAAAAGCAATGGATAATCGGGTAAATGGGTATGATACACATCTCCTGTATCCATTCCAAATTACAATAGGGTAATCGGATAAAACTTGCACTGCAGCATGAACTGGAGTTAAGCTCATTTTGTTGAGAAGCATATGGCTATAGAGTTTTTTGAAATGCACCTTAAATCTTCCCTTTAGGTTCGTTAGGTTTCTTTCATGGAGATACACAAGCTTCTGTAGCAAGATCTAATTATTAGTCAAACTAAAACCCACGTTCATGTCAGTAATGAAAAAAATATAATCAGATAATGAAGGTTTAATTGAATTCAAAATCCAGCAATCTTCCAATATAGCAGACAGATCCTAAAAAAGCATGAGCTACACATTTGACAATTCAAAATACAGCAATCTATAGAAGTTAAAGACGCAAAACCATAACTTAGAGAGGTAGATATTCTGATAGAAACAACCAGCAAACGAGGTTCGACAATTACTAATAAAACACTGAATCACAAGCAGAACTCCAGTGAAAGATCTAACTGATTATAGAGGTGTGTGGTTATTTACAAAGTTAAATCATGTGAAAAAAGGTCTTTCGAGAATCTTCTGCAAAAGAAGGGCATCAATTCTTAACCTGTGGCATTTCAATCATTCATTCCCCAAAAGACATGTATACTACAGTGGAATTTCAGATTACCATCCAATGTGTTGCCTCTTCAAAAGTAGAAACAATAAACAAAGGTGACGCATAGTACCTTTCTCTCCGCTGTCAGCCTCAACTTCTTCCAAAATGGGTCTGCCACAAGGAAACGCTTAAAAGTGAATACACCTTAAAGTTTATAATTTTTTTTAAATACCATCAACCTAGTACAAAAAAATAAACTGAGCTGTCATTCAGGTAAATACAAATGCATCTAAAAGGTTATGACGCCTCAATGTCCATTTTTAAGCTACACAGTAATTTTTAAGTAATGAGATGTGAAATTTCTTTTTTTTTTTGAAGAAGAAGAAGTTAAAAAGATGTGAATTTCTCAATCTCTATGTTCAGTATAAGCACAATAAAATCCAGGTGCTGAGATCATGGAATTTTTTACATTTAGATCCCATAATGTAGGATTTCAGTAGCCATTTTTAGTCTTCCCCTCGGATCTTGCTTTTAAAAAGTGACTCTGCTTTATAAGCAACTCATCAGTCCCCTAGGTCAGGGGGAAACATGCATCCTAGAATCATTTTAAAACAAGAAGACACTTTTGAAATATTCACTAAAAAGATACTTATGCCAGATCCTTATATGCCAACAGAGGTCAGACCTGTTTATAAATCCAATATGCACATGGTAGTCCAGGCAGTAACATGTTTAAACTCCATATTCAGGGGTAGGTTTCACATTTCACAAAACCTCCAAACAGATGGAACCGAACTGCTAGTCAAGAGCTTATTGATATGATTCCAAAACCCTTTTCTAAAAACAACGTCTCCAAAAGTAACTGCATCCTATAACCTCAACTAATGGTTTCTTTTCAGATTTCAAAAAAATACTTTTGCATCCATTTTCTTGATCTAATTTAAGGAATTTCATATAGAGTCCTGTCTGATCAAGCGATTTCAGTCCAATCGAGTTGCGCTGTTTCACACATATAAGCATTACTTCAATAATTTGGATAAGCTGGTATGTCATCCACAAGCCCAAGAGGCGACAGGCATTTCAAAACCATGTCTTTTATAATTAATATTGCGCCTTTAAAATTCACTTAAAGGGTTTATAAATAGATTTCTACAAGTAGCAGAAACGGCATACCTTCATTAACTGTTCTTTGAACCTCATTCTCTCTCATATCATCCTCAATCCATGCATCTTGCCAACTATCAATCTACATTTACAAAGAAATTGTCAAAAAAATACGTTTGAAACAGGCATTAACTTTAATGCAGAGTATGTCGTTTGGGTGGTTTCACCTCAAATGGTGCTAAATGAGAAGTTGAATCTCTCGGTTGTTGTGGTTCAGCCTAAATTCATGAACAGACAATAATCAGATGACAACTAGAACCTCTCAAATTAAATTAGATATAAAGATGAGTAACATGATCAAGTTCACATGAATTCAGATCAAAAGCTTTATAAATCTCCAGGTAGAAATTTATGAGCACGGGAAAAAGAATTGCAATACATACTTCAGAAAAGACAAAAAATAAAAGGAAGTACCACTCGGCTGAGAGTCTAAAACATTGGAAATCTGTAAGTCTTTTTCCTGAATTATACTCGGAAATTTCTAAATATACCAGTGCGAAATTTTCAGCTAGTTTATACTTCACATTATCAGGTATTGATCTTCAAATTCATTGAGTCATCCCCCTCATAATTTCCTATTATTTGCAGCCTAAGGCTACAAGCCAAATCCTTACGAAAAAGAGCAAGATTCTATTACCAGGATTGTATATCTCATATTCTAGAAACATACTGGGTCGGACTCAACACCGAATCTCGATGACCCCGATCAAAATATTCATCGTCTTGCCTTATAGGTCATAGGTCTAGGACGAACAACTCAAAATGGAAAATGTAAATAACAGAGACGTAATTCGATTCATATATGGAAGAAAGTATTCGTGCGTACTACGACATCAGAAAAACCATAAATAAAGAAGCAGAAAGAAATTCAACAAATGCGCGCAATGCAAGAATGCCTATCGCAGAACAAAGGGAGCCACCCTAACCGCGAACTAAACCATTCCATTCATTTTAGAGGACTCAACAGCAAGAACAAGAAACAAGTCAAACAGTATGGAAATCCGAGCGGTAACAGCATAAACCAAAATTAGTAAAAGTTTCTAAACCGTACGCGAAAATCCCGGGTTCGAACAACTGGGAAGAGATCCAAAAGGCGGCGGAACTCCTGTTCTTCCATGGCCCGCTTTCTTCTCTCCCGAACTGAAATTTTCTCTTGCGGCGAGTCGCACTCGTTGAGAATGGAAAACACAGTTCGGTAGCGTTTGGCAATGCTCTTTGATAAAGAGCTTTATCAAACCGACTCTTTGAAAGAGTTTTTAAGTTTTTTTTTTATAAAGGACTCTTTAAACTTTTAAAGGAGGATGTGTTTGGCTTAGTTCAGAAATAGAGCTTTAGCGTTGGCAACGCTTTTTTATGAAGTGCTTTTTCAAAAGAACTCTTTAATAAAGTAAATGACGTTTGGCAATGATTTACAAAATTAGCTCTAACGAGAAGCCCTTAATTATGTTTGGCAATAAAAATCTTAAAAGCTACTTTTAAATATATAAAGACAATAATACCCTTTAAATATAAATAAATAAAATTATTAAATAAAATAAATCTAAAAATAGTTTAGAGCTAAAAATATTTTTAAATTTTTAAATCATAAATATAACTATATAATAAATAATATTTACTAATTAATTTAATTTAATTTATAAAAAAATTATTAATTTTTTTTGAAAGACAAATAGTTGCAGAAATGATTGTTTCATAGGTAAGATCGAGATATACAAGCAGAGATTCAGGGCAATTAATTCGAAAAAGTAGGTACAAATAAATTTTATGAGGGTAAAATTAGAAACGTGTGGCCTAAAAATTCTGCCCGACTGACTCTACATAAGAGATGTTTTCGTCTCTTTAGAAAAATTTTATTTTTTGACTCTTCCAAAGCGATTTCATCCGAAAAGCGGCTTTGACGCCCTGTGAAGCGATACCAAACGGGGCCTTAACAACTAACAAGTAGAGAAGTCGATTATGTTTGTCAGAACAAATACTAAAAACTGCTTAAATATAATTAATTAATATAGTAATCATATAAGGTTATTATATAATAAGTACTTATTTAACCGCAATAAATTAATAAATTCAGTAATCATTTTAACAATAAAAATATTAATTTATTTTTAGATAAAAATAGAAAAAATATATAATTATTGAAGTCCATTATTCACCTATGGTAACTTAGGCTTGTGTTCAAACTGCAAATATGAGATCCTAATTTTGTCTTTAAACCCTTTTTTATGCCATAATACTTATTTTTTCTTTTCCACTTCATCATAGGAACATAAAAATACATATGGGTTACAACTTTTTGTTGATATTTTTCTGAATTTGATGTAATATGTTATAAAAGAGATCATAGTCTTCGGAATTTGATCTAATATCTTATAAAAGACGACCAGTCAAATTTGATGTAATATCTTATAAATGAGGATAGTCTTTGTAATTTGATCTATCTTATCAAAGACGGCCATGGATGAACATGAATTAATGAGTAAGAACATGGGTTCTTTTGTATTCGCCCTTTCGTCCTCCATATACGGTTGCTTTAAAATTGAACTAGTTAAATTCTTCAGTTATCTTTAGAATTTTTTATCATATGTACAAATTTAACGACAAGACTTGGGTAAAGTGAGCGAGTTGGCCAAAATCATGCATAAAAAAAAAACAGGCACTACTTGAGTAATCTGTTTTTGTTTCTATAAGAGTACTTTTATTTGCGTGTGAATAAAAGAGGAGAACGAGACGACGACGAGAAGCACCGCTAGAAATCACCGGAGAGGGCGCTAGCTGAACGACTGTACCGAATCTTAAGACACTGAATAGACATAAAAGTGCATACCCATCTCCACTACAAGTTTAATCCCCCCGGAAAATGAGGAAAGGAGCCTCAAGATGCCCTGAACGAGGTTCTTTCTTGATAGAGATATAGGTGTCTAAGAAGTATGTCTGAACGACTCTGCTGTGGAGACGGCGTTTCTACACTTTGGAAGAGTCGATTTCGGGCTCTTCCAAAGTGGCGAAAAACTCCTCCATCAAAGCGAACTTCCAGATAAAGTATTATCGTCAAAACACAATTTTCGGAGTTAAGAGCTGCTTTTCGGATTTAAAAGCAGCTTCACGTCGTCTGCAGAAGCCTTGCCAAACGCTGCAATTGCCATTAATTAGCGGCATTTCTATGGTACTAAATCAACAAATGCAATTACCGCATTGTTCACTTGCGAACGTAGCGTCAATAGAAGGGGAGGGCGGAGCTGAATGAAAGCAAATGATGAAAGAAACTATTATATATCCATCAATAGCTAACGCTATATTGATTTATGCATCCATAAAATATTGTCATCAAAATCAAGATCAATGTGATCAATAAATGAAAAAAAATTAAATACAACAAAAAAATCAATATTCCACCAATTGATTTTCCGAGATAGTTATCACTCAAAATTCCACGATGAATAATGTTATGCGCACATCTCATCCACGTCCCCCATATATGGATGCATAAATTGCGGACTCCTGACGTGGATGCCTTACGTGGCCGTCCACATCAATAGCTGAGTCGACATCTAAAAAAAGGGTTCTGATTCGACCCCGTTTTTCCTCTCTCTCTCCCTCTCCCTCTCCCCCAAATCGCTCTCCCTCTCCCTCTCCCCCATATCGCTCTCCCTCTCCCTCTCCCCCAAATCGCTCTCCCTCTCCCCCAAATCGCTCTCCCTCTCCCCCAAATCGCTCTCCCTCTCCCCCAAATCGCCCTCCCTCTCCCCCAAATCGCCCTCCCTCTCCCCCAAATCGCCCTCCCGCCCTCCTCTCCCCAAATCGCTCTCCCTCTCCCCCAAATCGCCCTCCCTCCCCAAATCGCCCTCCCTCTCCCCAAATCGCTCTCCCTCTCCCCAAATCGCTCTCCCTCTCCCCCCCAAATCGCTCTCCCTCTCCCCAAATCGCCCTCCCTCTCCCCAAATCGCCCTCCTCTCCCCCCAATCGCCCTCCTCTCCCCCCCAAATCGCCTCCTCTCCCCAAATCGCCTCTCCTCCTCCCCTCGCCTCGCCTCGCCTCGCCCTCCTCCTCGCCTCGCCTCGCCCTCGCCCCTCGCCTCGCCCTTCGCCTCGCCCTCGCCTCGCCCTCGCCTCAGCCTCCCGCGGCGGCCTTGCCCTCGCCTCAGCCTCCCATCTCTCACTGCTCCCTGACCCGTGCCCTCGCCTCCCATCTCGCAGCTCCCCGCTCCGTGGCCTCGCCTCCCATCTCGCAGCTCCCCGCCCTGCGGCCTCGCCTCAGCCTCCCGCGGCCTCGCAAACGCTTTCTCTTCACCTTGGTAAGTTATAAGCGCAGGAAAGGAACCCTGCTCCCGAGGACCCTCCATTGCAGTTGCAGCTCTCTGTTTCGGTCTCCGCTCCAAGGCCAAAGCCGTCGTCTTTAGAGTTCTAAAACTCCAGATCCTCCAATCTTTCTACGCGGTAATCATGCCTCTGCTTTCGTGTTCTCTCTCTATCTCTCTCTCTTGTGATCATTTATTTATTTGTATGACTGACTCATATGTGCGATTCTTTGTGGTACCTGTTTTTTTCTCTCTTGAAATTCCTGATGCAGCCGCTATAATCGTGTAGTTTTTCCTGCTAGAGTTTTGATGGCGTTGTTGTCCGTGATTTGTTTCAGCAGCTCATGTGTTGTTTTGAGATTGTCTTTTCCCGATTTTGTTTGCGTTCCGTGCTGCTCTGCTTCATGTTTGTTTCAGGTAAATCATATGGTTTGGCAAGAGTGTTTCTTTTTATTTCCTAGTTGGATTGGTGGTAGAATTGGATGCCTGCTCTTGTTTGTGTAAAATTATCTGCTTCTCCAGTTCTTTCCAGGTTAGGCGCCACATTTTGGAATTGTTCTTTGATGTGTATTTCGTACGTTATTGTATTACACATCTAGTAGCAAGAATTTCTTTGAACTTATTTTTCCTTTGGAGAGGCTCTGTCACTGATACAGAATTATTGTTTTATCCTTCGATGTCTTCCTGATGTCTCATGTTTCATCCTTCCTTTTTTCTTCTTTGTGTTGATTGTCAGTTCTGCTACGCTGATTAAGTTAGACTTTACAAACTGATTTGTTAATATTGCCTTTTCATTTTTTGGTTTAAGCTGGATGCCGATAGTTTTTACTTTCTATTGTGTTCTAACCAAGAGGCTTGAATCATGGGACCTGCATTTCTGTATATTATGATGAAAAACATGATTTCTTTTCTTTAAGTAAGCGACTTCAAATAGAATGTGTTGATCTAATGTATTACTGCTTGAATTACTTTAAGTGGATCTTTAAGCTCAAAATGGTAAGAGCACACAAAAGTATTTTTTTTTTGGGGGAGGCCACAAGAGGAAGCGACAGGGAGAGGGAGAGAGTAATGTTATGCGTACCAAGGCAGTAGGCCTCTGGGACACCGCCAGGGTGGTGTGTGACGTGGATGATATGGTGGCATCCACGTCAGGCTCCACCGAGGTAGGCTGCAAACCGGAACATCCGGTTTGCACAAGTCCAAAAAGAGAGAATTTTTTATGTTTTACCTTTTCTTTTGTCTCCCTCTCTCCCACTTTTTCTCCCATTTTTTTGTCTCCCATTTTTTTGTCTCCCATTTTCTTCTCTCCCTCTCTCCCTCTCTCCTCTCTCCCTCTCTCCTCTCTGTTCTCCTCTCTCCTCTCTCTCTCCTCTCTCCTCTCTCTCTCCCTCTCTCCCTCGGTTCTCCCTCTCTCCCTCTCTCCCTCTCCCTCTCTCCCTCTCTCCCTCTCTCTCTCTCTCCCTCTCCATTCTCCCTTTCCCCCTCTCCGTTCTCCCTCTCCCCCTCTCCGTTCTCCCTTTCCCCTTCTCCGTTCTCCCTCTCCCTCTCTCCTCTTCTCTCTCTCCTCTCCTTTCTCCCTCTCTTCCTCTCCGTCCTCTCCTCTCCATTCTCCTCTCTCCTCTCCGTTCTCCTCTCCATTCTCCCTCTCTCCGGCTCCGTTCTCCCTCTCCATTCTCCCTCTCTCCGGCTCCGTTCTTCCTCTCTCCCGCTTCGTTCTCCCTCTTTCCCTCTCCGTTCTCCCTCTTTCCCTCTCCGTTCTCCCTCTTTCCCTCTCCGTTCTCCGCCTCCGTTCTTCCTCTCTCCCTCTCTCCCGCTTTGTTCTTCCTCTCCCGCTCCATTCTCCCTCTCCGTTCTTCCTCTCTCCCGCTCCGTTCTTCCTCTTTCCCGCTTCGTTCTCCCTCTCTCCCGCTCCGTTCTCCCTCTCCCTGTCTCCGCTTATGTTTCGGTGATTTTTTATTTATTTATCTTTTTTAATCGCCTCTTACAAATAATAAATCAAGCAAAACGTAATAAATAATAATAATAATAATAATAATAAGGCAAGAAAAGGCAAAGCGCAGGAGATTTCAGAGCTAAGTACACTGATCATTTTTTTACCAAAACCAAACAAAAAAAATGAGAAGTGGATTATTTTTTATCGAAAATCATAATTTAGATTAGATAGATCTAGATCGTGCAGAGCTCTGATTTGAACAAATGTGATATTTTATTATCGAATAGTGCTATTAAAATCAAACAGTTGAACTTTAAATGGAACAATTAAAGAGGTGAGGAATTGGAAATCTGAGAAAGAGAGAGGTATTGCCGCTGTGTTTCATTTGAATGGAGAGGAAGAGAGGGAGAGAGGGAGAACGGAGAGGAAGAGAGGGAGATAAGAGAGGGAGAGGGGGAGAGAGGGAGAGGGGGAGAGAGGGAGAGGGAGAACGGGAGAGGGAGGACGGGAGAGGGAAAACGGGAGAGAGGGAGAACTGGAGAGAGGGAGAACGTGAGAGGGAGAACGGAGCGGGATAACGGAAAGGGTGGGAGATAAATTGGGAGACATGAAAAAGTAAAACATAAAAAAATATGTTTTACTCTTTTTGGTGTCTCGTGAAAACCGGAACTTCCGGTTTGCAGCTACCTTGGTGGAGCCTGATGTGGATGCTACCTTATCATCGACGTCAGTCTCCACCGTGGCAGTGCCCCCAACCCACATCTTCCGGTCGACAATTCCCAATTTCTTCCCCTCCATCCATTGAAGGAAAACGACTGTGAAAGCTTTAGCCAAGAAAAAGAGAACAGTGATGCTCTCTCTTGGCGAAAAAGTAGAAAACAGAAATTTAAGGTAAATGTCGTCGTCGGTCCTGCTGAGGTGAATGGTAGAGAACATATATGGGCAGCACAACGATGCACGAGAAAAATAATGAAAAAAATTGTTTCACTCTTTTCGGTGTGTTGTGAAAACCAAAACTTCCGGTTTGCAGTCTCACTCGGTGGAGCGTGCATGGATGCCACCTAAGCATCCACGTCAGGCTCCACCTTGGCAGTGTCCCACAGGCGTACCGCCTCGGTACGCATAGCATTACTCTTCTTTTTCTCGGTCCGTCTCTTTTTGGAGTCTCTCTTTCCGTGCTCTTTCGGTGGCAGAAAATCGAGTCTCGAGAACTTTCTCGAGCTCCTTCGGCAGCTGAAGCCCGAGTTTCTTGGAGTGCAACAGCTCAGTCATTAAAAGTATTAAACTATCACCCATTTTTCCATCCTTTTCTTACGGAAAATTCAAGAACCTCTCTTAAAACCCCTAGTCATGGTGATTCCAGGACCGAAGAGCTGGTGAAGAAGGGAGGGAATCAATTTAAGGGGAAGGCAAAAATATGAGGAAAAACTGAATTATTGTGATTCCAGGACCGAAGAGGGATTAGAAAGTTCGTTTTTTTTCGGATGTTAGAAAAGAGTTGAGTCTTCATTTGACAGTACAAATTTTTCTGCCAGGAAACAATTTTCCAGGTATGTTATTTACAAATGTTAAAGTTCAATTATTTTTCTCGTGCATCGTTGTGCTGCCCATATATGTTCTCTGCCATTCACCTCAGCAGGACCGACGGCGACATTTTACCATTAATTTCTGTTTTCTGCTTTTCCGCCAGGAAACATAACATCGTTGTTCTCTTTTTCTTGGCTGAAGCTTTCGCCATCGCTTTGCTTCAATGGATGGAGGGGAAGAAATCGGGAATTGTCGACCGGAAGATGTGGCTTGGCTTTCCACTCTCTCTGAGTCGGAAATTGTAAGTTGTAATCTTCCTTTAATCAATTTTATTATTAGGTCTTAGGATCATCATGGTGGATCAAGTTACTTTGTGGATTTTATATTACTAATTTTTAATTATTATTTATTTTGGAAGACCAAGAAATTTGGTTTCCATCAATTCACAATTAAATGCCCTCTCTTTATATTCATATTGCAAAACTTTCACGAGTGAAAGCTGATTCTTTACAGAATTAGTGCACAATTTAAAATTGCCTTTTATATGAAAATCAAAGTTTTTTTAAGAAAAAAAGTTCTTGAAGAAGAAAAAAATCAAAGGCCACTTTGTTAATTTCTGAATATTGATTGTCTATGGGGCTAATTTCATAAGATCGCAAGAAATTTCTGATAGCCAAAATTTGGCCCATGAGTATGCAAATTCTTTGTTTGAACTGAAAGAGAGCTGCAATTCCATGTAGAAGTGAAACTGCTGACCTATCTCTGATTTTATGACTTAGTCTTTTTTCTTTAGAAGTTAATGATTAAATATAAAGAAAGTTACTTTTTTTTTTAAAAAAATTATAATGAAAGTTATGTTCCAGACTAAATTTAATGTAAGTTACTCCGGCTAAAATGAGGGTTTTTTTTTCTGCTCACCTTCCTATGGATTTTCATTTCAGATATGTTGTTGTTTAGAGGTTGCTCGACATCTCATGAAAATTGTTTGTAGGATTTGCTGGTTAGCTTAAAAAAGCTGGTGATTCAACGTGCAAATGTGATTAGTGATGAGAAACTAGTTGAAAAATTTGATTTGAAGATGCTTCGTTCTATTGGTATGTATTAACTACTTGAAGATCCTTTTGTCCCAATTGTTTAAGATTTGTCAATGCAAATAGTTCATTTTCCACATAAAACTGCTTCTAATCATGTGTCTATAAAAAATATGTCACAATCTTTGGTGCTAACTACTTAACATTATATCATTGATTTGAGTTCATTCTTGAAGAAAGTAGTATTGATAAGACTCAAATGTAATAGCTTCTGCTTTAATATATACCAGTTGAAAAGACTTTGCTTCAATATTTGTTTGTGTATCTCCATTCTCTGCTTCTAGGAGAAGGGATTATAGTATATAGGTTGAAATGGCTTATGTGAGAATTAAGTGATTCTACAATCTCCTAAAAATAAGGAGTTACTATTGTATTTCCCAAAGACTATTTTAAGGGAATTCAAAGAAAAACTCTAATTGAAGGCTATAGTAAGTGAATTTGAAGAGAAATTCAAACTGAAGGCTATACCAAGGGAATTCGAAGAGAAACTTAAATTGAAGGCTACAGGAAGGGAATTTAAAGAAAAATTTAAATTGAAGGCTATAGTAAGGGAATTGGAAGAGAAATCACACAAAAGGCTGTAGAAAGAGAATTCAAAGCGAAAGTCAAACTAAAGGCTATAGTAAGGGAATTCGAAGAAAAACTCAAATTGTCGGCTATAGTAAGGGAATTCGACAAAAAACTCGAACTGAAGGCTATAGTAAGGTTGTTCGAAGAAAGACTCAAACTAAAGGGTATAGTAAGGGAATTCGACGAAAAACTCAAACTTAGGGCATTAGTAAGGGAATTCGATGAAAAAATTAAACAAAAGGCTATAGTAAGGGAATTCGAAGAAAAATCAAATGAAGGCTATAGTAAGGGAATTTGCAGAAAAACTCAAATTGAAGGCTAGTCAGGGAATTTGAAGAAAAATTCAAACTGAAGTTTATAGTAAGGGAATTCAAAGAGAAATTGAAACATAAGGGTATAGTAAGGGAATTCAAAGAAAAACTCGTACTGAAGGCTATAGGAAGGGAATTCGAAGAGAAATTCAAACTGAAGTCTATACACCAAGGGAATTTGAAGAAAAACTCAAACTAAAGGGCATAAGGAAATTCAAAGAAAAACTCAAATTGAAGGCTATAGTAAGGGAATTCGAAAAAAATAATTTAAACTAAAGGCTATATAGTAAGACAAAAAGCTTAAAGTGAAGGCTATAGTAAGGTTATTCGAAGAAAAACTCAAAATGAAGGATATAGTAAGGGAATTCAACGAAAAACTCAAACTTAAGGCTATAGTAAAGGAATTCGACGAAAAAATCATATAGAAGGCTATATTAATGGAATTCGAAGAAATAATCAAACTGAAGGCTACAGTAAGGGAATTCGCAGAGAAACTCAAATTGAAGGCTATAATAATAGAATTGGAAGAAAAACTCAAACTGAAGGCTAGCAAGGGAATTCAAAGAGAAACTCAAACATAAGGCTATAGTAAGGGAATTCGCAGAGAAACTCAAATTGAAGGCTATAATAATAGAATTGGAAGAAAAACTCAAACTGAAGGCTAGCAAGGGAATTCAAAGAGAAACTCAAACATAAGGCTATAGTAAGGGAATTCAAAGAAAAAATCTTAGTGAAGGCTATAGTAAGGGAATTCGAAGAGAAATTCAAACTGAAGGCTATACCAAGGGAATTTGAAGTGAAATTCAAGCTGAAGGCTATAGTAGGAGAATTCAGAATTAATAGTATATTTAATCTTGATGAGCTAGCAAGTTGGGTAAATAAACATTTCATCTATTTTGTTTCTTTATCTCATCAGTAACACTACCCTCATCCTTCACTATATGTTATAGAGTAGGTTTTGTTTAGACAGTATAGGCAGTGATTATGTAAATAGGTTGTCCCCAAACAAGTATCGAACAGCTTTTTGATTAATCTAAGATCTATATGATTGAAGTTACTTTCACTTTTTAGATTTCCGAAAACTCTAATCAAGATTCTAAATTATTAGACCCTGAAAACCGAATTGCATGTTGAGTGAACTAATTATGATGTGTTCAGAGAAATAGCCTTATATTTGGTATGGGGCCAAGGCTTTGTGTGATGGAGGAGCAAAAATGGTCGTCTTTGAGATATGAGACCAGAACTCTTGTTGACTGGAGATGTTTTCAGTAATCTTGTACTCTTGAAAGTCGCAGTTCCCCTTGACCAATGAAAGAGTTGATTTATTACACAAAAGAAGATTTGACCTGGATTAATATGGCCTATTCTTTAAATTGACTGCTTGAGATTTCAAACTGGTTTTGTTTTGATTGTGCACTGACAATGCTCAAATGTGGGAGGGCAAGGGAAACGAAGGACATGAAATCTTACAGAAATATGTTGATTTAAGATTATGTGAGGGACTGAAAGACCCTCCTACTATCAAATCATTTATATGAAAGGAGTATGCATAAATATATTGATTTAAGATTATAGTCGACTTAGGCTTGATTGTGGTGACCTCATGCTGATGCATTGAAGGATACTGTATTATTCTACTTTAATAAACCCGACCTTGTTCATGGTATTGCAGATAGATTGCCTTGTAATGATATAAAAGACCATACCTTTATATGATATTGAATAAAATATATTTATGCCAATGCTTAGGTTCGCAAATGTTTAGTGCAAGTTGACTGTCTACTTAGCTGCTGAATGAAGGTTTAATATTGTCTCCCCATGGACTTCGCCTTACTGAAAATCCGTGCAAGTTACTTCTTTGGCCCACAGATCTTATTTTAGCTAGCTATTTTTCACTTATCCATATTGATTTGATATGCTCTTCAAGTCGTGGGAAACTTTTGATTATGAAGGGATAGTCACTAATGATCTTTTGTCATGAATAGCAAGTGGTAGCTAGTAAATAAGTCAATACATGTCCAACTAATGGCTCTGTAAAAATGATTGCAGGTATTGTGTTGGTCGAAGTTCTCAAAGAGCGTCTTGAGAGTAAGGCACTGTTATCAAGCCCCGAGGAGACTTCAAGACTGCTAGACCAGTTAAATTTAGTTGCTTCAAATCACAAAGGTTGCTTTGGCTCCACAAGTCGCTGTGAACCGTAAAAGACTGTCGCATCTCACAAATTTTTTTGTGTTGAATCTCTTTTGTATCATCCAGCATGTTAATGGAGCACCATTTGCAAATTTTGCCAATTGGGTCTTTTTTTATGCCCTTTCAGTTTAATAAGACATTTTTTGTTCATTTTTTATGCTCAGTGTTAGGCTCAAATATATTTTATTTGAACAGAATAAGTTCCATTTCCATACTAAGATGAGGGTTCACTTTTGACAAGATTCGTGATGGCTTTGCAATATCTTCCATTTGAAAAGAATTAAGTTCCACTTAAAGAATACCATGATGGTGCTTCCTTGATCAATGATTTGCTGGTTTAATTCGAGGCCAAATCTAATACCTTTCTTGCTTACTATTTTATAAATTAGGGTGATGCCCAACCGGTTATTGTTATGGAGAGAAGGTAGATCCCATTCTGCTTACCTACCGGTCAACTACTCCCCTCCGATGCTCTCGATGTTTTCTTTTGAATAGATGAAAGCTTCAAACTAATTCGTTTTTAATCAGAAGGTAATTATGGATACATGAGAATTAATATTTGAGAGGTTGATTACAAATCTGTCACTGAATCGTTTTCTATCATATGAAAACTACAAGAATTCTCCTCCATGAAGTTTTTCTAATTCTGTGCAGAGATTATAAATCTATAACAACTACAACGTTGTACGTTTTAGATACCAAAATACTTGACTACCCATTTAAGGAACATGACAGGAACAGATTAGGAAGCTTAAATTGAATATATTTGCCTCTTACTGCGTCTAGAGATCTTCAAGTACTCGGTACACAAAATTTCCGAAGAAATATATGAAGTACATAAAAATTTAAGACATGGTCTAGTATCTGAGTATTCACTAGTTCCACAATCTTATGACAAAAATCTGTGAAGTAAAACCATCTGCTCATACAACCAAATGTTCCTGCGGTGTCGATCATCTTATAGAAAATGTGGTCAGGGGAAGTGTTCAGTGTTCACCATTTGGGAACAACGCAATCAACTTATAGAAAACCTGGATTAACATTAAAATTGTTAAACCATCTCAACCATGAGATCATGGCTGCAAGGAAGCTCCAACCACGAAATACTCGTTGCCATCCATACGAGAGTGAGTCAAGGAAGCTCATCTTCATCCTTTCTTGGACAAACCTGCAAACCAAGTACTAGCCTAAGTGCCACAGCAATAATGGGAGTCTCATTTTTTTTTTTTTTTTTTGAAAGTTAATGGGAGTCTCATTACCTATTTAAAAACTGAGTTTCACCCACCATCTCACAAGGCACCTTTGAATGCCACGAGAGACAGGGCGAATAAAAGACGGATCCCTCTGCATATACAATAGACCAACCTGGGAAACACGATGACAGTCCCTATGTAATCAGGAAACATATTGACTACAGAGAACACCAGAAAAGTATTAAAAAACACGATGCTGATAACAGGAACTAGATGGGAAAGTAGTACCTCCACCAGTGCAATGACAGAAGGATCATCCAGCAGCTCAAGGCTACAATCAGCAAAATAATTGACCTACAGAGGAATGATAGATGAAGATAACTGAGTAATATACCAATCTTACAAAAAGATTTAAGAGAGATGAAATAGATTCCTTAAGAAACTTAAAACGGGAAACACACACGGGAGGGGCAGGGCCTCCACAAAACAACAAGAAGCAAAACCAAGAAAGAAAAGAAAAGATAGAGGCCAAGTCTGGCAGAGACTCAAGCCAAGGTGGCTAGTCAAATAGGGAGAGGTGGGCTGGAAGCGAGTTGCTGTCATGTTATCCCCTCTAGCAAGCTTGCCTACCAAATCGATCTACCTTTCTCAGTACATTGCCAACTAAAAATCCCAGAACAACTGATATGATCTATCTCATCAAAGAACATGAGATGGAGGTTAAGAGTAAAAACTAGAAAAAAAAAAAAAAACTACATCAAATTGGTGGCGAAACAGTTGGTAGTCTACCAAGGGTAAAGGGAAAGAATTATAAACATATAATTCTCCACAGAAAACAAAATAAAAACTTGTCAAATAAGAAACAATTAACTTGTAAGAAGTGAAGAAACACATTATATCCAAGGTGAGAAAAAGTTACCCCGAATTCAGTATTGATGAAAGAATGAATAAAATCCATAAGCTGAAATTTTGCCCACTTTGCACATTCGGCTGAATTGTCTGAAGGAGGGTGTTGCCATGGTGCTCCAAACCTGAATTGTCTGAAGGAGGGTGGGCATCGAAAGCAAAGTTTTGCACAATAGCCAATGCCATCTCCATGGCAGGATTTACCACACTAACCTAAAAGAAGGGAAAAGAATGATTAACATCCTTAAGATGATACATAGACTAATCCTACATTAGAATATTTGATTTACATTGTTTTTGCACCAAATATCTTAAAGAGTACAGTTAAAGTAGAATTCAAAAGAATACTTTCTGGTTTAATAGTCTGATTGAATGAGTCAGAAATTGGGCTCGATTACCATTTGATATGCTAGAGATGTGCACAAGACAATGAGGTAGGTTAAAACTGCCCCAAGTTAAACAGGGACACACAAGCATTCACCGGATAGTCCAAGTTCAGGGCCAACATACCGAACTGGCATGGGGACAATCCATGGATGGTTAAAAATAGATGGGAAGTTATATAGGGAATTTGCTTTCTTTAGACACCTCAGAAAAAATTTAGGAGGCAATCATAAGCTTAGAAGAACTCACTTGCAAAAAGACCAAATATGCATCAACTATGTCCTCAAAAGAATTTCCCCTGTCATCTTCCATAATCCTACAATGAAGGAAGTGTGATCCTTTTATTCATTCAGTTACAAGTTCTACCAGATAAATAGATTAAGCTATAAATTAAAAAAAAAAAAAACAACAACACATGCATAGCTTCCAGATGCGGGAAAGAGATTTCAATGCATAATGAACTAACGTAACCACACAGGATGATCCACAAGAAAGGTGGCAGGATTCAAACCTATGGCTGGCCCGCCCCTGCCCTGCTGGGTTGCCGGGTTAGCACCCCAAAAAAAACGAAAACAAAAAAAGATGTCGAGTATTTGTGCCAAGCACATCGGTTATCATACTCCACTGCAACTCAGTGAGCATTGGTTAATGGTTTTGGCCAAAGATACATGAGTGCAAACTATTTGGGAGAGGGGGAATCATTGTCTCAGATTAGTCAGTAACATAAAAAAAGGGAATCATCAACTACTTCAAGAAAAGAATACACACCTCTGCTGTGTTGAAGAACTCAGAAACCATGTGCAATTTAGCTTCTTCTGGAGTCCATCCAAAAGTCTTGACATTCATATGATCCATAAAAAAGTAAAAGAATAAGTTCATTCGAGTCACCAAAAGGAAAAGACATCAGTATGGCAAACAAGGAATATAATATAGGTATGCTACCTCGCTGGAAATGAATATGTCAGGGTATCCAAAATCGATGAAAGCTCGGTAGGAATAGTAGCTGGAAGAAAACACAACTAAGACATAAATTTACAACAACAGAAGTATGAAACTCAAGCCAATGGATCATTCTTGAATTTCCAAAATAGTTATTCAGCATACATGTCAGTAGGTATTCAGATATCAAATGGCGAGTCGAAGTATTTTACAGGTTTCTATAGATTTAATAGTGTTTAACAGGTGTCTTCTTGATAAATCTGATAAAAAGAAAAATCATCGACTGGCTCCAGTCTTGATGACAGAATTGCTAGATGTCAAGGCACTTTCAGTTTTACTTCCAAAAGCATAAATTTTAAACAAGATGATTATTAATTAATCAGCAAAAAAAAGGAATTGGTATCATATGCACTGTTTATCTAGCAAGACAGTTTAGACAATCTTAAAATTGTCACTATATTAAAAAATTTACCTATCTGAAGTGATTAATATGACAGGTAAAGACATCTCATTTATGCCAAGGGCTATCAATCTCCAGAGCAAACTGTCATGATACATGAGTGCAGAGACACTTGATTCATCTGTTGTGATCGCTCTCCGAAGGACATCAATATTGTTTAAAACTAACTTCGGCTGCTCCAAATAACAAGTGAAAGTATTTAAGATAAGCCAGTCAACTTAGGTTGAAAATGATTAAACATTACCTCATGAAACTAGAAAGATTACTTAAACTTCTGCTCAAACTATATGTGAAAGACCTTCACATTATTAGCAAGACGCTCTAACCGACCAAGCTAATAGGTGATTAAGGACCTAGTGAAATATGCCAATTAAAGAGCACTTTTAGAAACAAGCACCAATGAACTCTGATTTTCCAATTATTACAACCAAAGACTTGCCCCAACTATATTTGATTATGCAACATACATACTGTTCCATGAACTCGAGCAGTAGTTCAGTGGTCACATGAAGGAGTTGTAATGGAGATCTTGGGTTCAAGTCTCCTTAGGGGCATAAGGATTGGGTTTTATTTTCGGAAAAAAGGTGCATTCCTCAAAATAAAAACATACGTACTTTTCCTTGATCATGCTGCTATGCTTGGATACAGCAGACCCTATAGTGTGATAACCTTGAATTACGCTCATCTAACAATTGTAATTAGACGAAGCTTATATAAATTATCAGGCTCCTATAACTTACCATTGTCAATTGCAATGTAGCTCAGAGAGGTTATATGCTGCCTCTCTGAAACAAACATACATCTAATAATAGTTAACTTTGAGCCTTTTCTAGGACAATGAGCCGAAGGAGCTCCAAAATCAGGGAAAAAATGTCTCACTTTAAGCAGGTTTCAATCATATGTAAACCACACACACCATTTCAAGAAAATAATCTTGCTGTCTTTAATTCTTTTCTCTACTCTTTGGCTGTAGTCATGTGCCCAAAGCAAGTTTTGGTGCCAAAAATGCCTGACCAAGTTACCACCTACTTCTTAGGTGCACCGTAGAAAAATATTAACAAAGATACTTTGTCACACAGCAAAAGTACAGATACTTTAGTTATCTGATTGTCAAGCTTAAATACTTAAATAATAATATTAATAGTCATATATCAATCAAAAATATAGTTAAATATTAAAACGAACATGAAGCACTAAATATAAAAATTTAAAAATAAAACAAAGAACTAGTTAAGAGATATCTGATGAAGTAAAACTTTCAGAGGACAAAGCACTGCCATTTAGCCTTTGGCAGGTAAGCTGGGATTTGTACTTCACAAACTGAACCGTTTTCGTACATTTGTTGTTTCAAGTTGATTCTTGCAATGGCTGGAGAGCTGCTAACAACATTTGTACAGAATATTAACACTTTCTACCCATGGGAAGGCAAACCAGGTCTGAGTTAAAAATATGTAAACAGAACAACTAAACATCCTCCACTAGCGATCTTTAAAGTTCCTAATATCTTGCTGAGAGCCATGCTGGCACACCACTAAACTTTAGTATTAGTATCAAGGATATCAGAAAAAGAAACATCAGAGTAGGTAAGATGGAGCCCTTGGTGATTGATAGGAGTGAAATTGCTGTTCTTGAATTCCCATGACTAAACAAAAACACACTTAAGGTGCTATTTGGGACTTATAAAGTATTGCAGGAACTGCAACAAATGTTATTCTTCTACCCTGAAAAGCAAACAGGTGAGAAGAAAGAAAAGTATGATGTATCTTAGATACAAACTTTTAAGAAAAAAAAATTGTAACTGCACGTGAAGTTGCTATAATATTTTTTTTTTTTGTTTCCTTCCACAGAAAAATTCTCTAATTAACAAAACCTTGTAGCAAACAAGATCGTCCAGTGCATTTGCTTAGTGTTTAGAGTAAATTGACCTGAAATTCTTTTTCTAGCAATAGAAAAACTCACCTGAAAAAAATTAATCTCTGCAGCTGCAGACAACAACTCCAACAAGAGACATGGCCAATCAGTGGCTGAGTTAGCCAGAGATCTTGAGAACCCACCAGTGCGGTTCATGTGTGCCACTGCATTGGCTCGCCATTTCTGGTGGATTTCTATAACTTCCTTTGCCAGTCATAAAGACAGAAATGCCTCCCGCAGGTAAGAGGCCTCTTCAAGAGTAGCAACCTTCCCTTGCGACTCAAGACCCATGGCATAGTCAATTTCCTCAATATTGGCCTTACCACTATATGCAAAAACAGCACGAGCCCACAAGCCTGAGGTGGGAGCACTCCGGTTGGACTTCTTGACAGGTACACTAATTTGATTCATCTGTAAAATATGGTTGAGGACACCATCAAGACCATGCCACTTGTTGAGGGTGGAAAAGATCTGTTGGCTGCTAATAGCACCAATGCGCAGCGCATGGTGAACCATTGCTTCAAGGCAGTGCTCAAGATCAGCACGGAGAGAAGAAAGAGAGGGGAGTTGGTCAGAGACAAAGGGGGAAGACCAAGGGGACTGAGGTTTGCCAAAGTCAACATACCCAGTAACATGGGGGGGCTTGTTCCAGTCATCAAGCAATCCTGAACGAAAAATGAGGGAAGAAGTGTAATAAGTGGCTGGGAAAAGAAAAAAAAATTTAAGTATTCAGGTAAGATAAAGACAGAGAGGAGAAATGGTTTTACTGTGAAGAACGAGGGTGGTCTTCTTGCCAGCACCTCGAGGCCCGTGAAGGATGAGGGGTTGTGGTACACGATGGTGCTGTGCATGGTTACTGAGGATGGTCTCCAGCAACGGTCTGGGGAAGATTTTCCATGGCTTCCCTTTCATCTGATTCTGTACAACAGATATCACACACCTCTTCTCTGCAATAGAAGCTGATGAACTATAACCCAACCACCTGGAAGGAAAAAGGCTTGAGATGTGTTAATTTCAGTATTTATATAACACATAATGCCCACTAAGGTAGACGCGAATACTCAGCAGATGTGTTCTGTTGTTTTTCCTTATTATAAATGCTCAATTCATATCATAAACTTTATGATTATATATACGTTCCGGAGAGTACTAACATGAATACTATTTCGAGATGGAATTGCCTTCACTAAGAATAAACAATTCATTTCTCAAAGTGGGAGCACATATCCAACCAGCATTAAGTTGGAAATTTGCACCACTTATTGCCAAAATTTTGCACTTTGACAGTAAACTGCAGATTACACAGAACGCCACAAACTCATAAAATGTCAATATCTAGAAAAGCTAAATCTTCACGTTACTGTTTCAGGTTCATCCACTCCTTACTGTTTCCAGCTATTATCACGATTTCTTCACATACATAATGCTATTCAATAAGACACTGGATTCACACAAATAAAAAATGAAAAGTAGCGAAAAATGAACGCTCCTCCAACAGGTAAGTTGGTCAAATTCCAAATCTTTCTTCCCCCTCCCCCAACATACTGAAAATAACCTGTGTAGAAAAGAGAAAGGAGAATCAACGGGCACGAGGTCAGAGAGAAAGAGACGTACCCCTACGCTGGTGAAGAGCCGAAGGATTGTCTTGTCTTCACTGGGAGATTTATCAGGAACTGTGAGAAAGGAAGCTCGACTCTTCCTCGTCCGTGAATGGACCGAGAGGGCAAAGGGTCTTGAAAAATGACAATAAGAGGGAGACGCTATGAAAAAGATCTCTGTTGTTTTCTTTTTCTCCCCATCTAGAGTACCCCAACTTTGGGGGAAATATATATATGTTTGTTTTTGGATATATATATATATATATATATATATATATATATATATATAAATTAAATATATTTATTAATTACGTGGCCATCCACGCCAACAGCTGAGTCACAACCTAAAAAACTACGGGGTTTGGTTCCCCCCCTCCAAATCGCTCCTCTCGCTTCTTCTCCCCTAAAATCACTCCTCTCCCTATTCCTCCTGCAGCGGCTCTTCCTCCCGATTCCTCCAGCGGCCTCCCCTCAGCTCCCGCGGCAGCCTCGCCCTCGCCTCAGCCTCCCGCGGCGGCCTCGCCCTCGCCTCAGCCTCCCGCGGCGGCCCCGCCCTCGCCTCAGCCTCCCGCGGCTGCCCCGCCCTCGCCTCAGCCTCCCGCGGCGGCCTCGCCCTCGCCTCAGCCTCCCGCAGCGGCCCCGCCCTCGCCTCAGCCTCCCGCAGCGGCCCCGCCTCAGCCTCCCGCAGCGGCCCCGCCTCAGCCTCCCGCAGCGGCCCCGCCTCAGCCTCTCCCGTGGCCTCGCCTCCCCAAATGTTGTTCTCAATCTTCAAAAACTTTAAAAAAAAGTTATCGATCTCAATCTTCAAGCTGAGAGCTTTACGTTCTTAATGATTTTAACCCAATAATCAGTTGTTGAAGCTTGGTATTTGTATTTTTAGGCATGCCGAACGTCATTGCACTGTTGAAAGCAATGAAGAAGAAAGTTCCTTTTGGATCATTTCTCTGCTTCAAATTATAAATTTCAATAGACGACAAAGAAGACAATGAAAAGTAATCCAAGCAAAACAAGAAGCCAACGAAAAGGAAATCAGACATAATTGATGTTGCTTCAAATTTCTATTACAGACATTTCATAAGAAAAGCCGCCAATACTCTCACAATTATAAAGCTACCGTAGAACTCTTAAGGAGTATAAACGAAATTTAAAAAAAAAATAGATTTTGGATCTTGGTGGATTAGAATCACCTCTTCTCAAAAAAGGCTTTTGAGTGTTTTTGCCATTTTAAGCTTAAAATCCACTGAAAGTAATTTAAGAAGTAATACATTAGATTTAGCTTTGAAAAAAGAATGAATGAATGAGCCAAATTAGTTCAACCTTGCATTACGACCCTCTCTTCGTATGTGTTAAGTTTAACAACAAAATAATCGATTTCTACGAAGATCCATCCTATCAGATTATCAAATTAAGGAGATAAAGACTTACCCGATTCCATCTTCTGAGTAGCACGTGGGTTGATCTTCAGAAAGAGAATAGAACAGTGGCTTGTGGCTTTCCTCAACCAAATCCTTTAGTGCCCAAAGGCCTGAAATTCTCTAGTCCGGATGGGAAAGCGGTGAGTGATTGATTTGGTGTGTTGAGAACCATAACCTTCAGCCTTTATATAGTGGTCCATCAGGGTACCCATTATCCCCTGATGGGCCAATATGGGTATCTACTCATAAAGCCCATATCGATTTAGAAGCCCACGGGCTTATCAAATTGGATCACTTAATGTAAGCCCATTAGTATAAATAGCTAATACAATTGTAAATAGTGTGATGTCCACATGGGAAATACGAAATTTCTAACAATCTCCCCTTCGGACATCATACTACCCGAAAATCAATTGCATTTCAAATTCCTTAGGCGCGCATCCGTATGCTATTTATCTGTGGATTTCTGTTTTAATACAATCTGGTCCATTTCATATATATTAGTAATTGAACCACTGCAGCTTTTGTCATATTAATAATCATGACTAAACCCCAATGATCACTATACCGATATACAGAATGGCATAGATCAAATATGGATGAGCAGCATGGAAATTACATGTAATGTGATCTCAAACATATCTATTTCCAACTGGTCCTTCTTTATTCTTTAATGAGATCAATCAAAAAATCCTTAAATGCAATTCAAATATTGCATATACAAATTTAAAACAGAATCATAAATCATGAACTTTATTCTGCAGATAATCAAACATGTTTAAAATATTACATAGAACAAAAAATTACTCCCACTAAACCAAGGTATAATCATAAACAACACCCATATGAGCAGTATGCTCATGAAAAACCTTAGGTGTTAAACCCTTGGTTAGTGGATCAGCAAGCATAGAGCTTGTCCCTATATGTTCTATAGAAATCTGTTTCTCCTTAACTCTTTCCTTAACAACTAGAAACTTGAGGCCGATGAATTTCGACTTCGTTGAGCTTTTGTTGTTGTTGGAATAAATCATTGCTGAGTTATTGTCACAATAAATATTCAATGGTCTTTCAATACCATCTACTACTCGTAAATTTGTGACAAGGTTTCTCAGCCATATCCCATGATTTGATGCCTAAAAACAAGCAATGAACTCCGCAGCCATGGTCGAAGAAACTATAAGAGTCTGTTTAGCAGACTTCCAAGAGATAGCTCCACCGGCCAACATATAGATGTAACCTGAAGTGGAGCGCCTGCTGTCTTGGCATCCCGCAAAATCGGAGTCAGAGTACCCGATGATCTCTAAACTGTCAAACCTCCGATAAGTGAGTATGTATTTTGTCGTTCTCTTCAAATAGCGCATCACACGCTTTGCTGCCTTCCAATGCTGCATGCCTGGATTACTCATATATCTTCCCAAAACTCCTACGATAAATGCTATGTCGGGACGTGTACAAACTTGAGCATACATCAGACTCCCTACTACTGAGGCATAGGGAATCTTTTGCATCTCCTTCATTTCAAGATCATTGTATGGACACTGTTTGAGACTAAATTTATCTCCTTTCGCAACAGGTGTATCTGGTTTACTATCTTTCATGCCGAATCTACTTAACACTTTATCGATATAGCTCTTTTGTGATAATCCAAGGATACCTAGAGAACAATCTCTTAGTATCTGAATTCCTAATACAAAAGAGGCGTCACCAAGATCTTTCATCTCAAAATTCTTCGTTAGAAATCTCTTAGTTTCGTGCAATAAGCCTATATCGCTGCTAGCAAGTAGAATATCATCGACATATAAAACCAGAAAAATGTATTTGCTCCCACTGAATTTGTGATATACACAGTCATCAACAACATTTGCCTCAAAACCAGATGAGGTGATGACTTGATGAAACTTGTGATACCATTGACGGGAAGATTGTTTGAGACCATAGATGGATTTCTTTAGTTTACAAACCATAGATTTTGGATCACCCGATACAAAATTTTCTGGTTGAGCCATGTAAATTGTTTCTTCAATGTCTCCATTAAGAAACACACATTTAACATCCATCTGATGTAGCTCTAAATCAAAATGAGCTACTAGTGCCATTATTATTCTCAAAGAATCTTTCGATGATACTGGAGAGAAAGTTTCTTTGTAATCAATGCCTTCCCTTTGAGTAAAGCCTTTAGCGACTAGACGAGCCTTATATCTTTCGATATTACCCTTTGAATCCCTTTTGGTTTTAAATATCCATTTACAACCAATAGGTTTCTTTCCTTCAGGTAATTCGACAAGATCCCAAATGTCATTGTCTTTCATAGACTTCAACTCATCCTTCATGGCATCAATTCATTTATGAGAGATGTAACTATGCATAGCTTGACGAGAAGTTGATTGGATCATCATCTGTTAAACCTATGTCATCCTCATGTTCTTGGAGAAATACGATATAATCATCGAAAATCGCACTTGTCCTCTCTCTTGTGGATCTCCTTAATGGCACTTCTTGAGGTTGTTGAGGTTGTTCTATAAGTGGTGCTTGAGGAGGAATATTAATGTTGTTTTCTATAGGATCAATGTCAAGAACGTTGAGGGGTATCAATACCGATCACCTTCAATAACAGATTCTTCTTCAAAGACGACATTCCTTATATTTTCTTCTCCCCAAACTCAACATCCTCAAAAAATCTCGCATT
Organism: Aristolochia contorta; assembly: GCA_022405105.1. Lineage (NCBI taxonomy): Eukaryota > Viridiplantae > Streptophyta > Magnoliopsida > Piperales > Aristolochiaceae > Aristolochia > Aristolochia contorta. The sequence continues at coordinate 34,735,455 of CM039665.1, read as the reverse complement.
TCCCGTTTCAAAAAATGACTGTAATGTGGGATCATAAAATTTAAATCCTCGAGAGCGTTCAGCATAACCAAAAAAATAACAGCTTACCATTCTAGAGTCCAGTTTTCTTTCATGAGGACGATAAGGTCGTGTCTCAATTGGACAACCCCAAGTGCCTCATGCTGGGCTTTTTCCCAGTCCAAAGCTCGTAAGGGGTTTTGGTAACTGCCTTGCTTGGTACTTTATTGAGGATATAAACTGCAGTCTTTAAAGCTTCTCCCCAAAGAGACCTGGCAAGGAAGAATGACTAATCATACTTATCACCATATCCTTAAGAGTGCGGTTTCGTCGTTCTGCAACACCATTCATGCTGGGTTTGGCCGGCATAGTGTATTGCGGAACAATTCCACACTCATTGAGGAAAAGTGCGAAGGGTCCTGGACGTTGCTCTCCTGATCTATCATATCTACCATAGTATTCACCACCACGATTGGATTTGACAGCCTTAATTTTCTTTCCAAATTGAAGTTCAACTTCAGCTTTGAAAGATTTGAAAACGTCCAAGGATTGAGACTTCTCATGAATAAGATAAAGGTAGCCATATCTAGAGTAGTCGTCTATGAACGTAATAAAATACTGTTGTCCATTCCATGATGCCGTAGGGAAAGGACCACATATATCAGTATGTATTAGTTCTAAGATTTCCTTAGCTCTATCAGCACCTAATCTTCTTGAATGAGTTTGTTTGCCTTTGATGCATTCAATGCAGACTTGAAAGTCTGACAAATCCAAAGGTTCCAGAATTTCATCCGACACAAGCCTTTGAATTCTCTGTTTAGAGATATGACCTAAACGCTTGTGCCATAAAATGGCGGAATTCTCATTTAATTTTCGCTACGTACCACGAGAGCTTGTTTGCAGTATAGTATTATATGAACTTATAATGTCAAACATATATAGATTATCAATTAAACGACCAGAACCTACAATATTTGAATTTAGAGAGAGACTAACTTTACTACTTTCAAATGAACAAGAAAATCCTGATTTGTCCAAAGTTGAAATAGATATAAGATTCCGTCTAAAAGACGGTACAACAAAAGTCTCAAACAAATCCAAATAAAATCCAGTGTTTAACTATAATCTAAAAGTTCCTATAGCTTCAACTGCAACTTTATTGCCATCTCCCACAAAGATGAATCTTTCAGCATCACTTGGAGATCGGCTCCACAGGCAATCCTGCATAGTCATACTTATATGAGTAGTAGCACCAGAATCTACCCACCATGTATCCTTTGGTACAAAAGCTAAATTAACTTCAGAACAAACTAGAGTAAGAAGCTTATATGTCTCTAATTTCTCATCCTTCTTGAAATATTGTTCTATCTGGAAAAGGAACTCTTGTGCATTGGTTGCATTAAGGGAGCCTCGAAACGATTCCGGAATGGAATGTTTCATGAGCATAACACACAAGCGGTTAGACCGGTCCCACTTTTTAATCTTAATCTCATTGAGATTTTCTGGAGTAGGAATGGGTCGCTCTACCCATAGTGCATAGTCTAAATCCATACATCCAAGGCTTATCTCAACAGACTTTTTCCAGGTCTTGAAATTCGTCCCACTTAGCATTGGGAAGTTAGGGCGTTGAGTAGTAAAAATCCGTGGCAGTAGTAGCATAAACTGAATTGTAGAACGAAAGAAATAATCATACTCACAGAAATTTTCATGTCAAAGAATAATCAAGACATGAATAAACAATCCAAATGGGGACATTATTCAAGATACCTAGCACAACATTAATTTCTAGTCTTTGGACAAAGAAAAATAATTGTAAGTGGTACTCTCCAAGTAATGATCAAACACTGATGATTAATTCTGCCAAACTGTGTCTTCCTTTGGGCCGATCACAATTTGCATGAATAATAAAACATTAGAATCATCACGTATTTATCACCACTGGCATGTCATTATTCTGCCAAACTGCGTCTTCCTTTGGGCCGAGCACAGTTCGCATAAATAATGTCACACTAAGCATCAACGTAATTTCAATCAAATCAATCTACACAACAGAGGTTACTTTGGCAACAGTATTGTTTTAATCGATTTAATTAGAAAATACAAGACTGACTGAACATTATTCAGTCATATAAATGTTTTGGTACTGCCTCATAGTACCGACTATAAGGAATTTTCAATAATAGCATGAGTGCATACTTTAAAACCAAATGCATGCTTGAAAAAGTAAATTTCCTCATGCTTTAACAGTTTATCCACTCATGCAATTAACCAAATCCATCAAGAAAACAAATTGCATTAATAGGGTTTTGAGACAAACTCATAAAATTCCCAAAAATATACCATAAAATAGAGAACACTGTATTCTACTTATGGTTAAATTTTCATCAAAAAATTTCCAAATTTTCGTAATCGGATCCGGATTCGGATCTTTAATCGGATCTGGATTCGGATCTGAAGTCTGGTCCGTATTCGGAAGCGGAGCGGAAGCCTTAGTCGGATCCGTAATCGAAAACTGTAATTGGATCCTATTCGGATCACATAATCGGAGTCGGATCTTTAATCGGATAAGATAATCGAACATTGATCGGACCCAATAATCGGAGTCGGATCCGGTAATCGAAAAATCGAATTCTAGTCGGATCCGATTAACGAACTCTAATCGGATCCTTAAATCGGAGTCAGATCCCTAATTGGATCCGGTTATCGAACTCCAAAGCGGATCCAAATAACCGAATCCGGACCCGATATTCGGATTGAATGGTTCGGTCTTCGAATTTGCATCTGAACCGGTCCGGTGAAAACTTTTTTGACCGAACCGGGTCGGTTCATCCTTTCTTAAGGATGAACCGGGGAGAAACCCAGGGTTTCTCCCTGCGGCGGCCGCCAAAGAACCCGGTTTAATTAGTTTAAACCGGGTTGGTTCATTAAAGAAACGAACCATCCTCTTCCTTAACGACGAACCGGCAGGAGAAACTTAGGGTTTCTCCCGCCGGTGCTGCTTAGTTTCCGCCGGCGTTCCGGCCAGCGGCGTGGCCGGATTTTGCGGCGAAATGGTCGCCCAGCCACGGACGACCATTCTCCGGGGTTGCCGCCGCCGCACGGCGACGAAAAACGCCGAAAAAACAAAAAACGAGGGGTGCTTTCGCAACCCCTCTCGGCTTCTTTGCCGAATTTCCGGCCGTCGCAATGGCCGGAAATCGGTACGGAACGGTCGGCCGAAGGTCAGCGACCGTTCCTCTTCAACTTCTCTCCAGATTTCGACCTCGAAATCTGGCCAGAACACTAAATTCCGGCGAGCGAACTCGAAATTCCGGCGGGTCGAACTTCTGGATTCTTTGATAATCCGAATCAGACGCTTGCTCTGATACCACTTGATGGATTTCTAAGAAGATCCATCCTATCAGATTATCAAATTAAGGAGATGAAGACTTACCCGATTCCATCTTCTGAGTAGCACGTGGGTTGATCTTTGTAGCGTAATAGAACGATGGCTTGTGGCTTTCCTCAACCAAATCCTTTAGTGCCCAAAGGCCTGAAATTCTCTAGTCCAAATGGGAAAGCAGAGAGTGATTGATTTGGTGTGTTGAGAACCATAACCTTCAGCCTTTATATAGTGGTCCATCAGGGTACCCATTATTTCCTGATGGGCCAATATGGGTATCTACTCATAAAGCCCATATCGATTTAGAAGTCCACGGGCTTATCAAATTGGATCACTTAATGTAAGTCCATTAGTATAAATAGCTAATACAATTGTAAATAGTGTGATGTCCACATGGGAAATACGAAATTTCTAACACAAAAATCATTGGATTGTTGTACAATCCTTGGTTGATTTTGAAACTCCCCTCTCTCGTACAAGGGATTAGGTGAGGAGACAGTAATAGACAAGAACCAAAAGCCAAGAATGCCAAACAAAACAGTGACTCGTGAAGCTCCATTGATGTATTCCACTGAGGTCTGGGGCAAGGAGGCTTTGGGTTGTAAGCTCCGGTTATTGGTAGTTTGGATTTGGAAGGCTCCATTATTACAGTCCAATACCCAGTTGTAAGCTCTGGTTCCTGGATGTGAGCATTGAGGAAAGGAACAAAGCACAACGTCGGGGTGGAAGGTCTCCAATGGAACTGGCGCCAATAGTTGTTGCAACAAACCCAGGAATTGAAGTGATTGAGGACGAACTCCTGCATAAGCCATTTGGTCTATTATTACCAATGTTTTAAAAATCGGACCGACTCGGCCGGTTCGACCGGGTTCAATCGAAACCAGTGTTTCTTGCGGTTCGATTTGCTCTCAAACCGGCAAGAGGTTGAAAACCGAATGACCATCCGGTTTTACTAGTTCAACTGGTGAACCGCCGAAACCGCCAATCTAGTTATTGTTGACCCAAACCAATTAAAATAAAACTCTAACCATGAAACCAAATTGATTATTTTTATATTTGCTGCTATTATGGATGAAAATAAGGATAAAAAGATTGTTAATATAGGTGAAGATGTGGAAAAATATTAAATTGGATTCTCAAGAAAATAAATTTTTTTAGAATAATTTTGTATTTTGGAAGGGTATTTTATTTCTATAATTTTTATATTTGATTTTAAAGTTTAAAAACTATTTTTAGTGATTTTATATTTTTTAATGATTTATTTATTTTAAAAATTATTTTTTGAATATAGGTAATAGACTTATAAGTAATAGGAGTTATGTTATGAATTTTTTTAATGACTTACAACTTCGACCCAATTTAACCACCGGTTCAACTTGATTGAACCGATTGAACCAGAATCGGATGTTCAACCGGTTCGATCACCAGTTTGGTTTTAAAACATTGATTATCACCATTCAAGAATCTTCAAATAGAATTTGAACTCAAACAAGCAACCTTTTGATATTGAGTTAGATGAGCTACAATTGCGCCACATATCTAACAATGGCACGGGATTATCATAGGAGCTTGAGTTCAAGCCTCCTTTCATGGTAAAATATCGTTTTTCTCTAAAAAAATTAAAATAATTGTAAAAAATAAATATATAATTTGTGAGAAAACTATATGTTTAATTATAAATTATATAGTATATACAGTTCCCATAACAATATGACTACTATATATTTACTTATAAATTATATATCTGTAGGAAACAGTGAAAAAGAAAAAATAGAATATTGTATCTATTCTAAAATCTGCCTTATTTTGTTTAACTTTTACCCATGTTGACCAAAACCTAACTGAACCAACCTTTTCAAACCAGAATGTGAACATTTTTCAAATTATTTCTCAATCAACCAGTTTATTGATGGATGGGATTAAATCATCAGCAGTGTAGTGATATATTAAGAACCCCCGATTGAACCTGGTTCGACCAGGTTAACCAAAGTAGGTAATAACTCCTCTTGATTGGCAAGTTCAATGTACAAACACTTTAAATAAAACCCCTCTAGGGATGCAAGTCCAATCTCATGAATAATGACGAATCAACAATAATCCCCTGCATAGACTAAAGTATAGTCCTGTTGTAACTTTACTACAGGTCAATTATTTCATTTTATAAAAGAAATAGTGCTATTAGATAGCTGAACAGGACTGGCATTTAATTTATCATCAAGTTTCGATTTTCATCATCTTCGTAAAGGTTGAATTAACTCACAAGATCTTTACGTTCATAAATCATTCTTATCACTGATCTCTAATTCGATTAAACAAAATGAAGAAAAAACAAGATATCTTCAATGATGCAGTCGGAGAAATCTGAAAAAGCCATGTTCCAGGCTTCCAGCCCATCCGAACATGATCTCCCCAACAAACCACCGACACTCTCTTTCCATGTCATCAATTCGATGCATACTGAAAGCGAAAGCTGCTGCAACTTCGTTCTTTTCTTTTACTAAAGATCAGACTATCAGCCGGCCATTCTGCTATTTACAGCACTTCTCCTCCCCAATATTCAAGAAATGTACTTCCCTCTTTCCATCGGAATAATTTATTAACTCGTTATTCCCTGGTCTTTTCGTCTTTCAGTCAGAAGCCAATCAGCAGTTTCAGTAATTTTGCAGCAATCAATGGCGGGTTCCGTAATCTCTAGCACGGATTGACATTGTTGGCAGTCTGGCAGAATCTTGTGCGTCTTATCTTTTTAATATGCTGCAAACTGCAAAAATCTCGAACCCATCTTCTTTACTTGGGATTTCCCAAAATATGGAGGCGATGCAGAGGAGTTGCAGGGGTCTCGCTTTCTTCTTTGTCTGCGTTTCCCTCGCGTTGAGTGTTGCGGGAGCTGGAGCATACAAGAACTACACGGTCGGAGACGATTTGGGGTGGTTCGATAAATTGAAAAAGCCTGATGCGGATTATCAGAAGTGGGTAGCGGGGAAGGATTTCAGCTTGGGAGATTATCTCAGTATGTTCTCCTTGATTCCTTGAATTGATTCGTTCTTGGTTTCTTCTGTTTCTGTTTACGAATAGTTTCTGGATTTTCGGCTAGCCGGAGTATTTGATTTCTTAGGCGTATCTCTTCTTTTAGTCTTTCAGAAAGGGATCTCGTGAAGAGGAATCCCTCCCGTGTATTTGATTGCTAAGCAGCTTCCACGAGTTCTTACTATTTCTCGTGATTTTTAACGGGCTCATTTGAATGTTTATGTATATTCTGCATTGACAGATACTGAAATTTCAAGGATTAAGATGAGATCTAGTGCCTTGTCTTTTAAGTCTCTCAGATTCTCTCTTCCTTTTTTTTTTTTTTTTTTTTTTTTTCAACTCTAGTCTCGACCCTCTCTGCTCTGCAGTTTTTAACACAGATACGAACCATTCGGTGATCCAGACGTACAATATCACCACATACAAACAATGTGACCACGAAGACGCCGAAGAGGACGACACAATCGACTGGTCCGTCGGTGCGCCGTCTTCCACGGCGGAGCCGGTGTCCGTCGCCGTTCCGTTACTAAAAGAAGGAACGACTTACTTCTTCTCCGGCAACTACGACGGCGAGCAGTGTAAAAACGGCCAGCATTTTAAGATCAACGTGACCCACGGGCAGGGACTCCCCAACAGTCTGAAGACCCCGACGCCCAATTCACCGGCGCCGACCAGCGGTGACGGCGGCGGCGACGACGACTCGGCGCCGGATACTGTGATTCCCTCAAATTTCAATCGCCCTGTACAGAGCGGCGAGGAAGATACTGACGATGATGACGGTGTGAAAGGGAAATCAGGAGCGACTGTTCACTTGCCGGGGTTTTTTAGCCACGGGATGGGGAGATTTGGCCTAGCGTGGATTTCTTTCGGATTACTTTTGATTCTGAGTTGAAGTTAAGTTCTGTTAATTTCTTGAGCTGATAATCGTGTTCGTGTCATTGTATTATTCGTTAGGCATTTGATAATTGATATGTTTCTCATGCAATAACGGGGAATAAATAAGAGGTGAGACTGTGAGTATGTAGATTTGTAATATTTATGGCGCGAATTACTGAATAAATTGTATACAGCATTATATTCTTTTTTCATCGAATGAAACTTTAGTCCAATGAGTTTCTGACCGTGGAATTCACGTGCTTGTGATGGGTGCTGCTAATAAATAATTAGTAAAGTAACACTTAAATCTTCACAAAGTCAGAACATTGTTGACATCCTTACGAGAGCATGAAAGTATCTTAATGAAATTAATTAAACGGGTGGCTTGACGCTAGCTGTATGCAATTATGCCGTGCCAGGTCAAGTTTAAACAGACAACTAATCCTGCTGCCCCTCCTTCCCCTGGACGGTTGAACATAGTCGGACAAGTTTCCGGTTAAGATTATGGACCCTCAACAAAACAGTAAAACCCATCCTGCTCAAGTGGGTTTAGCGGTTATACCTTTAGCCCAAACCTCCACGAGTCTGAGGGAAAAATGGAAATAAGAAAGGATAAAAGAGGAAGAGAGAAAGGAAGATAAAGAAGAATGGAATAAATCTAGAGGAGACAAAGAGGGAGGATAAGAGGAAACAGGTGCCAATGAACCTGCCGCCCTCTCTGGAGATATTTATCTGGGATTAAAATCTGAATCTTACAAAAATTAAATTAACCTAGCACGCTACTACTAGTAGACTCAAAAAAGATGGTCAAAAAGTAATTTCTTATAAGAGGAGAGAAAGGAGCCTGCTGGCTGCCATCCCTATTGGAAATTATGGGAGGTTATTATTATAATTTTTAGCGTTTTTAATTCAATTAAAATGTTATAAAATATTATTTTCTCGTGTATGGGTGAGAGGGAATTATTTTCTCAAATTTAAAATTCAACACTACAAAAGGAGTCAAAGCCTGTGTAAGTGACACGCAAAAAAAAAAAAAAAACTGCTGCTAAGATTGCCCAGAAATAATTTTTGGGACATGCCATGGCAAGAGATTCCACCGTGCAGCGTATACGTGACTATTGACCATGCCAAGTCAGCATTTGATATTTCATCTTTGGGAATTATTTCCAGTATTCTATCCAACAAATTATAATTTTTAGTATTTGTATAATAATATATTATTATTATTGTTATGCAATTAAATTTTGTTGTCTGATATTATCATAAACATATAAGTTATAACATTAGTACGAGCAGTTGACGGTTGAATTCCATTTATTTATTTTCGATCGGGGTTAAATCCCATTTATTTATTTTTGATCGGGGTTGAATCCCATTTATTTATTTTTGATCGGGGTTGAATCCCATTTATTTATTTTTGATCGGGGTTGAATCCGATTGAACCGTTTCACGGCCCTAGTATATTTTTGGGTTAATATCCTGATCTTATGAGTAGACTCAAGACTGAAGGTGAGAAGGTAATTTCCATATAAGAATCGCTTAAAGTAAACGCCGTCATATAATGTGTACCATAAGTAACGGGTTAATATTTGATCGGTCCAGTTCTCTCCTTCATTTTCTCCCAAGAGGCACGAACCCCCTAAATCACCGCTTGTTCGTGGTCTCTCCGATTCTCCTACAGCAGCAAAGCGATGGCGGAATCTTCGTCTTCTGAGAAAACAGATGCCGAAAGAGAGGAAATCCTCGATCGGATGCTAACTCGCTTAGCTCTCACCGATGATTCGAAGCTCGAAACCGTGCTCCCTAAAATTCTTCCTTACAGTATATCGTCTCTATCTTCTCCTTCGACTTCTATGAGGAAAAAGGTAACATCATCTTTCTTATTGATACCACTGCTGGTGGCTTTTCAGTCTAGGTGATCGCTGACTCTAATCATTTTGTTTTTTTTATCGAGAGAATATTCATTTCGTTTATTTGTTTCAACTTCAAATTTGCAATTTCTAATGACTACGTTTAGTCTTAAAATTTCATAAAAAATATTTTAAACATGATCTCTTCATAGTCGAGTAACAGTTGTCTACAAACCTGCGGGGTCGTTGTACTGAGACTGAGATGGCCGGCTGCTGCCGTTCCAGTAAACATCCGGCCATCGAAAGATATTTCATATGCCTTGATTATGTATATAAATGGGCACAGAAACGTTAATGCGATGAATAGTACTGTCGATATACCTACTCAAAGCGAAGGGACATGTCATATGGCAGACAGTTTCACTTTTCTTCAATATACAACAGTAATTATGTCCATATTTTTGTGCCCAAAAACTCATCGAATACAACCTTTGAGTTCACTACTCTACTGTTAAACAAACTTTATGAAAAACTCTACTCTCAGTACACCAGTCATCTGAGCATAATTCTCAGTACACCAGTCATATGTCATGGTTTCTCTTTTGCTTCGTTTTGTTGATTAATTTCTGCAGGTTATGGAGATTCTTAGTCACGTTAACAAGCGAGTGAAGCATCAGACTGAGATTCGTTTGCCATTGGAAGAGCTTTGGAATTTGTATATAGAGGACAGTGCTCCCTCCATGGTTAGGAACTTCTGCATTGTGTATATTGAGATGGCATTTGACCGTTTGCTTCCAAAGGTTAGTCATGAAATATGTCCTGATGTTCTGTATCTCTTGACTTTTTTCTTTCTTCTTCTTTCGAAAAAGTGCATATGCTTATCTTAAATGGCTATCGTGATTATTAGTCTAATTTGGGAAGTTCAGCTAAATCTATTGAGCAAACAAGCAATAACTGAAAACAGCACAATAGTGATGTTGTATTTCTGTTGCAGGAAAAGGCAGATAAGGCTCCTGCACTTTTAGCCAAGATCTCCAAACTTCCTTCTTCCCATCAAGAAATCATTTTAAGAGGCGTTTCTAAGGTATATCTCAAGTTATTGGCAAATATAGTTTCTTAAAGCTGCAAATTATAGTATACAGTCAAGAATTATGAGTGGAATATGAGTACTGCAGCTCCTGTCTCACTCTTAGTACTCCTTTTTTCATGTGTAAAAGGTCAAAATCGGAGTTACAGTTTGTGTATTTTTCTCAACCAAGTGTAAGAGAACAAATTTACCCCAACAAAATAGGAAAAATAACTGTTTCAATCCCTCAAGAACCTGATCCCGTTCACAGCAGAACCCCTTATTTAGAAACTTAATTTTTTTGTTTTGAAAATTTATTTAGAAACTTAAAAATGGTCACACACTTTGTCAGTTTACAACTTTAATCCTCTTTAATTTTCGGTTCTGGTGGTTTTTTTTTTTTTTTGGCGTTTTTCTGTTCCTTAAGTAGCTCTCTTACCTGTGAGTGGCTCCTCTAGTCTCTAAATCTCCTCCTCCTCCTCCTCCTCGGCCTCCTTATCCAAGCTGGCCTCCCATACCTGATCTTTCAATTAAACTCTAATATCCAAGCATCACAATGAAGACAAACTCTTGTGAGAGACAACTCTTTCAGGAGAATTCACTATTCCCCGTTGCTATTGCCCACCTGCCCCTCACAAACACACTCACACTCACACACTCACCCACTCACCCTACCACTTAGCTTAAGTCTCCTAGTCCTAGGGCACAATTGTCAGCCTTGTAGATGAAAGGCCAGATCTCAATAAGTTTTTATAGCTGCTGCCATTGGTCACCATGTGATGGAGGGTGATTTCAGTGGGAAAACAACGGAAGGGAAGGACTTTCACTTGTATCACTAACAATAATATCTGTTGCTTCATCTCCGGGTGACACAAAAGTGTTAAAATCTTTGACTTCTTTCAGGCGGTTGTCAAGGAGATGGTCGAAGTCAGCCTGGGGTTGCTCATGGGTGACAGTGATGAGTCATCTATTGTTTCATTCCCTTTAGATAAGGGATTAAATATCTTTTTTTTGGAGCTTCTGGAAGTCCTCCACCTGAATCCTGATGCTTCTTTTCTTTTATTCTTTCATGAATTTTCTCAGTTTAGTCAGTAAAAATATTGCGAGAATGAATTCAAAATAACTGGTGATGGAACTAACATGAAAGTGTCTGTAGTCTAAAAATGAATTCAAAATAACTGGTGAAGGAACTAACATGAAAGTATCTGTAGTTTAAAATTTTTCATAAACAACCAACTCCTATTAATTTTTCTCAAAGAGAAACTCAATTTTTTTTTTAATTAAAGATAAAAAGAGTTACTACCTATACATTTCCCTACAAAAAATCCTCTTATTGCTAAGGAAGTATGTTAGTTGCTGACATTTTCTTCGCTTAAACAGCAACTTTATAAAATTATTGAATTTTGAATTCTTCACTTCAAAGCAACTTTCCAGAATTGGAAAACGAGGCCTTTGTCTTTCAGTTTCCTTCTTGTTTCAACATTAGAGGCATGTTTCATGAGGTTTCCTTTAGTCAAGGTTTGTGATCTGGATGTGAGCTGCTGCTCCTTATATTCTTTTCTTTTTCAGTCAATCCTGATTTTATTTTTTCTCAGAAGTGGCAACAAAAAAGTATTACTATTTTAGATTCAGCTGGTAGATAGATTTATACATGGTACCGTAACTTGGCAAAAAAGTCTGATTCTTTTGGTATATTTATTCACTAAAGAGCATAAAGTTCTCACAGTAACAATGTCTGGATCTATATTGCTTTCAGGTGGTTGGCGAGTGTCATTCTAGTAGACTTGATGAAAGTATGGCTGCTAGATACAAATCGATTAGTGGCTCTGAAGATGAACAACTGTTTTTGGAGTTTTGCCTCCATACAATGTTGTACCAACCTTCAACTCAAGGGTGTGGCTTCTAGACTACTAAGTGCAAACAACAAGAATAATGCACTCTCTGTATTCCAGTACATGTGCATATGTATCTCAGATATGTACTTTAGCTCTCATTAAAAATTTTATCTTGTTGCAGAGGAGGTTGCTCACCTGGGCTTTCTGTAGTTCAGTCTAATCGTGTTACGGGAAAACTTCCTCTTAAAGGCGATATGCTTCTAACTAGAAAAGTGAGATTATTTGTAATTGACGTCTATAAACAATAATTTAACAATTTATGTTTATTTTCATTGTTTATTTGGGTGGGATTCTTGGGGGTAAGAGATTTTGGTGTAGCTTCCATAGATTGAGATGTGATTTTTTATTTTTTTATTTTGTTTTATTTTATTCTTTTGGCAGTTAGGGATGCTGAATGTGATAGAGGCTATTGACCTCTCGCCTGAGCATGTTTACCCTCTGTATGTTGCTGCTTGTGCTGACAGGTACCATTAATTTAATTTCGGTTTCACCCCTGTTCCATTTAGCTTAAAAGTGAACAATTTGTTTATTAGATTCATTCAAATGGACAATCTTTTTCTTTATTCAAATATATTTCAATAAATGTTCATAAAATAATAGATTAAATTAAATTTATAAAGTGTGCTTTCTTTTATTGTCTGAAGTCAAGAACCTGTTGCTAAGAAAGGAGAGGAACTCCTCAAGAGAAAGGCTTCTGGGGTCAATTTGGAAGACCCACACTTGATAAACAGATTATTTTTACTTTTTAATGGTATGTATTCAGAATCTTCATGTGTTATTTAAAAATTGTTCCGTTTTCTTACTGTTATCACTTGTTATAAATAATTCTCAAGCACATGAACCTATTATGAAATAGCTTCGCAAGGTATGAGGTCGATCCCACAGAGACTAGGAATGCTGAACCTTTGGAAATTAAACACCCCTTCTACTGATGCAAATCGACTATGAATAACCTATGAACACTGACAGCTATTCAATCCATTTTGATACAAGCATTCCATACCTTATGAGCAATTCAATCAGATAATCTGATGCCCTCACATATACAGGCAATAAATAGTATCCAAGGCGGTTCTACAAATTACACTATGTATCCTTTGCTACAAATCACACAAGTAACCAATCTATTTCATGCAATTAAGCTACTGTACACCCAAATCTGTCACGTGAAGGTCATAGACTGTATTCAATTCATGCAAACAAATTATCACACAAGGTAGACCATTATTCAATAAAAATAGAGCATAGGGTGGACCTTCTATCTCTCTAGGTCATGAGAAACTCTGAAAATTTGCGATTCATTCTTGTGAATGATATGGAGTACTAGACGAAATGATACATTAAATAAGAAATTGGATCACTTGTCTTATGTTAACTAAGTCACAGTTAATTACATGTTAACTCTTTTCACACAGTAAAATTAAACCATATAATTCTTTTAAAAAGAAAACACAAAATTTAAAAAATTGAATTTTATGAAATTAAAGGTGTAAAATCCAATGGGAAATTGGCTTCACTAAATGGAATTTACAACTCCCAAGATTAAACCTAATTGAACAAATAACAGATTGAATTTAACTTGACTTATCTCCCAAATTCGAAATTCACCAAAATCTGAAACTCTAGGTAACCCTTGATCCAACTCCAAACAATTCAACATTCAAATGCAAGTTTTGGGCCTCCATTAGGTATCGTGGAATCAGGGCACTAGTGGATGGAGAAAAAGCCCTCTCAAAAGTGTCCAATGTTGGCTTAGATAGACGTGGAGAAATCAATTTCCTGATTGGGCATGTTTCTGCAGCGCCCTTGGCGTTTTATGATGCTGTCTTGTTAGGACGCTAAAACAATATTGCATCCAGCGAACTGGCGCCCCGCTGCACAACTCGCATTGAGTGTTAAAGTAGCACCTTCCTTACACCCATACTATATGCGTTTCCTGCTCCATTGGTACCCAATTTTCTTCATTCCACGACGCTTGTAGTGCCTGAATCTGCCAATATCTGAATTATGGCCTTTTTCTTCCCATTTGTCATGTGTTTTAGCTCAAATTTCTTGCAATGGCTTCTATACACTATTTGCAATGTGTTCTCTTCAAATTAACACAATTTGACGCATTTGAGCAGGCAAAAATAAAAAGAGCTAATAAAAATGCAGTTTTCATGTCATATCACTTACATGAATTTGTACTTCTTCAGGTAATGTTACAGTAGAAAGCATTCCCTCTGAGTCGAGAGTCACTCCGGTGGCCCCCTTGCTAAAAGCTCGATTGATGACTGTCTTCTGCCGGTCTATTGCTGCAGCCAATGCTTTTCCGTCCACATTACAATGCATTTTTGGCTGTATATATGGTATTTATGGGTTTTGAACTTATGGTTCCCTTGCCACTGATTTTTTGTGTTAAAATAGGGAATAGTTCTTTTTTGCCAACATCAGCTCTTTTGACCGGTCAAATTCTTCTTTGATGCTCTTGACTTTTTGCAGGTGGTGGAACCACTCCAAAGCTTAGGCAGCTGGGAATGGAATTTTCTGTCTGGGTGTTTAGACACGTAAAGGCTTCCTTTTTTGTTTTTTAAGAATATTCCCACATCAGATTTAGTGTACTCCACAACATAGCATAAGAACTTGGGCTGTGGTATTTTCCTTCTAGTCTTTAATATTTAGTTGGATGCCTTTCTTCATGGTATTAGAGCAGGTGTGATGGCTTTTTACGACAAATAATCCTCATGTTCAGTTTCACAAAGAACCAAAATGTGAAAATGAGCGCTGTGCATAGCCAGAGATTAGGTATAGAGTGATTAACGACCTAGTATTAGAAATTGAGTTGGTCTCTTTACCTAAAGCTTGAACTTATGAGTTGAAGCTTAGATGTCTTGTTCACTGTTTGATATATAAGAATGCTTCTTGTTCACTGTTTGTTTCTTTTATTACATTTACTGCCTTTCTGAAACAAGAAGTTATATTTATTGGTGAACTTGAGCATAGCTCAGTGGTCACATGGAGGGGTTTGTAACGAGAGGTCTTGAGTTCGAATCTCCTTAGGGGAATGGAATTAGATTAGAATGTAATACCAACTTTCAAAAAAAAAAAGAAATTTTTATTTTCCTCCAAGTGATGCTTTCTGTTGAAAGCTTAGGAATATAAACTAGAATAAATTCCTTATCTTGTGGAGGAGTCTGCAGTATTAAAGTATGCTTCCTAGTGGAAGTACTACCAGTTTGTTGTGATTTTACTACTGGCTCATTGGGGTATATATTACAGTAACCACAAGGAAAACTAGAGGAAGCTTCATTTATTGCCAGTTTGTTGTATTTTACTCTCGGCTCATTGTGGTGTATATTACAATAACTACAAGGAAAACTAGAGGAAGCTTCATTTATTGTTTGGATAGTACGTGAATGACTTTAATGTAATGCTATGATTCTGTTAAGCACAAAACAGAAAGTGTGTTTAATTTTTTAAATATGTGATTATGAAGTGAACTGGGTTAAAGTTCTTGTTCCTGCTAAGTTGGGTTTTATCTCATCAGTCCCCTCTGTAGAATTTATCATCCTATTCGATAGGGCTGGAATTGAGCCAAAGCGAGCCAGATTCCTGCTCGCGTCGACCTGTGGAAACTAGGTTCACGCTTGCGCTCGAGCTTGACCCTGAACTCAAGCACAAGCTCAAGCACAAGCTCAAGCAGTACTATAGAGTTCGAGTACGAGCTTGAGCACAAGATTGAGCAGTACAATAGAGCTTGAGCATAGGCTCGAGCCAGCTCGACCTTTGAACTGAAATCACTGTAGTGGCAGCAAATCTCAATGGGGATGGAGGAGGGAACAATGAAGAACAGAGTTTCACTGGAGAGAAGACTGGATCACCGTAACGACCAAATAACTATCTTACACTGAAAAGAGAAATGGAGTGAAGTCAATAGAAGAAGAGAGGAAGACTAGAAGAAACTTCCAAGTTTGATTTCATCCACAAAAAGGAGAGAAAATAGTCTGATCAGAGACCTAAAAATTCATCAGTAGAAGAAAGAAGAGAGTTCAGCTCGATTCCAGCTAATCGTTTGTGTTTTGAATTCCCTAAAATCTGTTATATGTTATCCTCTGTTTCCGCAATTTCTTGTTTTTTCTTCAGTGTAATCGTCATTGTTTGTTAAATACGAATTTTTTACATCCTTTACTTGTTAATTTCTTGGATTTACCGACCGCTGTGGTTGAAATCAATTTGGATAATCTTGTTTTTTTTGCGGTTTTCAAGATTTCTCTCATAGATGGCCTCAGGCTTGGCTGTTGGTTGAGGCAGCGATAGCAATCAATGTGATAGTCACAGCTTCCTCTCTATTGAATTCTCTCTGCAATCTTGCATCCACCATTTCTGCATCTAGTGGTTTCATTCAAGACCTAGCCAGCTATGGAAATAGGTTAGATAGAAATTGAAGAGACAAACCCCAAATCTCGATTTACTCTGGTCTTTCCGAAGTGAAGTCTAGAATCTCCAGAATAATAAAAAAATGATGGTAAGTGAGTTTTTAAATAAGAAAAGGACCAGGGCGTTGGAGTGCTTGGTAAACAGACAAAGTATACGGGTCTCTTGAACTGAATTGTAAGAAAATCAAGTTTGGCTCATTAATGTATATGAGCTTTTGAAAGAATCAATTTTGTTTCGAATTTGTTACATTTTAAAGGCGGATCTGAACCAAACTTGACCTTCTCGAGAACTGGTTTGATTCAATTCCATCCCTACTGCTTAATGTGGTAAAAAACTTGACCTTCTCGAGAACTGGTTTGATTCAATTCCATTCCTACTGCTTAATGTGGTAAAAGAACAGATAAAAGTGTAAGTCAAAACAGTTTCTTGAACGACTCGTAACTTGAGTGGAACTGATCATGCATCATTTCATATGTGTTTTGAGTTTGTTGCTGACAAATTATTGTTCTCCAGGCCAGACCGGATCAGCTGAAGCTTATGGGTCCTCTTATATTGAATGGAATCTTGCGATCTCTTGATGGCAATTTGAACACAGAACCAGGTACACGTGAAGTTTTGGTAACATCTTTATGTTTCCGATTCTGACCTTGTTGAAATGTACTCTTATTTGATTTATTACTTCATTATCGGTTGCGTAGACTCAGTTGCAAAAGATATCAAAACCTTTGCGTTTCAAGCCATTGGACTACTTGCGCAGCGGATGCCTCAACTTTTCAGGTTTTACTTGTGGTTCTGTGTTTGGACTTATTGTTTCAACTGGTGGCTCAATCTCTTTGAAGATCCATATCTTTTGTCTATGCAGGGATAAACTTGATGTGGCTGTTCGACTTTTTGAGGCCTTGAAAACAGAGGATCAATATCTTCGTCTTACCATTCAGGAAGCAACCAATTCCCTTGCCATAGCCTATAAGGTGATAGGTTCTCAGCACAATCTTCTGTTTTGATCTAGAAAAGCCGGCTCACTGAGAGTTTGCTTTAATCTCATCAACCTTTTCAGTTTCTGTTTATATTTTTAAGTCCAAAAAGGTAGTAATTGTTTACTGCTCTGGGAAGAAGCTGGACCCGTATTCATTGAAAACTTCATTTTTACACTTCTCCCTTATTTATAGCTTATGTAAATCACTAAAGGTACTCTGCCCTTTTTTTTTTTTTTTTTGAAGTCAAAAAAAACAAAAGCCTCTTGCCATAAGAAATTGAATGGTGGCCCCTTGTTTTTCTAGCTAATGAGCAAGGGAATTTACTAATGTTAATACATGGGTCCATTCATGAAGGGCATTAGAAGATATGTCAATGAGTTCATGGAAGGCTTGCCATTGGTGCCTTTTTCTGGCCTTGGAGATACATCCAGTACCAATGCTTGCATGTTGCTAAACCCTATTAACGTAGATTAAAATTTGACATTTTAATAATTTTTTTTCAAATATTGAAATTTCAAATGAATATTTTGTATAATTTTTTCAAAAAATCATAAAATGATAATGTTTTTTTATTTTCCACATTAATTTTACATTGACTAACATGAACAGGCAAAAATGTTATTCTGGTTTTGGTGAATGTTTTTAAATACATGCTAATTTTCAGCATGTATCTAAATATTATTTTAAGGCTTCAAACAAAAGACAGTATTTTTGGAACAGTGTTTATGTCGAGATTGGAACATTTCAGTAGAAGATGTAGATATTGCATCCAGTAGCATTGATTGACATTGCAGCTTTCGCTACTTGGAAGAACTAAATTTTAGGAAATGCTTTAAGGTTTGGTGACATCCTATTGGGGTATAAATCCTTAGAAGGTTTAGATTAGCATTGTTATGTGGTGATAAGTTGTTCAAGACAGCAACATATTGAAAGTGAGGATGTTGAAAGCAATGAAAATGCCAAATGATGGGGCTCAGTGAATAGGCCGCCTATCTTTTGGCAGTGATTTGTGGTGTTAAGCTTGCAAGAACTGCACTTAGTAGTTGAGAAGAGGCCCGCTAAATTTTGTTAGTAATTTGAGTTGAAACTAATCTGATTCTACTTATCCATCTATTTTAATCTTTGAGGAGAGCTGCAGTAATTATTAGAGGATCAGACTGAAGATAAAAGTGCAGTTTAGAATTTTGTTTTTTTTTTTTTTTGATGGCAATGTCTTTTTATTGGGCCAATTGGACCAAAAGTAAGCAGAGGACTCTCTAACGATTAAAATTATGTGGTGAGCATGTTGACCTGCAGTTTGGAAGGTTGATCACCAAAATATCAGTAGCCAGTTTACCCATTGAAGGAATTGAATATAAAGATGGAAACTGACATGGAACCTATTAGAGAATAGTCGTGCATTGAAAGCTTAGTAGTATGATCTTGTGTTTATTTGTTGGAAAAGGGGATTACCAACCTGGCTAGTCATTTTGAGATGGCCGCAGGAGCCAACTTCACTTGGTATTTTGGAAAACAAACAGAAAATAAAAGAAGATTATTGCTCTATGTCTGTACCTAATTTATTTCCCCTCTAAAGATTTTGTTTTAATTTGGGATCATTGCCTCAGTAGAGCCACTTCTTTGATGCTTTCTTTTTTTTTTTTTCCCAGGGTGCTTCAGAATCCATTTCAAAGGACCTGGAGAAACTTCTGCTGAAAAACTCCCAAGTGGTATATGACTGAATCTTTTGATTCTTTGTGGATTATGTCTACAATTTAAAGCTACTAAAACAGGGAAAGCAAAATATCCCATGCCTTTTCTCTCACTATGACTTTCTCACTGCTTTATATTGATGACAACTCATTGTAATGGTCACTAGGAACAAAGTGAGGTGCGTTTCTGTGCTGTGAGGTGGGCGACATGTTTATTTGATATGCAGCACTGTCCCAGTCGATTCATCTGTATGCTTGGTGCAGCAGATCCAAAATTGGATATAAGGTATTTCATCTTGGGAAAATATCTTACATATTTAGAAATTATCTCATGATCCTCTTTAGCTTTTGAAGCTCACAAGCATATTATGTATATTCTAATTTGGTGGATGACAAAGCCTTTGATATTGGGGACTTATTGTCCGTTGGTTAAAAAATTTTGCCTATTTCTAAGCATATTTTCTAGTTGGTTTGAATTACTTCTTTTCTAGTGGCAAGGGGATTTGAGCTCAAGCTGAGTCGTAGTCGACCATTTTTGTTCTGACATGAGCTCGCTTGAGCTCAACTTAATAAATAAACAAGCTGAATGGAAGGAAAACCTCATGTTGGCTTTCATGAGTTGAAAACAAGTTGTAACTTGACCTTTAGTTTGCGAATCCAAGTCGTCTCTGTTTGTTGACTAAGATTTTATGGACATTGTCGTAAGAT
Organism: Aristolochia contorta; assembly: GCA_022405105.1. Classification (NCBI taxonomy): domain Eukaryota; kingdom Viridiplantae; phylum Streptophyta; class Magnoliopsida; order Piperales; family Aristolochiaceae; genus Aristolochia; species Aristolochia contorta. The sequence continues at coordinate 34,715,570 of CM039665.1, read as the reverse complement.
TTCATTTGTCTTGTTCTCTTGCTTATTTATGTTGCACAACTCTTTACGACTGAAGATGGTTGGCTGGTTCTATTTGACAATGTTTCTTATGGGATGAACTGGCTTACAAATATTATGCTCGTCTCATTCTTTCCAGGGAAATGGCTCTTGCAGGTCTCTTTCCTGTGATCAATCCGGGGACCACCATCAATAAGATTGATGACCTAAAGTACCCTGAACTGAGTCATATGCTAGATTACATCTGTATGCAGCAACCTATGTTGTTGGAATCGTCTGATTTGACAAATGGTGCTCTTCTTTTCCCATCAAAGATGTACGCTGTGATGATTAGGTTTCTACTGAAGTCCTTTGAGGCGAATTCTGGAAGCAAGTCATCTGAGGGAGGAAGATCTGAACTTCATTCTTCAGTTATAACTCTTTGTCAATTGCTAGAACATGCAATGGTATCTGAAGGATCTGTTGAGCTGCATGCTACTGCTTCAAAGGGTTTAATGACTATTGCGTCTCGTTTGCCTGAGGTTAAGTATCTTCCTTTTTGTTGTGGGTTTGGTGAGATTGGATCTTAATGGGTTTTGGTAAATTGATAGGTACTGAGAATTGTGGTCAGTTTTATGAGTTTACAGGTGTAGAGTTAGCCATTGAAGAAGAAAAGTCTATGGATTTTGAATCAATTTTTAAGTCTGTAGAAACTTGAAGTGGAGAAGTTAGAGAGAGAAAAGAGAGGGAAAGAGAACTTGATTTATAGGAATGGCCGAGCATTCTGGACTCCTAGACCTCTTTATATTTCTTAAAATGTGAAAGTACAAAAAAAATGTGAAAGTACAAAAAAAATGTGAAAGTACAAAAAAAATGTGAAAGTACAATACCTCATGCTATAATCAGAAAAACCCCTTTCTTGCTCCTTTAGTCTTCTGTCATTCTCTCTATCTTTCTGTCACAAATTAATTCTGAGAAGATCTCTTTACAAATATTTTTGCAGTTGATTGCATCTCGCTACATGAGTAGGGTAGGGTGGTTAAAACAATTACTTCAGCATGTGGACTCTGATACTCGTGAATCTGCGTCAAAATTACTTGGAATAACATGTTCGACGCTTTCATCATCTGGAGCTGCTTCTCTTCTCTCTGAGTTTGTTTCTACAATTGGTGGTAACCAGAGGTTAAGGTATATAACAATGAAGAATTTTTTCTAAGTAGATTTTATAGTTTTGTAGTTCACATGTTCTTAATCAGGAGGTTCTTTTTGTTTGGACTTCATGCAAACCCTTTTTCAGATTTGAAGCTCAGCATGGAGTCATATCTGCGATTGGATATGTTACAGCACAATGCATGACAGGGATTCCTAGTGTGAGTTAAAAGTCATTTTTGACTTCTTTTTCTTTCCGTATGTTTTAGTAGCTCATCCATGGAGTAAACTACGTCATTTAGTTTTTTTTTTTCGAAAAACGTGTGCTTGGTTCTGGATTGCTACCTCTTGTTGCGATTCTTTTGATCTTTTAGAAGTCATCTATTGAGATTTTCTTTCAGTTCAACTGTCACCTTTATCATATTCTTTGAACATCTTGTCCTGCTTTAATTTCCTGCGTTTATCATATTTTTGTATCATTCTGTTTGGTGTTCTTCTTCTAAGACATCACTGTTATTTGAACTATGCTTTTTTTTTTTTTTTCCAATATGGACCTTTTATTTTTCTATCAATGTAGCCCTATAATTGGACTTTATTTGTATAATAGTATTCAAAATCATGCAGATTGTACCTCTATTATCTTAGGGATTGTGTTTTGTTTGGAATCTTGGGACAGATCAGAAATGCTGAATCCTTATTTTTGCTCTTTTTATTAAAAAATTTATTCGTTTTGTTATAAATTTTGGAGAGTATACATGTGCTTTTCTACCTCAGATGCATCTCTTTTGTTTGTTTTTAAGCATCTCCCTTTTCCAAAACACAATTTCTTTTATCACTGTTTTTTATGTTTTTGTAATACAATTATTTTTTTTTGGAAGTTGGGAATACAATGATATTTTTGTAAAGGACTTTTATTTTTTAAATTTCAAATACAGATACCGGAGCAGCTGCTTCAGGGTACCCTTGATTGCCTTGTCAATGTGGTAAAGTCTGAGAGTGAGGCATTAGCTTCCATTGCCATGGAAGCTCTGGGATTTATTGGACTTCGGGGGCCTTTACCTGTATGGGGTCAAACTAATTCAGGTTGTAGAAGATTGTTTTGGGAGAATTTACTTATGGTTAACTTCCTGGATAAGTTAATGGATCATTTTCAAATTGTTCCTTTATTTATGCAGCTGGATTGTTGGTTGTTTTGCGTGAAAGATTAGCCAAACTACTTGCTTCAGATGATATCAAAGTTATTCAGAGGATTGTTATATCTCTGGGGCATATTTCTTCTAAGGAAGTGATTGCGGATTCTCTCAATGTGGCACTTGATTTAGTTTTTAGTCTTAGTCGGTCAAAGGTTTGTGGAATATGTTACTGTTTCCTCATATATTCTTTTTTTAAACATTTTACATAAAAAATATTCTTTTTTAGTAGGGCTGAGTAATATCTGTATGGTAGACAGCAGTTGATTTTTTGCATCATGCGTCTGTAATTTTTAGAAAATATTGAGAAAAAATTATAGATTTGCATCATGTAATATGGCAGATTGTTACTCAACTACTTATTGCCATCCTCCTTATCCTTAAAATTATCTTCAAACTTTTGTCAGCATTTACACTTCGAACATAAAAGTGTCCTATGGTCTATACACGGTCATTTAAACAAAGAGTTAAGAGCGTGAGCATCAGATCAACCAAGGCTATCATAGACATATTTTTTCATTGTACAGAATTTCAAATATTTGACTAATATAGTCCCATAAGACATTTCTGACTTTTTACTTTAAAATGCCATAAAACATATCTTTAAACTTACAAAAGCTTCATTATTATAATGGTATTTATCAAGAACATATTGTTGTAAAGGCATGCTACTCATATGTTATCTCCCATAGAATTAATTTGTCAATCTTAATAGGTAAAAGGGAAACAGTTCTATGGCAGCAACTATGCTTTAGTTGTTTTATAGTGACAATCTATATACTTTTTATTACAGTTAGATTTATGTACTATGACTTATCTATATATCAACTTTTAATTACTGTTAGACTACACACATGTAATGTGACTGGGGGAGTTCAACAGATCTTGCCTTACACATCGTATATAACTTCCTGAGTCTTTTATTTGGTCCTTTTAGAATATTCTTTATTTTATTTTCAAGTTTTAATTAATCTTTTGGATGAGTTAAATGTACACGATCGGTATATTTACAGGTTGAAGATGTACTCTTTGCTGCTGGAGAGGCACTGTCATTCATGTGGGGTGGGGTTCCTGTTACTGCTGACATGATACTAAAATCTAATTATACTTCCCTGTCCCTCACATCAAATTACCTTACTGGTGATGTGTGGGCCCCTGTTTTTTCAAGAGAAGGATCGGAAACATCCAAAGATATTGATGATGTTTGTCATGTTAAAGTGAGGGACTCAATATCTACAAAGTTATTTGATGTGCTTCTATACAGTAGCAGGAAAGAGGAGCGCTGTGCTGGGACTGTCTGGTTATTGTCACTTACTATGTATTGTGGGCGTGATCCCAGAATTCAACAGCTGCTTCCTGAAATTCAGGTTTGGTTCTAGTTAAAAAAAATTCAGGTTGAAAGTCTTACCTTTTTATTAAAGTTATATTTGCATAAAATGTTAAAGGCTTTCTTCCACTATGTGGTAGGAGTATTTCTACAGCTATCTGGTTTGAGTGTTGCTGCAGGATACATATCTTCTCTATTTACATCTGTAATGCTCCTTTATGTTTAATGTTACAAGTAATAGTAGATGGAAGGGTTTCGTCAAATGAAAAAAAGATGAAAGCAGGGGAATATTATGCAGTTATGTGCTACTGATGTGGACTTAAGGACTTATAATACTGGGAAAACTTGTTAAATAGTCATAATTGAGAGCAATTTAGATGTGAAGGTTACTACTCAAGATTTACGTGTTGGGTGCATCTTTATGGAATTAATGATAGTAATTTGAACTGCTAATAGGTGGGAAAGACATTAGGGATAGCAACCCTTGCTGCAGTTCTATGGCAACTCTGGTTAGAAAGAAACAACAGAACATTCAGGAGTACTAGCACTTCTCTTGGGGGAATAATTGAAAAACAAACTTGAGGAAACTACCTCCACTACCACTGGTAATCATGAGAAAGTTCTGGTCCAAGATCATCCACTTTAGCACTCCACGCACTCCAGTCATGGTGGAGTGGACTCCCCCACAAGAAGGATGGGTGAAACTCAACATTGATGGATCTTCTCTTGGGAACCCTGGTCAGGCCGGCTTTGGGGAATATTCAGGACCAGCAATGGCCAAATAGAGTTTTGTTTTCTCTGGGCCAGCAGGTAGATGCTCATTGAATGAAGCTGAAAGTAGAGCCCTCCTGGAAGGCATAAGATTATATAGGTATGGGGTTAGAAAACCTCTCATAGTGGAAGGTGACTCTGATCTAGCAATAAGTTGGGCTAAACGTTCATACAATCCCCTTGACAATCCAAAACAATGTATGATGAAATCTGGGAGAAGACTTCAGAGTGGCAGATCATATGGTCGAAAGTACCTACGTCCGCTAATTCTTTTGCTGATCAACTTGCCAAGCAAGGTGTAAACCGAACAAGCATAACCACAGGAACAATCTTCCCTCTTTTCTAGTCTTGTAACAGTATGCCCTTATTGTAATATATGTATCCTATGTACTGATGTAAGAAAATTGGAAGAATCAATAAAAGTCTATCACTGTTTTAAAAAAACAAATTGAGCTTAAACAAAGTTTAGCCTAGCAGGTAATAGTCCTGGAAATAGATTTGCTTGTTAGATTTCTGCTAAAAAGATACAACTTGCTACTGTAGTTTCTATTACAGGGTCTATATAAGACAAACTACTAACATTCAAAAAAAAAAAATATATATATATATATATATATATATATATATATATATATAAAAAACAACCATTCCCACTCAATCTAGCAAAGAAACAAATGTGTAAATGATTTATCATGTTGTTTATAGTCTGCATAATTCCTTTTTTTTTTTTTTTTCTCAATCTGCATTCAGTCAAAGCCCAAAGACAAAAATGTTCAGACAATTAGTTAAGTGGACCCTTTTCAGTGAGGGATTGGAGGGTAACCCCTGTTTAGCTAAGGTAATGAAGGGTCTGCATGGTGATTATTGTATGTGTCATGCATGATGACAGTGGGAACTACCATTTCTAATTTTTGCACTATTGGAGCAGTTAAAATTCTTGTACTCCTTGTATTTTGTTTATTTAGTTTAACATTGGTTTTTGCAGGAAGCCTTTTCTCATCTTCTAGGTGATCAGAATGATCTAACACAGGAACTAGCATCACAAGGCATGAGTATTGTCTATGAACTGGGTGATGCATCTATGAAAAATGACCTAGTTAATGCTCTAGTGAGCACGCTAACTGGCTCTGGAAAGAGGAAAAGGGCTATCAAGGTGCTACAACTGATTTCCATTTTAAGTGTCTGATTTGCTACTATCTCTATGGCTTATATTATTAGAAATATTTTTGGCAGCTGATGGAAGATTCTGAAGTTTTTCAAGAAGGTGCCATCGGGGAAAGTGCAAGTGGAGGGAAGCTTAGTACTTATAAGGAACTCTGCAATCTGGCAAATGAGATGGGGCAACCAGACTTAATTTATAAGTTCATGGATCTGGCAAACTATCAAGCTTCACTTAATTCAAAGAGAGGTGCTGCTTTTGGATTTTCCAAGATTGCTAAACAAGCTGGAGATGCACTTAAGCCTCACTTAAGACTGTTAATTCCAAGGCTTGTTCGCTACCAATATGATCCTGATAAAAATGTCCAGGTGGTGATATACATATAATTATGCTGTGTGTGTGCATCATGGCTATGTGTGTTTCCATCTCTCAATTTTCACTCTCTGCTTGTAATAATAGGATGCAATGGGACACATCTGGAGATCACTTGTTGCAGATCCTAAGAAAACAATTGATGAGCATTTGGACCTCATTCTGGATGATTTATTGACTCAATGTGGGTCAAGGCTCTGGCGTTCACGTGAGGCTTCTTGCCTTGCCCTTTCAGATCTTCTTCAAGGAAGGAAATTTGGTCAGGTAGGTTATCACTTTTAATTTTCCACCGACAATAAAATCTGATAGTTGCACCTAGTTAGTAGGTTTTATGCTATGTGACAGGTATCCAGAGTGTATTTAATTGAATGTGATTTTTATTGCAAGGTCATTATGAACAGTAAGATGACCGCTAAATTTTAAACTAATTTTGCCTCTTTTATGTAATTGTTGTAAGGGGATACCTCAAATGTTGTCCAATGATGATATGTCTACACCGAGGTTGAGCTTTTTCCTCAATGGCTAGATGTAGGGTTATGTTATTGAGGTCTTGGGTTAAGTTTAACTTCGGAGAAGATAACCTTAGCAAGGATAAGTTGAGGAACGTGGAAGATGTTCTACGTGGTGAATTTGGATAAGACAGTCAATTGAGAGATAGAGGAGGTCTGCTTATAAGGAATGATTCGAGGGAAAGTCAGTTTGTATGTGGCCCAGCAGTGCTGGAGAGAGATTGAGGGACAGGATGGTCAATGGACGAGGGAATGGATGAGGGGACAAACCATCTTTAGGACAGATCATCTTTAGCAAAAAGTATGAAACAAGTAAGGCACTTTGATGAATCATAAAGAGTGTGCAGATGGAGATGGTTGAAATTTGAGTTTAGCAAGAACAAGAAATTCCGCTATTGGGACAAAGTTATTAAATTGCAAACTGCCTCTTAGTAGAATAGCATGAAGCACAGCACTTATAACAAAGATGGATGAGTATTCAAATCTTTATCTTTAAGACCTGTAAACAACTACTTTGACTTTGCTTTGGGATGATTTCATTGTAAAACAACTGAGCCACAAATTGTTTTTCTTGTATTCTCTTCTTTTTGAGAGTTTTGTTGCACTCAAGAACAGTATCGGTTAATTGAAGAAAAGAAAGAAAGCAGAGTTCATTGATGAAAGTATCAGACAGAATTAACCTTCTATTATAGGCCTGCTGTTACTTTTGGATTTCTAACATATATCAATGAGAGCAAACCCGAGATATTAATTTCTCTTCCGAAGTGGTGCTGGGATCTGGTGTCAAGTTAGACCATAAGGCCATGAGGTGTTTGAGCCTGTAATGACTCAAAAAACGATTGCTTTTGATGGGAAAAAAATGACTTGAGACGAATGGTTCTCTTCAGAGAGGAACAGAGGTTCAGCATATTTTATACTGATCATGTTCTTTGCAGCTCAGTTAGTCTCTCCCTAATAATAAAGTTAACTATACTAACAAGGACAAACTTGCCTTGCTCTAAATTCAAAATTACAGGTAAACTGTGCTTTCTAATAACTGCGCATAAATCCATGACATTGCACAACAGGATCAGAAATGAAAATAGAAGATAAGGTAGGAAACTTGGATCTACACTATAACGTGTGAGACCGGATGTGAGGGAGAGGGTGAGCAGCATGGGCCTCAACATTGCTGGACAGAGTTAACTAGGTATGATCTTTCCCGGTGAATCACCTATTGGGTCCAGTGGTGGGGGTGCCTATTGAGGATAGTGGAGGTGAAGTTGGTTCTCTAAGAGTTTCTGCTTTATAATTGCACTTAATATAATATCTTAAAAGATTGTGCCTATATCCATTCACATGCACCATATGCCATAGCTCTTTACTCAGCTTAAGCACTTGATGAAGCTCCTACTCTCTGTTTTTTTTTTTATTATTTTTTATTATTTTTTTATTATTATTATTATTTTATTATTTTTTCTATGCTCCATCACCAGATTTCCACCTGCAAAGGTACAATAGCCACTGGTAGATCTCCTATCTACTTGAGAACCTGCATAATCTGCATTAGCCGTGCCTTCAATCTTGATATGCCCATTCTTTCTAAATAGAATACTGCTGCCAAGTGGCTGTTCATATACCTCAGAAAGCAGTACATTGCTTCCATTTGCACTTTCCAGGTGACTCCATAAACTGACTTATCCCTACGGCAGAGACTATCTAGACGTTCAACAGTGTTATAAATGAGTTTCCCGACCAGCTTCCGAAACATTGGCAGGCAATGTTCTCCTGGTTGGGGATAGCCCTTGAAACAGTTGATTCTTCCTTTAAAGAAACATATTGATTCTCGAAAACCCAAAATGATAGTGAAGCTGAGCATATAGCCCAGTGGTAACACCGAGGGTTGTGTTGCGGGAGGTCTTGAGTTCGAGTCTCTTGGAGTATGAAGTAATAGGGTATTGTACTGTATTATTCCCACTTGTTATGGAATCAATCTCTTTAAAAAAAAACCCAATAATGATAAACATGTAAAAATTATTATTTTTGAGATAAAATTGGTTATATACGATTTGGGTTGTCTGTGAATTTCAACTTTAGTATTTCTCATGCTGTAAATTTTTTCTACTTAAGATTTCAAAAAAACATTCTCCACTAAATATAATATTCACATTCTGTTTTCTCTGTCATTTTCAGTAACCTTTTATATTTGTTTGCTGTTATTCAGGTGTCTAATCATTTGAGAAAAATTTGGACAGCAGCTTTCCGAGCTATGGATGACATAAAAGAAACTGTCCGAAATTCTGGCGATAGTTTATGTCGTGCTGTAAGTTCACTGACAGTTAGACTGTGTGATGTTTCACTCACTCCCATTTCAGATGCAAGGCAGACAATGGACATTGTTTTGCCATTCTTATTAGCTGAGGGCATTTTGAGTAAGGTTGCAACAATTCAGAAGGCATCAATAGGTCTTGTCATGAAGCTCTCCAAGGTTTGTACTTCACTTTATTTTCATGCATGTTGTTCTCATTCTTTTGGAAACTAACATTTACTCTCTCTCTCTCTCTCTCTCAAAACTGTATGGAATTGATTGTATGAATTGGCCATTTTGCTTTTGGATCTGTATTCCTTTGTCAATTTGATATGCTTTTATCGTATTCTTTCTTTTGTTTTTTCTTCCAACTTGATATGTAAAATAAACTTAACCAGAAAGAGAGGAGTGTAGAGTACAATACATGAAAGAAGTGTGGATTACATATGAGTTTATCCTAGTCACATATTGAGTTTTCATTTGGTTAAGTATGTTTTGTGAGTCATTTGAATCTGACTCAATCTAGAATCTCTTTATGTCCACAAATTATAATTAATATAGTAGTGGGTGAACTTGGATCTTTGGTTCAATAGTCACATGGAGGGTTTGTTGTGTGATGTCTTGTTTTGAAGTTTCTCACAGGATTAAGGTGGTGTGTGTGTTTGTATTCAATTTTGAAATAAAGTAATGAATGGAGAGATTATTACATTCTCTTATGAAAATGTTTTTGTGCTCTCTTGGTTCTCTTTTCTTGATTAATGGTGAGAAGAAATATTTGTTCGAAGCTCTGAAAAGGGTGAAAATACATAAAGAAGGCCAATAGCCTATCACAATAAGCTGATAGGCGCAAAACAAGATACTAAAAACGGGGAAAGGGGACAAAGGTTGGACAATTATACCAGCCAAGGTGACCATCAAATAGGGAGTGATGAGCTGAAAGCAAGATGTTGATGTGTTATACCTTTTTTAAATAAAAAAACTCTGACTAAAGGCACCCACACGTGTGCCGCAAGTAGAGACCTAAAAAAAGAAATAAACTTACTTAACATAATACAAATTACTAAAATACCCCTAACTTATAACAGATGGCATCTCTCCAGTTTTTCTACATGCCCAAATTTTGATTTATATGCAGTTTTGTTTGACTCGCTGTTCCAGAATAGTATGTTTTGAGTTAATGATCCTGGCCCAGATAAATGGATGTATATTTTTTTTTCTTCTCATTATTATGCCTTTCTTTCTTGCTTTATTATTCTTAGTTGGGATTCTAGGATTTGACTTAATCAAAGATCGGTATTTTGATGATGAAAATGACATTTTTCTGCTGTACAATGCAGATTTTATATCAGGCAGTGGCCTGATATAAGGTTTAGGGGTAAACCTAGTTTAGGTTTGTGTTTGAATAAGGCATGTGGTTGAAATTTTGCCATGATGATGGCAACCATACTATATCCTCCTCAGACTTGGCCTGCTGCATGAATTCCCTTTGAGATTAAGCTACAAAACCTATTGGAGTAAACATCTAAGCAACTATAAGCTTTTGTGGTTGGATGTGATTTTGCCTGTGCCATGTACATGAGGTTTCGCCTGATTATTATATTATTTTTTTAATAAGTTTTCAAGTTAATAGAAAACAATCAAGTTATTTGCTGAATGAATTTTGATTCTTATTGCCCTCATGAAATATATGAATCAATTCTTTGGATATTTTAGCAGATAATTCCTCAACTTACTGTTTCAGGGTGCTGGAATTGCAATTCGCCCGCATTTGCCTGATCTAGTTTGTTGCATGCTGGAATCTTTGTCAAGCTTAGAAGACCAGAGACTCAATTATGTTGAGGTTTGGCAGTTGATCTAATTTAGGACTGTCTTTCCTTGACATTGGTCTTTTTATTATGCTTATGAGATGATGCTTTGACTTTGATTAGACTAGAGGGCCTGAAGGGTCTTTTGCTTATTATCTATTAATGAAATAACCTTTTCTTCTGTTTGTGTTAACTAGTTGCATGCAGCGAATATTGGAATGCAGTCAGAAAAGCTAGAAAGCCTAAGAATAGCAGTTGCCAAAGATTCTCCAATGTGGGAAACCCTTGATTTATGCCTCAAAGTAATTGATTCCCAATCTTTAGAGATTTTGGTTCCCCGACTTGCTCAGCAGGTTCGATCTGCAGTTGGCCTTAACACTAGGTATGCTGGAATAAAAACCTAGTGCATCCTCAGCACAATCATTGTGAAAATGTTTTGTAGTTGGTCTGAATGAGTTGAACCATTGTCTATGTATAGCTCAGTTGGTTGTTTTAAACTTATTCTCACTATTGTAGGTGGTCTTTTTACTTCTTTTACTTTTCATGGACTTTGCTTTTCTTTGCTCTTTTCAGCAAAAGCTTTTACTTGTCAAAATAAAACTCCAAGGTGCTTCATCTTTCTCTGAGTTAATTCATGTTGGGTATTCCTCCCACACATGATAACTAGTCTGAGACTTGTGAAACATGTGCAACTATAGACTGCTGGTTTTTCGTACCCATCAACCCTCCCATTCATGTCTTTGATCTCGACCAACAACTGTGCTCATAATGGAGAAAATGAACACATGGGTCAAGGAGAAAAATTATAGAGTCACATTGAACACTAACATGTGTTGGTTCTAATACCATTTTAAAGCTTTGACGGTATTTCCCAAAAGTTTTTATTTCGAAAAGGTGATAGTTTTTATTGTTTTCTGAAAAGATCATACAACAGATTACATAGTATTACATATAGTACAGCAAATGCAGTAGTATGCAAACTAGGCCAAGGGTAGAGTTATCCCTGTTATAATATGTGTTCTCCTCACACCTTGTTTGGCTAGATTATCTGCTACTGAATTTGCTGATCTAGGAATCTTTGACCATTCTATCTGCCATCCTGATGTTATGTCTCTGATTTCATCAAACAAAGCCTTGAGATGCCAAGGGAGAGGGCAAGCTCCTTTTGGCCCATCCTATTGTAAGAGCAGAATCACCTTCAATTACAAGGGGTTTCTTTCCATATTCTGGTAAAGTCTTATACCTTCCAAAAGTGCTTTGCTCTCTGATTCATTGGAAGTGCAACTCCCGGCTGGTCCTGAGAAAGCTAGCTCTATCTGTCCTTCGCTAGTTCTTAGTATTCCTCCAAACCCAGCTGGCCCGGGATTTCCAAGGGAGGATCCGTCAATGTTAAGCTTTACCCACCCTTCCTGAGGAGGGGCCCACTCTCTCATGATAGGAGGGCGCTAACCTGAACTATTCTCTTGTGCACAACAATTGCCACACTCTTCAAGCCATTTTTTTTAAAAAAAATTGTCACACTCAAATAACTTGCTTAAGATATGGAACACATGTCTGGCTATTAAGCTGGTGGACTTTCTCACTAACTCTCCCCCCATGTTGATCAAAAAGCTTGTTTAAGATATGGATCTAACGCACAAGAGTCATAGAGAACAAACTTTGGTGCAGGCTTTTTAAGCCTGAAGTATAGTAGAAGTAGTCTTGAAACAACTGGCCTGAAATATAAAGCACATGAAGAACAACAGATGATGGGCTTTTAACCCATCACCAGATTGCTTTCCATCCTTGACCAATAAGAGTATGGACTATCAGTTTGTTTGCGTCATTCTTTGAACGTTTTCTATGAAAACAGTTGCTCTCCTTTACTTTTACCAGTTATTAACTTATATATAATTTTTTGAAATTTGTGACTACTTATATTATTATTTTCTTTGAATAGAGAGTGTTCTTGTTTTTAATCTCATGTTACGAAATTTTGATAAAGTTCTACATTGCATTTTTTATTATTAGTAAGTTTTACATTGCTTTGAATCTGTCTCAACTATTTTACAATGCTTTGAACCATTATTAAATAGTTGACTGTTAGAGTTTCTTGTGTATCCTTCTAAGGAAATATTGAATTTAAGTCCTTGTGGACGAGATACTCTTCTACGTGCTGGAGTACCTAAAAAAATTCCTTACAGATTGTGAAAATTAAAAAGTAGGGGTATAGGCATGCCAAATAGTAATTATTAAGGTTTTCAACTATTTACTCTATTATATTGTTGTCATTCCACATCTAATAATGGGTCTGTATGGATCCAAACTGTAAACAGTTAGGGTTTGGAGTGATGAGTGACAAGTCATACCTACAATCCTAGAAGATTTAAGGTTTGGAGTCCGTGGACACGTTGTTGTTTATTTCATTAAGTGTAAAGCAAGTAAATAAGCTAAGTTACAAAGCTTTCAACCTCTAGTTTTTAACAATAATATAAAACCTAGAAAGTTAGACGCTTAGAATATATGAAATTCTCCATGCAAGAAGTGAGTTGCATGCTTCCCATAGAAGGGCTTTTAGGCTTCAACTCTTTTACGTAAATGTGTTATAAGAGTTTACAAGCATAATTGGAATTAATTGCATCTTCTCCAACACAGGCATTAGTTATGTGTTTTCTCTGTTGAATGCTTAAAATTTGTGTTCTTTCTGAGATTTGTCATGTGCTCATGGTTAATATTTCTTAGGATGTTTGGCGACCTTATGTTACAAAATAACTAGTGGAGTTTTCCATAGGGATGAGTTATTATTTGATAGAATCTTTTAATTTGTTTGAAGTTCTTCTTTATTGGTGCTGCTTACTTTAATAACGTATCAGTTTTGGTCAAGCTTATTTGGCTCTTTATGGTGTCAAATAGTTCGTCATGTTCTGTTGTTTTCTTGATGACTCAATTAATGACTTCTATATTTTTGTTGTTATTCCCTGTGCAGGGTAGGGGTTGCGAGCTTTATAAGCTTACTAGTTCAGAAAGTTGGTCTTGACATCAAACCATATACCGGAATGCTTTTAAGGGTTCTATTTCCTGCTGTCCTGGATGAAAAAAGCGGTGCTTCTAAGCGGGCCTTTGCTGGTGCTTGTGCTCTAGTTTTGAAGTATTTAGGGCCTGTTCAGGCTCAAAAGTTTATTGAAGAAACTACATCAATGCATATGGGTGATAGAAATTCTCAAATTTCTTGTGCAATTTTGTTGAAGAATTATGCAAATTTTGCTGCGGACATTGTGAGTGGATATCATGCTGTGATCTATCCTGTCGTTTTTATTGAAAGGTCTGGATTTTTCTGGTCATTTTATTCTCCTTTATGTATCTTATCCACAGTCTTCGTTGTGATTCATTTAGCTATGACGCACAGCACTCTCTCTCTCTCTCTCTCTCCCCCCTTCCCACTTTTATTGTTTGAAGAATTATCTTGCCATGGTGAACTTGAGCATAGCTCAGTGGTCACATGGGTGGGTTTGTATTGGGAGGTCTTGGGTTCAAATCTCCTAGGTATGGGAATTGGCGTAAAAAATCGCTTTTCTAAGAAAAAAAGAGAATTATATTGCCATGTGAATAAAAGAAACATATTTTTTAAGCAAAATAAGTTGTCAAGGGAGAATATTCATATTATTTGGTGATCTAGAGTTCCCTTCAAGAAGAATTTGGAGATCATAAAGCATCTAAATAGTCCTCTTCTTTTTTACAATATTCTTTGTTTCCATTATGGAATGTGAATATTTCTTTGTAGACTTGTGACTTTTTGGTAATACAATTTCAATGCATATGTAAAACTTCTATTTTCGTGCTATTGGATGTATTTGTGTGTCGTCATTGTTTAGAATTGTGTGGAGTTCTAATTCATACTTACAAACTGTTGATATTGGGAGGGTTGATGGATGCCTTAAAATATCTCTCCTGCAGATTTGAAGATGATAAGGACATTAGTGGCCTCTTTGAAGAGTTGTGGGAAGAAAAATCAAGTAGTGAAAGAGCTGCCCTTCAATTATACTTGGATGAAATAGTTTCGCTTCTATCCAGTGGCCTTACATCATCTTCATGGGCAATTAAGAAAAAGGTTTGACCTATTTACGTGGCAAGACCTCACTGCTCACATACTACAGAGTGCACAAGTCAGATTTGAAAGGATTTTCCATTAAAATTTAACTGCGTGGGATTATTCCTACTAAGATAGAATTTTGATGACCCCCCTCCCAAAAGAAAAACTCAAACACACGAAAAGATCAGTTGTCACATGTTTCAAGTTGATCAATTTTTTTCAACCTTCTGACCGAATTTTTGTCAACAAAAATAGCACCATTAGGTTACTCTCATTATATAATGTATTGCACTTTGACCTATCACATTTTTGCTTGCAGTCAGCAAATGCAATAAACAAGCTTTGTGAAGTTTTGGGTGATGCTCTGTCTTCATTTCATCATGTTCTTCTTACACGTCTTCTTCAAGAGATTCCTGGGCGTGTGTGGGAGGTAAGACATGATTTTAGATCAAATTGATGAGAAAATATTTATACCAGATTTTTTGAAGTGTTTATTTTTTTGTATCTTGGTCCAAAATCGCTATAGATTGTTATTCTTTTCCAATATTCTTCTTAAGTTAACTTATAAGACTGTCGTGTTGATCTAGGTATATTTTGTCAATTTATGTTTTTCAAAAGCTTGAGTTTATTTGGGTTCTTTTATAGAAAGGTTCAAATTATAAGGAAGTTTTATTCAGAAGGTTTATGAGAAGATTATGTTTTAGGTCCCACCAGGAGTAAATTTGGTGGGCAGTGTTGCATTCTTGTTGGAAAAGCAAAATTACTGTTGGAAGTTTTTTCTCAAAATCAGCGAATCTTTCTTCATATATCAGAAGCAGTTGCAGAAGTGGTACATAGAGTACATTGAATACATAAGTTACATGGCCATACTGCAGAACTTTAGAAGATAGTACAATTGCTCAAAACCTAAGACGGTTTGAGACTAAGGTAGTTCTGTGTGATTGCATCTGTGGCAAGTTTGCGTTTGGAAATCTGTTTATTCTGTCTCATTTGAACAGGAGTCCCTGCTAAAACAAAAAGGTAGGATTAGAACTCCCGAAGAGGTCTCGATTCATCGATAGGAATTGCAGGGAACTACAGACTCCCAGAGAGCTGCTTCTGTAGCAGAATTCCAAATTAGAATCTGAATGTCCTTCTCCCAGCCTTTCCGTCTACTTTTATTTCTAATCGTCTTTATAATCCACCATGTGGTATCTCTGGACTGACCTCTTTGGCCTTACACTCCCTGTGCCTTGTCCTTACATGTAAAAACCCCCTTAGTTCTTCGGGAAATATACCCTTGAGATGTAGGGTCTTCCAGAAGTCTCCCTATCTTGGGACCATCTTGGGACCATCCTAGAAGGCCTAGATTATTGATCGTCTCAGCCAATTATTGGGAAGGGGATTCCATTTGCTAGATGAAGCTTGAGTAGCTTTCCTGTCTGAATCCTTGTTCTAATTTCCCATTAATATTTTCTTTTTCAGTATTCAAGGAGGGGTTGAGCACCTCTTCTTCACGAATAGCTCTCTTCAAGCCTCCTATGCCACAGGCCTGTTCTCTTTGAACAGTTTCTCTCCTCTTAGACTATCACAATTTTGCCTGGAACACACAAAATGATCAAGGAGTAGTGATTTCACTCACGCGCACGCACACACACATACAAACAAACACAAACACACACAAATACATCCACAAACAGACACAAGCACACCCACAAACACACACAAACACACAAGCACACCCTCGCAAAAACACACACACCCTCACAAAAACACACACACTCACAAAAACACACGCACTCACATAAACACACACTCACAAAAACACACTCACAAAAACACACCCACAAACACACACACACCCACAACACACACACACACACACACACACACACACACACACTCACAAAAACACACCCCTCACAAACACACACACACACACACACACAAGCGCACACACACACACAAGCACACCATTACAAACACACACACAAGCACACACCATTACAAACACACACACACACACACACACACACACACACACACACGCACAAAAACACACACACACACACACTCAAAAACACACACACACACCTCACACACACCTCACACACACACACACACACAAAACACACACACACCCTCACAAAAACACACACACCCCTCACAAAACACACACACACCCCCTCACAAAAACACACACCTCACAAAAAACACACACACCCCACAAAAAAACACACACCCCTCACAAAACACACACACACCCACACACACACACACGCCCCCTCACAAAAACACACTCCCTCACAAAAACACACTCCCTCACAAAAACACACACACACACACACACACACACACACACACAGCACAGACCCTCACAAAAACACACACTCACAAACACTCACAAACACACACACACACACACACACACACACACTCACAAACACACACACACACACTCACAAAGGCACACACTCACAAAGGCACACACTCACAAAGGCACACACTCACAAAAACACACAAAAACACACTCACAAAGGCACACACTCACAAAAACACACACACACACACACTCACAAAGACACACACTCACAAAAACACACACACTCACACTCACAAAGACACACTCACAAAAACACACACACACTCACAAAGACACACTCACAAAAACACACACACTCACAAAGACACACTCACAAAAACACACACAAAAACACACTCACAAAAAAACACACTCACAAAAAAACACACAAAAACACACTCACAAACACACACTCACAAACACACACACACACACACACACTTACAAAAACACACACTCAAAAACACACGCACACACACTTACAAAACACACACTCAAAAACACACACACACACTCAAAAACACACACACACACTCACAAAAACACACACACACACAAACACACACACACAGAACTTTCACGTTTAAGATACTTGTATTTTTTTTTCCATTTTTGTTTTGTTTTGTTTTTGACTTGCTGATTTACTAATTCTCGTCACTGATTGGCAGGGAAAAGAGGCAATTTTGCATGCAATAGCTGCTCTTTGTACAGCATGTAATAAGGCAATCTATGCCAATGACCATACCATTCCAAATACCATTTTAAGTGCAATATCTTCTGCATGCTCAAAAAAAGTGAGATCCTATCGTGAAGCTGCTTTCTTATGTCTACAACAGGTAATCACTTTTAAGTATATTGCTCGTTATCCTGACAAGGAAACCTTGCTGGGAATAGATAGGTGGTTAATTCGTGACAAGTCTTGGAAAACTTTACCTGCCTTGGGAGGAGCTTTATTTACCCTGCTGTACCCTATAAAGGTGTTCCCACCTACTTTGCAGTCGTTCATTGTTTCTAGTTCATCAGCCAAATTGTAATGCACAAAGACTAAATATAAAGAAACTACGGGGTTTGGAAGAAGAAGAGGAAGAAGATGGTGCTATGAACTAATCTTCAGGAGAAGAAAAGAGAGGATTAAGTGGCTGAAAAGCCAAGATATGAAGAAAGGTGTAGATCTA
This sequence comes from Aristolochia contorta, assembly GCA_022405105.1. NCBI lineage: Eukaryota > Viridiplantae > Streptophyta > Magnoliopsida > Piperales > Aristolochiaceae > Aristolochia > Aristolochia contorta. The sequence continues at coordinate 34,697,440 of CM039665.1, read as the reverse complement.
ATTTGGGTGAAAACTTAAAGAAATTTACGGCATTGTTTTATCTACTTGATATAGTGGTTTAGAAAACCCAAAGAAGTTTAGTGTTTGATAAATAGTGAACAGCATAAAGTAGATAAATTTAAAACCATCAAAGTAGTGAATGAATGCTATCATTGAATTCTGGGTCTGCTGGCATTGGGGGGTTCATTAGAAACTCTGGGGAGATGTTATTCTTAGTACGTTCATCCAATGGGTACTGCTTACTCTATTACTGCTGAAGCTCTTAGCCTCTTGCAGTTAAATTGCTTCATAAGTTCACGTCTTTTTTTTTTTTCTTTGAAAGTTTCATAAGTTCACATCTCGAGGGGCCACTTCACGTTGAGGGGGACTCAAGAGTTAGTGTTTCATGGTTTAAGGGAGACTGGAGACCACCTTGGAGGCATTGGTCCATCTTAAATGAGATTTGTGATTTAGCACATGTAGTTGTGAGTAGGTTGCATGTACTTAGAAGTGCTTAATGGTAGAGCTGATGTATTAACAAAGCAGAAGGTTCATGAACAACACCTTGTTGTTTGGCTTCATATCCCTGCCTTCCTTATTGATCTTCATTTCAAAGGAAATCATCTATTTGTGTCCTTGAAAACTAGCTTATGATGGAGGTAGGTTTTATAATTCTAATATATCAGTTGAATTTCTCTATCATAGAGATTAAGCCAGTATGGAAGGGCTTTTCATGATTTCCTTCTATAACTTGAAGAAAGCTAGAAGGTCAGTTAACCCGGCCAGTTTAAGACTTGGAAAAGGTTGTATGCTTTGTACATAAGAATTTTGTTACTAGTCTTATGTTCCTAAGTTATCTTCCTTGAACTTTATGTAGTCTCTTTTGGATGAGCAAAGCACTTCACATTATTTTTTGAATCTGCTAAAGTGTTATCTGTTTTTCCCTTCTGTGTAATCTTCAGGTCATAGAAGCCTTTGACAATCCTGATATCTTTCCCATGGTTTTTCCCTTGCTACTGGAGGAATGCAGCCGTATGAGTGGTACCAAGCCTGGACGTTTTCCTTTGAGCAGCGATGCTATTAAAACAGGTGGTTTTGATTTTATTCTGTTTTCCTGAAAAATGCTAATTGATCTGATATCTATCATAGTCAAAAACCTTTCGGCAATTTTGTTTTATCTGTCGATGACAATATGGCATTAAAGTTTCTCTGAGATATTTTATCATCAGATGGTAGCAGGTTTTGGGATACCATGTGACCAATTTGTCATTCATTTGGTGTTACTGTAGATGAAGATAAATCCGAAGATGATGTGTTTGTTCCATTTGAAAAGGTTCTTGGGTGTGTTGCTTCTTTGATTCATGTCGCAAACATTGATGATACTCTTGTTCAAGGAAAACAGATGATTGACATTTTTCTAAATGCCCTCTCTCCGGGGTTCTCATGGACAGGTATTGCACTTTCCATTTTCTGTAGTTCTTATTAAAACAGTATGGCAGCATGCTGTATGGTTAAGCTATTCGCTCTCATCTATAATTTAGATGATCTTAATCTCAGAAATCGGATTGGACTCATTTTTTATTTTAACCATCAAAATCGAGTTTAATAATTATAAAACAATTGTTTATGAATGTGATTATTTATTTTTATATGTATCCATTTATATATCATTTTGAGAGTATTTTCGTATTTCATCAAATTCTTAAGGTAAAATTGAGATAATGGTATTGTCGTAAATCAATGCCCTAAATGTTGGTTTTTTAAATAAAAGAACTTCTTGGAGAACGGAACAGTTCAGCCAGCCTTGGTTGGACCTAAGCACAGCCTCATTTCCCTCTACATGCTTATGTATATACATGAAGAAATGGTTATTTATGAATACTAACAAGAAGATTGACAAGGTGGCCAGAAGCTAAACTAGAAAAACAAACTAACCAAAAGCAATTGAAAGAGATATGAGGCAAAATTTTCATTTGCAAGTTGACTCCCTTCTTAAAAAGATTATTTTTTATAATTTTCTTTTTCAAGGGAAGGCAAGAAACAACTGGGTTCAAACTAATGTCTAGAATCTCCTGAAAGTACTGCTAAAAGCTTTTGGAAAGTCAGAAATATGTCTACACCAGTCCTTGCTCTTAAATAACTAGGAGCCAGAAAGCTTTTTCTCTTAACGCTTTTATAGGGGTCCTTGATTTCAGCACCATTCGAGTCTGTGACATCCAAAAGACTGGAAAAGTGGATGATAATAGCTCCATTACTGGTCTTGGAAACTCCCATGATTCATGTGGAATGTGTGTTCTGTTTCAATTACACCAATACTTGAAAATAGTTGACCTTTTTTGTTTTCTTTGGGTGAGGAGAACAAGAATATGATTCATAGAAGAGGACAAGTGGGACAGAAACAAGAGGTGGTTAAGACAGGCAAAAGATCAGCGCATCTGCTGGCTAATAACAAGCTTGAAAATTATTATAAAACGAAAAGATGGAAAAATTATCCACAAGTTAAGCACCAAAATTATATCAAAAGAAAATATCTCTATACATCATGAACGAGCTTCTAGTTGTACTATAGAATCTGCCAAACCATTCATATTATGAGCTTCATCAGTCCAAGCCAATTACAAACCACAAAGATCAATAACTTCATCATCCAAAGACCAAAATCACCGAGGAACATGAGAAGACAAAGACCACCTCATAATTGCTAGAGAATCCAAAGACCACCAAAATCACTGTGGAACACGAGAAGATGAGAACCCTGCAACCATCATTAGTGCTGCCCTTAATGATAAGAGAAGTAACTTTGGCTTCAGTAGAGTCACAAATCTCAAGCATAACATATTATGCTTGAGATTTGTGACTCTACTGAATTGTATTCACCACCCACTGGACCAAGATTCCCTTTTGTGCTCCCATTAAAGATAAACTGAAGCCAACCTGCCAAGGGAGATCTCTGGGGGCATGCTTAGTACTTACGGAGTTGACAAAAGCAGCAACTTCTTACTGACGATGCTAGGGAATTGCTTAACCAAGAGAATGATCATCATGTTCTATAACCCCTTGAACATAGCATGAATGACCATCAAAGGTTTCGCATTTCTTTCCTTCCACAGAGCCCAGAAAAGTGCATTGGGAGGAACTTGCTGTAGACCTCTCCAAATTTGAGATAGATGTCAAGGAAACTTGAGTTACAAAATCTTAGAAAGAACCAAGGAATACAAAAAGAGCTGACCAAATCTTTGCAGCAATGCGTTCAAACCATGAAGCAAAAGGGTAATATATCAAAACATGATCGATAGACCCAAAAGAGAAAACTTAACATCTAAATTTTGAATTACCTGGTCTCAACAAGTTTGTTGATCAATAGATAATAATATGGATCTTCCCTGATTGTTTAAATGTGGTTAAGTGGTGTAAGAAGTCTTCGACCCCAACCTGGAGGCTTCAACACTTATAAAGAGAGATTTGACACTAAGGGAGTCCCACGAATTGCACCTGGAAGCACATCCCAAGGTCCACAAACTCTGATGCAGACCGTCTTGCGAGAGAGGGGGTCTCTCTAAACCAGCTACAGCTTAGAGATGCCCATAACCAATTAATGTAGCCAATGTAGCACTGTATTAATCCCACTTGTAATGGAACCAACCACTTCAAAAAATAATAATAATAATAATAAGGATCTTTCCTTAGAGACGCACTATGTAAATATACTTAAACCTTGGCAGGTGTTGGAAATCTCCCATCTAAAGCAGGGGGATGAATTTGGATTAATGGTTGAAAAACATGTGAGTAAATGAATCTGCTGTAAAATCTCCAGACTAATTTGCCAAACATTTTGGTCATCCCCACTTCCATGCAAATAAAAAGAATATATCAGTACAAAGAGCCTGGACTTATTCATTTCTAGCTGACAAATGCACCGTCATTTCTGGTGCAACCTAACACTTTTTTAAAATAGACTCATGAAATCCCATCAGAAGGAGATGGAGAATCCGAAGAATAATTTGTACTTAGCACAAAATTTTTCCTCTGGACAGGCTCCTATCGTGTGCAAACCACATCATCTAATGAATAGCTACGTTCTGACTCACCACTGTAAATTTGGCTCAGCTCATCTGTGATGTGGCCTTAAAGAAAAACTGTGAAAGCTTTTTAACATGGTACATGGGTATTGGAGATGAAACAAATGGTCGTCTGAAACAAGCATCCTGTTTCCATGGTTCTTCTTTGCTGAAATTTATTTGGCATAGCTTGGATCTATTAACATAGTTTTTTTCGAAATTTTGGTGCAGTCAAAATATCTGTATTCTCTTCAATTAAAGAGTTATGCTTAAAGCTCCATCCTGCTGCCTCCATTATCAGTGATTCACACGAGCATACAGGCGTAAAACCACTGGTTGCGGAGGTACTAGCAAGCGCACACATTTAACTTTCTTTACCTTTTAGCATTCAAAAGTTTGACAATCTCGATTTCTCGTTTTTTGACTTTTTATTCAGCTAGTTCTTTCGGTGACACCAAAGGTGATTGAATGCTTAAGCACAGTTAAGATTGCTCAGGTGTGTACTGATTTTGATGTGACTTGTTTGGCTGATTTTTATTAACTTTTGATGCATGAGCATGTTGCTAGTCTAAATGATCTTTCTTACGCTGTGGATTGTGCTTATCATTGAATCGGTGCATTGGGATTTGGGGCTTTAATCTAGTGTGGATGTGGGGTCCAACTCACCTTCGGTAGTAGTAAACGGAACCACAGTTGTGGTATCAGTGTTTAGCCTTGAATGGTTGTTTGCCAAAATATGGGCAGTACCATGAATTGGATTTCCAATCTGTTGAAAGGGGGAAACCAAGTTATCAGATGAGGTGGGGACCTTGAAGCTTTTGCTCGAAAAGACCTTAAAAATTAAATGCAAACATTTTATTCTGTATGTTTGCTATGTTATTATATTTCTCTTTGATCCCCAAGTGCATGTCTTGCAGGTGCATGTGGCTGCATCGGAGTGCATTCTGGAGATACTGGAGCTGTACAAAGTAGTTCCTATGGTTGAGAAAGTGGTTTTCAGGGGTGATCTCGTTCATCTCTGCGAGGTGGAAAAGAGTGAACAGGCAAAATCCTTGCTACGATCATGCATCAACATATTGGAGATTCGTGAAAAAGAAGGGAATATGCAAAGATGAGAAACATGGGTAACGCCAGACAGTGTAATTTGGTTGTTTCGTCTCGCATTGCCATTTATAATTGACTTTGAAAATTGGAAATTAGAAGTTACTTTTTTTTTATTATTTATTATATTTTTCTTTTTCTTAAGTTTCTGGACATATACCAGCCAGCAGTTTTGTACTTGAGAAACAAACATAATTACAAGAAGTGCACATCCTGCCGAAATTCAGTACTGACGGAAAAAGGAGGTTCCTGCACCCTGGGAGTTAATCTTCGAACGCGATATCATTCTGTCCTATGTAATCCAAATAGCCATCTGCTTTCATTATTTAACTCTATAGAAGAGTTAGTAGTGAATCAATCATTCTCATCTCACTCCTCACTCTCTCGTCTCGTTCTCTAGGTCAATTAATCTTGAAGATGGTTGCAGCAGTTGCCGCCGTGACGGGAAAGTAGCGGAAGGCCTTGTTGTTTGGCTTTTACGGTTGGACTCTGGTTCCACCTGACGGACGAAGATCTGGTGGGCCATTACCTGGCTCACAGAGTAATTGAATAAGAGGATTACTACTTCCCTCGGTGTCATACACGAAGCTGACGTGTGCGAGTTGCATCCAAACTCATACGCCGAGGCCATTGGCATCGGAGTAGTAGTACTCCTCGCAGGGAGCGCAAGTGCGCTAACGGGAGAAATGAAAATTTTGACACTACCTTTGTTTTCAGTGTTTAGTCTTGTACTTGGTCGGGAAAAAAAAGGTTCTTGAGGAAGTATTAACTTTCTATTGTTAAAACTTAGGAGTGCAAGTGTGTACTACATAATGAAATTTCCCCAGTTGTCTGATATGTTTGTATTGTCAATACGAGTATAATAACAAATTATGTATCTTAGGTTGGTGCAAAAACAAATTTCTTGATCTTTACGAACCACATAAATAAATGGGTGAATAATGAATTCACTTGAGCTTAAGACCCAATTGGATACAAAAAGACTTAGTTGAACTTTCTTTTGACTTAGTTTGAAATTTCTACAGTCTTTTAGTCTACACAATCTTTGGAATACAAGTGAGGAGTAATCCAATACTTCGCGAATGCAACAACCGAGAAGTTTTATTAAAGATGAAAACAAGCTTTACATTCTATTTGTTTTGGAAAGAGTATTCTTTGATGAAGAGCAAGAATCTTTTCAGGACAATACCATCTGCTCCCCATAGTTTTAAAACATAAACAACCTTAAAAATGGAAGAATGAGGTTGTGGGGTGGAATTCGGTGGCAGATTCTTCAAATGAGCTTGCAAAGACAATTTTTTTATTGATATCCGCTTAATTATTCCTTTCTTGTAATAATGACAAGTATATTGTTTGATTAAAATTTGCATATCTAGATTCAGGCCAACAGTAAGCCTGAAGCATTAATCTCACGCTCTCGAGTGTGTTCAGTTAAGTTTCGCAAAGCAGGGGGTTTAGATAAGGTTCTTTAAACTTTTACATTAAAATCCTAAGATCTGTGCAGTGGTAGTTGTGTGATAAAATTCTGAAATAGGCTTAAATATATACTTTACCCTTCTTTAACAGTCCACTTAAGAAAAAGTTTGCTATAGATTATCTAAATGATAAGTTCCCTCTAATATAAATAACAGGTAATTTAACTATTTTTAACAACTGATTAACTCATACTAATCATATAAAACTAGACTAGTTAAGTGCCTGCTTATTAACCAAGTCAAGTGGATAAAACATCTCTCCATTTGTAGTATGGGTCAGTATAAACCTAGGTCAAAATTAACCGCCTCCTAAACTTAGTAATTCGAGGACAAATGATTAGATGTAAATAATAAGAGTGTAAATAATGGTAAAAGGGAAGCCACACGCGTCACAGCCAAACTCCCCCCTCTCCTGCAGCCGCGTCGAAGGATATTTTGTGCAGTTTTTTTTCGACAACTCAAAGTTCCGTAGAAGAAGAACCGAGCCGGGACTCGGGAGGAAGACGAATCAAAATCTTCCTTTTCGTTCCCTCGCCGACGTTGTGCCCCCCTTTTTCCGCTCTCTCGAGCTTCCTCGCATTGTCTTATCTTTGGTTTCTCTCTCCGGCTTCTGTTCGTTTGCGGTGGACTTGGGTTGGGAATTCACGGACAGGATGCCGAAGGTTTCGGACGAGGTTCTGGGGACTTTTGTTCCCATTGGGGTGTATTGGATATACTCGGGGTTTTACGCGGCTTTGCAGTGCTTGGATCGGTTTCGGTTGCATTCTAGGAAGGAAGAGGAGGCGAAGAATGGTATTACGAAGAAAACGGTCATCAAGGGCGTCCTGCTGCAGCAAGCCGTGCAGGCTTGCGCGTCCCTTGTCCTGTTTGCGGTCAGTTTCTCTTTTTTCCCCCCCTCTAATTTTGGGGCTTCGTCGAGTTCTTGATGATACATTGTATGCATTATGGGGTTTTTTTTTTCTGAATTTTGGGATTTTGTGAGTTGAAAGAAACATGATTTCTTTTCTGTTTTTTTTCCCCTCCGGACACTCTTGGGTGTTTTGCGTACTGGTTAGAACTTAAATACAGATTCAAAGTATGCAACTTCCGGTTTTCTTAATTGTTATGTTAGTTTGGCCTCGTCACTTCTTTGAAGCACATAAGGTTGTTTTTAAAGAACATCAAAATGAAGAGGAAATATTCTCTAACTATTTTACTGTCTTGAAACCCTAACTTTAAATTGTTCTTCCTGATACATACACATCCTGAGTTCTGTTTTCTTTTTCCCTTCTTTTTCTTCTTTTTTTCGTTTTTGTTTTCCTGCTCAATCCCCTTTCCTCCCTTTTCCTCTGTTTAGTTGATTTTGAAATTCAACTTGTTTGCCTAACGAATCCCTGTTGCGTAAGCTTGATGTTTCCAGGCTGTCTACATTTTCTTTTGATGCAACGATGGTTATGATTTTGCGTGTAGGTAATGTTTTAATTGGGAAATTCTGTTGCATTCTGTGTAGGCCAGTTTCTACTCCTGTTTGTACTGTTAATTTAATCTCGTTGTTTTTTTTTCTCATTTATGGATAAGGTTATAAAAAAATCACGGAGTCCATGTGATTAGCTCAATTATTTTTCTTTAACTAATTGCCGCTCGATTCATGACTCTTATGGATAATGGAGAACAGAATCTTTGCCTTTTCTGCTTGATATAATAATAAACATTTTTTTTGTCCATTCAAGCTCTGCTGGTTTTGCCTGCCACTTTGACATTCAATTATTGAGCTCTGTTCTGTTCTTCGAAAAGTTCTTACTTTTCTCAACTGTTCCTTACTCGGGCTGTAAATGCAGGTTGCTGACAGTGAAACTGAAAACAGAGAACCATCTCCCTCTCAGCAGTCCCTCCTCGTTTACGCCAGACAGTTTTTGGTAGCAATGGTAGTGATGGATACTTGGCAGTATTTCCTTCACCGATACATGCACCACAACAAGTTCTTGTACCGCCATGTTCACTCCCAGCACCACATGCTGGTGGTTCCCTACGCCTTTGGGGCGCTCTACAACCACCCCATTGAGGGCCTACTTCTAGACACCGTCGGTGGTGCCATTTCCTTTCTCCTCTCTGGAATGTCTCCCAGAACAGCCATCTTCTTCTTCTCCTTCGCCACCATCAAGACCATCGACGACCATTGCGGTCTGTGGCTTCCCGGTAACCCTTTCCACATTCTGTTTCACAACAACACGGCTTACCATGACATCCACCACCAGCTCTATGGCGCCAAGTACAACTTCTCCCAGCCCTTTTTTGTAATGTGGGATAGGATTTTGGGGACGTACATGCCTTACAGTGTGGAGGAAAGACCTGATGGGGTTTCAGTGGCCAGACCCGGAAAGGACTCAAATGAGGAGAACAAGTTGAGATGAAAATTTGAGTGTTTCAGCATCTTCTGTACCTCGTGTGGAGTCGTGGGTCGTTCTCCCTGAAACAGATGGTGTCACCTTCCTTGTTGTTTGTATAGGCACTGTAAACTCATGTAAAGAAGGTACTAAGGGGAGCGGATCGTGTTGTCTCTGTGCAACCACTGCCCGCCCCCCGCCCAGCTCTCTTCTTTAGTGTATATTGTGAAATGCTTTGTTGTCAGTAGTATCTCGTAGACGAGTGGGTTTTACGTTACGATAATATGATTTGGTTTGCTTGGATTGCATAAAAAACCGAATGGCTACACAAAAGCGGTACTGTGTCCGAACTCCGAAGGAGACAAATCTAGAACAGCGCCTGTTTTTCGCGGAATTCTCCACTTCGTGAATTCTACGAAGCTGCCAAAACTGAAATCTCCGCTCCAATGTCAGTCCAAATTCCTCCGACACGATTGGGGTTGGCCTTGGGATACGCTCAACCCACATAAAGCTGATCGCCAAGCCAATGTCCTGCTCGAATGGTTCGGCGTCCTTATCTCGTTGAACGGTTTCTCCCTCGCATAAATGTCCCTGCACTTAACACTTCTTGCTCCTTTTCACGGTGGTTCAGAAACAACCGGAAGAGCTTGTGATGGCGGACACAGTGGGAGCTCAGAAGGTATTAGTGATCTACGATGCTAGAAAGGGCATCTGCACAAGCGCCGCCAGGTGGTGTTTAGATGGGCTGTCCTTAACTTCGGGAGATGAGCTTACACTGCTCGGCCTTCTTCGCCTGGACGCACGTCTGCTTCCATCTCTTTCGCTGTTTTGACTTCTCCTTTTTGTAACTTGGTTCGCATATGATGTTGAGCTTTTCTCTTCGCATTTTACAGTTGGATACCGTAACAAATGTGGAGATTTCCACCGGCAAGCAAAGGGCAAATTCATTAGAGAACAACTTCAGATAAAGAAGGATGAGTTTCCGATCAATTTCGAGCTTCTTCAGCTACATAAACTGTATGAGGTCAACAAGGTCTGTAAACCAATAATGAAATCACTTCTAATATAGTAGCAGACTTTGATAAAAAAAAATATAGTAGCAGACTTAAAAAAAAAATTATAAACATCTATATTGCCAGGTCTTCCTTTTCCTGCATTACTGTAACATTTGATGATATGTCTAGTTCGGTTTAGTAAGCTTCCAGTACAAGAGCAGACATCGATGAAAAAATTGGAAAAATTTTGTAGTCTCAATGGATTATAACTGTTCTAAGTTAACTTCGTTCTTCACATATTTCAGATTAATCTCAGCATTTTTCTGGAACCGACAAGATCAACAAAGGCGTCCGGAGTGCACGCTGCAAAGAGTATGAACTCCACATGGGTAATACTTGACAGGTTAGCAGGAGAAACACCTTGCTCTCATATAGTCAAATCTGCATAATACAACAAGTTCCTCTTCTCTAGCTTAAAATAGAAAGCAATAGCCTTCAAATGAAAATTGTGGGTAGGTGTTCTCATGTCGATTCCGACTGACTGAAATACAGGACAGTGAAGAAAGATAGCCGGTACTTCCTAGAGAACATCTCCTGTGGAATCTCAAGACTGAAGCGTGATGGTAGAGTGGAACAGTTCAGAGGACCTAAACCTAAACGAACACGAAGCTGCATATCATACGATGAGATGATCCCCAACTGAGTATAAGCAAAAAATCAAGTTTGGATGTTATCGAATATGTGATGAGCAATTCCAGAGTGGGAATGGGTTCTTTGTAGGGCGTCACTCTAGTGTATATTATAATACGTTCCCGAACTTCTTTTTCAGAAGATAAAAATCTTGCTCGCTGTAATATCATGAGCCACCGAGTCCTGTATTATGTGAGAGGAACATTTATAAAAGGAATCCTTCAGTTTCCATCAGTAAACGAGTGCAAACTCAGGATGATGAACTTTTAGGTCTCTAAGGCAGTTAAGAAACTCAATAAATAATCCTCACACTAATGGCTAGAATTCAAGACAATTAAACGCCAGTTAGTCATGCATGAACCTTTCTGACCTCAAACCACTTGAAAGAATGTGTGGGAGTACAGACATAGAAGATTGCATAAGGATCATCTTCTTCCGTGAAACTTAAAAATAGCAGAACAGAGGGTACTGTTCACGTGCAGTACAGCCGTCGAAAGTGAGATTGTAATACAAGAAAAAGTATCACAATGACAGCTAGAATGGATTTCGAAGAAAATGATGTTACCTGGGAGTGTCCGACGGAAGGTGACGACCGGAAGACAAAAATAAGGTCGGCTCGATGGATCCGAAGCCGAGAAACAATAAGGAATTTATGCCTCAAATTTCCCTACTCGTAAGCTTATCTATGTTTTCAAACAACGTATTCTCTGTTGTTCCCCCGAGTTAAACAAAGCTCAAACAGTTTGTTGACAGAAAGAAGCAGAACAGCTTGTGACAGAAAGAAATAGTACTCCCAGCTTGAGGAGATTTTTCGATTAGTTAATTTCCATAGGACGATGTGCTTCTTTGTCCTGGGTGATTGTGGGGGAAAAACAAAGCGAAAAGACTTTAAGAATGTGTAGATTACTATATCGACACAGTTAGTTAAATTTGAACTTACAGACTCTGAGAAACATTCTAGGGGGGAGCAACTCCGGGATGTGAAGAATATGCGCTCGAGAATGCACCAGAGATGCGATCCTGGATCCGCCACCACCTTGTTCACCATTTCTGAACTTCGACGCCAACCGATCTCTTAAATCCTAAATTCTGACCGAAACCATCTTCTTGTGTATAAAATTTACTCTGTTGTACTGTCTATAGTCTCATTTCTTCAGAAATTTAATCTAAAACACCGCCACATCCCAATGACGGGCGAGACTCAGAAGGTGGTGGTGATCCAGGACGCATCAAGGGAGATAAGCTCGAGCGCACTGGAGTGGGCATTGACAGGCTTAGAACTTAAGCCTGGAGATGAGCTCACACTCCTGGCAGTTCTCCACCAGGTTAATACCCCTAGTACGTTTCCTTTCATGGGAGCCAGGACACTGAGTAAGGATTCCAGTGTTCTTTTTTTTTCACTTGAGAATGGGGAATGAATGAACAGGATAAGCACACTTGATACTAGTGAACTCTTTAATGATCATTCGGAATTTTTGTTCACAAAAGTTACTCTTTTACTTTTGTTTTTGTTTCATAATTTGTCGTAATTGTTAGTGGGATATAAGAGCAAAGTGAATTCAAGCTCAATCTTCGGAGCAAATAACACCGTCGTCAAAGAAGCAGTGCAAAGGAAAAAGGAAGAGTACGAGGACAAAGAGGAGCTCATACGGGTTAACGAGCTGTATGAATCAAAGCAGGTACGTGTAACATGAATTGCTCAGGAATTTTAGATGCGTTCAGCAGACGCACTTGCTGAATCAAGTATGGCATCATGCTGGAACTTCCAGATTAATTTCAGTGTCTTGGTAGTCCCTGCCGCTTCCCCAAAGTTAGTAGCTATGGAAGCCGTAAAGAGCTTGGGAGCAACATGGATAATTCTGGACAGGTCAGTGAATGGGGGACTTTGCCTAATTTTAAACATCGAATCTATGTTTATGCTTCACACAGTTTCAGGTTTGAAAGATAAAACACTGACCAGCAGCTAGTGATTGCAAATACGTTCTAGAAAAATTACATGTTGTCATGGTGTACATTTGATTTCAGAAACTGATCAATTTTGTATGGACAACTAAATTAAATGTCAATCCAATATCACAGACACATGAAAAAGGATAAGAAATACTTCCTGGAGAATCTGTCATGTGGTATCTCGAGGATGAAGAGCAACAACAATATTGAACAATTGAGGGGACCAAAGATGCGGGGTTCAAACAAAATTTCAAGAGAAGGAAGCAAAAACAACCTCGTAAGTTATGAGGAGATGCTACCAGGAAAACCAGAAGATGAAGATCTTTTCAGCTTGGATTTATCACCCTACTGTAAGTCTTCATAAATCCGAATCTTTACCAAGTCAAAGAGTTTGCATGAGTTTATGGTAACTTCCTAAAGCAGGACTGATTCGATAAATGATTGACGAGTTTTCTTAATTTAGTAACAAAATTAAGAGAGGAAATTCATACCGTAATAAATTTGCATTAAAAACGAGCTTCCAATTACTTTGCTGTCTGTGGCTCCATTCACAACTCCCAAGATGTTATTTTTTTCTTTTTTGCTCCTCTCTAGATCCCAAGAGCATCACGAAGAATCAGAAAGGTGACACAAGAGCAAGAACGAACAGTGACAATGAAAGCCTAAACGCTTCCAACTTTCCAAAATCTTCCTCAAAAGAAAGCCTTTCCTCCGCACATAGCAGCCCAAACAAAGCTAACCTTGGGACCTTGCTTTCACTGTCTCATGAATTAAAGCGTTCTCCAGTCAGCACGATACAAGAAGCGAATAGTAAAATTCAAGGACCCGCAATTGGAAGTCATGAAATTGAGCGCACGGGAAATTTTGAAAGAACACCAGCCACAAGCCAGATAGATCATATAAAAGGTCTCAATAATGACGACGAATGCTTCGAAATTGCAGTTTCAGAATGTCAACCAAAGGAAAGGCTTGACTGGTTTGCGTGCAGCTGTGGGAACGCACGACCAAAAATTGAATGGAAGGAGTTCAGGTATAGTGAGCTAAGAACTGCCACAGAAAAATTTTCGAAGAAAAACTTCCTATCAGAGGGTGGATTTGGGTTTGTTTATAAAGGTGAGCTGATGAATGGGCAAACGATTGCAGTCAAGCAATACAAACCTGCAAGCTTGCAAGGGGAGAGGGAGTTTAAGAAGGAAGTAGACGTCTTGAGCAAGGCTAGACACAAGAACGTGGTCATGTTGCTAGGTTCGTGTTCAGAAGGAAATCAAAGGCTACTAGTTTATGAATTCGTCTGCAATGGCTCCCTGGACCAACATTTATCGGGTAAGAAGCTTCCTGCTCTGCAATACTAAATAACGGATCCTCCTGTCATTCTAAGAGTCATAAGATTTTATGAGCTAATCCTAAAATCAATTCAATGAAATAATGCAGAAAAGAGCTCTGAGGTTCTGAGTTGGCCCGCAAGGCTTAAAGTAGCACTGGGAGCAGTTAAAGGTTTGCAATATCTTCACTCTAACAACATTATCCACAGAGACATGCGGCCCAACAACATACTTGTAACTCATGACTATGAACCAATGGTATTTACTTTAAACGCTATACTCTTTCCACATTTCTTGTGTTTACCAATTACATGTTATGGCACATGCACCGCTGAGATATATAACAACGATTTTATTACTTGCAAATGACAATGTATTAACATCTGAGAAGCTTGGAGATTTTGGACTGGCAAGAATATGCGAAGGCCCAGATCATTCGTCGGACTCGAGACTTGTTGGGACGATCGGATATATGGCACCTGAATATGCAGAAACTGGAAAAACTTCGAAGAAGACGGATGTATATTCCTTTGGAGTTGTGCTTCTTGAGCTATTAACTGGGCGGAGCACAACGGACAGGGAATTCGGGGAGGGCAGTCTAGTAGAATGGGTAATAAAGACTCTTGCTTGACACCGTGGCTTCTCTGTTTCTTCAAGTGACTTTTAGGGAAAGCAAATGGACGAAATTCTCAAACTTAACTGTTCAATTTGTGTGCAGGCAAGGCCGCTGTTAAAAGAAAGGAAGTACCCGGAACTGATAGATCCCATGATTCTAGACTCATGTGACGTCCACCTCCATGAGCTCTTTTGGATGGTCAGAGTAACCGAAAAATGTCTCAACTGGGACCCTGAGAAGAGGCTCCATTTAGACAAGGTAAAATGCCGACATTTGGTTAATTAGGAACAATTGATAGTGTCGCAAGTTGCAACCAGGGAAGAATCCGAAAAACCAAACAGAAAGCTAGATTATAATGCTTTTAATCCTTATAATGCTGTACTCTCTGAGTTTCAGAATTAATGGTGGTTTATGCTGCCTGATTGTTTTAGAAATATACATCCACTTTCAGGTAGTGTACGTACTGGAATGTGTGAAAAAGGGACAAAATTTTATCGATATTGAGGATTTCTCTCCTCCACACTCAAATCTGGTGGAAGGCAAATGGGATACGAATGAAGCTGCACGAGAGAGCGAATGCTGGATTTCAAGGGAAAAGGTGAAAGATGAAGCAGAAGGATCAGAACAAGGCAGCAGGATGGATGAAATGGCTGTGTCTAGGCCATCTTCAGCGCAAACATCTTCTCCAAGATCGCCAAGCGCACCCACAAGTTATGAAAGTTCAAGTTCAAGCAGCAGAAGTTCCAGAAAAATGACAAGAAGATCGAGAAGTCAAAGCGTCCTCTACGGGGAGATGCTCATCTGACTTAAAAATATGAAGTGCTGTAGGTATCTTTCCTTGCTCACGATATGATCACTTGTTCTTCCTTCTGTTAAAAATATGAGTCATGCGTTTGTATAAAGTATAACCTAAGTACTTAAGGTTTGGGGCGTAAACAGATTAATATCTTTTTCATTTTAAGGTTCAAAAAGTTTAGTGAGTGTCTCTGTCAAAGCAGGCCGAAGCCAATCTTTATCCATCCAGATCATATTCGTATAGGCAAGACGGAACATGACATAAGAAGCGTATCTTTCACTCTTCCTTTCTATCCCCACCCATAATTGGGAACTTTCGTTATGCAGAGGTACTGATACTGATGCAAAATGCAATTATTGAACTGTGAACGAATATGTAAAACCATGGACGCCACGGTGGTTTGGTAGACCCCATCCTCCATTGAAATGTTTACTACCTTTACAGCTCCCCACTAAGGGATCAACAATCCCATCATTTGTCATTGCTGGATTGACTTTCTCACGGGTTCCAGCTTTCGATTATCGGACAAATAAAACATAGTACGTTTATTCTATAAAGGAAGTTGATGAAATCAGTCCATTAATCATCTGTACTCTTTCTCCCTTCATCTCTCGACCTTGGTCTGGCCACACTAATCAGCTTCCAATCATACACAGGGAAGATTCTTCCAAGAGAAACGAGCCGTCCAAGAATATCAAATCTATCGGCATTCTTCCAGTTCTAAATTAGAGCTTATTTGTTGCAATCCACTCATTTCTCTCTCACACACAAACGGAAACTCTCAGGTTAATTAATCAATTCAATAAAAGAGAACACTACCGATAAAGAAAATTATTTCAGACTTTACCTCTCAGGTTGATTTCTTTCTTCACATTTTTCAGATTAATCTCAGCATTTTCCTGGAACTGACAAAATCAATGGCAAGAATTCAATTTCCATCAGTGAACGAGTGCGAAGTCAGGATGATGAACTTTTAAGTCTCCAAAGCAGTTAACAAACTCAATGGCAAGAATTCAAGAAACATTAAGCACCAGTTAGTCATGCATGAAGCCTTCTGACATCAAACCACTTGAAGAAAATCTGGGAGTACCAAGAGGGAAGATTGCTAAAGGATCATCTTCTTCCATCAACCTTGAGAAAAGCAGAACAGAGGGACAGTAGCAGATCAGAGGGGAGCGTGGCAGAAGAAACCAACTCCGAGTTGTACTGTTCAGGTCCAGCACCGCCGCCGAGAGTGAAATTGTAATACCAGAAAAATGTATCACAATGGAAGCTAGCTAGTATGGATTCCGAAGAAAATAATGCTACCTGGGAGTCTCCGAAGGAATGTGACGCTCGGAGGACAAATTAAGGTCGGCTCGATGGATTCCCTCAAATTTCCCTACTCGTAAGCTTGTTTATGTTTCTAACAATGTGTTCTCTGTTGTTCCCCTGAGGGAAAACAGAGCTCAAACAGCTTGCTGACAGAAAGAAACAGAACAGCTTGTAACAGAAGATATCGTATTCCACCCAGCTCGAGGAGATATTTCGATTAGTTAATTTCCATTGGACGATGCACTTCTTTGTCCTGGGTGATTGAGGGGAAAACAAAGTGAAAAGACTTTAAGAATGGATAGATTACTATATCGACGCAAATAGTTTTTACATTCGAACTTACAGATATTGAGAATAAATCAAGGGGAGCAACTACGGGATGTGAAGAATACGAGCTCGATAATGCACCAGAGATGCGTTCCTGGATCCGCCACCACCTTGTGAGTTTAAGTTTATGGGGGACTATGCCTGATTATAACAATTTTTTTTTTTTTTAGGAGTCCAAACAGTAAGTTGTTCTCATGGACTTGATTTGCCAATTCATCAGCTCTACAATTAGCACTCTTAAGCACATGATTCTAACTAGAAACAGAAAATGCTAAGTCCCTTATCTCATATAAGGTGGACCGGTGTCTCCAGTTTCATGAATTGCCTGATTATAACAAGAGTTCATGTTTATGCTTCACCCAGTTTCAGGTTTGAAAGATAAAACACTGACGAGTAGCTAGTGATTGCAAATGCGTTTTAGAAACATTACATGTTGTCATGGGTGTGCTTTTGATTTCAGAAACTGAATTTTGTACGGACAACTAAAATTAAATGCCAATCCACCACAGACACATGAAAAAGGATAAGTACTTCTTGGAGAATCTGTCGTGTGGGATCTCGAGGATGAAGAGCAACAACGGCATTGAACATTTGAGGGGCCCAAAGATGCGGGGTTCAAACAATATTTCAAGAGTAGGAAGAAAAAACAACCTCGTAAGTTATGAGGACATGCTACAAGGAAAACCAGAAGGTGAATATCTTTTCGGCTTAGATTTATCGCCGAACTGTAAGTCTTCAATCCAAATCTTTACCAAGTCAAAGAGTTTGCAGGAGTAAATGGCAACTTCCAAAAGTACTACTGATTCTATATATACGTCTCTTTAACTAAAAGCTTTCATATTGCCGAGACAAATGATTGACAAGTTTTCTTCTAGTAGCAAAATTATGAGAGCAAATTAATACCGTAATAAATTTGCATAAAAATATGAGCTTCCTACTTTGCTCTCTGTGGCTCTAACAATTCCCATGATGTTATTTTTTCTTTTTTGCTCGTCTCCAGATCCCAAGAGCATCACGAAGAATCAGAAAGGTGATACAAGAGCAAGAACGAACACTGACAATGAGAGTTTAAATGCTCCCAACTTTCCAAAATCTTCCTCAAAAGAAAACCTTTCCTCGGCACAAAGCAGCCCAAAAAAAGCTAACCTTAGGAGCTTACTTTCACCGTCTCGTGAATTAAAGTGTTCTCCAGTCAGCTCGATACAAGAAGCGAATAGTAAAAGTCAAGGACCCGCAATTGGAAGTAATGAAATTGAACGCGCGGAATATGTTGAAATAACACCAGCCACAAGCCAAAGAGATCATAAAGGAGTCAATGATGACGAATGCTTCGAAATTGTAGTTTCAGAGTGTCAACCAAACGAAAGGCTTGATGGCTTTGCGTGCAGCTGTGGGAATACAAGGCCAAAAATTGAGTGGAAGAAGGATTTCAAGTATAGTGAGCTAAGAGCTGCCACCGAAAAGTTTTCAAAGAAAAACCTCCTATCAGAGGATGAATTTGGATTTGTTTATAAAGGTGAGCTAATGAATGGGCAAAAGATAGCTGTCAAGCAATACAAACCTGGAAGCTTGCAAGGGGAGAGGGAGTTCAAGAAGGAAATAAACGTCTTGAGCAAGACAAGACACAAGAACGTGGTCATGTTGCTAGGTTCGTGTTCAGAAGGAAATCATAGGCTACTAGTTTATGAGTTCGTTTGCAATGGCTCGCTGGACCAACATTTATCGGGTAAGAAGCTTCCCGCTCCGCAATACTTAGTAACCGATTCTCCTCTCTTTCTAAGATTTATAAGATTGTATGAGTCCTAAAATTAAATTAATGAAATAATGCAGGAAAGAGCTCTGAGGTTCTTAGTGTGCCCGCGAGGCTGAAAGTAGCACTAGGAGCAGCTAAAGGTTTGCAATATCTTCACTCTAACAACATTATCCACAGAGACATGCGGCCCAACAACATACTTGTAACTCATAACTATGAACCAATGGTATTTACTTTATACACTATACTCTTTCCACATTTCTTGTGTTTACCAATTACTTGTTATGGCACATGCACCGCTGAGATATAACAACGATTTTCTTGCTTACAATGACAAAGAATAAACATCTCAGCTTGGAGATTTTGGACTGGCAAGAATATGCGAAGGCCCAGATCATTCGTCGGACTCGAGACTTGTTGGGACGATCGGATATATGGCACCTGAATATGCAGAAACTGGAAAAACTTCGAATTAGACGGATGTATATTCCTTTGGAGTTGTGCTTCTTGAGCTATTAACTGGGCGGAGCACAACGGACAGGGAATTCGGGGAGGGCAGTCTAGTAGAATGGGTAATAAAGACTCTTGCTTGACACCGTGGCTTCTCTGTTTCTTCAAGTGACTTTTAGGGAAAGCAAATGGACGAAATTCTCAAACTTAACTGTTCAATTTGTGTGCAGGCAAGGCCGCTGTTAAAAGAAAGGAAGTACCCGGAACTGATAGATCCCATGATTCTAGACTCATGTGACGTCCACCTCCATGAGCTCTTTTGGATGGTCAGAGTAACCGAAAAATGTCTCAACTGGGACCCTGAGAAGAGGCTCCATTTAGACAAGGTAAAAAGCCGACATTTGGTTAATTAGTGTCGCAAGTTGCAACCAGGGAAGAATCCGAAAAACCAAACAGAACTAGCTAGATTATAATGCTTTTAATCCTTATGACATGAGGGAAAGGTATATATATATAATGGAGTACTCTCTGAGTTTCAGAATTAATGGTAATTAATGCTGCCTGATTGTTTTAGATATATACATCCACTTTCAGGTCGTGTACGTATTGGAATGTGTGAATGACGGACAAAATTTTATCGACATTGAGGATTTCTCTCCTCCACACTCAAATCTGGTGGAAGGCAAATGATGAAGCTGCACGAGAGAGCGAATGCTGGATTTCAAGGGAAAAGGTGAAAGATGAAGCAGAAGGATCAGAACAAGGCAGCAGGGTGGATGAAATGGCTGTGTCTAGGCCATCTTCAGCGCAATCGTCTTCTCCAAGATCGCCAAGCGCACCCATAAGTTATGAAAGTTGAAGTTCAAGCAGCAGAAGTTCCAGAAAAATCACAAGAAGATCGAGAAGCCAAAGCGTCCTCTACGGGAGATGCTCATCTGACTTAAAATATGAAGTGCCGTATCTTTCCTCACAATATCACTAGCTTGTTTTTCCTTTTGTTAAAAATATGAATCATGCATTTGTATAAAGTATAACCTAATAAAAGTTAGTACTCAAGTAAAGGTTTGGGGCGAAAACTGATTAATATCTTTTTCATTTTAAAGGTTCAAAAAGATAATTATTTAATTATATTTAACAAATTTTTGTTAAAGCATGTCGAAGCCACCTTATCCATCCATATTTTCGTATGGGCGAGACAGAAACATAAGAAGCGTATCTTTCACTCCTCCGTTTTATCCCCACCCATAATTGGGTACTCTGTTTGCATTAAAATATATTTTAGAAGGAGTATAACACGGAGGAAATTGATTATGCAGAGGTACTGAGGCATTAGCCCCATCATTGAACTGCCGATTGAAAACCATTCCCCATCCTCCATTGAAATTCTTACCACCTTTACAGCTCTTCACTAAGGGATCAACAATTCCATCATTTGTCATTGCTGGATTGAGTTTCTCATGGGTTCCAGAATGTGATAGTCGGTCAATAAAACGTCGTACGTTCTTCTCTAAAGGAAGTTAATAAAATCAGTCTATTAATTATCCGTCCTTTACCTCACTCATCTCTCGACCTAGATCTGGGCACGCATATAATCAGCTTGTAATCATTCACAGGGAAGACTCTTCCGAAGAAACAACAAGAAGCCGTCCAAGAATATCAAATCCATCTGCATTCTTCCAGTTTCTAAATTAGCGCTTCCTTGTTTCAATCCACTCTAATTTTCTCTCTCACACACAAACGGAAAGTCTCAGGTTAATCGATTCGATCGAAAAGAAGACCGCCGATAAAGAAAACTATTTCAGATATTATCACGAAGAAGACGTCTTTTCGAATCTTTTAGGGCTTCCGTGGAGAAAGTAAGAACCAGGTTTTACAATTACTTACCCCTACGAAATCCGAAGACGACGATGGCTCGGCCTCGAAGTCCATTTTCGGCGTCACTCCTACGACAGCATTTGTTGCTTCAGTACCGGAGCCAGTCGAGTCTGCCTCCATTGTTGCTTCTTCGGGCGACATTCCCGCCACTTGTACAGTCTTCCACCCACCCGAATCCGTTACCCTAAACCCTGCTTCGTGGCGCCCATTTTCCGTGACTCGTTTCTATTCTCCAGTCAACGGACACGGCACATAAAACGATAAAGAAGAACCACACCAATAAATGCGTCGTAGACTCGTATATGTCATCGTTTAAGCCCTGAGTAGCCGCGGCTCTCCCTTTCGCTCCCCTTTCAAACCCCATCGCCCGATAACCACTCGAACCCTGACGCGTCAGGGTTCGGTGACCCCGCCTCCGTGGGTTTCGCTCGCAACATATGTGTCCGTCGACATGGGACCCTCGTTATCACCGGCCATGAGCCATCTCCCCAACCATTTTCCACCTGGGCCCACCGATGTTGCCCCTTGCGCAACGCACCATGTTGGTCACCCCCCACGGAAGCTACTGCGGAAAAGCGCTCAGAAATGGACTTTTTTTCCGAACTGTGGCTTGCCGCGTAAGGGCTCCACTGTTTGTGCTCTTAATCTGCGCCGTCCATCCGCGCATTCACACTTCGGTACTTTTGTTTCGAAATTTGAATTCGTAGCCGTTGATGGTTCATTTGGGGGGAGGGTCGTTAATCAGATATGCGCTGCTCACATGGGTGGGCCCCGTAATTGGGACGTCTATGGAGCTACTCACTGTAAGCCCTCTTTCGGTCTGTGATTAAATTTACGTCCGCGCGTCCCCGTCTATCGAGGAAAAGAAAAGAAAAATCGTGGAGTCATCGACCACGGACGTGGCGTTCTTGTGGGCGAGCGAGGGGGTTCACCCCTTCGCTTTTTCGGGAAATGCGGGTCCCGCAAAGATCCTTCCGAGATTATTAGTTTTGATCTTGATATTAAAAAAATGAAAGACGCTCCGGTCCGCAATAGACAGATTCTGGTTTACTTGTTGTCGATGATATTTCTTCGACGCACGTAGACTGGAGTCCTTGGGTCTTCGCTTTAAGCTACCCAACACCCCCATGTGACTCGCGGCGGCCCGACTCGTGACCCGCCTTCACATGGTTCGCGTGGCTCCGCTTACAGGAACTATATTTCTAATCCTCGTTGTCTTCCAAAGCATAGCCGTAACCCGTAACCCGTAACCCGTAACCCGTAACCCGTAACCCGTAACCCGTAACCCGTAACCCGTAACCCGTAACCCGTAACCCGTAACCCGTAACCCGTAACCCGTAACCCATAACCGCCGTTAACTAAAGCAACTGATGTGGTTTTCTTTATAAAAAAAAATATTAATATATGTGTCTCTCTTTGGGGAAAAGTTGCCTGGAATAAGCGAAAGAGCTTTCGGCGTCTAAATCAGCCATCAACCTCATCTTATCTGTAAGCCGCTTTATCCCTCCACACGTTAAGCTTACATCATGCCACGTAATCGCATGACGCCATTGCTGGCGAGTTGGGGCGCGTTAACTCAACCCCTACTAACCCGCTAGCTTCACTGACTAAATTGACCCCGATTAGTTTAATCAAAACGGTCCACTCCCAGTCGGGAGAGTCCCCGCCTCGAGTACCGTGAGACACAGTAGTATGAGAGGAGGAGGGGAGGGGGAAACCCAGGTCGGGCTCGACGAGTCTGCGAAAACAAAAATCGGTAACGCGTCCGTCCAAGGCGATGACGCGGCTTGACCGTCTACGTCTGCCTACAGTTACCTAACCCCACCGCAGTTACCGAAGATCCAGACGCTTAACCCTATGGTCCCCAACCGTGGTTAAGCAGTACGGAAAGTAGACACGTGTACCGAGAAACGCGGTTTCTTCCCCCACCGCCTTATTTAATGCCTCGTAAGCCTCTCTCGCATATCTCCCAAAGTTTTTTCTCTTCTCCTTCTTCGCTTCTTCCTCTGCTCCTTCGCTCTCCAGCTGCCTTTTTATCTACTACTCTCCACTCCGGATATCTGGAATAACGGCCTTAGAGCACTAAGGGAAGGAGCAAGAAAGTTTCGAGTTCTTGCGAGATAGAAACTCTTGTTATTCGAATTTCTTGAGGTGGATTTCTGGGGCTTCTACCTAAGGGAAGGGGATCCTGTTTTCCGTTCGTCTCGGAGCGAGAAGTTTCTCGAGGCTTTTGGTTGAAGTTTCGGAAGTCCGTGTAGTTATCTTTGAATCCTTGATTGCTGCTTTTGTCTGAGTTCTGTTTTTCGTTTGTCTGGAGCACTTAGGGTGAAGCTGCTGAGAGACGAATCTATTCCTTTGAAGTTTCAGAACTCGATTAGTCTTGAATCTGGTTGTTTTTTTGTCAGAGATTGATATCCCACCGCGTGAATCTTTCTCTCTGTTTTGAGCTTCCTGTCTTCTTCATATCATATATCATCAGTTGTTTACGTCTATGCATTTGATCATTTTCGTCCTGTTTCCGTTTGAAAGTTCTCGAGGAAGATGGAGAATGAGTTTGTAAACGCTGTTGTGTAGGAGTCTTCTCATCTTTAATCTTAAAATCCCCCTCTCCGGAATTGTAAGAAGCTAATTTACTCGGCCTGACTCGCTCTTCTGTTTTTCCCCCCTTATAAATCTCGGCAATGGCTTCTTCCGATAACTTGGCCGCTACGCTTGAGCCGTGGGCGTTCCGTTCGCCTCTGGCCGACACGTGGATCTCCGAGGCATTCGCGCGCGACACAGACGCCCTCACCAAAGCGCTCCAGAAGTCGCTCTCCTCCCACCGGCCCGACCCCATCGTCTCCACCTCATCGTCATCTCCCTTCGTCCACGCCGTCAAATCCGAGTCGGTCCCACCGCTGTCGTCCTCGTCGGACCCCGAGAGCTCATCCTCGAAGCGCCTCGCCGGGATCCCGGCCTCCGGCAAAATCTCGAAGCGGAAGTCCCGCGCCACGAAGCGGTCGCCGACCACGTTCATCACCGCCGACCCCGCCAACTTCCGGCAGATGGTGCAGCAGGTGACCGGGGTACGGCTGGGCAACGGGCAGTTGCCGGTCTCCTCGGTGGTGAAACCGGAGCCGCAGCGGGCGGTGAACCGGCTGCAGGGTTGCTTGCCGACGCTCGACACCTCGGCGTTTTTGCTGGATCACCGTCAGCAGCAGGTGATGTGTGGTGGTGGAGCTCCTTCCACCGCCGTCCCGCATGTCTCGTTCGGAAGCGTGAACGACGCTGCTACTGGTTTTGAATTTGATACGTTCCAGAGTTTCCCGACCCTCGAGTCTAATTGGCGGTAAACTTCGTCTTTTTTTTTTCTTTTTTAGTTTTCTTTTCCCTCTTTAGTTATGGAGGGAGGAGGTTTTTCTCTTTTATATATCTTTTGCTGCTTTCTTTTTCTTTCTTGGATCTTTTTTTTCTCTCTGCACTTGTTTTTTTTTTTCTGTTCCCTGGTAGGATGTGTAATATCAGTTGAACCCCAGACTATGTTTACTCTATCCCTCTCCCTGATCTATCTCGCTCTCTAAGTCTCAAGTCTCTTCCAAACTTCTAGTACATACTGTCTGAAATCCCATCTCCCCGTGTTTCAGTCTCTTAACAGTATTTTTATCCAATAGATAAAACTGATTTAGTGATGTACCCCAGTCTTGTTAAAAGACTCAAGTATACACAATAATCACGGCGCGATGAATATTCAAAACTTTGAAAATTAAAAAGGAGTATCGGATTAGACGAGCGCATCAATCAGTCAACCAAACCTAACCCCAACTTGGGATTCCACTTTGAGATGCAAATAATAAAAACTCTGCAAGCTTCCGTTGACACTTCCACAAACGACGACGACGACAACCGCTACTGCTCGGAACATGGGTGGCGGGCGTTATTTATTCGGTCAGGCTCACATTCTCGGTTTATAATAGTGATAATAAAAGCATGCAGACGCTTGACGAGAGAGGTGTACAAGTCGTGCAAAATAATAAAAGTCGGAATAAGAGAAACCATCTCTGGCATTTTTTATGAAGCGCAAGGATAATGTAATGCGATTGAGTGGAACAGGGTTTGGTGGGAGTAAGTGAAGGCGAAATAGGTAGGAGGGTCAAGACCTTCTAGACGACGAAGAAGAAGACGACTTGGTGAACTTTCAAATGCATTTAATTACAGAGCCTGCCTCGTTCCCTTCTTTGTTTAAACTCCTGATTCCATTAATCAAATGTCGGCCGTTCCGGGTACTACACTGATTATTGAAGGACTGAACCGCATGAAAACCTCTACATATTGAAGAGAGGAAGAAGGAATTTCTGAGTGCCGTGTTTACTTTTTGTAGTCCTCGCGGCAGAATGAGAGATTTGCAGGGCAGCTGAAGAGAGGAAGAAGGGAGGGAGTGAAGGGTGGTGGGGTGTAAGGGATAAGAATTGGGATAACGAGCTTGGTGCATGGGTCAAGAAGACTCAAAATCAAATATGGTTGGCTGTACTTTGTGCGTACTGTCCTTTGTTGACCGTGAGAGATATTACACTTATGAGAGAGCATCCGGTCTGCTGAATCGTCCGGTCCGGTCTCCTGCGTCTCTCTCATTTGCTCTCTCTCCGTCCATATACAATTGTTATCATTATTACTCTTTGGGAGACTCGGCCTCTTTTGTCGGCTCCCGGAACCCGCTGCGACGTCCCCGAAAAGAATCAAAAAGAAAAGAAATTAAAAAAAAAGGAGAGGTACCCGTCACGCACGCAGCATTTTCAATGCTGACGCGCTACCTGCCCCCCTCCGCCCTTCCTTTATTATGGGCTCCCGCCGTACATCCAGGTGTCCATGACGTCCCCCTTACGCCTCCATTACGTCACCCCGTTCTGGAACCCCCACGTGCAGCGATCCCACCGCCCGTGTGAACTTCTTGCCACCGCATCGGCATCCATGATGGATGAATAATATCCGGACGCAGCTTCGGAGATATCGGAAGGCATTAATTAAATTTATGCGCCATAAAACTAGTTTTCGAAGAAAGAAAAAGGAAAAGGGATGTTCATCAGGTGAGGCCGAGGCTTTGCAGTTTGAAGAAGCCAACACTTCTTCCCCGGAAAGAAAATTCAAACAAGGCTACAGTCTTGTAATGTAGCAGATTGGTGAGATTGCTGGTTAAAAATTGCTTCTTCATCATCAAGTGTGCCAGCAGCTTGTTCTGACTGACTTTGAAAAACTCTTTTCGTACTCGAATTTCCTTCCTCATACCTCCTCTCTTTTATTTCTCTCTCTCTCTGAGTTTGCCGGCCGCCCCAAGATCATCCGCCATTGGCACCCCTTACCTGTGGTAGAAACAGAGAGATGAGATTCTCGAGGCGTGTAATGCCTAATCGGGAAAGAACAGATTACGATGATTTCCCAGCGAGTAAATGCAAAAGATGAGTTAGGGTGAAGATTCCTGGCGAGGCTCACCTATTTGGGAACGATGGCTTTATGAGCTTTGAAGGAGAGAATCACATTCCATACGAGTGCGATGACATTTGCAGCCAGGACCTGCAATCAGATTGCGTTTTCATTGATGAAAGTTGGAGAGGAGAAAATTAACTGAAAAATGATCAAATCTAAAGACATTCATATGGAGATGACAAGCTTATCATGTAGACATGATTTAAGCCGGTTCAGGTGTGTAATACACTCGCATCCCTATCATCTCTATCGCAACTTACTCAACTTTCCACTCTACCAATGATTTCATTGCACATGCTGGAAGGATGAATGATAATAAACTTTCAACAATGAGACGAATCCCAAACTCCACTCTAATTGTGGCGCAGTGACCTCCTATTTGTGATAGAAAGCCAACATTTCTAGGGGTTTTGTTATTAATCCCTCGTTGGATCAACGTTTTACACAGATAATTGGACACTGCAACAAAGGTTTAAGGAGGATGTTGGGGTTGGGCAGGCATAAGATTCGAGGAGCAACCGATTAGGCAGAAAACATTACCCAGAAGCCTCTGTGAGTGGATAAAAGCACACGTCCACTTTAGATAACAACAACAACAACAACAACAACAACAACAACAACAACAACGGCAAAGGCAGATATTATTAGTAAAGAAAATGACTTTAACCCACGCCCTACTTTTTTGGTCAACACAAATAGGCCACGACATTCAGCACTGACCAGATTTTAGCCATCTGATGGTAGGCTAAGGGACTTTCCTAAATTGTCAATATGACCATGCATGGATCATGTTCAAACCCACCAGACGGGAAAAGGCAGATAAAAAAGACAAATTGTCACTTTGCAGTCAGTACTTGTCATTAGGTGAATCTGCATAATTTGTCAAAAGGAAAGGCCATATAACAAATAAAGAAGAGAGAGACAGATGCGGAACCTGGAATTGTTGTGGAACAAACTGAAAGTTGAGAAACTGGAACGGTATCCAAAGCTGCCAATTTGCCACAACTGATGAAAACCATTCCTACAAATTACAAATAACATCAGTACTGACAATAGAAAGCGGATATTACAAAGTACCAATTGCATGAAATTTTATCGTAAAACATTTCAATTTTATTTTCTTAATTGAAATGGAAAACGACCAATAACTAAACATGTGAATCTCACCTGTCGAAGTTTTGGCACTACTTCCGCTGGTCTTCCTTCTAAAGTCACAAGTGAACATAAGAATACTCCAATGAAGGTAGGAGAGAACAGGAACTGCACAGCAGCACAGGCTTCAACTAAAATCAGGAGTTAAGCTTCTCCAACGAAAGCAGTATAAAACAGTTTCACATTAACATAAGAATCCTCGTTACCTGGTCAAGCAAAAGGCGTAAGAATGCACCAGAAGGTCCAGGAAGTGTTACCAGTTTACTCAGTGAAAGGTACCTGCATGCCAAATAACAAAGAAGTGGATCAGTTACTAAACTAAGATGAGCTTGTGCAACTAAGCGAAAACCTGCAAACCTGTAATTAATCACAAAACTAGAAAGTTTGGAAGATAACAAATAAATAATTTTCATGCTAAGGTTTCCGTTCAGCCAACTAGTGAGGAGTATTACTTATTGTTTGAAAATCTAAAGCAAACAACATAACCAGGTCAATTAACCAGATTATCTTTACCAAAACGGTCCCATTTAACGTACGAATACTGATAAATTGGAAGTGAAGTTCAAAAATTAGACAGTCAAATTGCGGATGTTTGACAAAAATTGGTCAACGATCAAAACCGAATCAAGAAATCAGGATCGATTATGATAGTTGAAATCAGATGAAACAAACAAATCACGTGCAAGTTAGCCAAATATGGGGATTCACACCTTGCCCGGCACTATGGAAAGTGGTTGCCTGGAAAGGAGATTGAACCTCACTAACACATGACACTGAATAAACAGAGAGAGAGAGAGAGAGAGAGAGAGAGAGAGAGAGAGAGAGATCAGATACTACATCCTAATGAGCTTGTGAAAGTGAAAGTGAAAGACTAGAAACTGACAACCACAAAGCAGGAGAAACTGATAATGAACGAATTTAAGAAATACAAAATAACCACGTAGCTAGGATGCATACTTTTTTTAGTTCAGAAAACTTTCAAAGAATATTAGGAATATTATCTGCTTTACAACCCAAAAGTACAACATAGCACTGGTAAACCGGGACATAGAACATGCCAAGTCCAAGGGTCTCAGATAATTACCAGAAATGCAAGGTTGGACCCACCAATGCAAATCCCAGAAATGTAAAGACAAAGGTTCTCTTCAAATCCAGTTGCCTAGCCTGATCAAGCAAAAGCTGGAAAGACAATATGGGAGGATAAGTGGTGCATATCATCATGATACATTAATGCAGACAATATAGACATTTCAAAAAACCAGAGAAAATTGAAAATAAAAAAATCAATAAGCAAACTGAGGGAGAAACGCAAATCCACAGATACACAACTTCCAATTCCAGAAGCAGTTATACACTTTGTCCTTATAGTTTATACTTCATGAGGAACTATTTTATAAGGGCCAAAAATAAAAATTCAGCTTCTCAAATAATGAAAGTTTATTATCAAATATCTCATACTATATGACATTCTTACTGAAGGAACCTAAACCTATATAAGTATAGGACCATCAGATCCCATATTTTAGAGGGAAAAACTTTCCCTAGAGTCTCCAACAAGCTTCTTTTTTTTTTTCTTATAATGACTCGTCTCCAAATCTCCAACAAGTCAATGAAATCTTTATGGAGTTCACATCTGTTGACACCAGAATGGGACTTCTTCCTTTAAATTCAGCCAAGAACAGTTATCCAGAGCACCAGTACTATATTGAATGAAAATCGAGGCAGCAATTCACGAATCATCTTATCGATATCCAAAAATCACAAAGTAACCCATAACAATGGAAAATTTTATTAGTTAACATTCCAAAGAGAAATATGTGAAAAGTAGCTAGGAATTAATTATTCTAATTGACATAGAAGTCAAATTCCTGAAGATAAAAGGAAAAATTAAGTGAACTTAAGCATAGCTCAGTGGTCACATAGAGGGTTGTGTTATGGGAGGTCTCAATTTTGAGTCTTCTCAGGAGTGTGAGAATTGTATTGGATTAAAAAAATGTTTTTTCCTCAGAAAAATAAAAGGAAAAACTAAATATTGATATATGACTCGTATACTTCAAATACATCAACTAATCTCAGAACTCCTGAAAGCTACCTGACATATTAAGTCCCCTACTAAGGTCAAAACTGCAGAAGTTAAAGCTTTTGTCAACACTGGATGCTTCTCAAGAGCAGTCAAATACCTATGAGACACAGAGAAAGCGTCAGTCGTCAGTCCATGCTCGTATTAAAAGTGAACAATTGGAGAAAATAATGCAATACTCTCAAGTATTCCTTTTCTAAAATATCAGATATGATACCAACATGGCCACATTAGAGTACAAGCCATCAATAATCTCACGGATAAAGACTAAATGGTAGCAGAAGCAATAGCATTCAGAAATAAACGATACGAAGTACATATAAAAGGTTCTACTGCGCATAAACTTAATATATTTAATCTCCATTACGTGGTTTTGAGATGTCCTTGGCCTGAGGACCAAACCAAAGGCTTTACTAATCAATAAAGTAACCTGAACTAAGATATGAAGTATTACAAAATAGATACCGTAAAACGTATCAAGAAAAGACGTTTTGGGGGAAAAGGATAGGCTATTTGTGATGGCGACGTCACTTTAGAAGATCATATAACAGATAACTAAAGCCAGTGGCATAGAAAAGAAAAAGTCACCATGAAAAAAATGAAGTAGAATCTTCTCCACCTTCCTCGTCACCTCTACCATCCGAATTCCCACCCTCGGAACCCCATGAGCCACCATCTCCCCCAGAACCACCAACTGAAGCTGCCGGAATTTGAAAATAATCCGAACCCGTTGTCCTATACTTCCTGACGGAGACACCCAAGTCTAAACCTCTTAAACCGCGAGGTGCATTTGAAGTGAGTCGGCGAACATGACACAGAGAACGAACCCTAGAAGCTTTCCGTCGTCCCCAAACTGCAGAGAATGATTTGAAGCTGTCCACAGGTGCAAGCGGCTGGTGAGGATTAGGAACGAGATGAAACGAAGTATGTGGTCTGTACATAATTTGAGATGCAATTGGCGCCATTTTCGCTAAACCCTGTGAAAGATTTATAGTCAAGACAAGACTCAAGACTCAAGACTCGAGGGTACGGACGAAATGGAGGTTTCCAGCTGAAGAAAACAACTCTCAGGCGACGGTTCGACAGCTGACGAGTGACAACGCACTCTCAAGAATCGCTGCAGGGATTGCCATAATAAGCTTTCATGAAATAATTTTTAATGAAGAAAAGTATGTCGCATATGGATTTATGGAATCGTGGACTTGTTATACGTAAAGAAACTTAAAAAGTGCAGTATTTTTATCGAACTTTATTAGAAATTTTTACCAATTCTACATCTATGTTATTTATTTAAAATATTTTGTATTTGGTAATTAATTAAATTACTTTTAATATTAAATATTTAATACTATAAATATAAAAATATTAAACAAGGGTTGTGTTATGTACTTGTGTTGGGTTTGCAGGAAAGGATCGAATCTGGGTCGGGTTGGGTAGGTTTGAACCGAATGTATTAACTACAAAAATTCAGGTTGAGCTTCAGATTTTTGAAAAACTAACCCTGACGAGAGCCCACCCCTACTTATGTCTCGTAAGCATGCACATTATAGGCTCTTAAGATCATGATTCCAAGGGACTGATTCGTCGTCGGCTATAAATTACGTGGAGGATTATCCGCGTCTCCTTCTTGCTTTATCTATATTCATGCTTTTAACTCTCAGAAAGGGTAGGCGACAACCTTTTGAGCAGCTCCAACGAATTCGCCATCAGCCGATCATCATTCATCAATGGGGCTGCTCACGAGGTTGCTCGTCAATAGCGAGGAGAAACCAGACCTGAGACCAGACAAATCCAACAGACCAGCCAACGTATACGTTGAGAATTACAGCTCGCTGCCTCGTTGCCAACGTTTAGGGCGATAATGGCAGCCCGTCGTGAAGACAGCCTAGGTAGGGGTTACTCAGCTTGGATTAATTTGGTGTTTCCTTTTCCCTTTTTGTCTTTCCTTCTCTGGATTTCTCTTCTTTCTTTCCTGCTCCTGACTTCTCTTCTTTCCTGCATCGAACTTTGTTGGTACCTGAGCGAGTTGAGTGATTATGCGGTTTTATGAAAGTATAAGGGATTCCAAATGTTAAACATATACAAATGACAGAAGCAACAACTTTATTATGAGGTGTACCATTTATCAAAACCAACTACACTGCAGAAATATCGAGTTGGAAGACATCAATGAATTGAAACCCCATTGAATAATGTCTGCAACAAAGAGTAGTGCATTGTTATTCTACAGTTTGACAACAAAAGATCCAACGGAAGCAACCAGAGCTTATTGTCTTTGCTATCCTTCGACAGTGAGCTCAAGCAGCAATGGGCTCTCCACACCTAGAAAACAGGAGGCGCCACCAACTATACATGTTACCATAAATCGCATCATCCTCACTGAATTCTTTTTTTTTTTTTTCCTTATCAAGAGGAACAAAAGGTTCGACAAACTTATGGTAAAGAGAAATCTTCTTCATTCAACAGATGTGATGGGTAAAATGGTATCACGGATGTTCAGACATTTGGCAGACTGCAGGCATATTGTTCCATTGACACGACCACGAGCTCGACCCACCGGCCATTTGCTTGTACTCACTGCAGAAGTCGTCACCGAGAAGAGCGGCCAGATCTTTCGCACATTCACTTTGGTCGAACCAATCCGCATTGAGGAGAGCATCAGGCCTTGAGAAATCCACTGCAGGGGAAACGTCCTTCTCTACCCAATCGGATGACAGAATGGGTTCCACCGTTTCCACCTTGGCATTAGACTCTGCAGAACCCATCCATCAGAAAAACCCAATTTCTCTCACAGTAAATAATTATTAAAAATTAATAATTATAATATCAATCTATGGGATATACTATCTAGAGACCATAAAATTTCCACACAACCACAACCTACAAGGAATGTTTTCTGTTTAAAACAAAGGAGACAGTAGAAAGACACTACGCAGGTTTCAGAAATTCTTTTTTTCTCTTCTCCAGCCAAACAAGACCTCAGACTAGTCTCAAATAACCAAACGGTCCTCCACCGGGAAAAAAATATAATAATAAAATATAATAAATATAATAAAAATAACAATACAAAATAAAAACATCCGGTGGTACTCTCCAGCTGAAATTCAGTTGAGAAGCTTAATCCTTGTGTTATGAAAGTTACCGTATGTACTCA
The DNA here is from genome assembly GCA_022405105.1 of Aristolochia contorta. NCBI lineage: Eukaryota > Viridiplantae > Streptophyta > Magnoliopsida > Piperales > Aristolochiaceae > Aristolochia > Aristolochia contorta. Next base: position 34,664,533 of record CM039665.1, on the reverse strand, counting down.
TTCCAAGCTCACCAATAAATCACTACTAAAGGTTCTGACTTTCAAGAATAACAAACAAGCCAAAGTATTTCTAGTCATTGTCAAAATCATTGTCAAGATGAGATACTTAGCCTTTTTTATATTCATTGACCGGATGTAAACAACAACAAGGCTTGAGCTAATCAATGCATCTAAGAAATTGATTTCAGAGTATTTTTCAACTGCTGGGTCCAGGTTCTAAATGGAAGATGATGCGTGTTTGTTAGACTAACCCAAAAACCATAGATCTTCACTAACAACTTTTGTCTCCTTAGTAAAATTTATTAAAGAACCATGATGATAATAGACCTTATGTATGATGAACATAGAAGGCAAAAAAGGAAGTAGGGAACTGAATCAGCAAAAGAGCTCACCAGGCAATGAGACTTTATCAAGTGGGGATTCATCCAATGAGCTACCACTGACAGGAGTGCACTCACTAAAAACTGAAGCAGCTGGGTGACCCAAGGGAGATATTGGGTCACCATACTCTTCCCATTCTGTTTCACATAAGTTCTGTCCTGTACTGTCAACCACCTCGGCACCATTGATAACAGAAGAATTCGAACTCTTTTCTGATGACTGATTTTTCGCACTCTTAAGTGCTTGTGCTTCATGAAGTAGGGCCTCCAGCAGGCCACTGTTGCGAGGTGAAGGGCAATCAGATTGCACTTGGACAGTTGGAGGAGACTGGATATAAGTCTCAACTCCCTCTAAAGGTGGGGGACATATATTTGCCCACATATTGAGATCGTTGTCTGGATATTGGAGTGAAGGGAGCTCCGACTTCACAGTCCCAATGGGGACCTTAGAAGCAGAGAAGTTGCCATTTAAAAGGGCATGGCTGCCCGCTGTTACCAGCCCAAAGGATGTAGTACTCTTGCTCATGGGGTCAGGGTCATATGGGAAACCACCACACAGCCCAAAGGGCCGCTGATGGATCTTCTCACTAACTTCACTTGAGAACTGGTTAAATGGTGTGAGCCCATTGGTAACACTGCCAGAGAAGGCAGGAAAAGGGCTTTCCGATTCTCGAAGTCGCTTTGCCCGAGGAATAGTAGAAGTCAAGAAGCTGTAGTTTTGAGTTGGCCCCAGTCCTTGAGTCAACATGCTACTCACAGAAATATCAGCAAATGGAGGTGCATAAGGAAGGGAACCAGCATTTGTTTTAAAATTGTCAAAAATGACATCAGGAATATCAAAAGTATTTGATTGGAGATGGTCATGATGCTGTGAGTGTCCACCACTGCAGTCTCCAAGGTTCTGATTTTGCTGCGCCTCATTCCCAGTTTGCAAACATACATCAGGAGGGTAAAGAGGTAAGCCTGCGCGTTGCCGTCTCTTGATGCGGGTATTCCAATAATTCTTTATTTCATTATCAGTACGGCCAGGAAGCTGAAGGAAAATATAAAAGGACTTGTCACCATGAAGCAACTAAAGCAAAAAGGAAGAACAAGAACAAGAAGATAGATTCCCTTTTTTCTCAAGTTGATAATAAGCAAAAAATTTTGTAAACATGAAAGACACATGCAGTCACATAAACACATCTACAGAAAATATCTTAGTCTGATGCAATCAAGTGGCAGAATGAATGAAGGACTTGTCACCATGAAGCAACTAAAGCAAAAAGGAAGAACAAAAACAAGAAGATAGATTTCCTTTTTTTCTCAAGCAGATAATTAAGCAAATAATTTTGTAAACATGAAAGACATGCAGCCACATAAACACATCTACAGAAAAATCTTAGTCTGATGCAATCAAGTGGCAGAATGAATGAATTTTAGTCTGCTGACAACGGACAGGATACAAATATAAGCTCACCATGTTACTTTCCTTCTGAAATCATATCTATGCAGAAGGACCACTAGAAGCAACATCATGTAGCACAATTTTTTTCTAAACACTGTATATCTATGAAATAGATTAAAAAAGTATAAAATGGCATATGGAAGGCAAATTCACTCTCCAAAACATATATGAGTATTTTACAGCTGATTCAGCTCACTTCAACTGGATTAGTTAAAAAGTATGAAGCCAGTAAGTTTAAAAGAAAAAAATAGATCAAAGATTCATATATTCCTTTCTAGCATGATTCCTTTGTCAATTTCACAAACTACAGAATTTTCTGCAATTAACATCTTTTCTTGAGAATATTCTCTGCAATTAACATCATGTGTTACTAAAAACATACCTTCGATACCAAAGAAACCACACCCCACCTACCTAGCACTATTAAGATTATACTCTAACCAATACTTTCACATGAAAAATTGAGTGAAAGACAACTAAGGATTTCGTCTCCCAACAAGATTGCCTTCTGTTAAGTAGAAAAAAGACTTGAGTATATTGTAGTACCACAGCCAAATCTATTGAGATCGACTGAAGGTTTGATCATGAAGTATCAGGTTACAGTTAAACCCAAATCCGTCCAACATCTATCAAAATAAGCCTATCAGAGACAATAAAAATAATATACTATAGTAGTTCAAAAGTGAAATACAGAACTTACATGTGCAGCCATACGTGCCCATTTGTTTCCTAACTTGGCATGGAGTTCAATTATCAGTCGTTCCTCATCCGGAGTAAAAGCACCTTTCTTCAAATTGGGTCTCAGATGATTTGCCCATCTCAGACGACAGCTTTTACCACAACGAAATAACCCTGAGTGCTTTTGGACAGAATTCCAATTGCCTTCTCCATGCTTTTTCACATAATCCACCAAAATTGCATCTTCAGCAGAGGTCCAAGGTCCCTTCTTCAATACAGTACCCCCTCCCAAGCTTCCTCCCCCACTGCTACCTTCATCAACAGAGGGTGAATCAGATTGATCCTTGGAGAGCATGTCATCCTCACTCTCATTGGTTGAGCGACTCATTTGTCCACAAACCTGGCAGGAAACAAATACGCCGTCAGGGATTTAAAAGTTCGGGAATGAAAATGAAAGGCTAGAAGAGATTTTTTTCAGATGGCACCTTAAAATGAAAAAAACAACAACAAACACAGACATCATAAAGATAATATCAGAAGTCTCTGAAGTTCAAAGGAGAACCATCAATATATCAAAAACCTAAGGTGTAGACAGAAGACATTAATGTCTTCAACAGATCATTATCAGCAAAAGAAAACGAAGAAACTGATCACAAAAAATTAACAAAAAGCTTTTATACGTCAGAATTTTTGTTACCAACGATTATAATGTTAGATATACATATATTAAAATGATCGCAAGAAAATAACGAAAAGCTTTGAAGGGGCAAACTTTTTATTACCAAAGATTATAATGTTAAACACACATATGTTAAGTAATACCTCACCAGAAATCAAAGAAAAAATACCTGGCTGCAATCTAAACAGACGTGGTTGCGAATCCAAGAAATCACCAACAGTTTACTGTAAAAACCTGATCGTCCAAGTCTTATTCAAAGGCAACCAGATTCCTCTAAGTTTTTTAAGAGCGCTCAACTCAATTTTAAGAGAACATGGCCGAAAAATAAACAATATCGAGACAAACAAGAAGCTGGAACATCAAACAAATGGTGGTACACTAAAACAAACAAACCCACAAGCCGAATGCCTTAATCTCATGAAGCATCCTGGGTCAGATCACTACAAACAAACGGACAAAATTAAGTAAGCAAAGTTCTGCTGAAAGTCTCAGTACAGAAATATCAAGAGCAAATTGCAACCTCGAATGGGTAAATTTAGCAGAGACTCTCCATCGAAAGCTAAATCATCTATGAAAAGCCAACAAACATAGAATCAATAAGCAGAATCCTCACCCTCGAGAAATCAATTTGTTAACCTCTTGACTGACAATTGAATTTCCAATCCCTAAAAGAGGCAAACTAAGTAGCAGAGGTAGAAAAAGAAAATCAATCTGCCAGCCAAGGAGACCCAATCCACTAAGCCTGGAGAAGCACACAACCATAAAAAGGTTGGAATTCTCTACAGCCAGGGTCGAAACTCTCACTCAACCAGCACAATCGGAAGTGACAATCTAATCGAAGATGAAGACTTCAAAGGAATCAGCAATCGACGGGCATCTAAGCCCTGGAATCATCGGATTGCACTACCACAAACTGGAAACAGCGAACTCTCTTTCCCCAGCTGAAACTAGCCGAAACTAGAGAAACCCTAGCAGTGACACAAACCAAAACCAAAATCTCGAAATGGAAAAGGGACCCCCTAATGCGAGTATCGATCACACAAAGTGATGACAAAAAAATAAAATAAAGAGGGAACAATAAAACCAGCACAAATTACAGAGATCAGAGATCGGAAATGGGGGGTAGCTATTCAGCAGAGTAAAAAGAGAGGGAGCGAGAAAGAGAGCGGTGTTACAAATGGACCGAGGGTTCGGGGTGGATGAGAAACCCTAATTTGAGGATCGGAGGTGGCGAGCGGAGCGAGAAAAGTGGTGGGAAGAAAAAGCAAAATTACCAGGCAAAGTGGAGAAAGAAGGATAGAGAAAGAGAGATCTTTTCCTTAGTTTCTGCCCGAGCCCATGGTCGCGGGCAGACCCCTTCAAAGGACCCACTCTTCCAAGTCACACCTCCACCCAGAAGAGCTCATCGTCTCAACTCTGGAATCAAATGCAGAATCCGATCGTAGAGCGAGAAAGAGAAACCACCTTCACATAAAACAGGAACCCTACCCCCAAAAAAAAAAAAAAAAGAAAGAAAAACAAGGATACAAAAAAAAGGAAAAATCAGAAACCCATGAAATGATTAAAACGAGGCGCAATTACCCGGAAAAATCACTTTTCGACTACATCCATGTACTAGCGACCGATGGATGGAGCTCCGAGGATTACGGGCGATGATCGATCATTGTCTCCGATGATTGGAGAAGCAGGATGACTGAATCGATTTTATCGCATGTGATACATGGATGCATGCGTGGGGGGGCATCATGCGAATGGGAAAAATGAAGATGAGCAACAGCAGCGGTGGAACCGAGAGGATCAAAGAAGACTACTGCGGTCGAAACTCGAATCCGTGCCTGCGCAGGTAGAAAAAAAAACAGTAAAAGGCACTCCCGGGAGTGCGGACGGATTCTGTACACACGGTGGCCACGGGTGGAGCCGGTGTGAGACCATCCATGTGGGCTCAAAATGAAGGAGATGAATGAAACCGAGGAAATAACCGTCATTTCACACATAAGCTAGGTCCATTTAGGACGTTAAATAAAAAAAATCAAAATATAAAAGGAAAATGCTAGCTGGAGAAGTACCTATTATTACTCAGCCAATAAAAAAACAAAGCCGCCTAGGGTTTCTTCTTTAGAATTTAAGATTTTAAAAAATAAAAATAAAAAATTTACGTTTTTCGCTTAGCAACATCCATGGCCTAGGTGAAGCTAGCATTACTCAATAAAAAATGTTTGTTGCACCTATGCTCGGTACCTATCAGACATATTTGATGTAACCAGCCAATTCAAGCACAATTGTTTAGGGTTTATCCTTTACAAATTTAGGATTTTATAAAATAAAAAATATGTTTTATTTTTTAAAAATTTTGATTAACTGATACGTCGGATAGGTAATGAGGCCTAAGCAAAGCTAGCGTTACTCAATATGAAATCCTTTGTCCCGTATATTTTCAAGGTAAATTGGGTGACATTTTTTAAAATTTTTTATTTTGTCATCAAAATTATAAGGAAAATATTATGTATACTGCCATTGCATACACTTTTTTGTACAATCTAACGCGGAGTATGGGGCCCACTATATCAAATGTCAATTATTTTTCAACATGTAACATCTATGTTGGATTGTACCCAAAAATATGTAGTTTTACTCAAATTATAATCAATTTAAGGTGTCTTAGTTAGGGATGTAAACTAGAGTTGATTACCCGCTTTACCGTCCTACCGATTATTAAATAAAAAAATGGAAATAAAATATTGTTATCCGTTTACCGCTTTACCGTTTAATAAACGAAACAGAAACAAAAATAGCTCTTCTGAATCCGTTATACCCGTTTACCGTTTAAGTAAAAGGTAATATAGTAAATTTATGTATACACTTAGTTTAACCATAACTTTTTCATTTTTTCATATAGATAACCTTATTATATTTCCAATATGTTTTTATCACTTATTATAAAAAATTTTAGAGTTGAAAAGTTTGGAGAGAATTTTCCCTATTTTATCCTTTTTAAGATTTTTTATATTTTTAGTAATTTTTATATTTTTTAGTATTTACATGTTTATTACCCGATTACCCATCAGAAAAATGGGTAATAAACGGAACTAAACGGAACAATATAAAACGGAACTATACGGATACGAACGATAAACGAGTTAAGGGGTACAAAAATGTAAACGGTAAACATAAACCCTTACCGGTACCGTTTCTTACCCTTTTACATCCCTAGTCTTAGTGTATGTGTGTTAAGAGTAGCAGGTAAACTTAAATATCATCACTCTAGCAACATAAAGTCCTTTTTTAAGTCTTATCATAAATTTAAGTATGTAGAGTTATTATTTGACCCATTTACGTATGATTTTCCCTTTTTCCATGGAGGGAAAGGGACACGAGGAGAAACAGCTAATAGTGGCAGAGGTTGAACGAGTCGTTTTCTGTGTTGCTTTTAATGAACATTGGTATCTTATGATGACATAATAAATGAACATATATGTTGCCATAAACAGACCAATGTCCAGCATCATGCTTTTAACATGTTCATTAAGTTATATTAGAAAAAGATTCCCTGAAATAAATCTAAAGTAAGTATGCATAGTTGAATGAATGACCAAAATTAGAAAGTACCCACAGGTCACAGTCACTTGTACAATCTAATAGAGTTGTGTTCCTTAAAAAGAGTGATGTTGGGTGCGCCTTGACTAGGTCCCCGTGGTGTACCTAATGAGCTAGCATCCACATCTTAAAAGTATGAGTAATGCTAGACGCACCTAGCATACGCACTTATTTGACGTACATGTTAATCTAAGCCCTTAAAAATATATTTTTTTATAAAATCCTATTTTCTAGAGGATAAATCCTAGGCATCTATAGTTTAGGTATGGGATAGGTGCGTGGGCTAAGTGCAACTAACATTATTCTAAAAGTATTAGGGAATAGGAAAATGAAAAAAATAGAGAATACAAATACGTACAATAAAACAAAAGGATCGTTAGAGATTATTTTTTCTAAAAAATTGTTAAAAATTAATTCAAAAAAAAATCAAACTAAAAGTGTTTCTTTCTCATCCTTTTGGGATGCTCCTACGATATCTTAAATTAAAACTGAAGCCATAGCGTGGGAAATCGAAATCCGCGTGAGGACTTTGGAGAGCATAAAGATGAGGTAGTAACGTGTAGGGAATTCTCAAAAGGGTTGCCAGATTTTAGGTTGTCTCAATTTTTCTCTCCTCGTAGTCAAATGTCACGGTTTTTAGATTGACCGCTCCTTTTAAGTAGAAAAACCATATTTTTCAGCCTGTCATGTTTTTTTCTATTTTTTGTTGAATTTGATGATACTAAACATCAGAACAAACTTTGGTTCAAGAACTTGCTCGAAGTCCACATAAACTGAACTCACATGTGCTTTGTTAATTTTTTGTTGGTGAAATTGTAGAAGATAACTTAAAATTGACTTTTTATTAGCTTTTATTTATTATTATCCTAGGCACCCAGCTTATATTGATTTTTACATTAATTTGATATGGTAAAATAAATATAATGATATCAATATTGGAACTTGCAAGTAAGTATAATAAAGGAAAATAGTAATATAATTAAAAATTATTTGAAAAAAAAATACGTAATGACCCAAAGTATGTAATTGCTAGCTAGGAGATCAGATGCACCCATCCCTTTCCTCTCCCCTCCCTAACTTCCATGAAGCAATTTATTGATTGTGGGGCAGTGTCTATTAATAGGGTTACCCTAGCCTGGCCCACCCACCCCCTAAAATAGGAAACTTACGACTTCTACCATTGGCAGACTCTGTGAAGGGGTCCCACCAAAACCCGGACCTTTTAGTGCTTTATTTTAATAGTACTTGGACCCACGCCCAAAGTGATCATCTAGACAAACAATACATCACTCCCCAGAGACACCCACCTCCCCCCCATCAGCATAAGCACCAAAGACCCAAGTTTTGTTGCTTCTATGTCCACCGTCTTTGGCCCCTAGTGCCAAAAACGGATCGCCCTTTTGTCAACTTGGACGATCTGCTAAGGTCATCGCTCGTCTGAATTCAGAGCCCCTACACCAAGAAATTAAGAAAATAGACATGTTCTTTCATTATCCAGTTTTTTTGTCCGTTTCAATTTCGAAAATATATAAATTACGAGTCTTAACTTCTTTTCTCGTATTTGTTTCTCAACTTCATTTCTGGTATTGAAGCATTGAAGGAGTACCGGGAGACCGACGTTGAGTTGAGACCGGCTTTGTTTTACTTCTCTGCCGGTTGTGGACTAGAGGGCAGGGAAGATGCAGATGAGACAAAGGGGGAAGGTGGGTGAGTCTGCCTTCAATGCCTCCATCGGTTATTTCCAAGTTCTCTCCTTGGCCGTAGTAGTTCTTGACATTGGAGAAGATCGACGGGAAAGTAAGATCCGGTCACGATGGAATTAGCTAATGCACTTGATAACGAACGAATAAAAATTACGTTCTTCAATTTGTACAAACAACAAACTTTCGCTAGATCCGTCCAACCTTCTTAATTTGTACAAGATCAGGACCCTGAGTTCCTCCCAGTACACATCGATTGCTACCCTAGCTAAAATCTAGTACAAATTACTACGTAATATCAATTGTAATGAAATTAGTTTGATACTGCAAAAGAAGCTTAGAGAGGGCTCCGATATCCGATGGAGTGAATAATAATTAGTAAGAAACGTTTTGCGCAGTTGGGTGAACTAAAAATTAAAATTATTTTAAGGAAGATCATGAGAAGAGTGGAAAGAAAAGTCATATACGAGATGAATATATACATCCCAAAAGAACACAGATAAATACATCCCTAAAGAAGCAAATTTTACTGCTTGCGAAACTTGCTCGATCACTTGAACAAAAAGGACAATCAATAAGACAGTTGAAAGTTCTCCATCAAGGCGCTGATTGGCAGACCAACGGATCTTCTCCTCTCCCATGTTGGAACAATAATCCTTTGCTGATGTCTTCCTCTCTTTTGGTGTCTTTGGCATTTTCTCAAGATTTGCAAAACTGGGTGGCAAGAGAAAGCGATAGACATGTTTTCATGGATAGGAAAATGTGGGCAATATACGAGGACGAGAAAAATGCCAAATCCAAAAACAATCTTCTCGTGATGCATGGGGAACTCCATACGTTATGTTGGCCTTGCCTTTCCCTGTTTTGTCTATACCACCCAACTTGCACCCAATGATGCAAGCCATAAATAATACCACACAACTCTTTTTATGCCCATTTGGGCGCTTTTTTAGGTTTGCCGGTTTGATGAAAAAGAGAATCGCTTTATGCCCATGATCCACTGTGGAAGTCTATTCCACCGCACATAATCTGACCATTCATAAATCTCATTGATCCTCTCTGTATAATCATCTTACAAACCTGAATTTTTTTGTTTTTTGATAATCAAGAGAAGATCAGAAGAAGTAAAATAAAGAGTTAACACCACGGTTACGTTACTGCTCAGGGAAAAGCCAGTTGACAATTACGTATAGGATTCAAAGTTGCAGTCTTTGAAGGCACAAGATGTGTTGCCTTCACATGTTCGCAATCTTACTACTTAATTACAAGAAGAGAGATGAGGACCGGATGGAATTTACATCAATTCCCCACTTCTTCTTGTGGTGACCAGCGCTACACCTCAGTTAGAAGTGGTGATGTGGTAGCCATTAGAAAGTAAATGGGGAGAGCTAATCAACTATTACCAATTTGCAATACCTAAGTTATTTCAGAACTTCAAAAGCTACTTTCTTTTGGCAAACGCTAAGTACTTTACAGGGTCAGAAATGCGTGCATGTGACACGTTTGATATGGCCATCCATGCAATTTGCTCACGTCATTACGAAAAAAAATCTATTCTTCAATAAATAAAGGTCTTACTTTTCCGGTTATTCTTCCTCCTTGTGACCCATAGCTGTCGCATGTTCCGGTTTTCCTCTTTTCCTCTTTTCTGATCTGGGTTTCTGGGTTTCTGTCTTTCGTTTTCTATAGACGGTGCAAATTTACTCTTCTTTGTAATAAGATATATATTCTGATATTCAGCACAGAGACTATTTCAACAAGACTAACAAAAAATGGATATAAAAAAGCTGACTAAGTAAAGGAAGAAGGTATTTTTTTTCCACAGTTGTACTAAACTTGTTTCATTTTCACTTTTATGAGATCTAAGAACCAAGTAGCAGACTTTATTGAGTGCATCAAATGGGCTTTCTTTTTTTCGAATAAAGAAATGTTTAGTTCATACCATAGTTTACTTCAGGCGGAGAACAAAACTTGTTATGAGAGTACTTACTAACAAAAACAACATATTCAACATCTCAAGGAAATTTCTGCTCCCATGCATTCTTGAGCTCAAGTTCCAAACTTAATACGAAGCATGAAAAAAAAAGAGGAATGTTAGGTGTATATTACTGTTTACATCCCTCACTGTAGAAGTGGGACCCACAGAGAAATATTTTAATAGGCTACTTCCACAATGAAGGGTGTACCCAAAATGTATGCAAACAGTATTGTATGTATAGCATTATTTAAAAAAATATATGTTCCTACCAAGAACTTGGACTGCATTTTCTGAAGTACCACAGATATATAGGATTTTGAAAACATGGCATATTTTCTTCACAAGATTTAAGTTGACTAAAAAAAAGGGTGCTAAACATGAAATGGAGAAGACAAAGCAATAAATGAAAATCTCTGTACCTTTCAAAGGAAAGCATCTAGAGTTTCACGAAAATATTCAATTTCTTCTAGAATAATGTCTTTGATTCCTCCAGAATAATTTTCAGTATCAAAATATTGGAGACAAGGACTTTGCTAAAATTAAGTAATACTCACAACCACTGGGTTTAGTGTTTCACTGCAAAAATATTAGCAGGCTCTCACTTTAGCTGAATTTTCATTTCCTTTGACTGTGACAACCAATCATTACTTTCTTTTAGTAAAGATGGGGAAAATCTCACAAGAAGGACAGGAAAACTCCTGAAGAAGAACCAGTATATCAGAAAAAAAAACTTCAACACCACATGAAAACCAATTTTCCACAAGACAAGAAAGAAAAAAGATTTAGTCAATTGTTTTCTGGATCAAGCTGTAGCGAGTATCCCACCCATATTTTGGATCACTTATGAGCCCAGATTACATGTATTAACTAATGAATCTATTTTTCGTATCATGCAAACATAAAATCAAATAATAATTTATCAAGTGACAGCTCTAGAGATTTCCAAAATTTCTCTACACTCCTCCATTCTTTTCCATACTCTTCTAGAAGGTTCCAGAAGGCTCCACACATCTCTAGAATATTCCAGGGTTCTAGACGCTTCTACAAACTTCTAGAATGTTCTAGAAAATTCTACTTCTCCTGAAAGTTCTAGAATTTTCTAGAATCTTCCCAATTAAGAAGGGACCCCAACAGTATGAACGTATAGTCGAGTTATTACTTATAGTAACAAGATGTAAATAACAGGAAAGGTTTAGATCATATGAGAACAGTAAATGTTGTTGGGTCTTTAAAGTGTTGTATGAACGTGTGTATTATACATAGGGAGTGTCTTTTGTTTTTTTGTTTTTTGTTATCTTTTTGATTTGATTGTGTTCAGTATGAACAACAATACTCTTCCTGCTCTTCCTGCTCCACTTCCTCCTCCTCTGCCTCCTCTTCCTCCTCGTTTACATTGTGCATAACAAAACGAAAAACTGTAAATTTAATCAAAACACATGAAATTTCAATTTATGCACAAAGATGAAAAATTTAATCAGTACAAATCAGTATGATTGAAATATCAAAAGTACAAACACTAAATTTATAAATTGAAAGTCAAAATCTAAATAGTAGCCATAATATTACAAAAGCCAAGGTACAAGAGAAATTCGAAAAACAAATAGAGAACAAAACTAGAATAAAGCATAAGAAGTTAAAAATAAGACTAAGATAATGAACTTTCCCTTTTTTATAGCTTGCTGTGTCACATACCCGAAAGAGAATCGTTTCTCATGCATGGATAACAAACCAGCTTAGTTCCAATGGGTTCTTCCACTCCTACTACATATTCCAGCCTTCTCACTAATACCTTTCTCACTCTCTTGTTAGGGAGTGATAAGGCAAGATAAATCTCTCTCTTTTTCGTCTCTCCAAAGAATAAAAGTAATCATGCATGAATGTTATAATAAGATGCACATGGCAGAATACCAGTGGGCAGAAGTTGTGACTGGATTTTTTTAAGCTTCCAAATATTATGATAGAGCTGAAAATTCCTAGGGCCGAATTCAGTGTCTTAAGTATGAAAAGAAGTCCAAATTCATTTTGTTCTAATTTTATCATATATTTTCATTTTTTTGTATGGGGGGAATGACACTTTACTAAGCAGTTCCGATAAATTGGTTCAAACACAAAAATGATCCTGAGATTTTGGCACTGACCAATTTGGCAGTCGCTTACCGAAGAAATGAGTTATTGAAGTTTGGGAAAATCTTGGAGGTAATAGTTATGCATATTTGGTAAAGAATAGGGCATTCTTGACTTCCTAAACCATTCTCTGATAGGGTTTTCTTATGTGAGTTGTTGCTCAAAGTAACTGGACTATAATGAAAGACCCTTTATGCGAGATTATATTGAAGTTCTTTTGAAGAACTTAAGAATCCAAGCTCAGCTAAAGCTAGTCAAACCATATACAAGAATTCAAATCCCTTTCATAGTGGAGGTTATGATTTTGACTTAGAACTTCAAAGTGTGGTTCCTTTTGTATTCTCGTTGTAGTTAACTCACTCTTATTAACTTTCAAACAAAAGCTCACTCTTATTAAGTTTTGAAGATCTATTGTTACAACCCTGAAACTCTTTTATTTTTCTGAACAAATATGCAGAATGTTTGTTTTGTTTCTAATAATTATTCGGGTCTATTGCTTGTTGAATTCTCTCCATATAAAGTGATTAAGTTTCCTTGAGTCCTTGAAGACTTGTCTTTCTCTACTTGTTGAAATTTGTAAATGCTGAAGTTGGTTGATTTGTATTCCGCATACAGGAACTCAATGTGGCAAAGGAGGATGTTGAGTCTCTCCTTGTCTCCCTAATATTAGACAACTGTATTCATGGGCATATTAATCGATTGAGTAGTTGTTGGCCGTGAGCTTGAACATGTCTCCATTGTGAGCGACGTAATCCTCCATCTTGAACTGCACGAGCTATTGACGACTTTGAACAAACCTGGCTCTGATACCACTGTTGGGAAATCTCAGCCTTTCCCGCTTCGTAAAGTTAGGATGGGCACTAAGAAATCAAGATAGTAATGGGAGCACACAAGTTTGTAATCCTCGAATATGGAGGGTCTTATGTGATAAGGGCAAGATATATCTCTCTCTTTCTCTTCTCTCCAAAGAATAAAATGAATCATGCATGAATGTTATACTAAGATGCACATGGCAGAATGCCAGTGGGCAGAAGTTGTGACTGGCTTTTTTGAAGCTCTCAGATATTATGATAGAGCTGAAAAATCCTATGGCCGAATCCAGTGTCTTAAGTATGAAAAGAAGTCCAGATTCATTTTGTTCTAATTTTATCATATATTTTCATTTTTTTTGTTATATAGATAATTCTTTTGCTTCTTCCACAGTACTAGAATCATTTTGGTCTTCTGGATGTCTTGTACAGATACTTGGTGGTGGCTAGTATGTTTATGGAATCTGTGGTGTCTTCCTAAAAAAAAAGAATCTGTGGTGAATCCTTTTGATAGCCAGGAGGCCAAACCGTAAGTTCATTGTTTAAATATATGAAAGCTTATTTTTTTGTATTGGGGAATGACACTTTACTAAGCAGTTCCGATAAATTGGTTCAAACACAAAAATAATCCTGAGATTTTGGCATTGACAAATCTGGCAACCGCTTACCGAAGAAATGAGTTATTGGAGTGGGAAAATCTTGGAGGTAATAGTTATGCATATTTGGTAAAGAATAGGGCATTCTTGACTTCCTAAACCATTCCCTGATATGGTTTTCTGATGTGAGTTGTTGCTCAGAGTAACCGGACTATAATGAAAGACCTTTTATGCGAGATTATATTGAAGTTCTTTTGAAGAATTTAAGAATCCAAGCTCAGCTGAAGCTGGTCAAACCATATACAAGAATTCAAATCCCTTTCATAGCGGAGGTTATGATATTGACTTAGAACTTCGAAGTGTGATTCCTTTTGTATTCTTGTTGTAGTTAACTCACTCTTATTAACTTTCAAACAAAAACTCATTCTTATTAAGTTTTGAAGATCTATTGTTTTATTTTGTTTCTAATAATTATTCAAGTCCATTGTTTGTTGAATTCTCTCCATATGAAGTGATTAAGTTTCCTCGAGTCCTTGAAGACTTGTCTTTCTCTACTTGTTGAAATTGGTAAATGCTGAAGTTGGTTTATTTGTATTCCACATACAAGAACTCAATGTGGCAAAGGAGGATATTGAGTCTCTCCTTGTCTCCCTAATATTAGACAACTGTATTCATGGGCATATTAATCGATTGAGTAGTTGTTGGCCATGAGCTTGAACATGTCTCCATCGTAAGCGACATAATCCTCCATCTTGAACTGCACGAGCTATTGATGACTTTGAAAGAACCTGGCTCTGATACCACTGTTGGGAAAGCTCGGCCTTTCCCTCTTCGTGAAGTTAGGATGAGCACTTAAAAATCAAGATAGTAATGGGAGCACACGAGTTTGTAATCCTCCAATATGGAGGTTCTTCTACTATACAAATGAATAGTAGGATTGCAAAAGTTTGTAGTTTACAAAATTGTCTCATTTTTCAGTGGCTCACTCAAGTTTGAGGATTATGACTTCTCAAGCTATCTCACTTCTCTCTCAGAGAGGCTGTCATTGTTGGATTTGTTAGGAATAAGGGCTTCCACCCCAATTTATACTACTCCTCCTCCATAATGAATGGTGAGGATTAATTTGATTGAAGGGTGCTTTAGAATTCTCCACACACGTCTTCATGCTCTAGACATTTCCAAGAAATCTCTACACTCCTCCATTTTCTTCTATACTCTTCCAGAATGTTCCAGAAGGCTCCACACATCTCTAAAATATTCCAGAGAGTTCTAGTCTCTTCTACAAGCTTCTAGAGAATTCTACACTTCTTTAGAGTTCTCTAGAATGTTCTAGAAAATTCATCTTCTCCAAAATGTTCTAGAATTTTCTAGAATCTTCCCAATTAAGGAAGGATTCCAACAGTATAAACGTATAGCGAGCTATTATTCAATAGTAACAAGATGTAAATAACAGGAAAGGTTTAGATCATATGAGAACGGTAAGTGTTGTTAGGTCTTTAAAGTGTTGTATGTACGTGTCTATTATGCACAAGGTATGAAAAATCGATACGTATCGGCCGATACAGGCCGATACGTATCTGTTTCCCTAATCAAGGAAACAAAATACAGGGTGAGTTTCCTTTTACAGGAAACAAAATACAGGGTGAGTTTCCTTTTACAGGAAACTCACCCCCTTATCGTCCGTATCGGAGGGTTTCCTAACGTATCGGGAAACCTTTCGATACGTTTCCCCCAACAGCAGGATTTTTAACTTGATTAACAGAATCACGATGGGAAGGAAATCATAAAATTACTGAAACAGAAACTAAAATTTAGGAAAAAAAGAAGAGGATTACATACGACCTAGAAGAAGAAGGAGAGGAGGAAGAGCTGCAAGGCGAAGGACTAAGAGCTGTTAGGTGAAAGACGAAGAGCTGCTAAAACCAGCTACGGAAATCAGAAACTAAAAACCAGAACGAACCTGCTTTCAGGTAATCTTCTCTTTTATTTTTTCCGTGCTGGACGGTTGTATCGCCCTCGGGCCTCGGCAGTAAGAAGTAAAGTCTTTCGGGTGTTTGCTTTGAACACCAAAACAATAGAGATAAAAAACAGGAAAGAGAAAGCTAAAAACTAAAAAGTTAGGTTCGGGTGTTTACAATACTCTCTCTTACTTTCTAATATTTTATTATTAAAATTAAGAATTAAAGTTCAAGGCTCGGAAGACACTCCTCCCTTTTACAATTCTCTCTATTGTTTTTAATATTTTATTGTAAAACTAAAAAGTTAGGTTCTAGTGCTCACATGCTCCTCTCTTTTACAAATCTCTCTTTTACTTTTTAATATATTATTATAAGACCCCTTTTACAATTCTCTCTATTGCTTTTAATATTTTATTGTAAAACTAAAAAGTTAGGTTCTAGTGCTCACATACTCCTCTCTTCTACAATTCTCTCTTTTAATTTTTAATATATTATTATAAGAATTAACATAAGTAAAGTTAGGTTGTACTATATTTAATATACTCGAAAAAACACTTTTTATTATCTCTTTAATTTTAATATTTATATACGTCTAAGTCAAACTAACAATGTGTCTAATTCAATATATGTAATTTTTTACTTATTATTCATGGTGCATGTCTTTAACTAGATTCACTATAGTAATAATTAGTATGGTACTATTGTTAAATTGATGTTTATTAGTATTTGGATAACAATTTCTGATCTTTATTAGATTAAATGTGTTTTTACATTTAGTATCACTTTTTACATAAATATTGTACTTGAGTGGTATAACTTTGACATGTATATACATATTAGATGCCACCAAGAGAAAGCAAACGTGACATTGGATGGGATCATGGTTCTATGATTGACAATAATAGATTAAAGACCAAATGCAAATGGTGTGGACATGTAATGAACAGTGGAGGTGTAACTAGGCTGAAGCAACATATAGCTGGAGGTTTTAGCAATTCCCAAGATTGTACAAAATGCCCAAAAGGAGTGAAAAATGCTATGAAGGAACATTTACGAAATCAAAAGAAAGACAAAAAGAAGATTAAAGAAAATGAAGAACAAATTCTTTCGCATTTGAAACAAGCTGATGGAGAGCAAGAGTGCTTCAATATTGATGATGAGGATGATAGCGATGTTCCTCAAGAGAGGAAAGACTTAGAAAGAGCTATAAGAATTAGTCGCCAAGAAATTGAAAATTTGGAAGAAAGAAACTGGAGAAGTAGAGGTGGATCAAATAGTAAACATAGCACTCAAGAATCTCATGTCCATAAGAGAAAGGCATCAATAACAGCCTCTTTAAAAGATCCTTATATTTATGTACCTGAAGCTGCAAAACAAAGAAGGCTAGAGGATAGTTGGACAGGCAAAGCAACCCGAGTTTAGGACGATGCATATCAAAATTTTTTTATACAATCATATTCCGCAAAATGCACTAACTCCATATATTACAAAAGCATGGTTTCTCAAATTCAAGAACTCGGTCAAGGAGTTAGACCACCAACTGCAAAAGAAATTTCTGGGGTATATCTGAATGCTGAAATGGAAGAGCTGCAAGATTATATCAAAGATTTAAAGAAAGAATGGGAAACGTCGGAGTTACTATTATGTGTGATGGTTGGACAGGTCCGACAAGGTTAAGTATAATAAATTTTATGGTGTATTGTTTTGGAAAAACAATCTTTCATGCATCGATTGATGCCTCAAAGTTTGTTAAAGACCATCAATATTTGTATAATTTGATGGATAAAATTGTGGAAGAAATAGGTGAAAAACACGTAATTCAGATTGTGACGATAATGATGTCTGCATTCAAAAAAAGCTGCAAAGCTTCTAATGGAGAAGAGAAAACATCTGTATTGGACTCCATGTGCAGCTCATTGTATAGACCTAATGCTGAAAGAGATGGGAAAGAAAATTTTCATGCAAAATGTGATGGAGAAAGCCAAAATTATAACGAACTATATCTATAACCATAACTGGGTATTGGCTTTAATGAGAGAATATACTGGAGGTGAGTTAGTTCATCCTGGAATGACAAGATTTGCTACTAATTGGATAGCATTGTCTAGCCTTTACAAGCACAAACAAGGGCTTAAGTCTATGTTTACCTCTGAAAAATGGTCAAACTATCATTTGAGTCGAAAGACAACTCGCAAAAAAGAGGTGGAGGACTTAATTTGTAGTAATCAATTTTGGGATAGTGTGCATGAAGCTGTTAAGATTTTAGAGCCAATTGTCAAAGTTTTAAAAATGGTTGATGGAGATAAGACGCCTACAATGGGTTATATACATGAGGCGATGAGATTAACTAAGTTAGCAGTTCAAGAAGCTTCTCCAAGATCATCCAAGCAGTATTGCGATATCATTGATGATAGGTGGAATCGTTAACTCCTCCATGACTTACATGCAGCAGGTATGTTATTATTTATGATGTATTTATAAATAAATAATTTTAGAAATTGATTATTTATTATTTCTCTATATTTAATAATATTGCAGCCCATTACCTCAACCCGAAGTACCAATATACTCAAAGAATTGATACAAATGAAGAGTTATTGCGAAGCTTGCATAAGGTAATTGAAAGGTTAGAGCCAGATGAAGAAAAAGCACTGAAGGCTTTGTTTGAGGTAACTAAGTATAATATTTTTTTTATGTTTTAAATGATTATGCAAATTATTATGATAACAGTTGATAAATTTTTTACACAAAACTATGTCAAACTTATTTTTTAGGCAAAAAAGTTTCGTGAGAAGTTAGGCACTTTTGGCTCTAGAATGGCTACTCAAGCTTGGAATAAGTCTGAACCAGGTATATTTTTACACTTTAGAAAATATTTTATTTTATATAAAAATTATATTTAATTATTTGTGTGTTTGCAGCTGATTGGTGGGTTACTTATGTATTAGATGCCCCCCATCTTAGAAAGATTGCCATAAGAATTTTGTCTCAAACATCATCGTCATCAGGTTGTGAAAGAAATTGGAGCACATTTTCACTTATACACACAAAGCAGAGAAACAGGTTATCATATGAGAAATTAACAAAATTGGTGTTTGTTCATTATAATATGAGACTTAAGTTGAAGCACATATCACTGGATATCAAGAAAGGAGACGAATATTTTGATCCTATCAATTTGACAAATATATTTGATGAAGAAGACCCACTATTGTCTTGGATAGCAAAGATGGAAGACCTTTCTTTAGATGAACCAGGAGATTTTCCACATCGACCTTTTGGTGTTTTGGCTTCAGAGATGAATATTGATGTTGACAACTGGGTTGAAGAACAAAGAGATGCACTTGCGAAAAAGAGTGGAGAGTTATTCCAAGTAGTAAACTCCGAGGATACTACACAAAACCCTTATGTTGGTGATGGTAGTGACGCTAGTGATATTGGTAATTCATACAAAGGTATATGTTTTACAGAAGAACAAAATTTTGACTATGCTACACAAGACTCCAATCATGGTGCAAGAGAGAGAGATTAGGTAGTGACATTTTGGGTAGTGATGTAGTTTTTTCATACACTTGAGTCAGTAAGAACATTATGCTTTTTTTATTAATAGCATTAATGAATATTTGTACTTTTCCATATTTTAATAAGTTTTCCTAAAGTATCCATGGTCATTACATGCGTTTCCTAGCGTATCCATTCGTATCCACGATACGTATCCGTATCCTTAAGATCCGATACTTTCCGTATCTCCGATAATGCGAACCTTGATTATGCATAGGGAGTGTGCCTTTTGTTTTTGTTTTTTTTTGTTATCTTTTAGATTTGATTGTGTCCGGTATGAATAACAGTCCTCTTCCTACTCTTCTTGCTCCTCTTCCTCCTCCTCTACCTCCTCTTCTTGCTCCTCTTCCTCCTCCTCTACCTCCTCTTCTTGTTCTTCTTCCTCCTCTTCTTGTTCGTCTTCCTCCTTCCCCTCTCCCTTCCACACCTTTATGAGGGCCGTGTTAGGAAATTATTTATATTCATGGGTGTCCACTGTTAAATAGGAGTGACAAAAAAAATTAATATTGTAGAGAATACACCTACCATTAATATTTTCAGCCTTATTAAAGACATGGAGAACCTTTTCACTACTTAATGGGTGTACTCGAAATCCATTTGGACCTTGGTTTTATTACTCAAACCCACGGGATTCATACCCAAATCTAATCTGTTTTACGATGGGTTTATTAAAGATTGAGTTTTATAAACGGGTTTATAACCATTGACAGGCTTCTCTCTCGTAGATGATTTTTGTTATAGCAAATCTAAGTAATTTCATAATCCTAATTTTTCCAAGGTTCCAACCTTTTTGTGGCTCTTGGATATGGTTTACATCGGCAAGTTTCCTAAGGTATCGAAGAAATTTGTAAATATGGAACTATGAAGCTTCTAATAGGATGAAAATATTGAAAATTTGAAAAATAACAAATCAATCGAAATTTCAAAAAATTTGGGTGTGTTTTGTTTTTTTTTTTTTTTTTTTTGTGGCATTTGTCCCTGTCCGGTGATGATACTCTAGGTGGAACAGTTGCCGGTGGTCGGCTAAGTGTTTTGCGGGGTCACCAACGGCAGGAGGATAGGGATGACCTCCTGTGGTTTGACTCTGAACCCCCAAACCACTCCACTTCGCTGGTGGTTCAATAAAAAAATGGCTTATTACATTAAAATCTCAGTTAAATGACTTGGTAAAGCTTGTTTTGGATATAATTTGGACCGTAGGCATTTTAAAATATTTTATATTTTATGGTATACTTTTAAAATTTTATAATTTTTTTAATCTTCATTTAATAAAATATTATTTAATGATGAGTTTGGTTTGATGTTTACAACTTGAGATGATTTAGTTAAAAATAAAGATTTTAAGTAGCAAAATTTGAAGATAATTATTATATTAATGGTGATATTTGTAAATCATATATATTTTACACAAGAACCATATTGTATACAATTTTGTGATCATGGTACAAGGGATAGATTAAGTGTTAGTATTTCACACGATTACATTGTTTATTTTTTCATTTATTTGTATTAATAAAAAACAGACAAATTTTCATATTAATAATATTAATAAATATTTATATTTTCCATATTTTAAATCAGTTTCCTATAGTATCTTTATTTATTATATATGTATCTTAACATATCCATGGGTATCCAGAAACGTGTACTTTCCTTAATGTCCGATACTTTGTGTCTCTGCAAACCTTCCTCTTGGAAGTAGAGGTAAATCATGTAGAAAATTTTGGGTATTCTTGTCCCAAATAAAAGGATCATGAGTGAAGTCTATGTACCTTTAATCACCGCAACTAAAAATAGATTGCAAGGTTGGATTACGAAATCTCTAATCTTAATAAAAACAGTACTATAAAGTCTGATTTCATGATATTGTGCAAATTGAAATTAAAACAGAAAAACAGTTTCGTGATTTCTTATGGAGTTACAAAGGCTAGGAAAAATTGCACCTTAATTGGCAAGTATGCTCAGCAGTGAATTGAGGAGTATTAGGAATTAGAAGTTGAGAGTTTTAACATGGCTTACAAAATTAAGCTCTTATGGCGTATCACAACATAAAACAATCTTTGTGGTCCACTCTATGGAGCGTCCACTCTATGGAAACAAATTAATTTTTGCTGGAATTTTTCAAAAAAAACACCTTAGATTCAAGTTTGGAGATGGGACACACGTGTCCTAATTAATCTCTGACTAAATAAATAAGGAATTCTAAATCAACTCTGACTCAAAAACACCAATTTAACCCTAATTAAACTACTAACTCCCTATGTTATGCATCAATAGGCCTACAAGAATTTCATCATACAGCTAGTGAATAAACAGATGGTTGACTGACAAAATAAAAGCTACTCAATAGTTTTACTAAACTAAGAGTTTAATACTCGCCAAACGTTAGGAAGAATTGAATACATCAGCAAGAAAAGATCAAGTAATGAAAATAATATATCACAGTTGTCGTGATTTAGTTTTGTTAAACACCTATCTGAGTTTTAAAGTAGCCAGAAATTGGAATAATTAGGCAAATCAGGAGAGAAACAGGCCAAAGTGAAAAAAGATGGGCACCTATGTTGTAACAGACAAATAACTTCCTAATAAGGATATACAACCACGTATATGACCAACGCTCAGGAGAAAAGAAGAAAAAAAAACAAGTCAAAGGCAGTGCTGGCCTGAGGATGTGGTTCTAGTAAGCTGCAAACTCTGGTAATATTCCTGAACAGGCGCTGAAAAAACAGTAGCAATGACAAGATTTTTACCCAACGAGTATGGCATATCACACACCAAACAGTTCAACAAATCAAGAGAAACAAATCTAGTCAAGCTAATAATAGATGAGTATTAACGTAATATAGTGGCTGATATATTCCAAGTGAAGACACAAACTACCCGTATAAAAACAAGGCACAAGAGAAAAAAGAAAAGTTAATCGGCCACAGAAAGTGCCAAACTGGATATAATTCTTAGTTTAAAAAAACAAAACGTAATGATCATTTTGAAAAAAGTCTTACAAGGGCAAAATTTATCTCCATCGTGCCCGGCAACATTTGATTAAGGTCAACTTACAGTCATCATTGTCGATTACCTGAGCTGCACAAAACAGATGTACTGCATTTTATTTCAAGAGCAGAAAAGTCTTGAAAATAGATAGGTGTGACAGCCTTGAATAGTATCAAGTAACGGAGCAATTTGGCACGCTTCCTCAATAGGACGATCCATCCATTTCTTTGCCAACTGTTCGGAAATATGCACAATTTGGTGCTGGAGAACAGAAGCTCCCAACGGTCCCACT
This sequence comes from Aristolochia contorta, assembly GCA_022405105.1. NCBI lineage: Eukaryota > Viridiplantae > Streptophyta > Magnoliopsida > Piperales > Aristolochiaceae > Aristolochia > Aristolochia contorta. Next base: position 34,641,746 of record CM039665.1, on the reverse strand, counting down.
AAATTCAGCCTTGTAGCAGCAGAAATAACATCTCTCATCGTCAGAAACATATAGGCCCGTTGAGTGGTCCCACTATCGAAACCTAAAAGTCCACATACAAGCCCAAAAACCGGGGCATGGTGGATAGAAACCAACCCTGAGCTTACTAAGTCGTTCTTCATTTCTTTCAGGACTGAAACTTCATCAAAAGCAGTAGCAGATACCCTCAGGAGTGCTGATCCCTGAGAAACAGATGCCTTTCTACTAACCTCATTAGTTAGAGTTGCCTCTAATATTTGGTTGAGTCTAGACCAGGTTTCTGTGTTTGGTGACCTGTGAGCTGTATGTACAAAGGGAAGAAGTAGGCTTCCAGTGTTGTCCAACACCTGGACAACAAATGCTTTGAGATCTTCTGGGCCAGAGATTGCACAAGCTTGAATGGCAGCCTCAAGACCGTAGGAATGAACAAATCCTCCAGTAGGAAGAATGGAGTCCAACAGTTGCCATAGAGTCCACTGCAGCAGGTGATTTGTTGGAAGAGGATCATCCCTACTTTCGCTTGATAGCTTTTCATGCTCCATATCAAGAACATCAACACTGAAAGGCAGCTCTTTGTGGCATAACATAGGGTTAAAACAAGTCAAAGACTAAGTAATTCATGTAAGAATGCATTTCTCAACTTGCATACCTAAAATTTTTATTTCCTTATCCTACCCAGTACCTAAAATTTTTATTTCCTTATCCTACCCAGACTAAAACAGATAAAACAAAACAAATAATTATGGATGTATATAAAATGGAAGTCCGAGAATGTTTTGGCAAAATAGATGCAATTTTGTAGTAATGTAGTAACAAAACACACAGCATCACTGCCACTCCATCTATACGCAATTAATTGATCAAAATTGTCTTCACATTATTATACATCGCTATATCCACTTCCCCTCTGTTAAAGCCATTCTGTATAGTTTGATTTCAGGCTGCCGAGATATAAAAGCAAGCTACTGAAATCCTAAAGTTAAATCTAGCCACAACTACTTGCTTCATGAATTATGCTAACAGTCTAGGATAAGTAGTCGTTGTAACCATGAACTTGAACGTGCCTAACATTACGTTTTTTAACTTTCTATTCATACTTTCTACTTTCTAGAATAATCAAAGTCAAATGACATCCACCGTTCAGTGCAAAAAAGTTCGATCGGCCAAAGGCGAATCCTTTTCGCATATTCTCCCCGAATGAAAACTAAAAATCTAGATTCTTCCGAAAAGAATTTCGAAGCGAATATCTATAATTCACAAACATAGTAGGATCAAAATTTAATTTTACCAAGGAACCGAAACAAATAAAAAAGAAACTGTTGAGACCGGTGACTCTAAGCCTGGGCACAGAGGATTATAAAAGAAAACGATCATGGAGCAACTAATACAGCGCAGAGGAACTCACCTTCTTCACTTCCCGCTTTTTGCCCTCACCACCGTCTTCTTCGCGCTATTGGAGTGCACTACTAGTTGAGTCCCAGCCACGTTGCGACGGTCCTAAAATGCGCCTGGTGCGTAATGATAGTCCCCCTGAAAAAAACAAAAACAGAAACGAAAACGAAAACGAAAACGAAAACGAACAGGTGTTGTTGGCAGCGAATAACGATCATAATATGTGGTTCCCTTATGAAAGGAATTCAAAAGTGTTTATTTAAATCAATGATTTGAAATATCAGTTAATGCAAGCATTGGTTGGACAGTTTGACTGGACTCGTGTAGTGGTATTTCATGTGGTTATCAAGAATGAGTATAAGAATATAACAACGTTAGAATAATAAACTATTTGGCTAAATCTTAAACCATTGGTTCAACTGATCAATCAAATAAGACCAAAATCAGCAACACCTCCTGTTCAACAACGAGTTTGATTTTTAAACTACCACGATTTACTTTATATAACCACAAGAATTGTCCTCTCTCCTATTAAGATAATAGACAGAGTTTATTATTAATTTTTGCATAAACCATGCAAAATAAAGTAAAAACCAAACCGGAGATCGAACCGGTGGAGTTTCCAATTTTGGTTCAACTGGATTAATCGGGTTCAACCGGTATGAATTGTTTCTCATTAAAAAATACATAATAATATTTTTATATACAAAAAATAAGATTAAAAATACTAAAAATTATTAAATACTAAAAAGGTAAGCAACCGGTTCAACCGGTCCGGACCAATTCCTGGTTCAACGGTTGAACCGCTCAAAACCGGTCTTTGAGCAAATGGAATTGTTCAAAATCCCGGTTCCGATTGAACCCGATCGAACAGGCCGGGTCGGTTCGGTTTTTAAAGCACCGGTCAAAATAATTAGTACAAAGTGGCCTTTTTTTTTATCACGTGTGCATCTCTATTTAATTTCACTGTTGCATTTATAAAAATAATTTAATTATTATAGATACTAAATAAAAACAATATGCTAGCTAGTTTCTCCATTGCTGCATATGATGATGGCACAAATACGATACAACAATAAGAGTAATATTAGTTGCACTTACTGGCAATACCCATTCGGCGTACCAGTTAATAGGAAACACTTAATATATTAAAATAATATTTTTTATTTTATAAAAAAAATTTCTTTTTACGTAATAAAATATTATTTTAATAAATAATAATAATAAATCGTTTTAATAAAAGATCGTTTGGACTCTATTCATTTTCAGACCAAACATGTCATAGACAAGACCCTACGTACCCAACATTGCGCAGGTCCGCCTCTCGTGTCACATTCGCGGGCTTCAATTCATCGACAAATTCTGGCCAGTCGCCTCACACAACCCCCCGCGGTCGTCTCTGGCTCTCTCGTCAACATGGCACTGCAGATCGAGAATTGAAAAACAGCATGGCACCGAGCCGCACCTGCGCAGCTCTTATAAAAAAGCACCACGCTTGTCTCGATCAAACAGTTGAACTCGTCGACGTGACTAAGCGAGATCGACATGACAAGAACGGAATAAATTACTCGGGAGAAGAAAAGGAACCAAAGAGGTCCGAAAGCGCTAATATAGAACCCGGACTCTCGGTCGCCCCAGACTAGTCAGCACCGCAAATGTTTACTCTTGCGGATCGCTTTCCGTATCAGCACAGTAAACTAAAAACGACGACTCCGTTGCGTGGGAAAGAGATCTGCATTTGGCGTAAAAGCGACTTAGGCTGCCATTTAAGAAGGTGGAATGCGGGAACAGTCGTACTGGTGTCGAATTACCGATACCGAGGCAGATGTTGTTAAAGAAACGGGAGCGTTGCTCTAGGGGGATGTTCTGCGGCGGAAGCACATGGTTACACGAGCATTCACGTTGCAGCGACGAATTTATTACTGTTCTTGTACTGAGATGTCCAAGTATCCCAGCTTAGTTTGGAGCATGAGACCGGGGGTAGTAGATAGGACCGGCTTCGGGGCGGGCTTTTGGAAGTTGGAAATCTCGATGACATTAAATCAATGTCCTTCCCTAATGGGGGTTAGTCTAAAGATAAATGAATGTTCTAAGGAGAATATAAAGTAACTGACAGGAGTTCATGTCTTTCCGAAATTTAAAAACAAAAAATCAGTATCATAACGGACTAAAATTCAACTAACAAAAAAAAAGTGATTTTTCTCAGTGTCTCTAACAACTCAAATCACCTTGCACTAACCTCTCCTAAAGGTAAACTTAAATTTGGAAAATACTGTTCTAGAGTGCATGATTTCTCTCAATCTAGTTAACTATGCTAAGACTCCCTTGTGCTATATATTTTAACCAACTTTAGACTGTTTTCAAGGATGTATTAGAGAGATTATAAGTTCTCATCTTTGGCACTATTTTCACTGGTTTCCTTCAAATGGGCTACTATACTTTTGATCGATTGCTACACTAAGAATGCACTTGAGTTTTAATGTTGGATGTGCGTACAAAAAGAGAGATTTGAAATTGAGATGTTTGGCATATGTGAGAAGTCCAAAATCTGGGGACGTAAATGGCGGTGAAGTTACGCATAAGGTACAGTTTGGCCTAGGAGTTCACAGTGACCAAGGTAGATAGTGTTTGTGGTGGCAAAAATCAATGGTCCTCAAGAATCACATCCTTCGCGGTACAAATGGTATGGATGACAGCTAGTTTGGTTTGGTTATCAAATTTCAATTGATATGCCTTCATATGGCTAACTTTTTGCTCCTTACACTAGATCAACTCGTGAGATATCCACAGAACTCAATCAGTGTTATAAAAACCGAACCGGACTAGTCAGTCCTATCCGGTTGAACCGGAACCGGAGGTTACTCCAGTCCCAAAACCGTTTTGCTTCAAAACCTTTTGACTTGGCGGGTCGGTCCGGTCTGGTTAACCGAAATATATTAGTAGAGGGACTTTGGAGGCAAAATTCAAGGAGGATTTGGAACTTGTGTTCTGACAATACAGAGCCTAACCAGTTGATATTAAAGACTTCTTCTATTAATTTTTCTGTAAATTAATTTAAAATATACTAAATTATTATGTATTACCTTTTGGTCCAACCGAAAGTAGACTTAAAATTACCTTTTGGATGGCCGGTCCAGTTTTTAAAACATTGAACTCAATACAATTAATTATATGATAAATTAGGTTGGTATAAACTAATCATTAATAACTAAATATATATTGTATAAAAAATATAATTAAAAGAAAATATGTGAATAGTGTCCAACAAATCTAAGAGTTTGGCATTAAAGAAAAACTTGTGAGATTAGAAGTGAGATTAGATTCAATGGGGCAACCTTTTGTTTTTTTTAAATGTTTATATTTACACTGTGATGTTATATTTTCAAATTTATAACTTATTCTAATCACCTCATTTTTACGGAGGCTACAAAAGTTCATTATTTAAGAAATAGGTCCTGTGTGAAGCTCATAACTCTCATCTCACCCTCATGAAATAAGATACATTATCAGATTTAATTTTCAGAATATTCGGCTCATATTTTTATACGCAAAAACCCTCTATTTTTTTTTCGAATTTCAGAATCTCTCTTAAGTTCTTAACTCACAAAGCCTCAAAAGTGTAATAATAAGAAAGCAGAGCTGAACGCGAAGGCCGCATTTTTAGTTTTGGAAATTATCAATTCAGGGACTTTCGGGCAATTAATTTACAGCTAACAATTTACCGGACCATTAGTTCCGTTGGAGGCAATTTAAGGAAGAAAGGCAAAGAGACGCGTGCGTACTTTAGTATAGTTCAAAACGACCAACCTAACATGCGCTGTGGCGCTCGTCTCGGGGGCCAAGTGGTGGAAGGGAAAAAAAAAATGCGGAATCAATAAAATGAAGTAATTAATTTGTTTCGCGGGATGAATAAGCAGCCCAATAAATGGAATGGGAGGTTTTCATCATTTCATTTCGTGCAAGCGAGAAACTCAAGAACTCCTTTATATAACGTCGGCAATTCTCTCAGAAACGCTCTTAAAAACGCTTCCTGAGTTTCATCTCACTCCTCTCCTCTCCTCACCTCGTGCTTTCCGCATCACGCTATTTGTCAGGCTCAAGCTCTAAAAAATTCTGGAAAACAAGTTGCTGCATGTATGATCATCTGTAACTTGCCAATCGGAAATTGAATGAATAAAACGGGAATTTTGTGTGTGACCTTGCATTTTTACTGCTAAGTCGATTTATCGGTGCTTCTTCATATGTGGTTTTGATTGAGACCTCTCTGCCGGATTCATGAATGGTCGGGAAGAAGATGTTACTACGCTTGTCAACAGCTTCCCTGTGGCGTATTGGTTAATCTTATTGGAAAATAGCTGTTTCATATAGGCTTAACCAGCTTCATTTCTTTGCGTAATCAATGGTATTATTTGTATTATCGTGAATATCGAGCTGCTTGGTTGTTTCGCCTTGGTTATTGTGCTCCGGCTTGAGACGGGTACTAGGTTTAAGGTTGCTTGCTTGAAACCTTTGTTATTGTTATGCCGGCAGATCTGTCTGTCGTGGACGTGATTCTTCACATTTCATTAATTTGGGGCTACTAGTTATTTGAGGGTATCGGATAGGTCGGCTTGGCTTTGTTCACTAGTTTATTTTTCAATATACGGACTTGTTAATGTTACATTCATTGCCTTTCTTAGTTCTCCCGCTATAATAGGTCAGTATTAGTTTATCTGGATTTCTCTTATTCGAATGAGTTGTTTGATAATAATATTCACATCATAGATGGTGTTTTTGTGGTTGTGAGATCAGTCGGGTCATTCTTGGTTACAGTTCATCAGTTTGGGCAATTTGTGTCTTGGATCTTAAAACGCCATAATAAATTCTTTCCAAGAATTGTCTGTACTCCCTGACTTCCATCATATTTAACTTGTACCTTTCCCTGCGTCATTACAGTCATTAAACATTGCCATCTTGGTATAAGAGTGCTTTGCTTTTCCTCTTATTGAAAGCTCTAGGTGTTTTTATTTCTGCCTCTGTCTTGCAAATTGATAAGGTTATCTGCATTACAGCTAAACTCAGTGATTGCACACTTGTTCAGCCCGAGGACCCCAACAAGTTTGGAAGAAGGTTTTGATGATTAAAAATGTGGCTCTGATACTTGCATTTATCTTATTTGCTTTTCACGAGGGTCATTATTTTATGCATGCATCACCTTTTAAATACGTGTCCAGGACCTTCCAATTGTAAATGGTGTAACGTGTCAACGCAATGCTTATATAAGGCTGTTGCGAATATTCTGAATGCTTTGAGTTATTACTGATTAGCTGTATGAGTAATTATTTTATGAGAGGATTTATGTTTTAACGGCACGTGTTTGAGTAGTTAGAGAAAACAAAGAATATTTTATATATTAGTAGTAAGGCCATATATTTATGTACGACAAGATTTAGCGTATATTTGGTGGGAAATCTGCAACAAAATTCAAACATAAATATGGATTGCGCAATTAAAATATGGAGCCTTTTTGTCGATTGTTCTTTATTGAGCTTTACTACATAAAAGAATTCATGGCTTCTATTAGACTGTTCATCAAAATTTTAATTAACTGTTTTTCTTTTTCAGGGTTAAGACGGGGATCTTCTGGGCAAACTAATATCGCAGCTAGTTGGCTTTATTGATCCTCTTCTCTAAGTTGCCATTTATCTTTTGAGCGTCTTCAGTTTGTATCATGGAACAATTTCAGTTTGAAAAATACCATGTGTACATTTGTAAATAATTGCAACGTTTGCACTGTTAGTACAAGTTCAATGCAGTTATTTGACATGAATGGCTTTGTGATGTTCTGATTAATCCCAAGAGAGATTTTCTCAAATATACTTTCCTTTTAGTTCCTTTGTATGCGTAACAGAGTTTAATGCTGGCTATTTGATCATCTCAAAATCTGGGAAATTCTATTGTTCTTTCATTCATGGAGTTGCAACAACTAGAAGCCTTGTGTGAAAGACTTTACAATTCTCAGGATTCTGCAGAAAGGGCTCATGCAGAGAGCACCCTAAAGTGCTTTTCTGTGAATACAGATTATATTTCACAATGCCAGTACATTCTGGACAATGCTCTGACTCCATACGCCTTAATGCTGGCCAGTTCAAGTCTACTGAAGCAAGTGACTGAGCACAGTCTATCTTTGCAGCTTCGGCTTGATATACGTAAATATGCTACGACATTGTTCTACAGACTTTAAGCTTAAATTACTATTTCATATCTTGTGAATTGACCTTTGTGCCCCTGTGTGTGAAGGAAATTACCTCATGAACTACCTGGCCAATAGAGGACCTGATTTGCAGCCTTTTGTAATTGCATCTCTGATTCAACTACTCTGTCGTGTCACAAAATTTGGGTGGTTTGATGATGACAGATTCAGAAGTTTAGTTGAAGATACTACGACGTTTTTGGGACAGGTGATATGAGTTCTATGGATTGATGTTAAGACCCCTTGTACCAACAACGAGACAATTTAGAAATAAACAGCAAATTAGGTTGACCTTCTGTTGATGTGTATGAGAATTATTAACAGTGTTGGGTTGTTTATTTTACTGACTTGAAACTTTAAGATGCGAAGTTAGCTTATGAACCTATTGTGGTTTACGACATTAACTGGTACATGGTGTTACTCTTAGCTATCATCTAGGAAAAGAATGGATTTTATTTTATTTTATTTTTATACATAATTTCTTACAAAATCGAGCCTTTTCTGAATAAGTTTTACATCTGTAGATTAGGCATGTCCTTTAATTTGACTTAAAGGAGTGATTGCGAGTTTTATGACAGTTCATTTTGTGCTCTTTGTTCGGGTAAACCTTTGATATGGCTGGATCTGTTTCTCTCTCATCCCCCTCTCTAATTAGCTAGAAAGAACTGCCGCTGTTTTGGGATTTTTACTACTTCAGGAAATATACTTCATACTTTTCTGGGTTGAAAGGAAGATCACATTCGATCTTGGGGTCTATGTTATCGTCTTAGATGTTTCTTGTCTTATTAGATCCTTATATTTTAGCTTCATTCACATGCATTCAGTTGTTCTGATCTCTTGAGTCATGTTTGTAGCCACTGCAGATCACATACTGATTTTGGGCTTATTTGAGCAACCTTATGGATGGCTTTTATCTTTTCATCAGGCATCTGATCACTATTCAACTGGTTTGAAGATTTTAAACCAACTTGTTTCAGAGATGAACCAGGTCAGAATTTAATTGAATTATCATTACTCTTCCTTTTAAGGATCGATTACAATTGAAGCCTTACGAAATCCAATGGCTCAAGTGTCTTGAACGTGAGTCATTATGATTATAATAAATATGGCTGAGTTGAGCATTTAATCCTTGTATTTTGGTGGGAAAAAGTCCCATGTTAGAGTTTTAAGAAAAGTTAATGGGTTATTAGATTGAACTGTAGGCTTACTAAAGTAGGCATTTTGGGATGGAATGGAGTTATCTTAAACATGGCATAAGAACGGACTCCATGAGGGAGACCAGGCTTGTTGGGCTCCGCCAGGCGAGATTTTGTTTATGGACTCCATGCGGAGACCTTTTATTTTTTGGACTCAGAGGTGAGATTTAGTTTGTCTATAGGCTATCCGAGGTGACACAGTTTGTTTGTGGGCTCCTTGAGTTGAGACAGTTTGTTTATGGGCTCCATGAGTTGAAACGGTTTGTTTGTGGGTTTCATGAGGTGAGATCCAGTTATTGTCTGATCCATTGGGAGTTTATGGCCACATCTCAAACTTATTATGTGTTTAAGCTTAGAGGTAAGGAGTGTTAAGTGGGAAAAGTTCCGTTTTGAGGTATTAAGAAAAGTTAATGGGTCATAAGATTGATCAATCGGCCAACCAATGTGGTTAGTCATTTAGGGATGGAACCGGGCTGAATCTTAACACATTAGGTATAATTAGAAACATTTTTTTGTAGTTCTTAGCACCGTGAGAAGTATTATTACCATAATAGTAAGAATACGTAGAACATATTTATCACTTTATGTTCAAAATGTTGTCCATGAACTTTTCTATCTTTCATTTTCATTTTTTTATATTTTCAAAAAATTATTTATTTTATTATTCTGGATTAAATACATGCTTAACAACACCATTTTCAGTACCTACTAGCGAAAGGTTATCATGTTTCTCTTTCTGCTCTCCATCTTTCTTACCATTTAAACACCCATTTGTTCTTTCTGGCATCTTTATGTGAACCACACTTATCACTATATTCTGATTCAGTTAGTTTTTGAAAACAGATGTATCTTCATATGAAACAGATGTATTATCAATCAAAGAGGTCATCAACCTGTTCTGACATTTATGTTCATTGTCGACTGATCAGCCTAATCCAGGATTGCCAACTACGCACCAGCGAAAAGTTGCTTGCCATTTCAGGGATCATGGTCTCTTCCAAATTTTTCAGATTTCTCTCACTTCACTCTGTGGGCTTAAAAATGATGGTAATTCATCTTTATTAGGTACTTTTTTACTTTGATAGAAGAGTTTGGTACATTGACCTTTTGTTTATTTTTCTGCATCTCTTCAAATGCAGTAGCTACCAAGTTGCAGGAATTAGCATTGTCACTTGCTTTAAAGTGTTTATCTTTTGATTTTGTTGGAACTTCACTGGATGAAAGTTCAGACGAGTTTGGAACTGTTCAGGTACTCCTTAAAAAACTATGAATGTTATCGAGATTGAAGCCTGCAAGTTGAGAAGCTTATTTTTTAATCGATTCTGTGCCTTTTAAATATGGCTAGTTTCATTCCTTCTTTGACGCTATTTTACAGATTCCTTCTTCTTGGAGACCAGTTCTAGAAGATTACTCAACCTTGCAAATCTTTTTTGACTACTATATGATCGCTAAGCCTCCTCTTTCCAAAGAGGTTAGCACATTTTGGCTCCGAAAGTGTTTCTCATAAGTTTAGGATTTGGTTGTATGATCTGTTCTTGTTATTCCAAATGTCCTCGCAGATATATCTTTCCTATTGTCAGATGATGGCACGATAATTTATTGTGATAATTGACCTCTATTTAGCTAGTTGCGTTTATGTTTTCTAACTTCTTTAATTTTAATTGGTTTTCTGCTGATATTTAGCCATTATAACGATGTCAAAGTTTATTCTTGATAATTTCGTCCTGTATTAAGTTGGAATGTTTCTCTGGACTTGTGTTTATTTCTTGGTAATCAGTTTTGGTGTGATCTCTTCCTGTTAAATTTGCAGGCCCTGGAGTGTTTGGTTCGTCTTTCTTCTGTACGGCGTTCTCTGTTCACAAATGATTCAGAACGGTCCAAGTTTTTGGCTCATCTAATGGCTGGAACAAAGGAAATTCTTCAAACAGGACAAGGTGGGTTTAAAAGAATATTATTTACGTAGTATCTATCTGAATTTTTGTTTCACTAGGTGTCATTATTCCTTAATATAGATATCCATTGATTCTGGTATTAAAAAAAATGCGAGGACAACTCAAAACTTGTTCTCTACAGTTTTTCTGGACTCACTGTTCCTACTTTGTGCATCTGTAGAAGTGATGGTTGTTTCACTTGTAAGGATTGACTTAAATAGTTAAAGGGTATGGTATTAACATCTTCAGGAGATTCATTTGTTAGTCTGATATATGATGCATAATTTAATACTGTTGATGGGTAATCCATATTTAATACATTATTTTCGTTATTTTATTGAAAAAACTCCTATTCTCCTGGAAGCAATTTATTATTAAATTTAGAGTTATCATGTGTTAATCCTGTACATATGTGAACCATTTGCTGCAGATCTTGTTTTAATGTTCATTACTTGTTACCTTTTTGTGGTGGTTGTTTAATAATTTACTTTCACAGATTTGTTATTCAAATTAATTTTGCATCTTCTGTCTGTTTCTCTTCATTCCTTGGAATTATTTTGTTGCATTGGACTATTTTCATTTCAAAGCTGGGTCTTACAAGAGAGTTCTATTATTTTATCATTGCACAAACTTTCTGATCATAAGATCATGTCAGGCATATAGTCATTGGTCATGCATATTGACTTGCGGATTTTTTTTTTTTTTTTTTTTTTTTTGTTAACTTTCCTTAGTACTGATTCTGGAATACAGGCCTTTCTGACCATGATAACTACCATGAGTATTGCCGTCTTTTGGGGCGCTTTAAAGTGAACTATCAGGTAAATGATATTTTCAAAAGATGTATCATGTTAAGTTCCTGTTTATCTGGTGGTGGATATACTTGAAACTACTAGTTTGTTGTTACATTGCATCAAATTGCTTAATCTTTTGGTGAAGCGTGCCTAATTACCCTCTGGAAATTTTCCATGAAGGAATCCCATCTCGAGTATTGCTTTGAAACTTGTTTCCTTGGATCTATCAAATGTTAGCCATTAAAAGGAAGTGTAGTTTAAGATTATAAAAATACCAGAAGTTTAATTGGATAAGGGTGGACTAGATAAGTTCTTTTTAGCTTTAAATTCACTTTACGAAGAAACTTTCCTATTAGAGTAGATTTTAGTTACTTGGTAGGTTTTTTTTCGTTTCATTTTCTGTCTTGTATTTTTCAACGATGCCCCTTTCAACTCTTGCTTCCTGACCACATTCCATTTATGCCTGCCGTAAAGTATAAGTTTCCTTTTGCTTTTTATATTTGTAGTAACATGGTAGTTTATTTATGATATAGCTTATTTGCTTTTAGACGCAGGCGTGCATAGTTCTGGATTTCCATGTCAAGCGTGCTTCACAGTCCTTGAGTCTCTTAGTTGGCAATGAATGGAACATTATTGTACTGAACCTTTGAACTTGTTTGTGGAACTCTAATTTGCTTATCAAATTGTCCTGCGTGACTGGAGTTCTTGGACAATAACTGAACTTGGTAGTGTTCATCTACTGTATTTGGTCTGTGCAACTGCTTAGGGACAAATCTGAATTTGTTTGAGCCTAACTTAAGGCTCATTTGGCTTTGCAGGAAAGTGATGCTGAATTTTTTACGTAGCCCCAATATGTTCATTGTCAGATTTTAATGCACGTTAACATGCATCTATGTGTTTATTTTTGTATTTTTGTCTTTGTGCGCATTTTAGATTTGCCAGGTCCCCATCAAACTAACTGTTGAAAACTAAAAATTAAAATAGCGTCCAAGTTGGCATGATTCGAGTAGTTGGTGAACAATAGCTGTAACATTGCATATCTTGAGTTTTTTCTTGGAAATAATAGATGTATTAATAACAGCCAAAAGGCCAAGGAACAGAGAATTCATTAAAGATATTCTCTTACAATAATATGATGAAGGGAGACACCTCCCCGAGCTAATGGTCATCAATACCATTTGTCACCTCCTTACTTTTGATAAAAATGTATAACTCGTCTTGGCTGAGCCCCCTTCACTGGGTTGGAAATTGGCGATAATGAACTTTTGGACTATCTGCACGATTCTATTCAACTTGTCAAGGTCGATACAGTTTGGTTGCAGTCTTATGGCATCTGTATGTATAATATTGTCATACCGAAACTTGCTGCAACTTTTCTTTGAAATTAATATTGTGTTTTTTTATTCGGAATTAATAGTGTTCAAAATATACAATTTACTTATTTTTCTCACTAGCTGACAGTTCTGTTGTGAACTCATATGTGACAGCTATCTGAGCTTGTTAGTTTGGAAGGTTATAGTGAGTGGATAAGCTTAGTGGCAGAGTTCACTTCAAAATCCTTGCAATCGTGGCAGGTTAGTTAGTATAACTGTTATAATATTAATATCAATTTGACTTCTTTTAGGAATGTTTTTAATTTGACTATGTTAATCTGACTAAAATTTTGCACCTGCTTGTTAGTGGGCTAGCAGTAGTGTCTACTACCTTTTGGGCCTTTGGTCTAGGTTGGTGACCTCTGTACCATATTTGAAAGGCGATACTCCTTGTCTTCTTGATGAATTTGTTCCTAGGATAACTGAAGGCTTTATAACATCAAGGCTAGATTCTGTTAAGGTATGACTCGAATGTTTATGACATATTATTGTCTTCTATAGTTTTGCTCAGTGAGAATGTGTATTGTTTTATTTGTGGTCAGAGGACTGCTTATAATTTTTTTTTACAGAAGATAATGGATTTCTGTCTGCCTGTTTCGCACTCTCTTGGTTTTGTTGCAGGCTGGATTTCCAGATGACCTCTCTGAGAATCCTCTCGACAATGCAGATCTTCTTCAGGATCAGCTTGAATGCTTTCCATATCTATGTAAATTCCAGGTAGAGACCACATACCACCATTATACTTTTTACCTTCATCAAAGACTTTTCGGCCATGTCAATGCTAACTTCTGATTTTTTAATCCCTTTATTTGAATGGCAGTATGAAAAGAGTAGCTTGTTTATTATGAAGATGATGGAGCCTATTCTTCAAACATATACAGTATGTTATTTGCTCGTATTTTCGATATCTGAAGATATGGACTGGGGCAAATTGCTCTTAAGTTTTAGTGTGTTATGTGCAGGAGAGGGCAGGTATGCCATCAAGTGGAAATGGCAATGAACTTTCTATTCTTGAAGGACAACTCGCATGGATAGTTCATATTATTGCAGCCATTCTTAAGTTAAAACAGACATCTGGCTGTAGGTAGGGTAATATCTTCCATTATATTATGCTCATGTCAATTCAAAAGAGTGTGTAATGATTGTTTTATTTGCCTGTTTTCAGTGCTGAATCGCAGGAAATAATCGATGCTGAGCTCTCTGCCCGTGTTTTTCAGTTGATAAAAATCACCGATACTGGACTTCATACTCAGGTATATCAGCTAGAATCAACACATTTAAACTATCACCCACATATTGTCAAACCTGTACAATTTGATTTTTTTTATAATCGATTTTGTCTTTTGTGTCCCTTCTGATAGCAAATTAATAAGATACTGCTGATTGGAAGCAATATCTGATGCATTAGTTGCTTAATATCTGATGAATTATCCACTCCTGAAACCCCTTAGGTGCTGCTGAGATAGGAACCACGAATTCAACTAGCATCTTTATTTTGCTTTGAAGTACCTTCACATGTCCTGAGGTGTACTATATTTCACTCTTCTATTCTTCACAGAGATATGGTAGTATAAGCAAGCAAAGACTTGATCGGGCTATCTTAGCATTTTTTCAACATTTTCGGAAGTCCTATGTTGGTGATCAGGCAATGCATTCTTCTAAGGTAATATTGATGAAAATCATATTCTTTTCTTACTTTCTGATGTAAGTTCATGGGATTTAGTTTTCTTTCTCTGCAGCAGCTATATGCCCGATTTTCTGAGCTTCTCGGGCTTCATGATCACCTTGTGTTGCTCAATGTCATTGTTGGAAAAATTGCAACAAATCTTAAGTGCTATACCGAGGTAATTTCCTTATTTTTTTCTATTACGATTCTCCTATTTTAGAATATGTCAATTTACCTTTATCTTTTATGTATCTTCAGAGTGAAGAGGTCATTGAGCATACTTTAAGTCTGTTCTTGGAGCTGGCTTCTGGGTTAGTTCTTTGCATTCTTTAATTGATGAAATAAATATCCATATGTCGTATGCCATGCTATACTGTAGTCATGAACCGTTGCTTTAATTGATCAACGGTAAACTGTTGCAGATATATGACGGGGAAGCTACTTCTAAAGCTAGACATGATCAAATTCATTATTGCACACCATACTGTAAGTTCAATTCTTGGTTTACTTTTTTAATTTTTAAGTTTTGCTTTGATATCATTATCTTCCGTTTCATCTTTTACATTTGGGTTCACTCCGATATGAAAGTGCTTCTTGCTGCATTTCAGCGGGAGCATTTTCCTTTTCTGGAAGAATATAGATGCTCTCGAAGTAGAACAACTTTCTACTATACCATTGGGTGGTTGATTTTTATGGAGGACAGTCCCGTGAAATTCAAATCTTCTATGGATCCTTTGTTGCAGGTATTTTCTCTTCCTTGCCTGGATCTTGAACAGTAACTGCTTTTATTTCATTATTCTAGGATCTAAGAGGGAATTTTCGTCTTATATATGTTTATATTGCATTTTTTAACATAACATATGGCTGATATTATTACTATGTGCTATTGATTGCGTCTCCTTCAGATTTTTATCAGTTTGGAATCAACACCAGATTCTGTATTTCGGACTGATGCAGTGAAGTATGCACTGATAGGGCTCATGCGGGACCTTAGAGGAATAACAATGGCTACAAATAGGTTTTTCATTTTCCCATTTTATGTATTATTATTTTTTGTTGTGAAAAAGCGTGTTTTACTAAAACCGCCGAAGGGAAAGATCATGAGGAAGAAGGGTTTCTGACTGTGAGGAGTTGAGAAACCCCTTCTTTAGCAGGATCACTTCTACTGCTGCAGCCAATTACTGGAGGCCATGTGGACAAAAAGTACCACAGTATGTGGCAAAATACCATAATGTGCAGAGGACAATAATGCACATTAAAACACCATAATGCAGTTAAAATACCAAAAGCGTAATCAAAATACCACAAATGTGTCTTGCAAATACCATGTTTGCCTCCTTGGCAGCAGCAGCAGCAGCAGCAGATCTCATTCCTTCTCTAGCTGATATTCTATTATATTTTGCTCTATCCTAGATATTTTAGTGAGTGAGAAATTCCTGATTCAATTGTTTTCCTTAAATTTTATAGTCGGAGAACGTATGGCCTCTTGTTTGACTGGCTCTATCCATCCCATATGCCTCTTTTGCTAAAGGCTGTCTCACAGTGGGCAGACACACCAGAGGTATGTCTTTCACTCATATGTTCTTGTTATAATTATAACGAAATTTAAAAAGGTAAAGTAAGTTGAATATGAACACTTGCTTCATGTCAGAAGCATTACACTGTGGTCGTCAATAAATTCAGGATCCTTGTGGAAAAAACAGATTGCCTTGAGTGGGATATAGTTTTCTGAAACCAGGATAAACTTAACACGCTGTTTTTTATAGAAATTTTTAGCACGATCTTTCTGAAATAGTCCCATTGAACCAGGACAATCTTAACACACTGCATTAATAGAAACTTTTAACATGACCTTTCTGGTTTGGGAGAAAACAAACATCAGCTCCTTATTCGGTTGTTCTAAGTTTCCTCTTATTGCTGTCACATGAACGTTTATCCACTATATTCTGGATAGCTTATGTACATTTTTAAGGTCTCGTTTCATTTACTTTTATGAAAAGAGGAGAACCTTTTCTGTTAATGTTTTCTGAGAATGTTCTAATTTATACTTGTGTAACTTAATCTGTTATTAGAGAAACATGTATTCTTTCGGGTCCCTTTTTTCCCTGACTAAAGTTTATGTTATTGTATTGTTTAAGAATTTCTTTTTCTAGGACTACGCAAGGCTTTCTGTTTATTGTTTGCTGTACTTTTTTCTTGATATCACGTCATCTATTTCAATATGGTAGAGAAATGCTGATGAAGAGTTGAATGGTGCAGGTTACTACTCCATTGCTAAAATTCATGGCAGAGTTTGTGTTAAATAAAGCTCAACGTTTGACTTTTGACTCGTCTTCTCCTAATGGGATTCTTCTTTTTCGAGAAGTTAGCAAGTTGATTGTGGCTTATGGATCAAGGATTCTAGCACTTCCTGCTAGTTCAGATCTTTATGCATATAAATATAAAGGAATATGGATATGCCTAACTATTCTATCAAGGGGTAAGTTTCTATATACTTTGCATTTGTGTACATGTCATTTTTTTAATTATCCGTTCAGAAAGAGTAAGTTTTATTGAGGTCAAAACCTACAGTGATATATAGATGCTGAGAAGGAGGAGCCTCTGACGAAAAGAGAAGGAAGGCTGACTCCGTAGGCTAGTGAATGAGCATTGTAATATGTAGCGTGAAGAGTGTAATATTTATGAATTGTAATCTAAAGCTAAGCCTTTAATTTCATATAAGATACGCAATGTGTCAATGTAATCATATAACTCATTATTGTAAAAAATAATAAAAAAAGTCAAATGGGGATAGATTTCATTTTTTACCTAATTCTTTACCCCCTTTAAGTTTCTTTTTATAGATGGGTATCCACCAATGCTCGAGTTCAATAATTTTGGTCAAGACAGGTGCAAGTCATGTTTTATATCATTTGCATTCAGAAAATAAGGGAGGGGACATATCAAGAAGTAATCTTTAATGATGTGATTCTGATGTAAAACTTATCTTTTGGCTCTTTGTCTGTGAGTTGGTTCTTTTTTCTTTTTCGGGTCGCAACCAAGCCAAAGTTGCCATTTATTTGTTTACAGAAAATTGGATGGTACTGTTCCTTTTTCTCTACTCTGCTCTTTTGGCCAATTATCCTAGAGATGTAACTGCATGGATCATCTTCCTAGAATCCTAGTAGGGGAGATTTTGTAAAGGTGTGCATTGGCTTGTCAACCTGCGTGTCTAACTCCTTAGGAATGATTTGGCAATATTTGTTGTATCTATTAAAGTCGCTTTTAACATGATCTTGTTCATAACTTGCAGCTTTGGGTGGCAATTATGTCAATTTTGGGGTGTTTGAGTTATATGGTGATAGAGCACTTGTAGATGTTCTTGATATTGCTTTGAAGATGACTTTGTCTATACCTCTGGTTGATATATTGGCATTTCGCAAGGTATGTGATGTGGGACTCTCTTTTTATATAAATATTAATTTCCTTGAAAGCAATACAAATACTGTTAAAAAATAGATTAAAAACAAGTATGTGATTTAAGATTCAGCTGAGAATTTTATATGTGGTAATTATCATGGGGTTGTCATTTGTCACTTGTCCACCGTGAAAGCTAGGTTGATATTTAAAGTCCTCTCGTGGAGAGAACAATTTTTTATAATATATTTATGAGAACTTCCTGAAAAAATATTTATTGGAGAATTTTATGGAGTAATATTTCTGTGTTTCTGTTTGTTTTCAGCTTACTAAAGCATACTTTGCATTCTTGGAGGTTCTTTTCAATACTCACATTACTTTTATTCTGAATCTGGATACAAGCACCTTCATGCACATTGTTGGGTCTCTAGAATCTGGTTTAAAAGGTCTGGATGTGAATATTTCATCTCAGGTACGGAGTGCTTTCTTCTTTTGCCGCCAATTTTTGTTTTACCTCGTTTCAGTAAGGGGGATTGCCAGTTGCTAAAATCAGGAATAAACCTGGTAATAGCATATCAATTTATATTTTGCCTTGACTGAATTAGTTTGTGGTGGCAGTGTGCATCTGCGATTGACAGTTTGGCTGCCTATTACTTTAACAATATTACAATGGGCGAAACACCTAATTCACCAGCTGTAATAAACCTTGGACGGCATATTGTGGATTGCCCGAGCTTATTTCCAGAAGTGAGTTATGGTTTTTTATATATCGTTTCTTACTTTTCGTTTTAAGAAAGTGAGACAGTTCAATTCTTTTTTTTTTTTTTTTTTTTTTGCTTTCATATTGCTATTGAGAGCAAGAGCAAAGTCAGTAGTTGTAGTTTTAAAGATAAAGAAAAGCAAATAAGCAGGAATTTGAGAAGCAAAGAAGAGTATCATAGTGGGCTTTTTCCCTCTTGTTAGTCCAATTAATCGACTTAAGTGCTCGCCATAATTTTTTTTTTTTCAGAATAATAGAGGTGCTTGACACAGTTTCTGGCACTTGGTAGCAATCCAGGCTAAGGTTCTGTTTGATGCTATAATTTTCTGGGGATTCCCTTTGTCAGAATCTTCCTTTTTTTTTAAAATTTCTTGAAAGACAACCTGTATTTTGATGTATATACAGGACGTTGTAGCTATGTTATATGTCACACTAGCTGCTATGGCTGATAGATTCCTTTTTTCATTCAAGGAATCTGCCTTAGAATTAGCAGATCTAGGAATACAAGACCATGCATGTACGATCTGTGTAGCAAGGTGCTATTTTTCTCTAAAGGCAGTGGTGATGTCTGACTGCACAAGCTGATCATGTTGCATCCTCTGTCAGACCTGAAGAAGTAAGCATGGAAACATCTAAGGTCATGTAGATGCCATGTACCTCCACGGAGGTAAATTTATGTTGGCCAAGGCATCCCAATAGTGAGAGTAGGATAACCCCGAGTTTCTGATGACCCTCCATACCCTGCTGACCCAGGTCCCATCAAAATTGAGCTTAAGGAGGTATTTTGCCAGTGGTATCTATGCAACAACCACTGGGGGAGGTGCTGGATTACAGGTTGCTGTAGCCATGGCCCATCAGGAACATAAAACAATACCATCATGTCTTTTGCTTTCCCCTATGAATTGAGCCATTGGATTACCCTGGTTTGAACTTGGAATACCACTTCATGCATGGCTTAGGGATACTTTGAACAACATATTGTGGTTGCTTTTGATCATCATCGTTATTAGTTTTGGAGCAATGCTGATTGACTATTTCTCTTAGTGTTTCATGTTGGATTAAACTTGAATAGAATCAAGAGATCTTATGGTTTTTGTTTTAGGCCAGCTTTGTACAGTCTTTAATAGCTAAGGTTTCATTAACGACTACAAAGTTGTTAGGATCTTTTTATTTTAGGCCAAGTCTTTCTCTGATCAGACTGCAATTTTCTCTTTTATAGTTTTCTGTATATAACACCTGTACTTCAAAGCTGAAGTCCTGACTGGGTCCTTGGAGCATCAAATTTACCTCTGTGATGTTGCATCTCGCTTTTGTGTTCACAGATATTGAAGACCCTATTTGAGATTGTGCTATTTGAGGATTGTGGAAATCAGTGGAGCCTTAGTAGACCTATGCTAAGTTTGATACTTATTAATGAACAGGTGATTGACGTTTTTCTATTCTGTCCAGTGCTGCTTTTGGTTTCCATCTGATAAATTGTGTAGAGCTGTAATATGACGTTCATTTTCTTTATCTGATGTTTGCCGTTACTTATTGAAGTTTTTGTATCATTAGTTTAAAGTTGAAGGTGTCTGTTAAATTTTGTTCTTAGTAGGTGTCCTCATTAAATCATAAACTGGCTTGAATTGATCTTTTGCTAACATTATATTTTATCTAATCTTGGTAGGTTCAATTGCCTTTATTTGTTATTTTAATTCTTTATCCTTTTAAGTCTTGTAATTTAAAAATCTTCAGTTAATCATGCAACTGTGAAATAAAATTTGTTTTCTGCTCTCTTTCTTTCAATCAGCATCTGTAACTGTGCTCATAAGTGTATCTGGTGGCTCTAATTGTATCAGTATTAAACTCATCTTACATTAGGTCAGTCAGTGCAGCCAAGAGATGCCAAAGCTATTTGGAATTATAGTCTGTCATGTGAATATATATTTGAAAACCTTAGGCCAAACTTGTCTCTCAAGAACCTTGAAGACTGTTATTTAAAATTTTGAGCTGGCTTTAGTTGAGCTTAATGTTTTACTGATATCATCCCTTTTTCTACAGATATTCAGTGACTTGAAAGGTCAAATTTTGGCTTCACAGGTTAGTCTGAATTTCTCCTTGAAGTCCTGCATTCCATTGTTTCTGGATTGATAAAATTACGTAGGCCCATGGCAGTATGATACATGTTGCATTATTTAAGGGACCTGGAATGACTAGCAACATTACTGTCGTCCACTTACCTGCGGCGAATCTTTCATATGATTGGCTTTAGGGGGACAATTTGACTTAGTTTCTTTCCTATATATTACCGTGTTTTGCGTAAGATCTTGTTGCTGGCCTCTATATTTGATAAGATCCTTAGGATGCTTACCTGGTCTGAGATGCCACAGTTTTCAGCAATGATCGATGTATTTGCACATGCTTCAGGTTTACCATGAAAGTTAATTGGCTGCATGATGATTTGGGACTAGGGTCCGTTTGACCTTAATGCACTTGACCCTTGAGAGAAAAATATCATGATCCAAGCAAGTGACATCAGCACTGCTGGTTCCTTATTCCATTATTTGCTTTACCCAGTTAATTTTGATGAGTAAGGTTTATTTGCAAGCATCTTTGAATACGTATCATTGTTAGAAATATGTTTTTGGCCGAAAAGTAAGGCCAGACGAGGCCAGGTTGTTCAATTAATAAAACTGGTTAATGTGTAGAAATAGCTTATCCATGCGAAGTTTGAGCTTCATGTGAGACTAATTTGATTTTTTTAAATGGTGTGCAGCCAACGGATCAACAGCAGCGCCTTTCTCTTTGTTTTGATAAGCTGATGGCTGATGTAAATCGAAGTCTGGACTCAAAGAACAGGGATAAATTCACCCAGAATCTTACGATATTCAGACATGACTTCCGTGTCAAGTAATTTTCTTGTGTTATGACAAGAACCATTTAAAATGATGAAGAGAGCCATCTCTCTCCATCAGCACATTAAGCAGCACAAAAGCTTTACTAGAGTATGGGATCCTTTCGAAACGAGTATACTGGTATTGTTTTACTGCTGGAGGGTTGGGGGTTGGGGGTTTGGGGTGGGGGTGGGGTAGGTCTCATACCAATTGTCGGTTAGGGACTGTATGGGCTCGGAAATTGTATTGGATGGCTAGAGGTTGTTGTGGAGAAAAAAGGAAACTCACTGGGCAGCTCTTTTGGAGGTATTCTGGAAAGTTCTGATTAAAGGTTTGCTTGATTCTTTTATACTGAAAAAAAGGTGTAAAGTATATTGGGAGTTGTGGATTTTGTACATTAAATACCTGTGATTTGTTGTTGTTAGTATTTTGCTCCCAGTTATGATTGTACTTAGTGCAGATCTGTGGGCATGTACAGCTGCCTTCCCATTTTGGATTTCTGGTCACCACCACTTACCAGTTCCTGTTGCAAATTTCGTAATTGCAGGGCTGTGTTGTGGAGCAAATCAATGTAAAGTATAGAATTCTAGAATTATCGTAAGATATATCTTCCCTTCCCTTTTTTAGATCAATCCTGAAGTAAAATTTTGATAGAAAATTACATGGTTTTTAACGTTTCTTGCTCACTTGGCCCGTCAATTGACGATGCCGATGTATTCTATCAAAAGCTAGTTATATATATAAAATAAAGCAAATTATGGTAAACTAGTTAATTGACCCGGCCGTATCCCCTTTTTTTATTTAAAATAAATTGTTTAAACAAGTTATTGAATACTTATCATTGGTAATCTCTTTGCTTGTTAGTTTCATCCATGTATTAATGTTATCCATATTTTCCTTATAATAACTCAACATTTTAACATTAACTGAAGTTTTTTAATTTATTTAATGTAGCGAAATTGGAAAGAATACTTGTTTATTTCTTTTAACTTGTTTTCTCATTTTGGTTGTAATACCAGTTTCATAGCTCTACCTTTCAGTTTGTATGTGGTAAATTTTGGAGACTTGGGAGTTTCGGATCTCATATGAAAGAGTAAAGCCTCCATAATTATTAATTAAACTAATGTAAATTATTTTAAATTTGTGTTTTGTAGAATTGCCGGAGTATTACTACTTATTTGGAGTTAGAATTTTCAGCGGGACTAGTGAGAGAAAACGAGGAAGGCGTTTTAGATCTTCCCTTCCCTCTTACAGGTTAAACTTAGCAGATAAACTGCCACAGGGTCAGGGGTCAGGGGCACGGGAAGTGCAATCGTCGGTTTGCAAGTGTGAAGTAGAACTAGGTTTAGGCAGTGCAATCTACCATGGGATATCAGCTCGTTTTGCCTATTTCATTCAAACTCTCTCCGAGTCTCTCAGCGTTTGTAAATGATCACTTCAAGACTCGTGGAGATATGTCAGGGCTTGCGTCTATTATGAAGAAATTGAGGAGGGAATGCGCTGATCTGGACAAGAATATAGGCGATCTTCAGAACAAGCTGTCTGTGGTCGTCAGGGCGTGGATTTCTCGCTCAGATGATATCAAATCTGTGTCACGTGAGATTAATGACAAACTGGAAGATTTTGGTTGTTCCTTATCAGGAGGTTGTCGGCTTATTTTTCCAAAATGAAGTATTGTCGTCTTCGTCTTTAAATTTCAGAATTAAACCTTTATTCCTTTTTCACAGTATTAATTTGTTCTAAGTGATCCTTATTTGTTAATTTTAGGCGAAACTGGTGACGTTGACTCTACAAAGATTCAAGGGATTTTAAGCAGTGAACTCCTAATTCTTACTAAGGAAGTGAGTAGGATTGAGATTGTGAGGTTTTATGCTGGTAAGGTTTCTATGCATCCCTTCTGTATCTTCTGTAGGTGCAGGTCACCTTTTATCTCCATATTGTGAATGGATTTGTGGTTTGTGGGGGCACTGCGTGCATTGTGAGTTTTGGTCACTAAACAGATGTGTGCTCGCCACGCGTGGAATGCGGCAGTTTCTTAGGTTTGTAAAATGAGCTGTGAGCAAAAGTTAGAAGGCTATGATTTCAAATTTTATCTTTGACCTGAACTTATTATCAGTTGGAATCATGGAAAAGATGTGTTACAAATAATATTTTTAATTGGAACCCAATTCAGATGAAGATACACCTGTATTTGGGACGTGTCTGTAATTGGCATCATGATCTGGGTTTAAAAATATAATGCTCACGTCATGGATACACTAATAAGGCAGACACGAATGCTGCCTCAGCTCAGGCATTAAGTATAGAATGTATGTTTCAAGAAAAGGTGATTATGTGGCGCTAAATTCCAGATATCGTGATTACTAATAAGAAAGGTCTCAACTAATCTAGTGATTAGCAAGTTGTGTATCAGAAGAATTGAGGGAACTAGAGGAAAAAAACGATAATTTAAATTTTTATTATGTAAGAACAGCATAAGAATTAAGAATTTAAGCGTTATTTCCCTCTAACGAAATATTGTGTTCTTTAGCTGCCATGAAGATTAACTTATGCCTCTACTTCTTTTGTGGCTCAAGTCACAGGATAACTCGTCAATAAGATATTATGTATATAATGATTCTTGTATCTTATGACTCTATCTGCCAGTAATTGCTCTGCAGTGACTAATCTACAACTCGAGGCACTTGTTGGTGATCTTGAAGATGCTACTTTGGCTTTCCTGAAGCAAAGATCAAGGATTGACCTGTCGATGTGTCCTTCTAATTCATTAAATCCAACTGTGAGGCTAGTGACAACATCTCACTCTCGCCTTGATCATACATAAATGTTTATAGTCATTAATCCCATGCTGTTTGTTACAAGAATGTTTGGCCTGACAAGTGGTCATAGGTAGTTGTCAGATCCTGTCAATTGGAGGGGTTAGGGAAAAATTACTTCATTAGCATAATGTTAGATGATCAGAAAACCGATGACCATCAATTGCTGATAATGCGGTTGTTTCTTGAACTGCAGGATATGAAATGGAAGCAAGAAAATCTGATGCTTGTTGTGAAGACCATGAGCAGGATAGAGGAAATCTTAGTCAATGTTGTGAAAAGGCAACCCCACTGGTGTTGTCTTCTGAAAGCTGTTGATTCTCGAGTGGATAATACATTTATTGTTGTCCGATCACAAGCTCTTGCAAACCATCGACTTCTCCTTAATTCTTTGGGGTGGCCTCCGCCTCTCATGTCATCAAATCTAGAAAATGGGAGGAGGTCAGATATTCCAAATCCACTATTATTTATGCAAGAAGATAACAAAGAGACATTCTCTCTAAGTTTTATTTCACTCTGTGCTTTACAACATCTGCAAAGTCGCCGAGAAGTACGGCAGAACAGTCACTTAGGTCAGAAAGTATATCTTGATGGTCTGATCTGGGTTTTTGATGAATTTGTCTCTCCCATTGCATCAAAGGTTGAACCTCATTTTCTTCAATGGTTGGGTGAACCAAAATTTATGTTTGCTCTTGTTTATAAAATTACATGGGATTTAATAGAAGGGATGGAAGAGGTTTTGCAGCCTCTGATTGATAGAGAGAGGCTTGTAGGTTGTAGTACTAGAGAAGCATGGGTGCTTGCTATGGTTAGGATGTTCTCAAGTTTCCTTAAAAAACATATATTTTCTGTTCTTGCTGAGGATTACCACATTGGCTGCAAAAATCCCAAATTTCTTTCTTCATGGCTTCACTTGGTTGACCTTTGTATTTCCTTTGATAAGCAAATGCAAACCCTGGTAAGTTCAGGGAATCCAGCCTTTCAGTTTCAACACTCTAAGGGTGTATCACTGTTGTCCATATTCTGTGATTGGCCTACTTGGCTTGGAATTTGGGCTGACTTTGAACTAAAAGATGCTGAGGAGAAGCTCAAACCTGAGGTTTATAATGAGAAAGCTTGGGTACTTGATGTCAGACAAAGTGCACAGGGTATCCAAGATAACCTGCATGAATCATTTCTTCTCTCCACTAGAGAAGACTTCAAAGCTCCATTTGTTGCTGGAAGAGCTACCCAAATTGCCTGGACTATGGTTGACAGGTGCAAAAATTTGCCAGATGTATTGCATCAAGTTCAATTCATAAGGTCATCAACAGCTAAATTTCTGCAATACTTCATTGATCTACTGGTTTGGAGGCGTCAAATTATTGAACCCCTTACTGCTCATTTAGATGATGACAGTTTGATAAAAATTGCTAGTCTGATTAATGCTGCTAGATACTGTGAATCAGTTTTTCATGAGTGGAGTGACAATGTCCGTTTTTTGGAAATGAACGCTGTAGAAAATGAGTCTACAGGTGATATTAGAAGTGGCAGTAGTCCACAAACCAGCTTTTTTGCTGTTGAAACTAATTACTTGATGAAACTCGAAAACAGTTGGCTTGAGGAGATAATAAGTGGTCTTTTATGGGAATTCAACATTCTCACTGGGAACTATATTCAAAATTGTGATCAGTGGGAGAGAGGTGACAGTTTCGACAGGGTTGTAGTTCCCGAGGAACTGATGCTATCTGTTGATTTGGTTGAAGCTTTAGAGACATTGAAGGACCATGTTCAGATTTTAAAGACGGCTTTGAACTCAAAGGACTTTCTGGATCTATGGAGGAGTGTTGCTGGTGGTCTCGATCACTTCTTATTTACAAGTATCATCTTAGGCGGTGTCAAATTCTCCAAGTGGGGCAGTTATCAGTTCAAAGCAGATATAACAGCATTGTTCCGTGTTTTCCAGCCCTTCTGTACTCGGCCAGAGGCATTTTTCCCATCTGTAAGCAATATAGTGAAGCTTTTAAGCTTGGAAGAGGAGAATGCTAGCCATTTACTGGAAATTTTATCTAAGGTCCAAAACAAGACACAATGCCTGCAAAAACATGGTATACGTCTGCATCCTGCTCAGGCTGAGAAGATCTTGCGGAGCAGAATGTGGTGAGGGTGTGCAATCTGACCAAGGCATGTTTTGGTATTTGTAAGTTGTCTCATGTATCATGGGGCTTCCCCCTATGATGTCCGGCACGGTTGTTAGTTTTTCTTTTTCCGGCTCTCCGGAAATGGTACTTATCAGCAAAAAAAGATCATGTCTTTACTGTACTAGTCCTATGGAATGCTTTTTTTGAGTTTAAGATTTTTGATTGTACCGGAGGATCATTATCTTACGTATTTTGCAGTAAGCTGATACTATTATCGTTGATGTTCGAAAAAATTCCAGTTGAGAAACTTACGGGCGTTGAACAGGACTACATCATTCTCATAGTAGATATTAATTATGAGGATATAGTCCGTCATATATTCGAACTCGATATCACTTTTTTTTTTAAATGGATAATTCCGATTGCAAAACATTAGTTGGGTGTTGAATGTGACCATAGCTTTACTGACATTACTGTGGAACTCCGGCATCGTTATTTTTTATATATTTTTTATTCTAATTAATTTTGTAATAGTAAAAGTTATATATGAAATGTAAGCGTATATTATGTTAAATAATATAATTATATAGAGACTTTAGTAGTAGCCAACATTGGCTAGACTTCAACTTGGTTCCAGCTTCCTTGGGTCGAGATTTGGACCATTTGGTTCCAGGGTCTGTAACTCGATAAAAATATTTAAGTAGAATAATTTTTTGAACGTTGTCCAGCAGTGAAAGTTGGGTGTGGATTCGAGACCTGAGAGAACGTCGTTGTGCACCCTGGTTGGAAGATTTTTTGTACGTTCCCTTATCCTGTCTGCAATCCCCTTGCAGAGCAGCAGAACCTATGCAAAAGCTTCCAAGCAATGGTGGTCTAAAGCCCTTCCAAAACCTCAAGTTTTCTGCCGCCGAATAGTGAGATGGGTTTTCAAAACCTTGCTTGCTCATGTCTTCTTCAGGACTCCACCCTGATCCATTCGCCAATGGAGCAGCTTTATTCGTCTTTGTCCAGTTCCTCCAGACACTCTTCTGCGTCAAAAGACCTCTCATTCTCTTCCACTTTGTCCTCCTTCTCTGTACGAGTACATTTCAAGAATTGCAAACACAGGGTACTCGTTTCCTCGTCTCGCATTTTTGCCGTCGCCGTCGACCCCCAGGAGCTACCGCAGAATAGTCCTCAAAGGCTTCTCAAAGAGCTCGCCGAGCGTAAGAAGATTGCATTTCCGAAGAAAAAGATACCGCCGAAGCATTACATCCTTAAGCCCCCCTTAGACGATGCTAAATTAGCCGAGAGATTCTTAAATAGTCCTCAATTATCGTTGAAGCAGTTTCCTCTGCTGAGTTCGTGTCTGCCTTTTTCTCGGCTTAACAACGCCGACAGAACGTGGATGGACGAGTACTTGCTAGAAGCCAAACAGGCTCTGGGGTACCCATTGGAGCCATCTGATCAACTGGATGATGATAATCCGGCGAAGCAATTTGATACACTCCTATATCTTGCGTTTCAGCATCCTTCTTGCGAAAGGACCAACGCCAAACATATTAGGTCTGGGCATTCAAGGCTCTGGTTTTTGGGGCAATATGTTCTTGAATTGGCCTTTGCAGAGTATTTCTTGCAGAGGTACCCCAGAGAGTCTCCTGCTCCAATGAGGGAAAGGGTGTATTCATTAATTGGGAAGAGGTTTTTATCGACGTGGATAAAAGCTGCGAGTTTGCAGAATTTGATTTTCCCGTTTGATGATATAGACAAGTTAATGAGAAAGGAGCGAGAACCACCTGTAAAGTAAGATTTCAACCTCTTTAATCTTCAGACTTTTGTTTATGAACTATAATTAATTCTTTTACCCCCCTTATATTGAGTGGCAATTTCTTCTCCATTGCGGTACCAGTGTTGTAGCTAGAGTTGGAATCTCAAAATATTTTAGGCCATTACCAATACATGGGCCATTGAAACGCGACGTTGACCTTGGGGATAGATGCGGTTTGTGTCCTTCTGAGAATATATGATAGACTGCAGCCCTTTAGAGGCTATTCTGTTCATATTTGATGAAGCAGGGTTCATTGTAAAAACTTGAAGGCCGAAGATTCTTTGAGCTCAGCACCAACAGCAAGAGCATGTGTCCTGTTCAACTGGTCATGAAACAGTATCTAGTGTCATGATACTTTATCAGTTTTGACTGGTAAAAGTTGCTCTTATTAGTATCATGCTACGACTGTTTGATGGTTAAACCATTTATCTGGATAGATGAAATAAGTTGGAAATATTTCTGCTACAATTTAGAATTATAATATTTGCTGCAAAGATCAACTGTTCTGTTTTGATAGCGGAGCTCGTATGTAATAATTACGATATAGCTCAGTTGAATGATCTATTTTCATCTATTCAAGTGCATTTAAGTTGTAATATTGGTCTTCTGTTGTGGTTAGAAGGGTTTCAATGATGAAGACTCGTCTTTTTTTGTTTGTAAAACGTTTGTTTTCAATGTCAATATATATGAAACAAGGCTATGGTTGGGATTGGTTTTCTGGTTGAGGTTGTTGTTAGTTGGTTGAAGATATTCCATTTGACCATATTACTACTGCATTCTGTTGAGTTTAAGGTATAAGAATAGTTGGTTTGCTATGTTCTGAAGTAATTATGGTCTCAGAAAACTGCTAAAGAGGATTTCCTTATATGTGCTTTGGTGCAAGAATCTATACTATGTTTCAAGTTTCAACTTCATTTGCGTACTCACCTCTTCATGAACAATGTATTGGGTGATTATTATTGCTGACAACAATACATTGTGCGGTTACCGCTGTCCTCTAGTGATCTTGTAGGTTACCATGTCACCTTGAGAGGCCTCTCAATGCATGCATCTAGCATGTCAGTCTACTTCTCTGTGTCTAGGAAAGACCTTTTTTTTATGTTTCGAATTTGGTTAGACTCCTGATTTGGATAATGAGCAAGGTTTCTGAAGTTGTAGTTTCACATATGCAGTTTTCATGAATCCCACTTTTCTTTCAATTAGATGGCAAATGTGTTTGGTATGACACTCTTTTTTGTTGTTGTGGGGTTTAGTAGAACTGTTTTCTTTACTGGAAACCTGTTGAAGTTGGAGAACAAAAAAGCTTTCCAATCATCCATCCTCTATTGTTCATAATGTTATCTGGCTAAAATTGTCAGGACTGTCTTCTGGGCCTTGTTTGGTGCAATATACTTGTGTTTTGGGATGCCTGAAGTGTATCGGGTACTTTATGAGGTGTTCGGAATGGATCCGGAAGATGAAAGCTGTCAGCCAAAGTTAAGGAGACAGCTCGAAGATGTAGATTATGTCTCTGTGGAATTTGAAGGAAAACAGCTTACGTGGCAGGATGTGGCGTTCTATAAGGTGGAAAAGGATTGCACGCTCTTTTTGATCCTTTAAATTTCTCTTAAGTTAGTTTTAGTAATACATTTCCTGAGAAAGAACAAATATTCCTCCAAACTGGAAAATGGGAAGGTTGTGTAAATTATAAATTCTTCCACTAAAATATTATCTTTGTGATGTCAGCACTCAAGTCTTTTCTTTATCTTCAATTCTATCACCATTTAGGGTATATTCTTTTCTGACTTTCCTAACTCTTTTTATGGTGTCTTCGTGGAATAAACCCGTATAAATTCAATGGAATATCTAGAAATAAGAGGATAGCAATATCATTTTATTAGCCTTTTTGTCATTGACTGGTCAAGTATGGG
The DNA here is from genome assembly GCA_022405105.1 of Aristolochia contorta. Taxonomy (NCBI): domain Eukaryota; kingdom Viridiplantae; phylum Streptophyta; class Magnoliopsida; order Piperales; family Aristolochiaceae; genus Aristolochia; species Aristolochia contorta. Next base: position 34,611,465 of record CM039665.1, on the reverse strand, counting down.
AACAGAAGTATCTGGAATGATTACCTCTAACAAGCTCAGGATGCCATCTTCAAGGGACCTTTGTTTGTTCTGTTGAAACTGACTACCCTGTGGGAATTTGAAGAGGATTAAATTAACTGGAAGATGTTAGAAGAGAATTTTAATTGACTGGAGTCCATGTTCTTTTGCATTTTTAATATTTCAACCTTTTCCTTTTCCATTCTCTAAGGTTTAAATTCTTGCCTGTAACAGCCTCCACAAGATGCTCTTTTTGCACATCCACGACTATTTAGGGCATGTGTTCCACCTGGTATGCATCGGTTTCGTGGCAACGTATGGGACTATGATAGCAAACCCCAGGTCATGCGAGCACTTGGATACCCGTTACCAATGACGGACAGAATTCCTGAAATCACAGATGCAAGGAATATTGAGCTTGGGCTAGGACTTCAGGTAGCTTTCTCATGTTAGCCAATATGATCTGACCATGTCTTAATGTGGTGCTTTTGAGTATCTTGTGGTGCTACACGTTACCTGAATGAGAGCATTTGTGCACTATCTGCCCTGCCCTTTTTTTTTTTCTCGGTGTTGTCTTTTGTTTCTGTTCTTACTCAGTAAAAAATATCTTTGAAATATGAAGATCATGTATCCTCATGATTGCAGTAAACTCATTGAGATATGGAGAAGAATGTTTGCAACTACGAGATAGTCTTGGAACTGATGAATGTTAATGTTGTCCATATTATTTTTTATGTTTCCTCTGTTCATGACAAATAAGTTGATAACCTGTTGACTTGCAGCTCTGCTTTCTACATCCATCAAAACACAAGTTTGAGCATCCTCGATTTTGCCTGGAGCGATTAGAATATGTTGGCCAAAAAATTCAGGTAAAAATTGCTTAATACATTCTGGTCATCCATTCATGATATTTACCTATTTGCCATCAAAATCTTGAGAGCTACAATATAATGTGTCTGGAAAGACTTGGAGGAAGAATCTTCTTGCAAGAGAGTTGCAAATCTCGAAGGATGTACAAGTGAGATACCACACTAGGATTAGAATGTGAATTCTTTTACGTCTTTTGAGTGGCAAACACATCATCATATATGGTAACTGGAAGCCAGATTCATATGAATTTCTTGCAAATTACACATTTATGCCAGAGTCAACAAGAATAGAAACAGGCAATCCATTCATTACCATACTAACAAATCCATTCACTGCCGAGTCTAGAAACAGGCAAATTCCATTTCTGCAACTCTCCTTCTGCCATGCTAACAAATTGCTTCTTACTCTAATCATGGGCAGAATTGATAATAATGCTTGACATGCAAACAGAACAATATGAGAGTAATATTTGGAAGAGAGAATATATCTCCATTAGTGGAGTTTGTGATATCATTTTCCTTTCCCACAGGATATTGTGATGGCTGAGAGGCTGCTAATGAAACATCTAGATGCCCCAGGGAGATGGTTGCAAGAGAAGCACCGACGCTTGCTGATGAACAAGTTTTGTGGGCGTTACTTGAGGGACAAATACCTACACCGTTTCATAATCTATGGCGATAACGTCCAAGACTCGTATGAACATAACCGGCGATTAAGGAACCCAGCAACAACTGCAGTTCAGCAAGCTATTCACGGGCTTGCATATACGGTATATGGGAAGGCTGAAGTGAGGAGATTGATGTTTGAGGTCTTTGACTTCGAGCAGATTCAGCCAAAAGCAGTATGAAGCTTGGTCAAAATGAGCACACTCAGATTCAGTTGTTTGAACGGCAAGGAGTGCATCGATATTGCTTTGCACTCTTGATTGCTACCACTTGCCTCACGGATGGATCTACCCTTCAAGTCCTGAGGAGAGTTATCTGAGTATCGGTCCTGCTGCTGTTTCTGGATTCGCATGACTGTCGACTGAGCTGTTGTTGTGTATATAACATGTCACAAATATATTGATGTCCTCCAGAAACATGATTGTATAACAGCTATTGCATGGTTCGATTTACCAATAGATTTTTCTTAGTTTTTGTCTCTATTGCCACCGGCATATACATATAACTAAAATGCTAATTAACTCGATGAGGAGGCTGTATCATTGACCCACATTGGATAGCTTGAATATATATTCATGAAATATCTACACACTGTTAATGGAAATATAGGACAAACTTTATATTTTTTTAAGGCTTCATATATCTGAATAGATAAATAAATAAAGTATTTGCCTTGCCTTCATCATGCTTTCATTTGTATAAATTTCCAAGGCTTCATTATTTTTGTACTTGACTTTTCATTTGAAGACTTAAACTTGGCAAATCATGTTTCTGTTTTCTAATGTATTGGTGATGTTTTGGGTTTTCAGATATCCAATATGAGCCGTCCCCAGCCTATTCAATCAAAGTAATTCTAGATAAACCCTTTCATTTACATAAAAAAATGAACAAGGCATGTTCCCCAAATGATGTGTATCTCACAACTTTCTGATACAACTATAAAATCCAATCCTAACACTGATATGGACTAAACACATCTCAACCCCCAAAAGTCGATGCAGTGACCTGTCCGAATTTTGAAGATAGGCCTGCTAGCTGCTGCCAGAAAACGCAACTGGCAAGGGACTTTTCTTCTCTGTTTCCAATAAGCTCCAACAAGGGACATCGATATCTTCCTCTCTTCAATCCTCATATTGAATTGGATTTTCTATGATTACTTGGAATAGCTAGGAAGGGTTTGAATGTCATTAACAGCCCCGCAAGTTCAACAATGTTTAGGACGAAGAAGACCATTTGATCACCTGAATCATATAAGAGAAAAGTTAATCTGATTGAAACTGTAAGCATGGGTGTGAATATTGAGGCCAGTCGCAGGGGGTTAGCAATATAAAAACAAGATCCTGCCATATTCGAGGTTGTTAGTCGGTTATAATTGATTCTCATTAGTATGGTTATGGCCTGGAGTACCAAAAATTAGTTATATTATCACAGAAGAATGACGAATAGAAAACCCGACCAAGACCCTGACAGTTCTTGGTGAACAAAGAACATATTTGTCGCATTTCGAATCCAAGAGTTCTGGTTAATGAGGATGTGTCCACCTTTAATTGAGAGAGTTTAAACTGAAAAAATCTTACATGATGAGTAACTAGTCTCGATGTCTTTGGTCAGTCAAACAGAGTTGATTAACAGAGTATTCTGTATCATTTGTGAGAAATACTATGGAAAGCATCACCAAAGGAAGAGCCTCATACCTGGGAGGAAGGAGGTCTCTACACGTTTTTGTGCCCACGAAAACCTGCAAGCCATTAAAAAGAAGTGTATAACAAAAGAGTGAAGAGGAGTTCACGAAAAAAAAAAAATAGAAATCTTTTCCACATACATCCACCAGCAGGTTCTAAGAATATCAATGGCGAAAGAACACATGAAGACATTCTTTTGTAGCACAGTAAGCACTAGAAATAAGCATTTGCTTCTGACGCAGAATAAATATAAAATTCATGTTTATATGTATTTAAATTGAGAAACCTGTCCTCCATGCTGGTAGTGAGTAGTTATTTATTTGTAAATCTATCATTCTCAGAAAATATTGTTAACATTAAACAAGAGTTGTTGTTGAAATACCAAGAGCACTTGACCACCTGCTCATCATAGAGCATCTAGGATGACCCACCTTACACATAATAATATACTCTTACTATCGAGAGTTGTAATCCATGCATGTCAACTGATGCAAGGGGATCTAGTGTGTAAACATTCTGGCAAAAATCAGAAGGCAAATGCAAATAAACTATTGTAAAACAATTGAATCGTCCAAATTTTGTAAGTTTCTAAACTTTAAAATTCTCCTTTGCGATAAGACTAAGACCATATTATTTTGGATAAAGGAACTACACATTTCCCTATGAATTGTCACGTTACCAATTTGGTTAGCTTCGTAAGCTATCATTTTACTTACCAAGGAAAGTATCCTCTGATAAATGTGAACGTCAAAACATGAATTCTAGAAAGAACTAAAGAAATTCCAAAAATTACTTACAGGGCACCTCCACCAGCTGGACCTGCTGCTTTGAAAAGAGACTGTGCAGTTAATGCCAGGCCGCTTGCAGCTCCTCTTTGTTTCTGTGTCTGTCATGAAGTTCAAGTGATTCGCTAGTCTTGTAAGAAGTGACATATAATTTTTATAATAAACCTAGACATTTTCCAATATCCAAGAGTAGAAAATAGAGTAAAAAAAAAGGAGAAAAGAAAAATGAAGATTAAAAGTTACCACAGCATTATTTTGCAAAATAAACAACCCTGTGGTAATGGTCACCTGTCAAAATTAGAGGAAAGAGTTACAAGACATTATCTTTTCCATATGGCATTGACCCTATAGATTTCCATAAAATCCAATGCAAAGATCGAAATGATTCAGTTCCAGGATTCAGGCTAAGAAGGAAGGTCGTGCACAAAATAAACATTAAATGGGTTCTTTTTGTGCTTTGTGGCATCCTCTCTTTGAGGCTGCTCCAAACACTTGATGCAGCTAGTCATGACAGTTACCGAAGCTAAAGCATGGACTCTAACTATTGATACTCATAAAACTTCACTTAGGTCCATCCCTGGCTTATGTGGGGGGAAACATGTTGTGTCTTGTCACGTTACAAACAGAAGTTGCTCCTAGCAGTTGTTGCTGTGCATGTTAAAAATTTTATTTCATTTTCTTTCATGGACATAATCAGCAGCTGTATCTTGGCATCTTAAATACTGAAGTTTGGATTGACATCTTAAATACTGAAGTTTGGATTGACATCTTAAATACTGAAGTTTGGATTGACATCTTAAATACTGAAGTTTGGATTGACATCTTAAGTACTGAAGTTTGGATTGACATCTTAAATACTGAAGTTTGGATTGACATCTTAAATACTGAAGTTTGCGGGCTGTAAAATCATCTTAGTGAAAGCTAAGATGAATTTCTTACAAGCTATAAAAGCTTTTGGAACAATTTGCCAACATCTTACAAGTCAACAAATTAACAAGTCATTTGCCAAAGTCTAGAGTTCACCACTTCAATCAGCTAGTGATTTCTCATTATTTAAGGATATAGATGTGAAGTATGCTTGAAAGAACCAGAAGAGGAACTGCCTGGATTAAAAAGGACTTACTGATAAAACATTCTTCAACATAGATGCACAATTGATTACACATAAAAGAACTACTCCAGATAGCAGAGCTATATAATGGTAACTTGCCAGCAATGGTATTGATAAAACCTGGAAAAAAAACATGTGTCATGTATGTTATGCATGGAGCAGCACAAAAATCAATATAAATATAAATCAGTTGGTAAAAAATATATACCGCTGCCAGACGAGACACTTTTATGGGGCCCAAAATCTTTTGGACCATTGGATACAGAAGAAGCTGAAAAAGCAGAAGCCCAAGGCCTAACAATTTAAAAGATGTCAGTAACAGGACGCTAATGATCACATAAAAGATCATTTAGTGAAATTTATAGTCAATCATTTGTATATAAATTCTGTTAGACACCTGATAGGGCAAGGACCTGTCCAACAATGTTCGATGAGAATCCCAGTCCCCCATGCTTTCTGTCAGTGACAGCCCATAGGGAGAATATCTGTGAAAGAAAGCAAAGCAGGTAAATGATAGACAAACAAATCCAACTGCTTAGTTCTCCTATGATAGCTGAATGTTCTACTTCAAGTAATAATCTTGGGACCAAACAGGTTTCAGTGCAAGAAGCTAGCAATTTGCAACATAGTCTTGCCATTTAGGGAGGTGGGTGCGGGTGGGTGTGCTGTGGCATGGATGGATAAGGGAATATAGAATGATAAACATCCATATTAGTTTGTTCTGATGTGGACTTCTATGCAAACTTGTTCTAACTCTGTGCAGCATTAATTGTTTCCATTTAGAACGTCCATTCACTGTTGCTAAGAGTACTGTAATCACTGTTGACTGCAGTGTGTTTCATATTTTGTCTTTTAAGGTTAACGAACAATTTTACCTCAGAATAGAACTGGCTTTTTATTTTGACTGGCTCTTGATGTTCCAATCACCGTGTATAGGTATACTTTACTTTCATTTGTTGTCATAATTTTATTGTATGATTCTACATTGGATAAAATGCAATTGAATATCAAACACAGGGGAAGTAAGACAGAGGAGAAAGAACAGTAAGTTAGAGGCACATGTTAACTATGACTATTGAAGGTACATATGATATAAATTTTCATATCACAAGGATGAATTGGTCTGACATATCAACAATGTTCACTTGTTTTTTTCAAACTCATTTTTCCCTCTTCCGCTCTTACTGCATTCTTCTTCTCCCACCTTAACCTACATCTTTTCCAATTACATATACAATTTTCATGATGTATACACACATGCAAACCTCTGGCAGCATGTTTTTGAATATTCAAGACACAAGGAGTCGAGAAATTGATCACTGAAACAAACCCACAGATGCAGTCAGGGTTGTCAATGGATAAGGCAAATAAATCTCACCCTATTATTTGGCCCAATTATGGCTTGCGCCATAGAAAGGTAAGGTTCACTAGACATCTGGATCCATCGGATACTGGTTACCAGGACACATATTTTCCCACTCCTTCCAGCAGTTTCTTAAACAAGAACCTCAGCTAATGTAGGAATTTACCTCAATCAAAATGCTTGTTCATCATAAATATTTAATAAAACAATGATATTCCGAGGTTAGTAATACAAGGTCCAAATTGATACATAATTGTACTGTCTACTGATAAGCAAGATTATTTAATTTTATTTAAATCACATTTTTCATATTACAGTTTTGCTTATTGAAGTCTTTTAAGGATCGACTTAGCCAAAATAGTCTAGTGGGTCTCGGTCATCATTAGGATCCAATTAATTAATGAGTTGGACAAGGTAAACCTGTTCAACAACTGCTTCAGGGGGAGCTGATACATAGTTACCTGTACCACAACCAACTACTGGGATAAGCTATTTTCTTTTATCTCTCTTGCTTTTAACAACTTCCCTCTGCACATTAATTAATTTGTCAAGACCATCGGCTAGCAGGCACTGTATGGCACCTTTATGCTCTCAGAAATCATACCGCCCAATAGCAAGACACATGAGCTATGCAGGACCAGCAGTTACTAACAATTCTAATCCATATCTATACCATGAAATATGATTTGAATGTCCACTGCATTCTAGTGGTTGCAGCAATACCCAGATGGGGTATCTTACCTCAGTGTAGGCCATGTCATGGAGTTGAAAGACACAGTATACTAAGATTGAGGACATTAAGGGCCAATTTTTTAGGAGATTTCCTTCAGAATGTGGACCTTGCTGTCCAGCTTCTTGGTTGCCTTCTACCTCGTCATCATGTGCATCATATTTAATATCACCATTTGAATCAGAACCTTCTCTGCTTTCTGCATTATGCTTATGCAATGTCTCCTAATAAAAGAAGGAGATCAAAGGAAAAAGAAAGTATATAAATGAGGAATAATACAGAAGCCATGCATAAACCAGAGAAAAGAGCTACTCCCAAAAGATGTAGAATTTTACCGGAAGCCAAAGGCAAGCAATAGCTACACCAATTGAATAGATTGAAATACATAAGCAAGGTAAAAAGTAAGGGAACCTGAAAAAGAGAAAGGCTTTTAAAAAACCGATATACCAGGCATAAGATTTGACTTCTAACTGTCATGAGGTCACACAGTGAAAAGGATGCAAACCTTCCAAACAGGGAGTCCTTATCAAATATTGTTGGGTATTTGTCTGCAGGCTAATACATGAATACGCCACGTTACTCATTATCAACAAATTTTGCAAGTAGAAGGGGAAGCAAAGTTGTCTAATGCGAGAACAAAAAAACGAGCAACTAATTATATTTGATAAAAGCTAAGCCTAAATGAGCAGTGTATTGTTCAGTCCAACAAAGCCAAATTATAAAATGTCTTTTCTTCCAAGGCGTACACCCAATAGTAATCATGTACATAAAACACCATTACATCCCTATAAACTCAAGGTAGATATAAACAAACCTGTGCAAGGAAACCTCCAAGAGCTGGACCAATAATCAATCCTAATCCCCATGCTGTACTGACCTGTTACAAATTAATACAACATCTTTCTTGAATAATAACATAAAAAGAAAATTAATGTTATCAAGAGAAAATATAAAGCACAATTAATAGAAAATAAAAATGACATAAAATTATTCCTTACAATTGATAATCCTAGAGCTTGATATTCCTTCTGGCATACTTCTGTGGCATATGCCTAATAAGAGAAAACATTAATAAATAATCAAAAAGCCATTCAATTAAGAAGTTCAACAGCAGCTTATGTAGTCAACTGATGAATAACTATATTCTTTAATTTCAATGTTCGCATAAGAATAAACGATTTAACATGCTTGTACGGAACACACTCTTATTGGTCCAAGTATGCCAGATAAACTTCCAAGTAGAAACCTTGTCGTAATTGCCATCCAGAAGCTTGTACTAAGGCCAAAAAGAGTGTTGAACACAACTCTACAGATGACAAAAACAAAGTAAACAGTTAGCCACTTTTAAAAATGAATTATACATTTTAATGAAAAGAGTTAAGTATCCTATGGAACCAACGTTGAGATAGTGCCCAGCAGTACAACAGGCTTTCGTCCCATTCGATCAGCAACCATTCCCCAGAAAACCGAAGTTAGTGCCCTTCCTAGCATATATGAAGATCCTTCAAAACAATATAAGAAAATGTTGGTTAGTGGGATTTGAGTTAAACATAAAAGATAGATCAATGACAATACACTGCCTTGACACAACATGGTATGTCCATACCTATGTAACCTGCATAGTAGCCAATATCTTCGTCTCTTTCGACAATATGGAAATCTTTAACCTACCAAGATTTAGAGAATACAGGACTTGAATACGTGAATATCTAATGATGCACTTGTATAATTAAAGCAAAGCCAAATAAGAATGTTTGCTGATGTATATTTACAAATACATAACACATGACTCTTTGTTAATTAAGAATTTTCTACTTACCATGAAGTACAGGAAGGGGAACAGGGAGGATATTGGCAAAGCTGAAAGAGAACCAAGAAAGTGTGTTAGCATAACAGAAATTAAGAAACTAATAAAGAAACCCTGCCTGAAACAGGAAATTACGTTAAAAGATACAAGAAGCTAGAACTCCAGATACAGAGCACCAGAAAACCAGCACATAGAGCAAGTAGGCCACTGACAATCACATAACGTGCATGGAACTATCAATTACCACCTCTTGTCCAGTATTAACAGAGTGAATCAACTCCCGCAAGTGATGCAGATTTATGATATAGTATCAATGAGAACAACAGGACATGATACTGCCTCCATGTCTTAGGCAAGGGTAACTAATTTCTCTAATGACAGCTTATTCTGCATATTTTACTCATTTTGATATGATGGAATAAGAACCATTTACCAAAATCAATATTATTTGTCATTTTAGATTGCTATTTATATCGTCAAGTAATTAATTTACTAAAAAATCAAAGTTTCTTCAGACCCTTCCGGCCATGGATATCAGAAAATTGTTGGGATGAGCTTCTCCAGATCTGCCACAGTTAGGACATAGCAGAAAAGACCAAAGAACTGTCACATAATTGATTGACAAGACCAGGTTCTTTCATTGTGCTATAGAGATGATGCCTATCCTCAATCGTGAAAGAAAACTTTGTTTGTCTTTGTCAGTAACAGAAGTAATGAAGTTCAACAACTAAATTCTCAGCGACCAAAAGTTGAACAAGTTGCCAATTTGGCAGTTTTTTTTTTTTTTTTTTGGAAGCTAGACAACAAGCAATCATTGTTATGCCTTTACGTCTCTGGGTGCTAACAGACATCTTCATTTGCATGAATAAGAACATGCTAGGTAAATTTTATCTTAGTTTCCTCCTCATGCTTCAGCGATGGTGCATAGAGTAAGATTTCATGTACAGGGTTCAGTTTCTATTTTTGTCGAAGCTTTTGCACACGGGGACCCATTTGTGAATCTCAATTAAAAATGATTAAGCCAGACGAAGGTAAAACAGACTCCTGGCAAACTCCACGCCACCCAATTTTATATTTTCACCTTAGACATAGGAAATAAAGCCTACAAATAGTTTTGATGCAGAACAACTACAAGACACAACAAGCAAATGAGTCATCTTCACTGAAATAGGTGAATTTAAAGGGTTTGATCCCCTAGGAACTCAAAATAGTGCTTTAACTCCAGCAAACGAAGAACCAGATGCCAGAGACACGAGGACGAAAGTGCAACAATGCCCCAATGAGAATTCTAAATTTATACTTGAGATTTATTGTGTATAACAAGGTTCTGTATAATGAATGCCAGCAGAAAGTTATAGTCTTTAAAATTAAAGGAATAGAGAAAACAAGTAAAAGACGAAGCAAGGAATATGTAGTTCTCATAGCTGCATAACGACTAGAATTTACACTCAGACTCCGGAAGACCTCAATTTACAGTACGCAATACAGTAGAGAGTGGAACAGGAAGCGAAAAATAGGAGTAGACCGTAAAATAGTAGTCTTTAAAGTGAAAAACCTTGTTGACGTTAAAGACGAAAGATGAAGAACAATCCTAGACTCGTTTAAAACCCCCATTACAAAACAAGATTTCACGTGGAGCTAATTCCGCCATTAACTAAGTACTAAATGAATAACAACTGCATCTTGTAACGACAAGAGAAAAATCAACGCATTGAGTTTAAAGCCAAAAAGAGAGACGACGAAAAGTTCCCACGAATAGATTTTGAACCGAAAAAGGATACGATCATTGAATGATGAAAAGAACTACCACTCTAACGCATAAAAACGAGGAGATATCTCACGCCCGAGGCACTTACAAGCACATAGCACCGCAATGGCGACAAACATGAACTCCTTGTAAGGGATTCCTCGCCGCACTTCAATACGTTGTTCCTGCTCACAACCAGGACAGTTCTTATGGTAAATCCTCTTCAACAGTGGCTGCTCCGCATCCCCCATGGTGTACACAAAAGATACCTCTAGCCTTCTTCCTGCGTAGATGTTGTTCCTATCTGCAAGGCTGATTATGATACCTTTCCCTGCTGTTCTGTTTCAAGTCTATACTCGCAGCGGCCTAGGGGGGTGCGTCAGAACGGTGGCTGCGAGTCCAACCAAGAATGCTTTGTACCGACAACACTGTTAACATTAGGAAGAAGACAGGAGACGGAAGAAACCCAGACAATGCAACACCAAACGGTCCGGACAACTCCTCGAAGTAATGATAACATTAGGAAGAAGACTGGAGACGGAAGAAACCCAGACAATGCAACACCAAACGGTCTGGACAACTCCTCAAAATAATGATAACATTAGGAAGAAGACTGGAGACGGAAGAAACCCAGACACTGCAACACCAAACGGCGAAACTGTAATATGGGTTAAGCAAAATTACAGTACAGGAAGATTCGGTGGGGACAGCAGCAATCTCAACATCATCAATCCCTTTTCATGTGACGAAATCTGATTTCGCGTGAATTAGTTACGACGTAGGACGGTTTTCTCTTCTCCGTTCAACATCAATCTACAGAAGTGTCGTAGAACGATCAGGTCAGAAGTCCGAACACGACCCCATACTCGAGAAGTTGATGAAACGAATGGATGTCGTGTTGATGAAACGAATGGATGTCGTTCTTATCCAATTAGTTGCTGATGCGACCATGGAAGTCGAAATCGAGTAACATCTGTTGTTAAAGAGGAAGCAAATCGAAGTCAAAGCAGCCGAACTTTTTAAATTATAATTTGTAATTCTGTGTATGCTCTTCCATTGACCATCGATCGCCTTCGCGACCGGTGATGTAGCTCTCAAGATTCAGTTCATTCATTTGAATCCAAAAATTAATATATAAAAATAAACAAAAAAAATCATTAACGAAATCCACGTCAACAACTACTAATCTTAAGTAAAAGTCGCTAATAAACAATTGATTAGGACCTCAAATCGCAATAATTTCAGTTGGAAACTGTGTCTTAAGAATGGGGTAAAGTAAATAAATAGCCGCCGTTGAAGAACATGGATAGCTGCTTTGTACCCCGTAATTGGGTTGAGCCGTTTAAGGTGAAATGTCAGAAAGTCCGCGAAAAATAGATATACTTTTTAATATATATCTTTATTTATCAGATTATCCGTTCTCAAAACTACGTAAGAGGTAAATAAAAGTAATATATTGATAGGACAAGAAATAAAAAGCTAATTTAAAAAAAAAATTATTTACTATACCAATTACATTAATAGGACAATATATAAATAGCTTATTTCAGTTTCTTTTTTATACAACCCTCCTCAAAGAAGAATGTATAATATTGAGTTCGGAGTAACTTTTTTATATTTCAATTATGGGCAGTCATGATTTGAATTACAATTTCATAATTTCGTTAACAACCAAAATAGTCATTTGCATAAATTTATAATGAAAAATGATCAATTATAACCTGACTAGTGGGACACGAAGGTTGTGAATGAGACTGCATTGCTGAATGCATGCGGTCTGGGACCCATTGAAAAATGATCTATTATAACATGTCTGGTGGGACCTGTACAACCCCTACGCAGGCTGCGAATGATTGGTTGCTGAATCAATGTGTTCTGCGACCCGCTTGTCCAACGTCAGCCGTCGAGTCACCTTAGAGACCGAATTAAGCGTAAAATAATCCCATTAGAACCATGGATAATAGCGTATCATGTGTTCTTAATGAGAGAGGCAGACAAATATCCATACTTTGTATAGTCCCACATTGTCAGAGAAGAGAAGTCTCTACCACTGAAACAGCCTTTAAAAATGAACGAAAGCGATCGACCAAAACATACCTTTCTCGGCCTTTTGGCTAAGATCAAGTGTAGTATCTGTTCTTATCAGTTTAATATCTGATACGTGGTCCATCGGGCCACATGATATTAAATTAATTTTTATTGGGGGAGGGCCCGCCACCGGTAGCTTGCTATCGGGGGTCCTCGAGCGTCGCCCTTGCGTTGCACTACTGCTAGGGCCGGGCGCACCCCTACCAAAAATGTTCAAAACTTTTTCTACTTAAATACAAGGCATTTTGTTTTATCAAAGAGTTAGATGTATATTTAAAGATTATAAAATCTAAGCTCATGGCACATCATCTAAGATCAATAATTTTCACGTTCCAGTATTGAATGAAAGAGCAGCAGTATGTTTTCTATTAATGAGATGAAGATAACAGCGGAGGTACATCCTCAGTTTGGGACATCTACATCAAACAATATTCTGGCTTCTCAAATAGAAGCGTCCCAATAAGAACATTAATGCCAATGAAGAGGAGTGCAATTCTCTTCAACTCCGTCGACTGCCTGCCTCACCTGTCACCAGTTATTAACGAGTTTCTCGAAATTTCCTTTTCCGCGACCAAAAATGAAATGCAAGGGAGCCGGCAGTTCAACCCAAGGCAGCTTGATGAAGAACCAGAGACCAAGAAGAAAATTCTCACTCAGGTAGAGCTAGGAAAGGCTTGAAGGTGAACACAACTCCAAGAAACTCAACCAAGTTTAGCACAAAGAAAACCATCTGATCTCCTGCATAGGACGATGGAAAAATGAAATGCAGGTTGAGCACACTAAGGAGATTAAAGAAGCAATGACTCTTAGATAGTGACTAAGCAGAAAATTTCATACCAGGGAAGAAAGAAGCTTCCTGACGTTTCTGCGCCCATGCAAACCTGTAATTCACAGATGAATTAGTAAGATATAGTTCCCGGGATTGATAGCAGAAACATTAAAAGGATTGCAGGGTAACTTACAGAGCTCCTCCTCCGGCAGGACCTACTGCTTTGAAAAGAGACATTGCAGTCATGGAGATGCCATTGGCTGCTCCTCTTTGGTGTTGCTCCTGTCATTTACGAAACAAAAATGCATTACTATCTGTGCATTTACTTTTTACACTAGTTGAGCTCTCATTCCAAGTTCAACAAGATATAGTTCCTACCACAGCATTGTTTTGCAAGAGGAACAGTCCAGTGATGACGGACACCTGTTTTCATTCAAGATGCTCTGTGGTGAGAGAGTGTCATTCAAAAACACGTAGGCTCTATTAGCCGTGCATTGTAGTCACAATTTGATACTATTCTAAACATAGTAGTTTAGCACTTACTGATAAAACATTCTTCAACACCGATGCACAATTTAATACAAGATGAAGAGTTAACCCTGATAGAAGTGCTATGAAGGGGTAGCTCTGTAGAAGTGGAATTGATAAAACCTGAAAACATGAGGGATAACTGTTTAGGATGAGATAGATTGAGTGGGATCTACTCTGAAATCTTTGGTGTGGCAGTCCAAGCATACCGCTGCAACCCGTGACACATTAACATGGCCTAAAATCCGTTCCACCTTCGGATAAAGTAAAAGTTGAAATACCAAAAGACCGAAACCTGTGAATTTCAAAAAAATAAATCAGCAGGAATGTATCTTAAAAAATATGCAGTAAAGATTTGTTAGTATCCTTGAAACTATGCCAGAATCAAGCTCAAATTCTGCTATGCAAAATTGTAGTATGCACCTGATACTGCAAGCACCTGACCAACGTCCTCGGTTGAGAAGCTCAATCCTCCATACTCTCTATTGCTAACAGCCCACAGTGAAAATATCTGGAAATGAAAAAAAGTGTCAAATGGCAAAATGACACCAGTGTGAATGATATGAAACAGAAGTACAGGTTTATTGTTCTCAATGAGTAGATATGTTAAATTTGATCTTCTGGAAACAGAATAACAAGCAAGTTTCACAAAAAAGAAAAGTGTAGTGATGTTTTCTAAGGAATGAACATTAAATAAAGCGCATAAGATTGCATATGAGTTTTAAAAATGTCACCATTTTTTGTCTTATGAAAACTATAATCTTGGTCACTGAAAATGGAATACTGTCACCATACATCTCTTAAGAAAATTTCCTTCTATAAATTACTTGACTCAAAATTAAATCGAGATTGTCTAGCTCAAGGGTTCAAATTGAGCTTCGAGTTATTTGTTTGAGCTTCTTAACCCAAAACCAAATGTGACCATGGATCATTCCACAATGAAAACCACATGTATGCATTTTTGTAGCATATGACAGCAACTCTTGCCTACATGCACAGATGAGTTTACCATGAGCAAAGTTTTGGATCAGAGCAATAGCTCCTCAACAGTGTGAAGCTCTAGCCAGAAGTTTTACCTCAGTATATGCCATATCGTGAAGTGAGAAGATGCAGTAAACCATGATTGATGACATTAATGGCCAATTTTTTAGGAGGCTATCATTAGAAGAAGCTTTTTTTTCTTCAGAATCTTGAACATATTCTTTTAATCCTGCGCAGTTTAGAGTAGCTTCAACATCCTTAGATGAATCATGCTCATCTTTCTTTAACCCCTTATGATTGTGCAATGTCTCCTACAAGAAATTAAATTGTAAGGTTTGAGTACCAAAAGTCATTTTAATTTATCGAAAAGAAAAAAATGAAACACAGATGGACAAAGGAGCTCACCGGCAACCAGAGACAAGAAATGGTTACACATAATGCAAAAACTGATATGCAAAGGCAGGGCAGAAAGTAGGGGAACCTGTAAATAAACATCGACTTGTGAATCACGTTTAAATAATACAAGTGCTTTTAAAATATAAAATAATAAAAAAAATGTTGATCTGATATTGCTTACGTTCCAAACAAAGAGTTCTGGGAAAATATTTTTGGATACTTCTCCGCAGGCTGATGCAAAAGGCAGTAACATAGAGTATGTCACCCAAATGTAAGCAAGAAAAAAGAGTATATAAAACAGTGAAGTTTCCTAGAGTTAAAAGACCTATTGGAGCAGTTCATATGTCACATCTTAAAACTACATATTTCAGAATCACTTAAGACTTTTGCATAAAATACCCACTTGAAGAACCTTTAACAGGTTCCCAGGCATTAAGCAAAATCATTTACCAAAAATATAAGAGAGCAACTAGGAATCTAGAATGTGCTGGGAAAGATTTTGTACTACTGTTAACAGATATTTTGAGGCTAATCTGACTTGTACCAGAGCTTTCAGCAATAGCTGGTAGCTCTGCATCTTATAACTACATTATCCAACATAGTTAATGTTTTAATTATTTTCTAACAGAAATCATCCTAGAAGTGTCCTTCTTATCTGAATGTTGTGTGATCCCAATCTACGAGCAGGCATTGGCAACAGAAACGGTAATCAGTACCTGTGCAAGGAAACCCCCAAGTGCCGGGCCAATAATCAATCCTATTCCCCATGATGTGCTTACCTGTAATGATTTGTGAACCAAATTTTACTTCTTACAAATAACACAAAACCCAGATCAACAAGTAGCAAGGGATGAAAGACAAAAAATGAAAATATAGAAACTGGGACTTCTTACAACTGACAATCCAATTGACTGATATTCCTTCCTGCAGATTTCTATAGCATAAGCCTGTAAACAACTGAATCGTCAAAATTATGAAAGCATAGGTCAATATAAGATAAGAATTTCAGCAGTTAAGATTTTATTTTAAGTTAATATACAATTCCATGGGATTGATCGGTAATGTCTCATGATTCAAAATTTCTAACCAAAATTAGTATTTGAAAGATGCCCAGTTACTTGGGAAGGAGAAAGAATTGCTGCTCATGGTAAAAAAAACACAATAAAGCCACCCTTAACTACACCTTTTGAAGTTTGGCCATCCATCTCATGGGCTTAGAAGTTAGTAACATATCTTGCAGATGATGTTTAGTTCTCAGACCAGTTGGGTCAAGACTTTGATGATGGCAGTGGTGAGTAGCGTCTACCAAGTTTGGAATAGAGTGAAATTTGTTTGTGGAGTCAATTATGGATGTCAACTCAATGATTCTCACTGCCAGTATGAGAATCTGACTTTGGATTATTTTTCATCACATGTAAAACCTCCATCTTGCTGTTTAGTCATTTTTACCAGAACCAAAAAAATTTGTTTTCTAATCCTTGTCATTTTGGGATGATGAGTAGCTCTCGGAGTCAGAGAAACCAACATGATTTGCCTATGGACATAATTAGACCTTCAGAAAACTTGTCCTTAAACTTGGCATTCATATTCGTTCAACCTTTCTGTTTTCCAAATGTGTACCTTTATTGGCCCAAGTAGACCGTTGGCACTTCCAAGAAGAAATCTTGTAGCTATTGCCATCCAGAAGTTTGTACTAAGGCCAAACATGGTGTTGAAAACGACACTATGGCATGACGAACCCAGGGAAACAAGAAAAGCATTAGTAAAGAAAAATTGATAATGTTATGTAGTTGAAAAGGTGGGCAAGGATTGATAATAAAAAACACCGTGACACTTACACTGAAAGGGTGCCTAACATTATTACAGGTTTTCTTCCATATTTATCAGCCACCACACCCCAAAAAACAGACGTCAAAGCCCTTCCAAACATAAAGGAAGATCCTGCAAGAGTTTACGGCATGAAGTCAATTGCATGGATGTTTTTCTCCAATCCCACATTAGCATTAAATAACCATTAAATACCTCACCTATATAGCCAGCATAAAAGCCGATGTCTTCATCTCTTTTTGCAATGTGGAAGTCTCTCACCTGTTTTTATGAACACAAATAAAATCAGTCATACTGAAGCCGATACATGATTAATTATCTATTAATCAACCCCAAGAGAAGGAGTACATACCATGAAGTACAGGAACGGGAACAAGGAAGATATTGGCAGAGCTGCAAAGCAAAACCAGAAACAAAGAGATTTCAAGCCAAATTATATGTGGAAGAAACTGAATGACTTGTTTCAGGTGAAGGTGCACCTCAATTATCAAGACAAGAGATGAAGAGCATCAGAAGAGTATAGGCATCATAGTGGTGTAGACCAGCTTAGGCTAATAGTATGACATCTACAGTAGCTGTTGGACTGCCATAAGGCTGCAATCTTTTCATTTAGTGAATAAAAGATGCAGATAATAAAAATTGCATGAGGAAAGCAAGTAAAAAAATGAACTGACCACCTACTAGTACACATAACAGTCAGCTCCTGCTCTGTGCCATTTCATTATCTAGGTAAGACAGACTCTGAATATCGGTTTTTGAGACATTGTACACAAATGCAGAGGGATCCAGGTGAATATCTTCGAGGTCAGTGTGCTGCCAAAACTGGTCCATAACCACCACTATTTTTTTTTATGAGAACAACACTACTACTTAATTCAATAACAGAAGAACTGATCAAACAACCAAGGTATACATTGCACCATGATAAAATGTATGATGAAGAACATTACTTTAAACAATAACTGAACAATGCAGGCTAACTCAAGTAAAGAGTTGATACATTGATGCTCAAGTATCACGATACGTCTGTCCCTAGAATGAAGGAAAAGAGCAATGCTTAGCCAGGAGATTTCTCCCAAGTAAAACTGAAAATCTGATTAAAATCGGCTTTTTTCCATGGGTATGCACTGATCTATCTCTAATCTATGTGGGTGAAAATGAGCTAATTGAAGGAAATCATTCCGTTACATAGAAAAGGCAGATATCTAGCTCGGAAGTAAAGGTCATATCAGCAATTAAGTTCTCCTGTAGCTGATTATAGCAGCTATACATCCTGCTCTTGAAACTTGAAAGCAAGATTCACCTGATCATTCCCCAGTCAATCGGTACAGAAATGGGTTCCACAGAGCGTGAATGCAACATGGAGACAGAGGATACCAATAATTCTTTCCGCTCTTTGAACTTTTCAATAAAGTAACAATCTCGGATTGATTTGTAATCCAAAACTAAGTAAAAGATCATGCACGTACAATCATGAAACAGAGAGAGAAGACGACTGCTCCCACTATCTGGGATTTTGTAGGAATCAAACTCTACAAATGCTTAAGGAACCGTAAAAGCGATAAATAATATTAAAGAAAAAGGCTCTTCAGCTGGAACGTAAGAGCGCTTACCAGTACATAGAACAATGATCCAGATATACAAGAAATCCTTAAAAGGGAGTCCTGGCCGATCCTCTAGAAGCTTTTCCTGCCTACAACCAGGGCAGTTCTCGAAGTAAACCTTCTTCAACAAAGGTTCTTTCATGTCGGCCATCGGACACCCAAAAAGGCTCGTCCAAAACCAGCTGCTCTTTGGGCGGTCCCTCAGGGAAGAGAAAAACTTGAACAGAGACGAGAGGGTTTTGAAGGCAGCTGTGGTTCAAATCAACTTTACGAACACACTCAAAGAATTGAACTTTTTTAAGGCAAGACAGAAATAGCACCCGAAGCAGCTCTAAATAGACAAGATGAACTCAATGAGCCCCGTACCAATGCGATTCCCTCTTCCCTCACAACAAGATTTACTGTCGACCACTTACAACCGCCCAGATGCCATATTTATCGGCCTCACAGAAAAAAAAACGAAAATGGAATGTATTCGAATCCTAAACATGGTCCAAGAATAAAACTGCGACGCCTGATATTCCTCAGAAGTTATCATATATCGACCTCTGAAAATATTAAAACGAAACAAACATACATCACTGCCTGCGTCATTTCGTATCACTGTCATCTTTATCAAGAAGCCCGCCGTCTCCAGTCCACGTACACTGGATGCGCTCCCTTCATATATCAGCTGTGCAAAGATAAGAGTGTTAATGAGAATCGAGTGAATTGACAGCCCCTTCGCGAGTCGCGACACGCAAAGTTACGTTGTGTAATTCGTACTCTTTGCATCGTCTCGACTCTCGCCTTCCAAGTTTGAAAATTTCTGACGATAAACCCTCCACGATCTCTTCCCTCTCCAGTAAAAAAACTGAAACCCATGCATTTACATTTATGAAAGTTTGATCCAGTGGCACTCTGCGTAGGCCTCCGCGCGTGTCTGCAGGTCTTTCGATGTCGTAATTTAACTAAAAAAATCCCGACACGGAGAAAACATATCATATTCTTTTCAGCTTTCTCCTTTCTTATTAGATAAAAGAAAAAGATGGGTTATGTAATCCCTCTCTCTCTCTCTCTCTCTCTCTCTCTCTCTATCTCTATCTGTATCTCTTCCAATCGAGATCTTCCTTAACATGCAACGGCTCTGTTACGTTCTCTGGCATGCAACAAAGAAAGGCTTTTGAGGAAGGATTCGAAGACGGTGCTGCGTGCAGGAGAAAGAAGATATTATATATTTCTGAATAAGGCCCCGTGTGATTAGAAAAGGAAGAAAACGATCGATGCACACGATGTCTCCCTCTGGATCTTTCAACGCTAGAGTCCAACGACTCGTTACGTTGGCCAGATAGGGGTCCCTAATCACTATTTTCGTAACTTTTGTCTTCTCCCGACTAGAACTATTTAATACTATAATAAATTAATAATTAATACCACAAATAGATTAAACTAAAAATAAAAAATTCCAATATTTTACGGATTAAGAATAATAATATATGAAAATAAATAATTTAAAAAATTATAAACGGATATTTAATATTTTTATACTTTTTTAGATAATTTAACTTAGTTTTTAATAAAAATACTTGGAATTTTTTATTCTATTCGCTTCTTGCATCACATCATGGAGTCATATCCACGTAGATTTCCCTGATTGTTGGTTTCGATTTTGCTTATGCTTTGATTAGTCGCGAAACCAATCCGGCTCATCGTAAAACCCCTTCCGTGATCGGGCAGACACGGGGGATTTCACTTTTTCAATCAGAATTCTCGAATCAGAAGACGACAGACAACTCCGTTCGGGAACCTTGAAGCTTCCATTTCACTCAAAAGGGGTCTTTTTTGGCTTTTCTTCCTTTCGTTAACGGGAGTAATTTCTATCACAATCTGTCGCACCAGCAGTGGTCACTGGTCACTGTCTTTGTGCAAAGTAAAACCCCCATTTGAAAGCCACTTTCTACCAATCCTATAAATTTACTTATATATGTAGTCCCTGTATACCATATGCAAATCGTGGCGACCGGAGCTAGATGCTCAGCGTTCTGGACTTTTCTTTCTGGTTCAGGGCACCCACCCTTCAAAGAATTAAATAGCAATCTTGTCGCATATGAGTAAAGATGTAATAGCATTTGATGATGCAGTTTCTCGCACATGGCGACATCCGCCATTAAATTAAGCAGACGAATTTAAAAAAGACCTGCGTAAAAGTCATTATCGGCGGCAATCTCATGCATCTTCCTCTACATTTGTTGAAATCGTTGACAGGTCTCTCAGTAAATGCGTGAACCAACTTCGGACGACATTCCGCATTGGAGGGCCGGAATTCCAACTTCGATTTGAGAAGATTTTCGGCGAATCCAGGAAGAGTAGTCTTCTACGTTTCTCCTAGTTGTGGCCAAGAAGACGAGGGAGAAAAGGTCCAACAAGACGAGGGAGAAAAGGTCCAAGAAGACGAGGGAGAAAAGGTCCAAGAAGACGAGGGAGAAAAGGTCCAAGAAGCCGACCTGCGTGTAGCAAACCCTCTTGGCCACAAGTCTAGAATCGGAAATAATTGACTATACAATGCTCTGATGATTTTTAACGCCCGGAGTTGATCCAATATCAAAGGCTTCTGCAGACCGATTCAGTGATTGTACGGCCACCTCCTCAGTTTCTCGTCTTTGCTGATAGTTGCTTCAGTGGTTAAAGCCTCTGAACCAAAAACTCTACCAGATTCAGTTGGTCCGATTGTATCTGGAATCACGGTTATTAAAAATCTCATTACTAACTTGAACATTTTCGCTATTCCTTTATTTCCATTGGCGCGATAATTCACATTACGATAGCTTAACCTCTGAAGAGTAGTTCGCAGCTAGACCCTGCTGATCCAAACATCAAGAGTCTCATGTGATAGATTAACTCTTCAGACCCATCTCGAATCTTGTAGCTTAATCGAGAATAGAGGCAAACAGGGGTGCGATTCACTCTTGATTTTTGGATGAAAGAATCGCAATCAAATCTATTCGGATACACGACCTTTTAGATAAGTCTGTCTTTGAAAGAGGATATTTCAGTGCTTTGAAAGAGCTCTAAAACAAAATGCCTCTTTCAAAGAATTATTTCACAGGCAAGAGTAAAAGCTGCCTTAATTTAGATGAAAGATCGAGTTCACTGGACCGTAAATACACCCATCTTAACTCCAAAAACTTAAAGAGACTTTCATTCATGAGACTGGAGTTAGTCATGTTCAAACTCATTAGCGTACGTGAGATGGCATTATTTTAGTAGAACAGCAGGGCTCAATTTTGGAAGCAATCTATCACATATGAAATAGGAAATAATACATGTGAGTAAAGCCTCTCACAGGCAAGAGTATCATTTGAGAGATTGAAATCTAGATATTTACAAATATACAATATACTCCGCAATGGCCATACTGGAAGTTAAACCGGGTGATTCTATCCCAAACAAGTTAACCAACCCAGTGACACCATGGATGTCCTTCCCCTGCATAAACATTAAATGTTGGAGGTATCAAGAAGAGAGCAGGGGACAAAACACTTGTTTCAAATCATCAAAAAGAGTAACATGTGATGAATTTCAGGCCTTGTGTGTCAAACACCTTATCTTGGTCTTGACAAATTCATTCCGATCATGGTTCTTTCACTTGTTATAATTGTTGCTATAAAGTAACAAATTCTGTTTAGTTTCATTTCTAAGAAACGGTTGTGGGGGCAAGAAAAATATACTTTAAATGTGAAAAGTACTGGAGAAATTCAAAACAGAGCTAAAACTAACAGTAATGCTAACATGCACATCCACTACATTCACGACTTTGAAAGTCTCTATGAGTAGAGTCATGCAAAGATGTCTATAGGCGCACCTGTACAATAAAATCTGCAGGAGGCTGGCCGGGACCTGAAAGCTTAGATCGAATACCAGCATATCCTGGTTCCAGTGATCCATCCTTTAGATTAGGATAGTATTTTCTTATTTCAGGGTAAAATTTCTCTGCTCGACTCTCTTCCACTGTATAGTCAAACCTGTAGAGGATAAAGAAAATTAACTGAAGGAACAACATGAAAACACAGAATGAAGTGTATTCAAATTAGAAGATGCTTTCTTGCTTGATGACAATGCTGCAGCTTGACCATATTGACTGCTGGACAAAACATTCATCTTAACATAATTCTCCTGAAGTGCAACAAATCTACTTCTGGACAAAACATAATTCACCTGAGAAACGGTAAGAGAATACCAGAGATACACCTCCCAAATGAGCTTGTGATTCATGTGCAATGATTTTTCCGTGTTTTTTTAACACAAGGAGGGTGCACCCATCATATGTACCAGCCATGTGAGATGTTTTACTATTTTGGCTATATTAATAATAGAGACAAACCATTTCACCTCCCACCATGCATCTTAAGATCTTAGTAACCTCTTGGATCAAAAGTAAAGACAAATTTTACTTGTTTAAAAAGCTTGAGATGTCATCTATTCGATCAATCCACTCCACGTCTGGACCAAACTTGACATGGCCATCCAAGTTCAGTGTGACATGTACCCCCAGCCCACCATCTTCAGGGATAGGGTAAATCAAGTGCTTGAAAGGAGGAACCCTAGTTTTAGATAGGGCAAAGTAGCAGCCTCTAGCATAATACGAGGATGGAATAACCCTGTGGTCTAGGCCACTCAATCTTTTTGCAAGGGAGAGGCACTCAGACCTGCAGAGTTTATGGCAAGCTTGGGAACCAGTATAAGCTGGGGCTCCAAATAAGCATTCACGTCACAATTCTCAAGCTCCTCACACTCAGAAACAAGCAGATAAACTTTATCATCTTCAACGTGTCCGCCAGTTACAGCAGTGTTGTAAGAGAAGGTTGCTCCATGTGTCTCAGCTTCACCCTGATGCCATATTAGTCATAATTGTAATCATTGGGCGACTAATGCCTTGAGATAATAGCATATATAAAGAGAAATTCTGTAAAGCCAAGTTTGAGAAGTTAAAAAACCGGTTTGTTGCAATGCATACATGAGGTGATAATAGTCAGACCCTAGTGGGTATGAATCAGACATTACAGCTCATGCCTGCTAAGGTTCAATGTCTAGATGGTGCAGTGATTTATTATTCAAAATTACAATGCACAATTCCTAATCAGTGATATTTTCCTAATTAAGACACAAAGTGTAACTTGAATTGACCCATACCAATCTACAACTTAAGTTTATGTGAAAATGCATACCAACAAAGACAGCATGAGTGAATGGCTGTCAACAATTCCAGAGCAAGGAGAAAAGAGTGCCTTGACACAATGTAATTCCGGTTCCATTTTCATGGCTTCGTTACCTTCAATCATCTCAAGACCCTGAACACCATTCTCCTTCCCACGTTTCAACAATTCTGTCAAGTGCTTAATCTCGGTAGTTCTAGTGGCGACTATGAGCTTACCGATCTGTTTATGTGGGACTCCATGGTCCAAACAATACTTGTACAGCAGTTCCCTTCCTCGGACACAAAACATTGCCTGAAACATTCATTCAGGAAATGGGTTTTGAATCAAATGGAAGCAGCACGTGATATAAGCACAAAGACAATGGCATTGATAACTCGGCCATTAACTTTCCAATTTACATAAAAAAGTTCAACTGACAGGACAAGATTTAAATAGGTTTGTTCCTAAGTTGGCAGGGGATTCGAGGAAGCTTCGTTGGAGCTACCCCAATTTCTTAGATGAAGAGATCCTACTCATAGAGATGACCCAATCGTTTTGCAGGTGTTGAAGATCCATCGATTTTGAAAAGCAACAGGTCATTTGTACCTGTCAGTTGTCACTGGTGTTTTATTTGATTAGGATGTTTACATTAATATTGCAGAAAATGTTTCTTTAATCCAAAAGAAAACAGTCTACAAATATTCTAAAGCGAGGTTTGACAGTTTCATCAACAAATTCCCACATTTATTTTCTTACATTCGCGAACTTTCAGGAGGAATTGACAAGAACAGTCCGTTAGGTGCTACTATAAACATTTTTTTGGTTAAAAAAAGAAGTTTTAATTCTAAACATGAAAGTTTGAGACCCGTTTCATGAATACAACAGCTTTCGAACCAAAAGGTGCACAAATTGTTATCATGACCTAATGGATCTCCCAAGAAAGTATTATCATAAATTTCTCACCTTTAAAGACATTTTAGGGTAATAAATCCCTGCATGGATGACTTCACTATTGCGCGAACTGGTTCCCCTCCCGAACGTCGAAGCAGCTTCCACTACCAGAACATCCCTGCCTCTCAGAGCAAGCTCTCTTGCCACTGCAATCCCAACAATCCCAGCTCCAATCACCACACAATCTGCAGTCTCTTTTGGAATTTTACCGAGCTGGGTGCTAAACAGATTTGCTCTTGAAAATTTCTGCATGACATGATGCGTTCGTTTCAGCTCGCGAAGTGCGCAACGCAGCATTTTCGAAAAGAATTCCTATACAGCCAGCATTTGAGACATGGGACTGAAGATCCCTCTTCCGGCCGACCAAAATGCAAAGGTCCGATAGTCTAAGTCGCTGTAGATGGTTTGGCTTTGTGTAAGACGAACGCTCTTGGATTTCACGGCTTCAACTATTGCCAGTGCCTATTGTTAAGTGACGAAAATACCCCAGGAGGTCGCTGTCGGCTTGTCGTTGATTTCACAGCGTTGAAGTTCATTCAATTAATAGAAGAAGAAATGTCGATGATCATTCGAAATGGAGAACGGGGTTCGAAGGCAGTTAGTCGATATATCTCTATGGAACCCTTCGCACGATCAGTTCTCTGAACTCGTCTCTCTCCTACCTCTCCACGAACAGTCCTCAATCACCAGGTAAGGGCTCCCGTCTTTCTTACTCCATGTGACGCTAATTCTTCATTGTAATAACTTCAGGTGAGCCCGTAGCTTGTTTTGGTTTATTCGGCTGCTGTTTATCATTTGAATTTACGTCAGATTGATCGATGACACTGAGATTTTAATATCATCGTACTTTTAGACACTTTGAGGATTTCGCTTTGTGGTTTTGACCATCTCTACATCCATTAGTTCAGTTGTCAATTTAAGAACAAATAAATTCATCCATTCTGCATGAACAATTCCCATACATATGAAAGCAGTGAGATGGTTGAGAAAATCTTTTTGCTGAATCTGAAACTTCCTTACCCTTTGAAGTCTCCACTATTATAAAGTCAGAGAACAGGAAGCCTAACATTGTTCAACTTGGAGACATTTCGGGACTAGATAACTATCGCTTTGCCATGTCTTTCAACCTGCTCTGCTGTTCCAGTAGTTACTAGCATATTCTTAATGAAGTGGTTTTCGAACAATCTCTTGCCTTCTGAAAATCTGGGAAAGGTGCTTCCTTTCACTTAGGTAGTGGAGAAAATCTGTTGCTAATTGTCAAACTTACTTGAGCTTGTGAATTCTAGATATATTAAGTTCGAGGACAGAAAACGAGCATTAGTTAGTCGTTTGCTTCAATATGTGCTGGTGCATGAAGTGTTGGGGCTGCCACTCAGCAAGATAGTCATAAACCGCACTGTAGAAGGCAAGCCCTATCTGGTATGGATGTTATGTTGCAGATTATTCTTCCTTGCCTTTGTGATTGAACAGCTCTGAAAATTTAAATTAGTCAATGCCTATAGTGAAAGTGTTATTTTTAATGCCATGCATGAAGCTTCTTTCTTTTACTTTTTTCTTCAGAGAGAGAAAACTTGAATGAGATCTTTGATTTTAAAAGTGTAATATGATAGCCTTTACTCACCTATTCAGAGAAAAAAGAGAAGAAAAAACAGAAAGATGATTGATCTTCATTGGTTCCAATATGCATACTTCTTTCATGAATATAGCGTCACCGGGTGACTGAAGACATTTTGAGCTACATTTGCCCTATCCCACCAGCCATGAACAGGGTTTTTGATTTAGACCTTGCATCGGCTTTATATCTTACTTGTACAGAGTATGAGTGCATAAATGACCACTAGCCCCTGCGATTTAGAAGACGCGTCTCAAAGGAGTAGACCATGTTTTTACATTTAAGAAAGTCTTAGCTCGACCTGATATACCTTTTCACCTGTTTTTTGTGAGATACATACTCTATCTTGTAGTTTTTATTTTTTTTTATTCATGAGTTTCATAATTGAATTTCATATAATGTCAACTAAGTGAAGTTAAAAAAATGTATGTTCATTATTTATGTCAACTTGGCAACTTACTCTTTTCTTTTTCCTTTTTTCCCAGGAAAAGTATCCAACAGATTCAAAAATTCCGAACTTTAATTTCAACTGCTCACACGACGGAGACTATGTGGCTATAGCATCAGAGTCATTGTGCCTCATAGGATTAGATATAGTTTATCCTGGCATCCCTTCAAAAGAAACAGTCAATGAGTTTATCGGGAACTTTGTTTCATATTTTACCAGATTGGAATGGCATAAAATAATCAATGCTGGCAATTCTTGTAAAGTGTTAGAAGAGTTTTACAGGTATGAATGTACTCTAGAGTGGTTTAATTTTCGTTTTTATCAATCTTCAATGTGGATCACTAGAGAAAATACTCATGTTGAATGTTCAGTTAGTAAATGATCTTCAAGTAACAAGTGGCGTGACTCTGCAGATACTGGTGCCTGAAAGAGGCATATATCAAAGCTACAGGAGCTGGTATTGGTTTCAGATTGGACAGACTGGAGTTTCATCACACAAACTGGGTTGACATATCTGTCTATATGGATGGAAAGGAATCAAAAGCGTGGAGATTTTGGCTTCTTGAGCTGGAAAAAGGGCATTTGGTATCTTCCTCATGCTTCTGTGCTTTTCTCATTCTCTCGTCATTGGATTCTAAATGCTATGCTTCTTGTGATCAGCTGTGGAAACTAAATGTTGTGACCTGAAAATTTTTTCCTTCACTGTTCGACTGTTCATGGACCTGGTTTTCCTTTTCTGCCTAGTGAAAATAAAATAAACTGGATATAAAAGATAACAATGTTAAGATAGTTTATAAATACTTTGCACGGTTACTGTTAAAGTCAGGGGTATTTTGGTCATTATACTCTGTTGCCAGTCAGGGGTATTTTGGTTATTATACTATAAGGAATTAGTCTTTATTTCAGTGTTATTCTATAGTTGCACAACTGCAAGTGCCTTTGGTTATGTTATTTTATTCAATAAGCCACTTAATGGCATTTTTGTAATTTAATGTAACTACAGCCTATATTAATACAATTCGGGTCATGACCCCTTCTCTTTCTTCTCCCTTTGCATCTTCTCTTCTCTCTTCTTCTTCCTCTCTACTCGATTTTAAAGGTACATTGGGAAAAAACATGTTTATAGAATCAAATAAAGAAGAAAAGGAAAGAAAGAGCACAACAGAAAAAATAGTAGGACAGAGTAAGAGTCCGTCATTGGTGAACAGTGGTTTTTACAAAGTTCCAGTTCTACATATTCCAGGTTATATTAGCAAAGAAACAGTGGATATCTGCTGTGATCACCATAAAATTTAATTGCAGATCAATTATGTGTGCTGAGACGGTTTATCTTGAGAAATCTTTACTATTTGTTTAATGAATTAGTATTCTCCAGTCAATTCGACTAGGATATAAAATGTTATCCTCCATATGTCACACTTCTAATCCATTGCAGACGTGTTGAATGATCTCCTAAAGCAATCCACCTATGTCCTAGTTTTCTTACCCATGACTAAATGATACATGTTTCTATGCCTCTGAAAGATTATGGATGCCCACAAAATGGTTATTCATCCTAAATTAACAAATTTCCACTCTTTCGAGCATTCCAAACTGTCTTTTTCTTGATGTTTTGTTTCTCTCTGAAATCTGTCTGACACGTAGTTTGGAACGATTCAGGCAGGTTTAGCCAAAGGACATCCGCAAAGTGCCAGTACAAATTACAAATCTGCATTGCGCAGAACAGAGTTTGAGGAAGAAGAATATTATTCCAGCCTTAATCTAGAAAACCCATGTTTTGATCTCTGCCCAGTAGAAAAACTAACTTTTATTGCCAAAAAAATGCAGTCCACAGAAGCTTGACAGGCTAAAGCCGTTATGACTGCCAAATTATTCAAGAGACAGTACGAGTTATGATTCCTTTTTATGTACCAAAAAATGAAGTGCAGAAGATTCACAACTGCTGCGATAGAGCAAAAAGTTGCAGAAACCTTGTCAATATTTTCGAGTGCATAATGTGAGAAAGTGGGATATGTTTTGCTGATGAAAATGTATGACTTATAAACAATTCACATGGTTACTTTTATGAAATAGAATACCGCCCTGCAGGCCCATAAGAAAAGAATCTTAGGCGACAGGCTTTTGGCTGCCATCTACCCTTTTGCAAACATGCAAATCTGCAAATCTGCATGGAATCTGATGCTTCAATCCAAGTGGAATACAGGTCAGGCAACTGCCTGGACGTCCAATCCATAGAACAGAATCACTGGTAAGCTACACATAATCCAAGCCTCGTTGTAAATTGAAGTCCTGAACGAGAATCTGATATCCCTCTTTAATATGTCGAATTTTAAAGTCCTTCAAAGTCTTCATTTCTCTTTGGAGCTAGTTAACTAACTGCCCGTCTTCTCTCTCCGACCCATATGTATGATTCCTCTTCTGCTCCATTCATGTTGCAGTGAGCAAACGGTTTTAGTGCATCGTATGCAGTATGCTAGCAACCATGAATAGAAGGAAAAACATTTCAGAATGTCTCTTTATTTGACTGAATTTGATGCAAGCAAGGCAGGAGGACGGGAATATAAAAAAGAGACCCTAAGTGTTGCAGTCTTTCCGTCAACTGATGTTCTCCCCTTCTAGCCATCATCTCTTCAGTCTCAGCCATCTCCAACAGAGCATTAGGTGGATTTTCTGTTGTGTTCATGATTCCCAGATCTTCTATCACCACTTGAGGCCTTATTATAGTTGTTGTCTTGGTTTTAGTCTCTCTCGGTGGCTACTTTTAAGTCGTTTTCGAGTGGATCCCCGCTTCTTTAATTTCGGGGATTTCGTATACAAATAAGGAAAATCAGATGACTTATGTCACACCAGTAGTGTTTGATGATTATCAAATGTTCGCGCGTTTTCCTTAGTAACCCATTGTTTTTGGGTATGATTTTGCCTCTGAAACGTTTACTCGATGCTTCACAGTCCTCACGAACACTTATCGCGAACGCTTACCTGAATTCCATGTTGTTCGCAACAAAAATAAGTTTTGACATTTTCCCCTTAAAACTTCCATTAATATTTTCCCATAGCAACCAGTGATTAGAGACTTCCACATCCGGAATCACCCTTTCAGACACTTCATTTCGGAGGACTTTTAAGAGAGATTTGCTGCAAATGACACTGATGGCGTGCTCTACTGAATACACAGATACCCACCCAACCGACCAAACCAGATGCGTTTGTTCTCCGTAATTAACTTCTTTCAGAACGACTTACTTTTATTTGACTTGAAAAGGAAAACAACAAGCCGACACCCAACACCCTCATTTAAAATATACAATCATTCAGTATCACTGCTACCAACTGCAGATACAAGCAATGAAGTTAGAGAGATCTTGCCGTAAGTGAAATTACATGGACCCTACAAGGACTTTAACACTATCTATACGCCTTATATTGAAATATAACCTTCGCTCCATCATAAAATACAGTAAATCGCATACAACAATCAGCTCACAACTGCCACAAAGTTTGCTGTGTAGTCGTTTTCCTTTTAGCAATTTGTGTCATATGCAACAAGCCCTTGCAGCTCTGGACCTTCCAACCGCGGGTTGTTTTCAAAGCTGTAAATAACACGCATTCATGCATTAGAGAAGAGACTGTAATGCATCATTTCCTGTTCTAATACATAGGCACTCACATGCTCTTCTTCCAATATCAAGACCATTACTATGCCTTCGTTTTATTTTGAAAATTAATAACATGCATCTTTTCAAGGCAAATAAAAATTATTCAAAAAGATGTGACCAGCACCGACGGAGTAGAAGGCCCAATGCTGGCCATTGATGACAGATTGAGACATGCAGCGAGAAGCACGTCTCCAGCACAAAAATACATGAAGGATTGTTTAAGATCCACCACATACCCAAATACAGCTGTACACATGCTCAGAACTATCAAGCCATAAATGATTCTCACCAACTCGCTACTTTTTCCAACGGCTAACCTAAGAGTTGGTCTAATTGATCAGTCGAATGTATCATAGCCAAAATCACCAAAGCAAAATGTTGGCTTACAACCAATTTGAGTAAACAGGCCTCGTTCAACTTCCAGGGAAGATTTAAGATTGACCCACAAGGTATCCCTGCCTTGCGTAACAGTTCTAAAAGATTTTGAGGTCAGAAGAATTTGCCTTGAACACTAGATTATATTAATACCATGTATTAATATAATTAGAAGGCCAATGTTAGTTTATGAAGTTTAACATTTTTAATTAATAAATAATTACTTGTTCACTAACAACTCATAATCATAATATCGATCCACTTTCTAAACAAAGTCGTGTCTTGATATTGTCTCTGCAAAACTAGACCTAACTATCATGCTAATATGAGATGACCTTATATCACAGCTAGGTAAAACAGCTTACTTGGATAAAGGAATGTGCTCAAAAGGTCCAGAGGTAGGAATAGTTCCACACAAGTTGTTAGTTGAGACATCTCTGTGAAAACAACAAGCCACTTGTGTTAACAACTGTCAGACTGAGGTACCAGTAAATTGTAAAAAAAAATTACTTGTTTCTTTTGATAAAAATAAAAGATAAAACAATTCTTGACTTACACAACTTTGAGACTGGAAACTTGAGAAAGCTCTCGAGGGATTCGCCCGGTCAATTGATTGTCATTAAGTCTCCTGCAATTCAAGACATCCAAATCAGTCATGAGACAGACAAAAAAGCTTTCTAAAGAAAAATAGACTGGCATGCTGAATATACAGTCCAAAACCTGTTCCTGAGGAATTGGTTTCTGTTTTGATATTGGCTTAAAAGAAAACTTCCCAGAAAAAATACTATTAAAACCAACTCAAGCATGATTGCAGCTCAAAATCCAAGAGAGTTCAAATTGCTCGTAAAATAAGAAAAATAGATGAAAAGGATTTGACTCACAAAAACACCAAAGACTTCAACTTCCCCAAAGATACAGGAATTGTTCCAGTAAGGTTATTGTTGTACAAATCCAAGCTGATCAAGCTCTTCAAGTTGCCAAGCTCTGATGGAATTGTCCCTTGAATGTTATTTTTGTAAAGTTCTCTGCAGTTAAAATAAATAGTGACGCATGAGACACAAACATGAACTAAAACAACTCAAGCGTGATCGCAAATCAAACAGTGGATGCAAAAATGGGAATCAAATCTAACGATGAATAAAATACTCACAGATACTGTAGATGTCCAAGTTTTCCTAGGTCTGGAACCAGATGGCCCGATAAATTTGAGTTTCCAAGATCCCTGCAGAAAAGAAAAGTAACATTATAAAGAAAAGATAAAAGCAAATTAAAAGATGATGGTGCTAATGAGAGAGGAAGGAAACTAAAAAAAAAAATAAAGACCGGGCTCCCTCTAAAATCAGCCGTACAATTTAACCCCAGTCCCGATGCTTTTATTCTCTACTTGCTTAGTCTTATTGTTAAGGATTAGTCAGTCAAACCTGGATCGGTAAAGTACCGAACTATATTAAACTGTTACAGAAAATAGGTGAAGGAATATGTCTAACAGAATAGTCAACAGTAATATCACCAACCTCGAATAAATAAAAAATATCGTCTTGCTTGCTTGTTTTATTCCATAAATGAAAAAAATGTGAGATAAAAAACTTAAAAAAAAAAACTCCAACACCAAAGCGAACTTATCGAGTCTTCTACAGAATCTACACAATCAATCAAAAAACGAAAACTTGCTCGAAGAAAAAAAAATGAAATTGCCGAAATCAAATCCGACGAACAAACAAACCTCACAATATCGCAACGCGAGCGACCAACGGCACGCAGTGACTGAATAGAAAGACAAAAACAGAAAAGAATCAAGCATAAAACCTTACACTCTAGTCACGCGGTTGTCCTGATTGCAAGTGATATGAAACCAGGTGCAGGGATTAACGAGGGTCGGATCCCAGCTCTGGAGAACGTTATCCGGATCCGACAAGCTCCGTCGGAGCGTGTAGAGCGCGTCGCCTTCGGAGTTACACGCAACCAGCGGAACAAGCAGCAAGACAGTCACGGTCAAGGTTAGGGTTTCCGCGACCTCGACAGAGCCAAACCAGGCGCGGTTTGCCATCGTTGTTCCAAGACGAAGACGCCGATTGATCACCCCGGAAGCTTAAGATTAGGGCTCCCAAAAAACCCCTTCCGACTCGCAGAAGACACAAAAGAAAAAAAAAAAAAAACAGAAACAGAAACGGCAAGGTTTCGAGCACCGTCCGACTGGAAGAGGCGAGCGCGAAGAATCGGTTTTTGTGAACGACAGAGCTAAACGCGAAGAGGTCTCTGGCGCTATTCTAATTTCATTTTCATATCCAGGCCTCTCTCTCTGAACGGGACCCCCTTTTACGGCACTCGCGTTGAATTTGAATTTGAGTTTCATTTCGGTGCCATTTGATGAGGGGAATTTAGCGCCAAGGAGCGACCCAACCCAATCGAAGCGGTACCCGCCCCGTTTGGACTTGTTTGGGTGGGTCCCACGGAGACCTAAACACACACGCGCTTGCGGTCAAGTGGTCAAAGCAAGCAAGCAGACAAAGGCGTGTACATCAGTAATAGTACATGCACCTTAGTCTCCGGGCCCACTGAGGGAGAGCGCGTTGTAATGTACACGCTTTTCGCCGGGCTGAGGCGTTAACACGGCAACACCATTAGTGAATTATGATCGGTTCGGTACCGGGTCAACATTCTTCTAGAAGAAATCACTTCTCTCTCTTCCCTTCTTTCAGCCATTGGGCATTAAGTCAAGATTTAAACAAAATTAGTAATTAAGATAAATAGGATATAATGAGGTCTTTTAAAAATAAGAGATCAAAGTCAATTTAAGAATAGGGAAACACTAAATTTTTTAATTAATGATTGAGATTAAAAATTAGCTCTTAAATTACCATATATCAATATTATTTTTTTAATTTGGATGCATACCCACTATGTGATAACAAAAAATCATACTGAATAGGACGTTTTAAAATCAATTGAAACAGAATGAAACAATTTTTGGTTTAATCTGGTTAAATCATATGTGAAAGTTTAAGATTATAAGAAATATAATAAATATAACAAAAACTTAAGATTGGGTTTAAACTTTAAACACTTGTAAATCCAGTTTAACCATTTTAAAACATAGCCGAAACATCTCCGATTTGATGACCGGTTCCATTTTAAAACATGAAATTATTGACATCTATTATCACTCTTAACCACTATATCTCTACCAAATACCACAAACAGAAATAATTAAAAAATGAAAACCACTTATCCTTGGAACCGTGTACTCCTAAAAGCTCCCACTAGTAAATTTTTCTCCGATTAATTAATCCAGTGAATCTTGACCTGCTCTACTACAAGTCACCCTGGACTTCTTTTTTTTTTTTTTTTCCAAACCCTGCTTTGGAATTCTACTCAAACGATTAAAAAACTCCAAATCTTTATCAATTCTCTTCCACGTCTTCTTCCCAACATGATGCAGGCAGAATTTTGAAAAAGGAGAAAGGCAATTGGGCAACTCTATAAGATAAGTAGTAAGATTCTAATGCCAGGGTTAATTAGGATTTATGGTTCCCAAATTCCCAACTTCCCACTCTTTCAATAAATTAATCTCTCGTGTTTGGTTGCTAGGTGACGTCTTATGATATTTGTGCCAATGGAGAGCACAAACAAACATGGATTTATTCGGTATCATATGCTTGTGGAATTAAATAAGATTGTCAAAAGTTATATTAGGGATTTAATTAAGTAATTCCCACCGTGGGATTCCTTGTTTTTTATTTGTTAAAGATGTGCAAATGTCTCTACATATGTTATCAAACGCAACGCAATCCAAATCTCTTAGACCATAGCTGTGGAGCGAATTTGTTTATTCTAAATAATGTCTAAGTAACCTTCAACTGAATAAAGTTCTTTTGAAAATGTCCATTACACGTAAATAAAGGTTTTGGTTATACTTAATGATAACAATTGAAAGAAGAGTAAATGATTTCAAAAAACAAAGAAAAAGAGATAAAGACCTAAGAGTTTTGGATTATTGAGATTTTTTTTTCGTATTAAATAGATCTCATTCAACCTTTCTGCCTACGTAATTATAAAAGAATAAATTTCACTTAGAAAAGATAATATAAATATGATGTAAGGAGATAAACTAGATAAAAAATTACTTTCCGAAGAAAGACACTATTTTCATATTTTAGCCACTTCCCATCGCTTGTAACAAGTGATAATCATGATTATGTAGTTCATTAATTTTAATTATAAAGTGATTAAGGGGCGTGAAATTTGGGGAAAAATGGAATCTCCTAAAGTCTTAAAAGATATTGTTCATGGGGAAGGTGGAGAATTAGGTGGGAATGGATCTTTGGGTTTAAGTGGGAATATATGTAGAAGAGGTTGCCCTACTTAGAGGAAAGAGACCAAAGACTTTTTTTTTTTTTTTGACATTCAAGCGGAAGAAAAAAGAAATCAATCAAATCTGCCTCAAAGTGCGTGCTCTCGGAGTCTTGGACTATGTTTTGGAATTCAGTGGCGGGGAACCCCCTTTTTTTTCCCACTTGTTCTTCACTTTCCATTTCGGATTTGACTTGGGCTTTCATCTCTTTAATAAGAGGGGAAAGAGCTCTGAAGCTTAATCATGGCGTGTGGAAACTACTGTAGCATACAGTTGATCTCCTGTTTACTCCACAAAAGGAGACCCCCAACACTATCATTCTCCACCTTTATGGCGTCAGGCTGCTGCTTTGGTGAGATATTATAGATAAAAGTATGCGTGAATTTGTTTGCTTTCAAACGGTTTTGGGTTATTTGTAGTTTGCTGAACACCCAACCAGAATATTAAGGCTACTAATCTCCCAATTGGAGAACATGGAATCGAGGATTGGCCTGAAAAGGGAAACATTTTGAGTTTTTTTCAGTTACAATGAGACAAAAGGATGGCCTGCCTGTTTGTGATTCTCGTACCAGAGCAGTCAGGACTCAGGGGGCACCTAATCTTTTTTCACTGAAGGATCGAGAGAGAGAGAGAGAGAGAGAGAGAGAGAAAGAATTTAAGATTTCGAGATTGGGTAATGGGTACTGTAAGGGCTGAATTTGATAAAGGAGGACTGGGTTTGGTGGGTTATAATTGACTTTTAACTTTTAACTTCCGAGATGGGAATGCAAAGGTAGAAGAATGATTTCACGGAAGAAAGGAAAAGGAAGATGGTTCAGAAATGGAGGACATATAGATGAGGAACTGATGACATGAGGGAGTGTGAATCGATTACCCCAAAATCCATTTTCTTTTGTAGCAAAGCTGCTTCCACTCTGCAAACCCAGAAACCCCATTATCAAAGCCTCGGATGCCTGCTCATGATTCCTCGAAAAAAGAACGACTCTGGTGAGCAAAACGGCCTCCCCATCATCAAACCCAGAAACCCACCCACCATTATCAAGCTTGGGATGCCGCCATGATTCCTTGGAAAAGAACAACTCCAGTCCAGACAACGCCATGATTCCCCACCCTCTGCAACAATAATACGTATCCGAAGTGCCTCTTATGTGTTCGTCTCCTGGTCTTACAAAGGTCGCCCCGAATGATTTTCAGGCTGCTGAATCTGTCTCCTCGGCTGGACCGTTTTCCTATATTTGACGAAATTTAATCACTGAAAAACAAGCTTCCGGGCAAAATAATGGTGGGTTTTCAGTCAGGTTCCCCAATCCATGGATTAATGTCTCATTATGGCAATTAGACATCATGCTTAATTTGTAAAGTTAGACAAGTTAGTTCCAAAACCATATAAAGATCTCCTTCTTTCTTTCTGCAGATCATGAAAGCAACGCAAGAGCAAACATCTTCAATTATTCATGTCTTGCTGTCTCATTCTTCTAATTTGTTGGAAGATGCCACCCGCCACACGGAAGTCGGAGTGGGGCGGAGAGCGCCAAAAGATGGATAGAGAGATGGAGATACGACTCTGTCGTGGGGCGGAGAGCGCCAAAAGATGGATAGAGAGATGGAGATACGACTCTGTCGATTGAATATTGATAGATTATATATTCAGAAACCAGAAGGTCGTCTGTGGGATTGAATATTTTGACAGGATTGATCGATTCAGATTTTGGTCACAGATTTCTCAATTTATATGTGGAGAATCGGATCCTTTCTGTCTCAGCCACACATGCTTCTCCTTACCTCATCTCTTCCCCATTTCTCTGCTAGACTCTGGTCTACATGAATCAGTGAGCACCATACCCAATTACACAAATTTTTGTCATCGAAAGGAGCCTGTAGATCGTAAACCCAATTCTCACTATACATTGCTCGCTGTCCTTATCTAATCTGACAAAAGAGATTCGAAAAAAAAAACTGAAAATCGTACAAAGAAGAAATTTCACAATTTTGATTTGGTGTCTACATAGTTTAAGTGACCTGCGCGACACAATCTCAGTCCCTCGGACCTCTCTCGAAATTGAATATAAAAAGGAGGACTGCAGAATCTTCTCCACCGCCTCTTCCCCTCGTTTGATGCCCCTGTCGCTTTTCAACTTTCGAATTCGACCTTTTGCTCCACTTCTTTCCTCCCTTCCGCCGAGAGAGACGACTCCAGAGCGAGCAACGTGAACAGGGCAGCAGCCACATCGCCGGAGCTTCATTTATAAATGGCCGCCGACGGTGGTTCTCCCGGCAACGGCGGCGTTAACTCTCTCTCCGTCAAGGTGCCCACCACTCCTTCCCCCAAAGGGTCCCCGAAAAGCGGCGGCGCCGGTGACGGTACGGGGACGGCACACTGCCTCTGTTCTCCGACGACCCATCCCGGCTCTTTCCGCTGCCGGTTCCACCGGGGCAGGTCCACCTCCTGGATGAGGCGTTCCAAATCCATGCCGCCTGCCAAACCAGCCGTCGCCGCCACAGCCGGTGCGACCCAGAAACCCACCTAGACTGTACTCACAGAGACAACACAGAGAGTAGTGTTTTTTCATTAATTCGACGTCTATCTTCCTCTCTCTGTATGATGTGATACGTGATATAATTTAGTATCTGTACATGCTGGCGCTACAACACGGTTGATTGACAGCGCAACCTTCCTTCTTTATTATTACTTGTTTTCTGAATGGTAAAATATATCCCAAAGGGAAGAGCGAACAGGAGTGTTGCATATTGTTGAAATCAAGGCGTCCTGTTAATTATTGGTGCAGAAACCAGGTTCGTGCGTATCTGTAAAAGTCGCTGGCAAGTTTTAGTTTAAAGATCATCGTCTCCGGAGATGGCACGGTAAGTAATTTTGAGCCATATATACGGAGGAGGAATAAAGAAGGAAAGAGCCTATTGCCTGGTTCTTGTTCACCGAACGCGGAAGAGGGTTACAACAGGGTTGCTGATTCAAGAACAAGCAAAGGGAGAGGCCGAGGTGAATACTCCTGTCCATTCATGTATTGGAAATATATCCAAGTAAAGGCATGCCCAGACGCTCACCACCCAGAGGAGGAACCCCACGTATTCGCTCGTTTTGATGATGACCTTGTTTTCCTATAAATATTAAATGCACAGCCGCTTATTTGATATTTCTTAAGCACAGCCGCGGAGTGGACATTTGCTATGCTTACGTGGATTTACTGGCCATCCACGTATTATGAAAAACGGGGTCATCTAGGTCTCTTTCCCAATTCCTCTCGGCTCCCCAAATCCCTCTCCCGAGATGTCCTGCCTCCCCGTTTTCTCTTTCTCTCTTCCTCTCCCCAACCCAAATCGCCCTCGCCTCAGCCTCCCGCGGCGGCGTCCCCGGCGTCCGCGGCAGCGTCCCCGGCGTCCCACGGCGGCGTCCCCGGCGTCCCACGGCGGCGTCCCCCGGCGTCCCACGGCGCGCCCTCCCACGGCGTCCCACGGCGTCCCACGGCGGCCTCCCACGGCGTCCCACGGCGGCCTCCCACGGCGTCCCACGGCGGCCTCCCACGGCGTCCCACGGCGGCCTCCCACGCGTCCCACGGCGGCCTCCCACGGCGTCCCACGGCGTCCCCTGGCATCCCTCGGCGTCCCCGGCGTCCCCTGGCATCCCACGGCGTCCCGCGGCCTCAGCCTCGGGCTCAGCTCGCGGCCAACCGCGGCTACCGCCGCCAACCGCAGCCACCCGCGGCCTACCGCCGCCTCCCGCGCCTTACTTTTGTCTTAATTAGTTTCGACTTGTTTTTAAAATTGTTACAACAAAAGTTTCACTTTGATTTTTGTATCTGTTGGTATATTACGAAGCAATGTTTGCTATATTGTATGAAAACAAGCTTTGGATTTGGACATTGTACGTGTTTGTTGAACCATTTATATAGCGTTTACAGGCCATGGACCGGATTAGATTCATCCTCCCATTGATCAGAAGGGATATTAATGGCCTCAATTCAACAAGATATGTAGTGTTATTCAAATTTTCCATCTACCAACCTTTTATCCTTGATTATGGCCTTCAATTCAACAAGTTCACCACAACAGAAATAATAGCAAACTCTCACTCTTTCCTTCCAAATAAAAAGCAACTAATATCCACCAACTCATATAGCATTAACCATAATGGATCTAATCAATTGAATAAAATAAGAACCTTCTTCCCAAACCACAACCAGGTAACATAAATTAACCTGGCAATCAAATCCTCAAAAAAAAAAAAAGTGCTAACCTATACATAGACAATGGAAAAATACTAGCAACTCCAAACTTTAAACAACCTATCAATACGATAGACCACATAAATGAAGTAGCAAATTTTTATCAAAATGAACTAGGTCGCAGGCTTTAAAAATAAAGACGACAACCGTTAAGAGTTCTTAATGACATCATATTCATCGTCATATCAGAGTCAATAACTTTTACACAGCCTTAGGTTCTTCTGTCCAAACTTTAACAAATCCTTCCCCAAGATTAAACATGATAAAATCCAATAGCTGAATCAATTCATACAAAGATTTGCTGAATTTTACTCTGAATTTCAGTGAATAAAATAACCCAACTCAATTTTCTACAAAATAATTAATACAAAAGTAAGCCGCTGGAGGCGGCGGTTTG
Organism: Aristolochia contorta; assembly: GCA_022405105.1. NCBI lineage: Eukaryota > Viridiplantae > Streptophyta > Magnoliopsida > Piperales > Aristolochiaceae > Aristolochia > Aristolochia contorta. Next base: position 34,571,310 of record CM039665.1, on the reverse strand, counting down.
GCAACGGTTGGCCGCGGGAGGCCAAGGCCGAGCTGAATATCCCGACGCTGAGGCCGAGGCTGTTGACCCGACGCTGAGGCCGCGGGAGGCCGAGCTGAGCCCGACGCTGAAGGCCGAGCTCAACCGGGACGATTTCTTAATTATGATCATCTAGGTCTCACGGGATTGAGACGTGCCGAAACAAAAACGGAAACAGTAATATGCACTCGACTTCGACTAAGGTCGATGGGCCACAAGTATTGACGCTGGGATTCTTTATTTAATCAGGTTAAATTAATGGATTCAGTTGCAAGAACCTCCTCTCTTCGTCCACACAACTCCATCAAGAGCTCCATTTGGATCAGTAGACATGATCAAATACAAAATATGAATACCTCCTGCCCCAGCAATTTACAGATCACGACTGTTTTTTTTTTTTAATTCCAACTTATTTTCATACATCCACTACTCCGATTAAACATTCCCTTATTAAAACACAGTCTTGTTGTGTCAAAAGAATATCTTACCGACTGTTACAAGTAAACTCAACCTGGGCATAATATCTATCACCTATGCACAGCGGAAGAGAACTTTTATCTCCACCGCGTCTACCCTCACCTCGACTGTTCGACACCATCGGGTTACTTACTACACAAACACACGAGTTTCGGATCAGATTCCAGCACCTTCGGCACATGCTCTCTCAAGCAAGAGACCAACTCGTGATATAACTTCACTAACCATATACTTTCTGGACATACTTACAAACGGACTACAACAGTGTGACATGAATAATACAACCCTGGGAGCAATAAACATTACAATCTATTTCCGACAGTCACTGCCCAAATTGATTATGGCCGAATTGCCCCGCTACTGTAACTGGGACCTACCAATGTCTCTGCAGCTTGGTCCGTCCCACCACCACCACCGTCCTTGAACTCCGTTGCCACATCAAACCCAAACCCTAAAACATCCCTACCATACAGCTCTTCGTCTCGATCCCACTGCCCAATAAAATTGGGCTTCTTCTCAGACTCACGGCAACCCGAAAGAGGTAGAGGTTCTGCCGCTCCAGCATCTACCCTCTGTTTCTTGAGAGGAGGAATGGTGTCCGCAGCAGCATCTGAATGTGGTGGAGAGTGCTTTTGCTTATCCTCAGCTCCTGCAGATTCACACACCTTGAGCACTCCCCCAAGTTTCTGTTGCTCTTCTATGATCTTCTGCAAATACTTTCCTTGGGCTTCAATTCTCAGTTGCAACTGTCGCTGCACCTACAGTAGAACAGGACAATATTGGATAGATATCAAAACCATTCCACGGGAACAATTAGACCAACACAATTAAAACAAAACCTCAAGCTGTTCATGAAGTCTCTTTTGCACTTCCATCTGCATCCTCAAGGCCTCATTTATTTGAATTCCACTGCAGCAAGCAGCCAAACCAAAGCATTAGTCCCACATAGAAACCCAGTTTTAATGTCTAGATTACGTGTTAAAGCACAGCAAAAGTAATTGAACAATGAAAGAAATTGTATTCCTGACTCCAGCAAAGAAAGTCATTTACTCACGGTGCAGAGTCCATGCTAGAAAGAGAATCACTGGAGTCTTTCTTTTCATCTTTGGAGCCTGACAAAAGGAACATCTTTGTAGTGAAAACCTGAAGCAGTTTAGGCACTCAAAGATAATGGTATTGTTGACGCTTACCATCAGCTGGAGATTCAGGTAGATACTTTGCAAGTCGATATTTCTACATTAAAAAAATCAGATAATAATCAGACCTAGATTACAAGATCAAAAGCAGCTGAAGATTGATCACGTAGAAGTGTCATATACTACAGCCAAGCCTCCCCCCCCAACAAAAAAAAACCGAGAGAGAGAGAGTACCTGTAAATGGCTTTTAACATGGTAAATTGTTAGTCCCTGTACACCCATGACCCTAAGAACTCCCTTAGGTGTTGCTCCTGCAATGAAAAAAAAAAAAAACCTGTAATTATCATCTGAACATATGTCACTTAGATATTAAATGATATTAATAACAGTCACAAAGTTAACAGCTGTAAATTACAAATCAGTCTGGACATGGAAACATAGAATGAAGAGTATGGTATATTTTTGATGAAATTATGGATCTTACCAAATGGCCTCAGTGTCTTAAAGCACAATCTAATTCCATCAACGAAATTACCACTGCCAATATTCCTATAAGCAGAGGACTGAACACAAACTGCTTGTTCATTGCTTCCTAGAATTTCTGTTCTTTGTGCTAGCTGCTTGCATCCTCAATTACATTAGTTTGTTTTCGAAAAATTCTTCAACTTTTAAAACCCACACAGGATGGTCAAACTAGGAACCCCCACAGGGATGGGTGGTTATAAACCCAATCCAAACAGCACCACCTTACAAAAGTTTGTGGAAACTACAATTATAAGCATGACAGGAGCTATATTTTCACCATTTACAAAACGTCACAGTAAAGTTTTACAAAAGACTCATGACAGAAAAGAATATGGAAACACAACGGTTTTAGCTTTACTAAGTGAGATAGTTGACTAAAACATGTATCTCCTAGTTCTAACACCCTCTTGTCTATTAAGTGTTGCACTGTCCTAATTTAACATATACATAACACATTTTACTCAGATGTCTCTGTATCGCACTGATTGTGATTACAACAGATTATATGAAAGACTAGAATGCACATAAAGAGAAGAAATTCTAGAAATTTGTCTCAGAAGAATATAACGAACGAAGAACTAGAATGTACACAATGTAATGTACTAATTCAGTTGAAAAATTAAACATACGGCAATATATTATCACAACTGAGTAGAAAATACCCACTATCAGGTCCTCCAAGCTGCGTTATGGCATCAACAAAGCGATCATGGAGATCAGAAGTCCATCTCAACCGTTGTTTTCCACTACCACCAGAGGGGGCTGGGTTGTTGACAGGCGCTCCGCCCAAAACCGCAGTGTTAGATACTTGTTCGGTGCTCTGGGGCTTATGAGAAACTAGCCCCATAGTTGAAAATTTTTTGGCATGGTACATGCTGATGTATCTACAGAAGAGAATAAAATGTAGTGAATGAAGCATAAACCTCAGGACCAACAACTCCTCTCAAGGAATAACAAATAAGACAGAGATACAGTAACAGCACTTGCAAAGCTCCTACAGTCCCATCATACGTTGATAAGCATGAATCTATTTTACCGAAACACATTTTAGAAGTTCCAAGACAGAAGAACCCCCATAAAGTTAAATTTACATGAAAATACAACATCATCGAGAAGCCCAAGTAAATAGGGAGAGAGAAAAAAAAAAAAAAAACAGAAGAAAAAAAGAACGGCAAAAGATTTCTAAAGCATGCTATAATAAACAAAGTCCAGACGCGTGAAATTCAGGAAATTTAAAAATTAATGAAGTTAAAAAATAAAACCCAACTAAAAGCTAAAGGTAGAGGATCTAACCAACAATCCGACATAACATGGAGCTCAGAAAGAAAAACTTACAGAACTCCATTAGGATGACGACTACTACTCAACCAATTAAGACTCAATGCAGGAAACAAACAAAACGCACACAGAGCGACTGATCGAAGCAGAAAACAAAAACAGAAAAACCAAGCGAGAAAAAATGAAGAAAATCAAAGTCCATCTCGACAAGAGACAAGGTAAAAAGATATGTTTCACATCCAACAGATTCAGAAAACGACAACATCTCCGGTTAATACATTACATAAACAACGTAAATGAGAAAAGAAATGAAATAAGAATTATTACATCAAAGGACAAACTGTTTTATCGGAATAGTCCAACATACAGTTTACGAAAAAATTCACAAATTAAGATTGATCCACAGAAAAAAAAATAAACACGGCAAGGTAAAACGAACTGAAAGTAAGCATAAGATTCTGATCAGTCTACAATACCAAAATTCCTCCTCGAGAAAAAAAAAAAAAAAAAAAAAGGGACTTGAGCAGCTACCTCTCTGAACAACTAAACTCCAAATCCCACGATATTGGATTATACTTCACCACAATAGCTCATCTCACGCACTCGAAGTCCGAACACCACCAGAACTTGTCATCTTCCACAGGCCACATAGCTCTACCAAGCATCACACAAAGTGATGACACCAACCTTCATCAAAATACAGCCAGCAACTCCAATTACACTTTCCTGACACCTAAGCGTCCTTGGCAGACATGAAACGGCCCCCACGATGTCAAAAAGCGGGGAAAAAATGGCGGCAATAAAATGCAAGTCCCCCAATATAGAAAGTTCAGGTGAATCTCGTCTGAGCCGGCAGGAGGTTTGGCGAATTTAGTAAAGATTCAGGCAGAAACAAGGGGGTGTTCAGGCTTTTTTGCAATTTTCGGAAACCCTAACCCTAGTTCATCTGGTACAGACTACACAGGCATGGTCGTTCCGGTCTTGAAAGTGGAAGAAAAAGCTAAAAAATGTCGTGAGAGAATAGCGTGGAAAGGAGGGCGGAATTTGTAAGGAGGGGCCGGCGGGTGGGGCCCCCCGTTTCGGACAACTTCACCATGGTTAGCGTTTTCGACCCGAGTGAGAGAAAAATCGGGAGATTCGCCGTTCCGTGGACTTGCGTATCGGCGACGCGTTTTAGAATCACCGCCGAGGACGAAGCCGTTGACCGAGTTCCTTCGCGTCGGAAATCAATCGCAGCCGTCGATCAATTCTCTTTGATTAGTCGGCGGCTCGGGGATGCGGGACTGGAAAGTGGGAACCACAGTTTCCGAGGCCCCACGAGGGGCGGCGGATGACAAACTGACAACCTTAGTTTGTTGAGATCATTGCTGTTTGAAGATATTTTTAATAGACAAAATACTGATTTTTTTTTGAAAATTTAAACTTCTGTTATTATAACACTTAACACTAAAAAGAAAGAAAGACATCAACCAAACATGGATACTTATAGATGGGTTATTAAAAATGAGGGAGAAAGGTAGTCCGTCCATCGCCAATAGTATTATCTTAATAAGAGATGTGGACAGTTTTTCGGATTTCTTGGGGTAAGTTATCCATACGATGAGTCATGTTATTCATCATAGGTCCATAACAAGGCTACCTTTGATGGGGACTCAAAGCGAGAAAGACATCAACCAAACATGGATACTAAAGAGAAGGCCTTTTAAAATGTGGAGAAAGGAAAAGCACCTTTTCTCCGTCTCTGTAATGGGGGAGGGGCGAAAATGGGCGAACGAAAAGAGCAAGCACTTTGCTTTTGTCTCACTTATTTCTTCCATGAGGATGTTAGAAGTTCTCTCTTTTACTCTTTCTCCAAGATAAGGAAAGGAAAGAGCCATATAAGAGTTCACTCTCCTCTAGGCTTTCACATCTTTATCAGGAATAAAAATACCGAAATTTGCAAAATATTAATAACTACAAAATATTTCTTCTATTTACGATAATGCCATTGTGATGATTCCACTTAAGAACATTAGAGACCCGATTACATATTTTTATAAAAATATGTATATTGGTAAGGCGAAGAAGTGTAAGACGAAATAGGCCACGTAAGTAGTGACTAATGAGTGTCAAATGAGTAACGAGTGATTAACGACCCTCTTGGCCGTTAAAAACTGCGTGGAAGGCCGAGGAATCGGGGGCGAGGAAAGGAAGACCAGAAGGAACGGTGGGGCCGGTGGGCTCGTTCCGGGTGTCTCCTCATGCGGTCTCTGTTGTCATTATGAGGAGAGAGAAAGCGGTGACGTGGATCGAATTAAAAACAGTCGATGAAACGAAGTGGACCGTCCTCTCTCCTCTGTCTCTCTCTTTCTCTCTCTCTACTAATGTGAGATTTCCCGTCCGTGAGCCGACACGTGTCCTACACCGATTCGATCAAACAGTCTTCGAAAGCCGCTTTTCTCGAGGCTTCACTCCACCAACTTCGGCCCGTCGAATCTGTGGGACCCGGCGCTTCGACGATCTTTTCACGCTTCTCAGTCTTTTTGAGTTGAGTTTGACCACAAAAAAAAAAAAATGCTTGGTAATTGAAAAATTTACTGCTCCCACGTGGTAAACTGATGGGTCAAATCTCTGGACGCACAGCCAGGACACCGCCTTTCTCGATTTCGTGTCAGAACTCAGGAAGCTGAACTCAGTACGAAGACTCAGAACTCAGAACTCAGATCTCAGAGATTGTTTTCAACACTGGATTAATTAATTTAATGGCAGCAGAACTCAAGAACACAGACTGCACAGGAAGCTCAGTTGAGGTATACAATCTCTTCGTCCAAAGACATCTATACAAAACATCTTAGCCATATCGATGGACAAGTAGACAGTGGGTCATCTCTAAAACATTGGATATACACATTAAGGGTAGGGAAGGACATGGCTGCATAATCTTATACCTAAACATCCCGTTACACAGCAGAAAAGTTTCAAACAAAACCAGAAAGAAAAAAAAAAGAGGAAAATAAACTACAAGAAAAAGGTAGCCAAAGATGCAGTCTCAACATGGAAGTGGATGATTCCCCCAAGATTCTTCAGCATGTAAAAACTGTAACCTACTAACCTGGAAGGTGATAGAGAAAAAAAAAATAGAATCAGATGGAATATAAATTATTATAAAACAAAGCAGAGAGAAGTAGCTGCGTAAAGACTTCGATAGTGTCCGCGGTATGCAATCTTATTTACACTCCTACAAAAAATTAGAAATTGTAAACCAGTCTCACTTGAAAATTACAGTAAATCATTTCCAACTTGCTTCAGTTCCAATTTTCTGAAGCTTCAGTTGACCAGTTTGAAACAATAATGGTGGGTATAAACAGCACAAAGATCTCTCCTATGCCTTTCCCAAATTGTAATATTATACATCCTTCCCAGCTACCTACTATAAATAGAGAAATGGTAAAAATACTACACGATACAAACTATAGCAGACATGACAATTTCCTTTTCGAAAGTTCAGATATAATGACACGAATTTTTAAAAGAGAGGAAAGAAAATCAGAAATGCTTGTTGTTACGGATATATTTGGGTTAATTAGCATTATGGGTCATTAGTAGGCTTTATATTGAGTTTGATTAGGAGTTGATTTATAATTATTAGTTGGTTGGGGTCTATTTTGTACTATTTGATCATCATAAATAAGAGATCTCCCCTCTGGACCGAGTAGGCCAGAATAATAATAAACCCTAGTCTTTCTTTTTCTCTTTTCCTCCCTTCCCTTTTTTCTCCTCTAAAACTCTAATTCTCTCTCTTCCTACCCCTTTCTCCCTTCTCTAAACCCTAACTCTCCCTTCTCCTTCTTTTTCTTCTTCGTTTTCCCTCTCCTAAATCTTAATTCCTCCTCATCGTCGCCATTTCGAATTTGAATTGTAACACTTGTCTTGTCACAATATTGAGGACAGTACACGCAAAAAATAATAGAACTAGGACAAACTTGTAGGAAATAGCTAGATGAACTTTCTCCTTCAATTTGGCGCATCATTTTTTGAGGAAATTGATCTCAATCCCTTGGTTGTTAATCAACATAAATGAACAACAGGTGTACTACTAAATTTTGTCTCACGAAAACCCAATCCAATACTTACACCTTCAATAGATTAACATAACAATTTACTTTAAAGCATTGGCTGAACAAGCAATTTTTTTCTTTTGATTCAGCAGATTATTTATTCACATTTCAAAAGACAGGTGAAGTGGTGGTACATAGAGTACATTCACATATTCTGCAAGGAACAAACTGTAGTAATATAAACAAGCCAAAGAGGGGACTGACACAATCAGTCTCATACAGAAGCATGAAAGACCTGATGTTGGAAGATTACCTCAAGCTGTTAACCTAATTGATTCATTTGTGCCTTCCACATATCAAAGTAAGAGACAATGAGCCAACATCCAGACAACAGACAATAATTTTAACCAAAATACCACAACAAACTATATATAAAGAAGGAAAAGACAGCTCAAACAAGAAAATCAGATAGTACACAATAAGTACTGAAATCATCTCTATGGATCAGAGTTATCTAACCTTATCTGATTAATGGTCAGTCTCTCAAGTGCCATTTAGAAGTCTAACCAAAAAATTCTCTGCAATTTGAGGACCCACACAAACACTTCTTCCTTCCATTTTCACCCCTAGACTGAGAACTACTTAGACCATAATCATATGTCAACTCTGTCATGGGCGGAATATGCTTCATTGCAAAAAACATGATATGAGGATATCTTTCATCATCATGGTCATAGAGAACTGGTTGCCAAAAACCATTTGGTGAACAACTGTGGTTCATAAAACGTGATACGTTGCCCTTGTTATTTGCGTTGATGATGAAAGAAAATGGACTTGATGTTTCATCTGGCTCAGCTGGTTTCTCTTCCCCCAGTAACTCATTGTTGTAGTTCCACTCAAAAAAATTTCTCTTACAATTAGAAGGATCAAATATGTAGTCATTAGATTCCTTCTCATCTTCCAACTTGACCCGATCAACTATTTCACCTGTATACTCACATATAAATGAACCAGCTCGGATTGGGTCCCATGAACGTAAACCCCATCCCTTGCTCTTAGTCTTGAAAACTTCAAATTGGATTTTAGTCCCTTTCTGGGTGACTCTGTTTCGACAATTATGAGAGCACATACATGTAGATCCACACTCATACACTAAAGGCTTTTGACTAACAAGTACTCCAGTTGAGCTATAAGAGAGCAGGCCTCCATTTTGGATTCCGCAGTGGCAGCCATGATTAGTTGGCACGCATGAATTGTAGCATTTACAGCCTAAAGAAACTTTCATAGCTTTGGCATGTTGGACAGTATCAACATATGAGAAGTGTGCCAGTCCCTTATCTTTATCCACTTCATTAACAACACAAACTGGTAACTTTTCAACACCAGAGGACAAATCTGGAAGGATAATAGAACCTCTACACAATGGGTTATCCTTCCATTGTCGAATCTTCTTCCAGACTGCAATCCCCTCAGGTTGCCCTTCCACTCTCACTAGTTTATATTTAAAAATACTGAACCCAGACTTGCCTTTTTCTATCCACGAATCTCGTATTTTATAAAGACCATCATACATGTATATTTTACATCCTGGACTTGTCACATCTTTCATTCCTCGAATTACACGGATTTCATTAGAACGAGATGAGCTATTCTCTAAGGCTAGGTTACCTCTTTCAAGCTTCTGATCATTCACTTGCTTCCCACTTGACTGCCCACCCTGGCCAGAGTATATCAAGATGTCAGGATCACCCATGTCATCATCCTCATAACCTCCAGAAGAAACAATGCTTACAGCCACCTGCTCTTCCTTCTCAAATTTGACAGGCATGTAGTCAATACCAGCCATGCTTTGGGAATGGAGACCAACAAGACACATCTCAAACCTAAAATAGAAAAGGTCACCAATCTCAATTCCTGGAACAGCTCCTATTTGTTTCTTATGATTTGTACGGCACCCTTTAGTCATCATTAGAGTTCCAGCTTTCAAGTCTGGACGCTTGCTTGATCCACGTGCTGCTACTTTCATGTCATCTATTTGCAAAAGCCTTCTCCTGAGCCCATCAAAAGTCATAAGTATTCTATCAACAGTTGCCTTATCACCCTCTTCAACTCCAAACAAAATAGTTCCAGACCCAGAACATTTTTTGAATGCCTTTCGTCTATGGCTCCTTTCGCTATTGTCTGTCATGCCAAGAGTCACAGTGGGGACACTGGGATCTGAAATCTGTTTTGCATTACTTTTGCTACCACGTTTCTTACCCACAGATGGTTTGGGTTTGACAAAAGTTTCCTTCCTCTCTGGAGATGGGCTCTCACCAACATCAGCAGTGCCAGCAGCAGGGATCTCAGATTCAGGAACTGAACCAGAAGCAGGGCGTTTGGATTCAGGAACTGAACCAGAAGCAGGGCGTTTGGATTCAGGAACCGAAGCAGTAGCACGGCTCTTGGATTTTGGAACCAAACCAGTAGCTGGGCTCTTGAACTCAGGAACCGAACCAGCAGCTGGGCTCTTGAACTCGGGAACTGAACCAACAGCAGCGGGAGCCCCATTAAAAACATGGGGGGTCTGTTGAGACTGTGTGTGGGAAATGGGTGCAAAAGGAGGAAAAACTGGGGTGTACATCGGAGTAAAAGGTGGTGTGCCAAAGGGTGAAGCATAGGGAGATGAATTTGGGGATGGAAAAGCATTGTACCCAAAAGGACCAGGGAATATGGGAGCCAAGCAACGTAAAGGCTTCACATCCAGAACGGGTGCATCCATGTTTGGTGAAGAACTAGAATGTGAAGCACCGTCCATGGATATCAAATTCTAAAATAGAGGATAGTGAAGCAAGCTAGAACTTATAGCCAACAAATCCATCACTCTATCACATCTCAAGACCAACAACCTTTTACTGATCACAACCGGAGCCACTCCGCAAAGATCTATGACAAAGAATAAGCCCAAAACATATGTCAGCAACTGAAAATAAGACTGCAGCAAGCAACGCGAAAACCAGGAAGGTACCAGTACTAAACCCAAATGAATGAACAGGAACACGTGAAACAGAACAACGGAGCAACCTTAGAAGGAACGTGTTCAGTTGTTCAGAGATACAACGGCACAATTTTCATATAAAAAAAAAGAAAAAAAAGCAGTACTTTATGCAAGCAAGGAAGTTACAGACCCAATGCTAAGATGATCTTCAGAACACATTTGACTGACTAAAGAGTATTTTCAGCAACGACAGGATTCATTCATAAGAAAACGGGATAAAAACACCCTTCCAATAAATCAAAGCACTATATAAAAGAAAACCATAAGAACAAAAGAAAAAAGACCGACAGAATCTCCAACTCGCAGCACAAAACGAAAATGACGAAGCCCTCTTCCTTCCAGCAGGGAAATGACATACCATCCGGACTCAATCGCTCGTCTACTTGGAGACGAAAAGGGAGTTCTCACGAAATTTGATACTCAACCAAGAAAACACGCCTAAACTTTTTCGTTTAAAAGCATACGATTTACCTAGGCAGACCGTCGGAAAGCTTTCACTCTTAATCCGATTCCCCTCCCCGGAAGTTTCAGTTTTAGCTTTTACCCTTGAGACGCCAGACCGCTGTCCCCCTAAGCCGGAGACACATTTCAGCTGTCTCACTTCTTCGAGACCGGAGCGCTTGAACTCTCAAGACCAAATTCTGGTTTTCTTTTCTCTTTCCTTTTCTCTTTTAGTTTTACTACATCGCGAAGACGCAATATGTCAAAATGGGGCTACCGGATACACTCCCATATGGGAACACTTTTTAGTTTTCAGGTTCTGAATGATGCCCAATAGGGGTAAAGGAAGCCCATCATGGTGCCAAATTCAAGGAAACCTGATAACTAGTGAATAAAATACCAATCTCTGTCGTCTATTTTTGTGAATCCAAGTTTTGAAAACCAACCCATTTGGGTTTCAACCAGTACTTATAAATTTATGATCGTAAACAATCAGAACTTGTACATAAATTACCAATCTCAGCTGTCTACATTAATATAATAGATTAATTACTATATAACTATACAAGAACTGAATATTTAAAATCGAAATGGTCATCAAACCAGTTTAAGATTAACAGCCTTGAACCAGGTTTAGTGTAACACTCTTAAACTTCACATATTTCATATTTTCCTATTGAATAACTTCTACTACATTTGTGGATAAATTACATAAACGTTTTAATTAACCTTAATGGAACCTTTGTTTTATGACTCAATAAGGGTCATAAATTAATCAGTTCAACCATAATGGTACAAGATGCCATTGAGGAGAAAAATATGCATTGGGGTATGGGACTCTAAATCCATGCAAAATGATGAGTTGTTAACAACCAAACTTGACTGGAATAATTTCACTAGAGATGCTCCAGAAGCGAGCGAGAGCTACACATACAACAATTCCGCACGGGGCCTTCCATCCATACCCTGTTCTTTTCTTTTGTAATTACAGTCAGATGGTCGTCTTTCAAGACCAGATGCGAGGCGACACAACATGCATGCATGCCACAAGTCCTGTGACATAATAAATAAAACCCCATATTACACAAGCCAGCCGAGGCTCTCCATTCCTGCTGCAAGCGTTGCCTTTGACACACCACTGGATCCCGTATATGCACTGCACTGCACCGTGGAAAAATCAACAAGATCATCCCATTCTCTATCTAGACGATGATTTACTACTCTCTAGGGCGAGCCATCCAGAGAGAGCTCAGAGCACGCAGTCGGGTGAAGTAGTCGTTTATCGCAAGAAGAGCCCGTGCTGCTTGGCGGGTGGTCAGAATCCGGTGCATTTGTTGTAAAGTCTGCTGCCGAAGATTGTCCGCCTGAAATTCAATGCAAAATATAAGTTAGCAGAATAGGGCGTAAGGTCTGCAGCCAAAGAAGAGAGTGCTTCCTAACATTGCCTAGGGACCCTTCACTCCCAGTCAGATTTGAGGTCGGAAAGCAGTGGAATGCCTATAACCAGATCATGCGAACTGCATCTGACCAGATGAGAAATGACGCCCCCTGTGCCCTCTCCCCCAAAGGCTTGCAAATACAGGTGATACCAACAAGACAAGGTCCATAAAAGGTGTTTGTATTTGACAAATAAAGAGCGTATGTGCCCTTTGAAAACCAGGTAAAGACTTTAGCCTCTCAGCTTAATGGCTAGCGCTTGCGTTCATATGCTTAGATTATAGAACATTCACAACAACACATGTTACAAAGCCACAAACTTCCGCCCTAAATGCAGTTACTTGGGTGTGAGAAAATCTCGACAAGTCTAAAATCGAAATAGTTACTAACCTGTCGTAGAAAGCCTTCTAGAGTTCCAAGCTTTCCCATGGCCATAGCCATCTGACCCATGTAATTGGCCATATTCCCTGGAGACCCAGAGGGACCCAGAGACCCTGAGGCTAGAGTTTCAGCCAATGACTGTTGGAGGGCCTCCATTCCTTGCGAGAGAGCATCCTCTGCTTGTTGGGACGACTGTTGCAGATTGCAAATGCCCACCAACTGTTGTTCAGTCAACGGTTCCAAGTGACTTACTAGAAGCTGCAGAAATGGCATTGCCAAAACAAGGAACCTTTAGAAAACTAATCATTTCAATCTTTTCTGCATCTAATCAAATGAGTCCCGATTCCATGTCTAGAGCTTTTTATCACTAGATAATCCAATAACCCCAGTTTAGAAAAAGAAATCTAACAGCGCACCAAATACCATAACACAAAAAGGTCATGCAATCTTTTGTACTTAAGACTTATCAAATGGAGAGCAAACAGCTCCAAGAAGCATAGCGACATCTTAATATTAGTTTTTTTTCTTTTTCCAACTGAGCAATGGAGAGCAAACGGCTCCAAGAGTAGCAACATCTTAACATGTAAATTGATTTTATTTTTTGACTGACAATGGAGAGCAAAAAATCTCCACAAAGTCCAACATCTTAAATGGAAGCCTAGAAGATCGTGAAGTTCTATAGTTGAGTACTTCAAGAAAAATAAGTACTATACATTGATCACCGATAATTCTTTATTTTTTTAAGGGACACAGTAGCCACAAGTACAAGCATGATAGGCATTTCTGCATCAACTCCAGATAAGACTGCATGAATCTGAAAAAACATAATTCAGCTAAAGTGTTAACCTCTATCTGCCACTAACCTAGGAAATAGGCCACGTAATTATAGATCATCACGTCCAGCAAGGATGAGCAGAATATATGTGGTGACTTTTACATAAGAATGCTTACAGGAAAACACACAAGTATAATCCATTAAAAGAAGAACCATTTTGCTAGAGTTGTTGAGATCCATTAGTTAACATGCAGTAGGAGATTTTTCTCCAGGACTGCTCAAAAATATCATTCACGCTTTAAAAAAAAACAAATCTCAAAAAAATCTTCAGATAAGTATAAAATAATAACTAACTTCAAAGGTTGTCTCTGAACCATCAAAAAGTCACCTTGAGGAGTTCAGATGAACGAAACCCTCCCAGCCATAGAAAACATCTTTCTGCAGGGGTTTTCCACATGCCTGATAGCATGTGAAAGACATCAGCTTTTGCTGCTATACCCTTGAGCCTGAAAATGTCATCATAGTGAGCCATAATCCCATCAACTATGACGCGGAGTTCATTGTCACTTGCATGAGAGTTTACTGCTGCCCTCAGCTCATTTATCTGTCTGTTGTGCTCCTCCAGCCATCTTGCATATTCTATGTCAAATGCCAAAGCCCCTGTAGAAAGAAACCTTTTATAAAGAACGACCTCAGTGAAATTTACTATTCTTAATCACAAAAGGCAGGAAAAAAATAATAATTTATTCCTTGAACATTGGCTGGACAGACTCACCCTAACACAAGGAGAATGTCCTCCGACAACAAAGGTGCAATACAAATGACTTCTTTTGGTATTCCTAGATTAGTTAACCAGTCATTTATTTAATAGTAATCATACATCATTTATCAGTTCAGATTCCTCACCATTCCAAGTTGTTTCCAGTAATACACTAAATTCTTACTTGACATGAAAATTACTACACTTACTCTAATTATTTTTTAGTATTCAACAACTTCATGATCTCACTTATCACTCCTCTATCTAATGCGGTAACTACCATGGGCTAACTTATATAACCTGAGATGCCCCATATACTGCAAGAAGCCTTACCTGTTCGTCACTACAGCCAGCCAATTTTACATGACACTGCCTCCTTACATATGCAAAGCATACTGTAGGCAATGACCAGCTTTCTAAAATAATAAAGATTCAAGTACTTGTCCTCATGGTTTATTGAAAACATAAGACTGAGGTAAAACAAGTCAACTATGGGCAGTACAAGGTCATGGAGCCACTTATCCATTTTGACAAATGCAAGAATAAAATCCAGAAATTACCATTTCCACTCATTGAATGGGCTTGATCTCCTGAGCTTGATATAAATATTCCCTACCAAAATGAGAGACAGATTAGTCACAACAAATCGCAGCTTATGTTGAAAGCAACATAGTAAATCAGCATGTGGAGAAGAGGAAATCACTTATACTTGGGAGACATCAATAACATATACAATGGAAAAGCAAAAAAATAGAAGGAACGTAATAAAGCTGGAAGAAGAAATACAAGTAAAATAGAATATACAAGTAAACAATGGATAGAGAAACAACAAAGAAAAGAGGAAAAGTATAAATATAAAGTATGTCTAGGTACCTGCTGGCGAGCTCTCTGGAGCTCTTGCTCAAGTTGAGTTAGCTTCAAGCGGCTACTTTCTAATTGTTGGACATACGCCTTCAGAGATGGAACATAAATTTGTCATAATGCATTCAAAGAGACAGTATAGAGAATACTAAGGAGCAAGATAAATGACATAATCACAGACATAACCAGAAGAAGGAACAACTTAGATAATTAAAAACTGAAGTCAAGTTGCATCCAGAAGTTGAGGAATCTTTTCATGTAATTAAAGAGCACAAGATTGTCCAAGCCCACATCTTATTTGGAACAAGTCTCCCACAAATGATCTGTTGACATCTAGACAGCCAGCTTGAACAGCACAATGAGACCATTAACTGCAACCAGAATGTAAAGGATATGCAAAACGTCCACAAAACAAAAACTACCTGCTTTTTTATCAATCTAAACCATGCCCAATTTGGACCACACCCATCCAGAATTAAGAAGTCAGTAGGCTGTCGAGTGGGATCTTTCAACGTTGAAATAGCTGTGAACTATTCATCTCACTGACAACACCCTATAGCTTAAGACATAAAGCAGACAACATGGGCCTCTAATAGTCGAGGAATTACCCACCTGTGTGCTTCTCAACCAGAAGTATCAAATAAAAACAAATAGACTGGACAAAATATTCAAGAGGCTATGTTCTGCATTAAGTAGGCTTTGGACTTGGTGTAGTTTCCTTTCATATCATGTCAAAAGGTATCGTGTATATGACAAGAGGACTGAAGGAAGCTTAGTAGTTGTAAAAGTTTAGGTCCTCAGCCACTAGAGTTGTTACTCTCTCAATTGGGTTACATAAATTTGAAAGAAAATGCAAAACATTTTGGTGATTATAGCAGCAAAATCAGGCTGACAACCCTATATTCTCATCTTGTAACCAGAGATTGGTAAATATACCACAGTTGCAAATCAGTAGAACAGGAAATATCCATCGGGGTACAGGACTCCACCTTCTTTCTCAATCGGCTTTTTCTTGCAGCTTCACGATTTTGTGCAAGCCTACGAAGTGTCTAGAGAAATAACAGACAGGAAATTATGTCAATAGTAAAGATAGAAGAAAATTCATTACCAGAGACATGAATCCAACAAAAATTTCTTGCAAAATGCAATCTATGAAAAACCTTTTGATCCCCAGCTTTATCCTTTGACCTGTCACTAGAATCAGAAGCTACTACTACAGCAGACTGGCCACCATCCAACTGCACATGAAAGGATAAAAATGTCATGAATACATATACATGCCCACAAACATAAAAGCACTAAACAGTAAAAGATCCCACCCTCTGGTTTTTATCATCTGTGTCCACGTCTGTGGAGGTATCTGTCCTTGGGCTTGTATCAGCCATTGTAGATTCGCCCCAGTTCTCAAAATGACCAGTCGATGGAGGAACTATAGGTTGCAGACCCTTTTGCAAAGGCAATCTCTGGGATGGTATTCTAGATGCTGAAGGAGTTATATCAGGAGAAACAAGTGACTGCATTTTGAAAGAGTAAAACGATCAATTAGAAATATAGGTGACCATTACTCTTGATACCAACTCTTTTACAGAGGAAGAGCATACCTTATCAAGGTTTCCAAACTGAAGAGGATCAGAGGTAAAAGTCTGTGAACTGGTCTTTGAATTGAATAATGAGTCTTCAATGCATGAAACAGATGGAGAAATAGAATTAATCATCATCTACTCCAGCAAAGCCTATGTCAAAGTTGATCGACCACAAAAGATATGGCATAAACTATACTCAGGCTGGAATAATTAAATGAACCATAATTAAAGTCTCTCAAAATACAAAATATTTTCAACAAGAAGCCATAGATGATAAATGGAGAGGACACAATAATTGCATGAATAAGAATGTATTGGCGTGGTGTACTACGCCTGCCTGATGCCCCATCCAGGTAAGCGTGCAAAACAGCAGTCTAGAATAAAAACTTGACTAGTCTTATCCTTGAAGAAGATGATTGAAGGAATTCATAATGTTTGTAGATGTTGATAAGGAACTGTGAACTATCAGATGTCTATTTTACGATATAGCCATGATCATCTAATTACTACAAGTGTTAAACCGCTGGCAGCCCACATTGGGGACTGAGCTGATGATTTAAGTTGGTGACCTGCCTACCAATTGTCTGGTAGACAGCCAATTAAACCATAAACATAAGACATTGTGTCTAGCACCTTATGATGAAGCTCACATATAAAGAAATATATGTAAAGACAGAAGAATACAAAAAGAAGCTACAATTTAAACATGGTACAACATAACCAGCAAATATGAAATCTGCAGAAGAAAAAACAAAGTCACATGCCATGCCAAATTCTTTAATTTGTTGTCTAAAGTGGCCATAATAGACCACAACATACTTCTAGAAAGGTCAACCGCATCCTCTATGCGAATCCCAAGTGATTGCTCAAGCACTCCAAAGTCAGAAACACGCGAAGTTGGAATCTGGTTGCCCTCCGTGCCACTGAAAATTGAGAAGGCCATGTGAGTATGCTATAACTAGAAAAGAAAACTCCTGACCTATACAAACAATAGAACGCTTGTATACATGTGAGGACACATTTACATGCAAGTTTTCACAAGCATATAATTTTCATATGATCGTTCCAACAGTGTCTTGCCAAAGCTAATCTTTGCATACTTGTACAATTTTCAGAGAGTCAGACCCAACTGCTAAAAGGAAGCGAAAATGAATGCTGCATGGACAAAGAACACATACATATAAGAGACTGGGCTGCCCAATCTATGTTTACTCGTTTACAGCTAGAAGAAATATTGATCCATTATTTCTTTATCTGAATGCTGATGATTATTGGAGGGCAAAGTAAAGAACATGATCAAGAAACACTTCAGCAAGACACCTAAAATTACATACAGGGAGCCTTCAAGTTCAGATTACAGGTTCTTCAGGTAGTGTCTATAAGTAGGGATCCTAATCCTGTGTAAATTTATTCTAATATATGAAAAAGTTTTACTGGAATTTTACTTGTTCAACTTGTTAATTTGAGGGCTAAGAAGTTTTTCAAAATTTTGTTCAAAAAGGAAGGGCACCACATAAAGATGGCTGCAGCAGCAGAAAATGATCATTCTCATGATACATATCTAGATATGCTTAACCCCAAAAAGAAAGTTAATCAAAGTTAACAAAAGATAGAAAATGTTTGCTACAGAAGACATGGAAAAAGACTCAATGGCAAATTTTCAGCACTCCTAAGGAAGAAGATGCACTGATAGATGAACATTACAGTGATTGAGAAGCAGATGATTGAGGAACAAAGCTCGGCATCCCGCCAACTGTGTCTTTATCATCTTCTATCCCAAGCCTTCTTCTTTTACTCCCCATCCATTGCATCCATTACCATCACTCCAATCCCTTCATCCACCAAAAATGTAAGCCAAAGTCAAAAAGGTTCTCATAAAGACATCCCAAGGCCACAGGATACAGAATCCTACAAAACTAATCCTTCATCCAAAGGATAAAACATCAATGAGCAGGACATAATGAGCAAACCCTTCCAAATTTATTTTCAAGAATAACTTATTTATTCACTTATTTGATCGTTCAACCCCTAATCACAACCGGGAAATCAACAAAAATCTGAAAGTATTGATTAATCTCAGAATTCTCGAACAGCAAATGGTAGTATACAACATTTTCTTGTTCTGAATGGAACTGGCAACATAAACCTGAAAAGGCCAAAACTCGGGATGAAATATTTTCAGCACTGCCATGTCCACCCTTTTGTCAATTAATGAATAATAAGAGGAACGATCCCCAATTCATAGAGGTTATCTAATGTAAAACCCTAAACCCTAAAACACCGACAATGATCAATGACACCTTTTACATTATTGGCAAGTTTCAGCCATGGCCAAAAACCCGTGGAACTCTTACACCCGAATTAGTGAATCAATAAGAGAAGCCAAAACCAGTGCGAAGTGACTCACACGTGGGACACCTATTTCCGGTAATGAATTGGAAAAATAAATACCAGACATTTAGGGATCAAAGGTGATCTCGAAAACCCAATAGAGACCTGAGACGGAAAAGGGATTACACCCGATATACTGATCTCACAACTCCTCCGCTCACTCAGCCAATCGCCTTCGGACGACGGCCGCTCCAACTCACAAACTCCAAACTGCAGGGATAACAGCAGATCAATTATAGACCTTCAGAAAAGACTACAAAACCTAGTTCCGGGCAGAAGTTCCTTATGCTTCAGCTGGGACAGCGTCGATCCACTCAAAAAACTGAAAAATCGACTCTTGTCGCTCTTCCTGACGCAACTTAATCCCAAATTTCAACCTACCACGTTTGGAAAAAAATGAATAGTAAAACAACAACGACTAAAACAGAAAACCCTGATCTTCAAGAAATGTAAAACCTTTTGGCTGAAGTAAGTTGTGTGCCTACAATATCCTCCAAACTGCCCGAGTAAAAAAAAAACACGAAAATAATAATAAAGTGAACGTAAACAAACCCTGGTCCAAAACTCCCCACTAGTGGTTCAAAAGATTCTTCAGCTATCGCTTCCTTTGACTCGTTTGGCCTTGGATTTTTTTTCTTTCTTTTTTTCTTCACAAAACCACCAACCACAGACCGAAAATTTCAAACGCCAACGAACCCAGAAGCAGTTCACTTCTCTCTCAACACCTTTACTTGCAAACTTCTGCAAGGATTAGAAAATCAACTCTGTGCCTGCAAGCTTTATCCGACTGAAACCCAGTACCCCCGAGATTACCACTTCCCGAAAGCCCTAACTTTCCGGAGCGTGTTCGAAGATTTTGTCCCAGCTGCAGCAGCCGAAGATCCCCGAGCTAAAGTAGTAAACCGCCTGTGTTTTGACTCGTCTTTTTTCAGCAATTTTTCCAGAAAATTCAACCCACTCACCTCGAATTCCGATTATTTAAGCGCGTAAAATGGGTGACGTTCGGGTCGTTCCAATCCCCCATGTCATTATCTGTTGAAAATCTCTGCCTTTTGGGAAGCTCTAGTATTTATTTTACTGTATACGCCTGGCTAACCTAGAGAAAATGAATTCTGTCCGTCTTGCTACTGGCACGGCTGAGTACAGTATGTCAGATACCGAAACTGTCCGAAAGAGATTCAACTTCTTCACGGGATAAAAAAGAAACGTCAGTAAAAGAGTCTGCACCATGCATCAATATATCCATCGCCTTTATGAAAACTACTAAAACGCCATTCCGTTTTTTCTGAATGAGAGAAAAATCGGGACTCGAGTATGCAGATATTTATTCAAGCCAACTTTAGGAGCACCTAATTTTTATTTTTATTTAATATATTGAAATATAACATTATTCTTCTCTTGTTTATGACCAAATGTGTTCATGTTTACGACAAAACAGATTCACTTAGAAAAAAAATACTACCCACTCGCTTTTATTCAAATCCACGAAAATTTCAAAATATTTAAGTTTTTAATGTATTTTTACCAAGAAATATTTATCTAAAGTCTAGACATATATATACACCCAATCCCACCAAATCCAATACACCCAATCCCACCATAACTACCTGAATTATAAATATTGTTTCAAATACATTATAATTTTTTTTCCTATAAGCAAAAGGAAATTGCAATAACCTTGATTGTTCTTGAGGCTAGCCAACTTTTATTCTTTCTCAAATTTTAGTCAAAATAATAATAATAATAATTTCTCGTTGATCTTTATCGTTTTGAAATAACTCTGATATTTCTCACTAATTCTAGAAATATTAAACTTGTAGTCTATTATTTGTCCCCTTAACAGGTTATTAAGTCTATTCTATTGCTTGGTCCCGACTTTCTATCTTGATTTATTGTGCAACTAACATGTATAAATTTTATATGGCAGGTCGGAAAAGTAGAGTTTGGTTTTTTTTTTTTCCGTTTTTTCAAGGGTATTAGCCATATAAAGATACAACTTTCAATTAAAAAAGCTTGAGAAATTTAAATGTAAAATACTATATTTCTTCTAATTTTCTGTTTCGCATAGAGACACCATAAAAAGAAACATGCTCTTCCCCAAGTAACGAAACATAGTACCCTTATACATGTTTGCATCTTTAAGGGCAATACATCTCAAAAACATTAGTGGAATCTACTTTTCTCTTCCGGGTCTTATAGAATAGCAATTGATATATCCAAACCACCTTTCTTAGTGTTAATGATGGAGTCATTCAAGGGTTGTTCTTCGTTCTCTAGCCTCAGTGTGATATATAATATGATTCCTCAGACCCACTTCACCTACCATGGAGGATAAAGTTTGGAATAAAGCCCACCTTTTCTGAGTGCAAAAGGCTAAAGTAAGTTTGTTTTTTTTTTCTATTACAATTTTTTGCCTATGCTGATTGAATCGAGTGACCCCTTTGCTTTCTGTCTTTTCGATTAGTTAGGGGAATCGGAATTCCAAGAATTATAATCTACGTAGAGAAAAAAAAAATCGGTATTTATATATAATTCCTTCGATAGCCAGCACTAGGAGAGAGACTTCTCGCTTGCGTCTCGTGGCAATCTCGTCTCAAAATAGAATGGGCGAGAGGAAAACCGAAGACTGAAGAGTGTCATTCTTCGTAGTTTTTGAGCAGACCCGAGGGCTAAAATAGAGTTTATGAAAGTAGGTTCGGGGCGTTCTCGAGCGTGCAGGAGGGGGGCACGTGCGCGAGATCCGTCAATCTTCATCTACTCATCCTCTCTCGACACTCCCAGAGGGTTATCCCGACTTTTTGACTTTTCTAATCAGATAAAAAAGTAATTTGGCCTTTACGTGCCTTAGCGGACGTATTATTTAATGGAGGGTCTTGATTTTATTTCATGCGAGTCGCCCGCCGAGAAGATCGTGGGAGATCTCTCGGGAACTATTATCCTAATGATTTGAATGAAATGACTTTTATGCCTTCGTCTGTTTGGGCGATGGAGATTGACCGACGGACGGTCCAGATTGATCATTTCCGTACGAGGGGAGACTGATTGTACTCGGTCAATGAGTGGCGAGTGATGACCGAATCAGTGGGGACGATCTCGGTCAAGCTTGCGACTCTGAGTCTCGTTGCCGCCTGCAAATGGCGAAGCTGTACAACTGCGAAGGCAGAAATTATTACGAATGTCGACTGATGGGAAACGAAGATGGGTTTGAGTCATCCCGACCCGACTGCCCCGAGTTGAACGATTTGCGAGTCATGAAACGAGTGTTCCCAAGCCCGATATCGTAATATAAAAACACTCCTCCCCCCCCCCACCACCACCACCACCACACACACAAAAACTATAAGATTAGAGTATGATAAGAACAACTTAAGGTTTATGAGGTACTTGAATGAACTAAAGTGATGCTTGTGGTGGTTACATCATTGTCATTTCTCGGCTTATCCTGATTTAATCGGTTGCAAAGCAAAGGGTTTGTTCTGTTATATTATTTCGAAGACGTGGAAGGAATGTCTCTAATAAATTATTTTATTAGGGTCTAATTGAACATCACGGGCAATCTAATCGGACTTTTTTTTTTTTTTTTTTTGTATAATGGCAGTATAATAATAAGAAAGAAAGCGAATATTAAAATATAATTATATAACATTAGGATTTTAGAAGATGAAGTGAGACCGGATGGCAAAGAGGTCAATTATGTGCCCGACAATTTTGAACTACCTTTTTTTTTATAATTGATTTATGACTTATGAGTGGCTGGGACATGGAACGACAATTTTGAAAGTTGAAATGCTCCAGATTCTCATATTTCTTTCTTATCTTTCTCTCTTGCTTTATTAATTTTTCTTGCATTGCATGGTGTAAATTTTAAATAATATCAAATAAAAATGACCACATAGTAAAACAAAACAAAAATACAAAACATAAAAAGACAACAAATTAAAAATTATACGTTTTAATGGGATCTTGATTTTTAAACGTGACTCGTTACTGATTTTGCAAATAAAGTAAAAATCAGTTAATAATTTCCCAAAGGTTACGACATCACAATAGAATAAATATATAAAACGTAAGAACCGATAATTTGATTAAATTACAAAGATAATAATAAAACGATTGCACGATTTGCATCTAAGTTTATAGGAGAAAATTGAAATAAAAAAAATCGGAAGCAGTCGTTTTTAACTTTTTTTTTTTTTTTTAATTTTGTTTGTTTAAGTAACATTTGTGCCTAAAATGGAATCATGGAAGGCGCCGGCACACGTTTGACATTTACTGGTGGGACCTGGCGCTCTTCTTGCCTATCGTCGTCTTCCTCGACCCTACCTATCTGCTGCTTATCTCGTGAATATTGATCCTTTACGTCTGGGCCTTTCGTTTGAGTCCAAACCTCCTAAGAAAACCTTCGCCCGCCGAATCAAGAACCTCTTTAGAAAAAGAAAACCAGAAAGACCCTGTTTTCTGCTTAATCGGGACTAGCACATGGAGCCACTGTCCAAGCGATCTCGTTCCGATAATGGTGGCTACGGGTCAAACTATAGGAACCCCGAGCCACAGGATTGGAATTATTTCCAGCAGAGTAATGGAGGTGAGGATCTGGAATGCAGACGATTTAATACCCCCGAAGGATGCTCATATGGCACGGGCTGTAGATTCCGGCATGTTTCAGCTGGTTAGATCTCTCTCTCTCTCTCTCTCTCTCTCTCTCTCTCGCATGAAGTTTGTTTTATCATTTTTTATTATAGATTTTCTATTGGTTTGTTGTAGATTGATTTTATTTTCTGTTCTTTAAAGTGGATTAAGTTGAACTTTCTGGGTACAACTTTTAGTAATCCATTTCGAATACTGCGTGATCCATTTTAATCACTGCTCTTCAACCGTATCTTCATTTTTGCCGCTTCATTGCATTTGTAGTTTTTCCAATACTTACAGAATTTTTGTGCTATTTGCGGGTATTAAATCTAACAAATTTTGGAGTTTGACACTCACTTCTTTATTTTTTTTGTTGTTTTAATTCCTTTTACTTGTCCATCCGTTACTTAACATATTCTGAATTCTATGACGATTCCACTATGTTTATTTGCCCCGTACAAATATGTCCGTGTGCAGGGAACAATAGGGAAATTTCAACCTCTTTTTTGCTATTTTCAGAGAAAATATTTTTTTATAAAGAAAATTATTTAACTGGATATGGTGATAATGGCAGTTTTCAAATCTAACAATCTATGACTCCCAAAGTATTACAAGTCTGCATCATTTGCTTATCAAGCTCTTATTTATTTTCAAAACTGCACTGATCCAATCATCTGATGAGGGAGATCTAGTCACAAGTTTGAATCTACCTCAGTATCCACCTGGTTATCAACTCAAGTTGAAAAGTTAGCACTATCACACAACTCCCATTCTATCAAAATGAGGACGTCTGCCTGTGTGAACCAGACTTTATCCTCCTTTAATTTGAGGCCCTTCTTTGTCTGATTAGGTAGTATCTTTCTTTATATCAAAAATACTAAAATTGAAAAACTGTAAGTTGCGGAAGCTTCAAAAAACTTTATTTTGTTGATACTTGTGATATGGTGTTTATATGACTTTATTTCAATATTTTTCTTCGAGTTAATGCTATATATCTCGCAGATGGCAGAGATGTGAGTCAGCCAAGTATGGCTTCTGGAGGCAAGCCAAAGCCATGCACGAAATTTTTCAGGTTTTTTTTCTTCTTCTTACTTGCTTTTATCAATTGCTGCTTCTAGGAAAAGCAAACACCTGGCAACTCTTTACCCTGCGTGTCAATGAAATGGACTACATTGGAGATAGATAACCAAGCTTGAAAGTTCTTGAGTCAGACCGATATTTTGTCTTTCAGGTATAGCCTCGGTACCAAAGCAGCAGTTTCACTCTCACACATCAGCTTTCGATGACTGGAAGTGAAAAAAAATGCTGCAACTGTGTCATCAGGTACACTTTAAAGTGGAGAAGGAATTGTCAAAAAAAAAAAAAAAAAAAAAAAAAAGTGTGGAGAAGGAACTTGAGAGATTAAAAAGCTCCCGGAGTGCTTGTTTTTAGACATTTAATGGGTTGATTCAGTTAATTAGACTATCTACTGGAGGGATGGAATGAAGCTTGATATTTGTTTGAGCACACCTTGGTCTTTAAGATACCCTCATTAACCCTATATTTTTGCACACATTAAGTGGTTATGTGTAACATAAGAACCTCATATTCTATGTACAAGAATATTGTTCTAGTCACTCTTTGTTTTTGGCTTTTTCCTATACTCGAACATTGTTGTATTTACTCTTTGTTTTTTCTTTTCTTTTTCTTTTTCCATTTTCCAGTACTTCAGGTTGTCCATTTGGGGAGTCTTGCCACTTCCTGCATTATGTGCCTGGAGGGCTTGGTTCACTGAGGCTTACTCCAGTTTCTCTTTCTGCTTCTTCTGTGATATCTCATAGAAAACCTATCCAACCACTTGGGGACCCGAGTCTAACAGTCAGTGGCTTCAAGACAAAGTTATGCAATCGATTTAACACTTCCGAAGGTTGCCGGTTTGGTGATAGATGTCATTTTGCTCATGGGGAGAGTGATCTTCGACCTTCCAACAACTTTTCCCGAGGGAGCAGCAGAAGATCTGTAGGGGAGGGGCCAAGTGCAGTTGGTTCATCTGAATTTGGAGGTCCAGAATCCCAAAATTCAATGGCATACGAGAATGCCACCGATTTGGACTCTCAAGGTTACAGTGAGCCGAATCCACCTGGTGTAGCAGATGATAATGGCCCTTCCAGTTATGAATCAGAGCCTGTTGATGAAAATGTACAAGTGTATTAGCTTAAGCTGCTATCAGATGGTTTCTCTTGCCTTTTAATTTTGACCAGTTCTATCTTTGGAAGTCTGCTCAAGATTCATTGTATTATTTCTTATTTAAGAACAAGTTTAGTGTCTTAGTGGTTTAGGAGAATAGCAACAACAGGTCTGAACAAGTGATTGGATAGACCTTTGACAAATTGATTACCAAGCCCATGTTGTGGCTGTATATTTGTCGATTGCAAAAAATAGTAATAATAATTTGCTTACTGATGATTGTTTTTGGAAAAAAAAAATGAATTAGCTGACAGCATTTTATATTTGTTCTCTTCCATGTCTCTTGTATTTGGGATTTCCAGGCATTGGACTGCGTGATTCTCTCCCCTTGTCCTCCGGAGGGCCTAGTATGGAAAGGAATCGAACTCTTAAGAATCTTAACTATGGCTATTCATGACCCCATCTGCTAAACTGGCCTACTTTGTGATTATTCACAGTGAAATTCTCACTATCCCAAGAAAAGATAAGAATTTGGCTATGCTTGGGTGCTGCACTTCTAAATTTTTTTCTCACCCTGTAGTTTAGGAAGCATTTGGCTAAGTTCTTTCAGTAGAGGACGTTTTGAAAAGTTCTTTTTGGAAAAGTTCCATTCCGAAGCTATTTCAAAGCAATGGAATTTCTTCATTCAAATAGGGATTTATCTAAAAAAAGTGCATCCAAAAAGCGGCTTCATAATTTATCGAAGGCATGCACTTCTTGGTAGCTGATATGCAGTTCCTGTAGTTGGGAAGAGGTTATCCGAGCAAGATTCAGTAAGCTGTATAGTTGGAAATGTTAGCACAGAGTTCAGGTTGTGCAGTTGGACGTGACAAGGCAGGTTTGCGTAACTGCTATTCCACCATCAACTGAAAAAACTTATGAAACGAATTTATGAAAGAGTAGCCCTTTCAGTTAGCTGGTGATGTGCAAACAAGTGAAGTGCACAAGGGGATGGAAAATGAATGAATTTATGAAAAAGTAACCCTTTCAGATAGCTGATGATGGGTGAACAAGTGACGTACACAACACAAGTGAATGGAAATCCTGTGGACCTGCTCGCTGCCGTTTGGTCATATTGGAACAGATCATAAGAGACAGCCTCCATCTATTTGGACGACCTAAAAACTAAGATCTAGGACAACCACTAGAAAGAAATATGTAGTAAAATAATTTGGTAAAGATGGGTAAAACATGACATTCACGGATGTCAGAATATTCAGAACAAAATAGTTAGCTTGATTGCATCCTGTATCCAAAGAATTTGGTAGTGAAATGAGCAAATTGTTGTGTCAACATACTCCAAAGTGTAATTTAGATTTATGCTTTGTTCAATCCTAGTTAAAAAGGAAAAGATATAGTAAGGACACCGTGAATCCTATAATAGAAAGAGCGGTGATAAGTATTGCGGCTTTTTACTTCCAAGACTTTACATCCTAACGTGGTGGCCACATTTCAGTCCAGGTAAGAAATAAACTCGGAGATAAAATTTGCAAGATTTTATTTTTCTAATAAAACATTATCTACATATTCTATGGTAAACCCAAAACCTAGATTTTTTCTTACCTAGACCGCCAATTATGCAGTCACGTCATGATGTAAAACCTATAAGTAAAATCAGGAAGTACTGATATCATTTTCCTAATAAAAAATACAGATTTCTGCATGATCACTCTGAGAATTTAAAAATTGAAAAACATTTTACAATCATAACCCTATACCCAACATGCCACTATTTCATAATTCTTGTCTCTTCTATTCATTTCCATCTCCAATTCCCCTTCCCCTTATCCGTCTCTACAGATATTGTACACCACAATTTCTTTAATTTCTACATTTAAGCTCCTCCCCACGGTATATTTGATATAAAATTACAAACCAAAATCAACTCAACTCAATCTCAATTTACACATCGGTCACATCAGTCACCTTTTGGGTATTCTTGCTGCCTCTAGATGTCCTTTTCTCATCAAGACCACAAATTCATCATAGTTTATTTTCCATCTTGAAATGTAAACATCAACCAAGTCTTTAATTGTAATAAAAACACATTTTCCAAGTCTAAACAACTAAAATTTGATAATTTTTCACAATATCAAAGTCAACTTTGGATATGATGTCTTTGATGTCCCAGCCATCTTGCATGTCGTATTCCTTGAGAGCTTGTTCTAGTTTTTCCGTTGTGATGAAACTGATAGAGGGACACAAAAAGGAAGAAGAATAGAAGATTTGAGTATATTACAGAATAGTCTCATATTTGTTTTAAACAGTCGCAATATATGAAAAATCATACCTGCTGCCGTCTTTATCAAAGTACTGAAATGTAGCGTAGAAATGCTCTTCTTTGTCCATCCGGTTGAGGTGCACTGTTGTAGTTATGAATTCATCATAATCTATGGTTCCATTGCCATCAGAATCAGCTGTACAAATTAGTTGATAAAATTATACTAAGAATAACATAGGGTTCAATGGAAGCTAGTTACTTATAGCTTCCATTAATTGTTCGATTTTTATTCTAAAAATTTTGTTACTTGTTTGGGCAACCCTTGTTTCAGTTCTTGTAGAGTGATGGTTCCATTGTTATCAACATCCATTTCCTTGAACTTGGCCTTGAATTCCATGATTTCTTCCTCCGATAAGCACCCGCCGGCCACCACCTGCACAATACCAAAATGAAAAGGAAAACATGTCAAATGAAAGAGAACAATTCTTCAAAGATGGAAACATAAACATCACAAATCATAAACACTTGCACCTACAAGAAGTATACATACCTTCAAAGCAACTTTCTTAAACTTGTTCTTTGTTCTGAACTGTTTGAGCTTGTCAAGCACAAGATTGTCAAGAGCTGTATCAAGCGCATCTCCGTCCTCTTTGACCCATGGATGATCTGATACAGGCTTATACACATTAATTAGTAAAAGCGTTGCTTTCTTACATGCTAAGAAGTGTTAGAAATAAATATTGCATAAATTGATGATCTATCACGCACACTGAGATTGCACTTACCGAGAACTTCATAAGGTGTCATCCTATTCTTTGGATCCTTGGAGACCATTTTCCTCACCAGGTCCTTTGCTCCAGATGAAATGGATGACAATGGGTTAGCGGAAAAATCTATCTCGCTTTTCTTGATGGAGTTGAAAATTGCACGCTCAAATTCTAAGCACCAATTCCGATTTGTTTTTTACAAGTAAAAACCTGAAGCATTATGTCTAATGTACTGCGTATGCTAAAATCATAAAAAATAATTTTTCAGCCCCTAAAATATGCAACTCCACACATAAGAATAAACAATATTGACACCGATACTCCAAACACCAACTTCCATTTCGTAACTTCTCTTCATGACTAAAGTGTTATATAATATGCATCTCTGCATCGATTCAAATAGTGAGCTAACAACTTGGCAACCCCACATGAAGGGCTGCGATTATCACACCCTCAGTGATAAGGTTGAAATGTTTTGTAACCCTTTCTGCTTTCCTCTTTTGAAACATTATGTTCTTGTATTCTCCATCGTCTTCATTTATTGTCTTTCCAACAATCGTTGTGCGATTTATCAAAGGGTGACCTTCTTCCCCTTAGCAACAGAGGACGTGATGCAAACTCAATCACTCGATTTGCTGATTTGAGCGACACTCTTCGACGACTGATTTGTTGGCAGCAACCCATTGATTTGTTGATTCGAGCAACTTGTCCCGCATAACCATATAATTCCCTTATTAGTAAATCAAATTGTCGCATTTAGTTAATATGTTTCAAAATATTTGCATCCTTGCCAAATAATAATATGTGGTGTTCAACACAGGTATTATGCCATCCTCAGCTAAATTCGATATCTCGAGGATTGCAACTTGAGGTGATAAAATATGTCAAAAAAGAAAATGTGTTTCTGAAGTTGATGGACAAGATGTTGCTTGAATATTTGAGAATAGTTTCCCTAATGTGGGACTCGATGGGGATCTGGAAGGCCTAAGGAAGTCATTGACACCTGAGGGTTTCATAATCTTATGAACTCATTTACCGGATCAACCTTGAATTTGGGTTGCACTAGAGGCAGAGCCATTTCAGAATAGGGCTGCGAATACATATAGTATTATCATCACCCGAAAACAGTTCCACATTACCATGACCAGAAAGTTTTCTAGGGTGGTAATGCTCAGTTCGGTAGTGGTAATGCTCAAGTATTATTCTTCGGCCCATTAAATGCATTGTCCAATGGAAAAGAAAGATGAAAATGAAGGAAGACTATTCAAGGGGTGGTCGAATTGTTTCTCGACGCTTAGGAAGCTTATGCGCTCTTTCAACTATGCTTTTCTGAAATCTTCCTTTCTGGTATCCCCATCGTCTTCATTTGTTGTGTCTCTCTGTGACAATCTATGAGCGCTTCGTCGGGTGGTGACTTTATTCCCATCTACAACAGACAATGCGATGCGAATGCAACTCATTAACTAGCTGACACGAGCGACTCCTTTCAAAAGCTGATTATCGACAGAAACCCATGGACTTGCTGATTCAAGCGACACTTTCCCGCATTAGCATATAATTCCCTTGTCGCTTTATCATTTTGGAGTGTTTTGTTAACACGTTTCGGAATATTTGAATCCATGTAAATATAATCATTTGTGGCGTTGAAGACATGTAGAGCATTATAATTGATTAAAATAGACAACCAAAAAAGTCATAACATAAAAAAGTGTATCTGAAGCTGGAGGATGAGATGTGAAAAAGTCACAACATAAAAATTTGTTTCTCAAGCTAGTGGACTAGATATTGTTTGAATATTTTGAATGATTACCATGAGTGGGAATATTCATTGGGGATCTAGAAGGCGTAGGGAGGTCAGTGACCCTGAAATGTTGTTTAATGTTCTGAACTCAATCACATGAGCAACCCCGAATTTGGGTCGCACTGGAGGCAGTGCAATTTCGGAATAGGGCTGCCAATAAATATTTGAGCAATACCACTGCCAGAAGGTTATTCGGCGCTAGTAATGCCAAAGGTTTTTGGGCGGTGGTAATCAGGTATTATTCTTCCGCTCATTAAACGTAAAAGGTTTGAACAGAAAGAGCAACAAATGAAGACGATGGAAGATATTGTAAAATCAAACTTTAGAATAAGAAAGTAGAAAGACAACATAAATATCAAATCATTGTGAAACAATTTTACCTCACTATTCAAT
Organism: Aristolochia contorta; assembly: GCA_022405105.1. Taxonomy (NCBI): domain Eukaryota; kingdom Viridiplantae; phylum Streptophyta; class Magnoliopsida; order Piperales; family Aristolochiaceae; genus Aristolochia; species Aristolochia contorta. Next base: position 34,540,157 of record CM039665.1, on the reverse strand, counting down.
CCTGAGGATGTCGAATTTAACCGACGATGACGTTCTATTAGTCTTGAACGCCACAAATGTTTATTTGGCGTAGATGTAAATATTTCGAATAATGTCAACAAAAAACGAATCATAACAAAATTGTCACAGAGAAAGAACAAACAAAGACGATGATCGATATCCCGAGAAAATTCTTAATGTCGTCGAGTGACTCAAATTCTTCGATTCCGCTCTTCCTCGCTCGCAACCTTGAACCTCGGGAATATTATTTTCGAAAAAAAAAACTACGTTTCCTCTTTTGTTGACAAGATTCAAAATATTTACATCTTCGCCAAAAAATCGTTTGTGGCAATAAAGATAAATAGAATGTCATCGTCTGTTGAATTTGACATCCTGAAAATTCAACTTGAGGTTGAATTTATTTCTTCGATCGGTGGAGGAAATGTTGCTTGAACTTTTGAAAACAATATTCCTGATGTTGAAGGTTGCGAGCAGTTAAGAGCGCAATCAACGAACTTGTGTCACTTGACGACATTAAGATTTTTTCTGGGATATCATCCATCATCTTCGTTTGTTGTCTCTCTCTACGAGAATCTAGTTACGATTCGTTTTTTTTATATTATTCGAAATATTTGTATCCCCACCAAATAACCATTTGTGCTTCCAAGATTTTCCCAAACTCCAATAACTCATTTCTTTGGTAAGCGGCTACCAGATTGGTCAGTGCCAACATCTCATGATCATTTTTGTGTTTGAACCAATTTATCGGAACTGCTTAGTAAAGTGTCATACCCAATACAAAAGTAAGTTTTCATATATTTAAACATTGAACTTACGATTTGGCCTCGTGGCTATGAAAAGGATTGACAAAAGATTCTTTTTTTAAGGAAGGCACCACAGATTCCATAAACATACTAGCCACCACCAAGTATCTGCATAAGACATCCAGAAGACCAAAACAATTTTATTACTGTGGAAGAAGCAGAAGAATTATCTATATACCAACAAAATGAAAATATATGATAAAATTAGAACAAAATGGATCTGGACTTCTTTTCATACTTAAGGCATTGGATTCGGCAATGGGAGTTTTCAGCTCTATCATAATATTTGAAAGTTTCAAAAAAGCCAAAAGTTTTTTTGGTGGTCGTAATCAAGTATGATTCTTCCGCTCAATAAACGCTATGTTTAATGAAAAGGTTTGAGCAGAAAGAGACAACAAATAAAGACGATGGAAGATATTGCAAAATCAAACTTTAGAATAAAAAAGTAGAAAGACAACATAAATATCAAATCATTGTGAAACAATTTTACCTCACTGTTCAATCCTGAGGATGTCGAATTTAACCGACGATGACGTTCTATTAGTCTTGAACGCCACAAATGTTCATTTGGCGTAGATGTAAATATTTTGAATCATGTCAACAAAAAACGAATCATAACAAAATTGTCACAGAGGAGAACAAACAAAGACGATGGACGATATCCCGGGAAAATTCTTAATGTCGTCAAGTGACTCAAGTTCTTCGATTCCGCTCTTCACTGTTCTCAACATTGAACCTTGGGAATATTATTTTCGAAAAAAACTACGTTTCTTCTTTTGTTGACAAGATTCAAAATGTTTACATCTTCGCAAAAAAATCGTTTGCGGCAATAAAGACAAATAGAATGTCATCATTTGTTCAGTTTGACATCCTAAAAATTCAACTTGAGGTTGAATTTATTTCTTCTGCTGGTGGAGGAAATGTTGCTTGAATTTTTGAAAACAAAATTCCTGATGTTGAAGGTTGCGAGCAGTTAAGAGCACAATCGACGAAATTGTGTCATTTCACGACATTAAGAATTTTTCTGGGATATTATCCGTTGTCTTCGTTTGTTGTCTCTCTCTACGACAATCTTGTTACGATTCATTTTTTTTTATATTATTCAAAATATTTATATCCCCACCAAATAATCATTTGTGCCTCCATGATTTTCCTAAACTCCAATAACTCATTTCTTCGGTAAGCAGCTGCCAGATTGGTTAGTGCCAAAAATCTCAGGATCATTTTTGTGTCTAAGCCAATTTATCAGAACTGCTTAGTAAAGTGCCATACCCCCAATACAAAAATAAGCTTTCATATATTTAAACAATGAATTTATGATTTGGCCTCAAGGCTATCAAAAGGATTCACCACAAATTCCTTTTTTGAGGAAGACACCATAGATTCCATAAACATACTAGCCACCACCAAGTATCTATACAAGACATGCATATTACCAAAACGATTCTAGTACTGTGGAAGAAGCATAAGAATTATCTATATAACAACAAAATGAAAATATATGATAAAATTAGAACAAAATGGATCTGGACTTCTTTTCATACTTAAGGCACTGGATTTGACAATAGGAGTTTTCAGCTCTATTATAATATTTGAAAACTTCTGTAGTTTATGTTGTCTCTTTACATTCTTATTTTGAAGCTTGCTTTTCCTATATCCTCCGTCGTTTCTTTTATTGTCTCTTTGTAGCAACATGAGGTGTTTGTCCCCTCGCGCAACCTCATTGCCTACCTCGTCCCCCTCTCACCCTCACCGCCCTCCCAAACTGCTACCTTCCTCTGCCGACAACCTATCCTCCGACCTCGTGGAGCCCGTCATAAAACCCATGCTCGACTTCTTCCGTTCTCGTTCCTTCCTACTGCCGTCCACACCACTCTTCATCACGCACACAGCTACAACAACCCAAAGAGTTTAGGGTTTGGGCGTATGAAGAAAAAGATGGTTCGAACGAGCCCACTAATCACCCATGACCCGGGCCGTGGCGAACCGGACCAAAGGCAAACCCGGTTCAGCCACTTCTATATTGGAAAAACAAAAAAAAAAAGTTGATCTGAGTAGCCGGGTAGTACGCGGTGACATTCTTTTGGACCCAATAGTACTAGGCCTCGGAGGGGGGTTTCGTGACGGCGGACCTGGAGAGGGCACAAAGAACGAAAGGGTCCGCGTCGTAGAGCTTCACCCAGTCGATCCCCTATGTTTTCAGGAGCTCTACGACCTTCACTGTGAAGGGGGGGTCATTCACCACTCGGCCATAGTTCACCCCAATGGAACCCGCTTCTGTCAATCAATCAAACGTTTTGCATTCTTGACAGAAAGAAAAAGAGGAATAAAACCATGAGAATAACAAAGAAAAATCCCTACTTCAACATTAATGAAAAGATCGACTTGCAGGAAAACTAAAACAAAAAATAATAATTTTTTCAAAGAAAACATATGGTAGCTTCCTCTTCAACCGACATTATTGCCACTCAAAATGAAGGGATGTAATTGTCACACTCTAAATAATAATGTTGAATTATTTTGAGATTCTTCAATAGCTTATGTACTCTTTCGACTTTCCTATTCTTAAACTTGCTTTTCCGATATTGTACATATCCTTCTTTTGTGGTTTATTTCTGTGACAATGTTGCTGCTCTTCGTCTATCGCTGACTTTATTCCCATGTATGATAGAGGACACGACATGAACACAACCCATCGACTTGCTTATTTGAGCAAGTACTTTTGGCAACAATCCATCAACTTGCTAAATATAGTTCTTTTGTTTTTTTAAATTGACATGTTTTGTTAACATGTTTCAATATATTTGCATCACCGTCAAATAATCATTTATGGCTTTCAAGAAAGGTAGCTCGTCATCATCGGCTAAGTTTGACATCTCGAGGATTGTAATAGGGGTGTAAAAAAGTCGTTAAAAAAGAAAAAAAATTTGAAGTTGGTAGGTGAGATGTTGTTTGATCGTTGGGGTTCTGGAAGGCTTAGGGAGGTCATTGACCCCAGAGCGATGTATAATGTTCTAAAATCATCCCAAAATTGGGGTCACATTAGAGGTGGAGTGATTCCAGAGTAGGGCCATTAATCAATACTTCGACATTACCACCGACAAATATAGTATTAACACCATGCAAAAATCTTCCTCATTGCCACCTCAAGAATGTTTTTCTGATGGTGGTAATACTTTATTCGACTGTGGTAATGCTCAAATATTATTCTTCTCCCCATTGAACGTTATGTTCGATGAATAAGAAAGATGAAAACTTTTTTCAACACAAAAGACCATTCGAAGCAAAGGAGAGAGGTTGAAGCACGCGGCAATTTTGATAGTTACGAGTGGTCAAGAATTCAATCAACAAACCTGTGTCACTTGACGATATTCAGAACCTTCCCAGGATAGTCAAGGTACATAGTAATAGGCTACAATCCCATTTTTTCGAAGACAACATCTGGCCAAAGCGTCCTTGTATCGCTTCGAAGTTTCAGTCGAAAACTTCATGACCCTAAAACGAAAGGTTCCGATTGTCACATCCTCAGCAATAAGATTGAATTATTTTGCGATGCTTTTGTCTCTCTCCAACAATCTTTGTGAGATTCGTCGGACAATGACTTTCTTTCCTTGTGCGACAGAGGAGGCGAGGCAAACGCAACCCAACAACTTGCTGATTCGAAGCACTCCGTTCTGCAGATAATTTATCTGCAGCAACACATTGAGTTGTTAATTCCAAAGACTTTGTCCTACACCAATATATAGTTTTCATGTTTGTTAATTAAACTAGCGCATTTTGTTGACATGATTCGAAATATTTACATCCTCCCAAAATAATCATTTGTAGGCGTTAATGACAAATAGAACGCCATCATCGGTTAAATTAAACATCCTGAGGATTGCAACTGGAGGTATGAAAAAGTTGTCATAAAAGAAAAAAATGCTTCTGAAGCTAGTTAATGAGAGAACTTTCACCCAAAACACCCTGGGAATTAGTGCACTTAGAAAACCTTCATTGTAACACTTTGGGCATCACCAGCACCAAGAAAACCTTCACCCAAAACACCTTGGGCATTACCTCACCCAAAAAACCTTTGTCTAAAATATTTTTGCATTACCAACACCTAAAAATCCTTCACCCAAAATACCAAGCTCCCAAAAACCTTCATGCAAAAACCTTGGACATTGCAACCCACAACCATAGATTCTTCTGATGCAGGTTCGCCATTGAACTTAATGTCTGATGGAAGAGAAAGCTGAAGAAGGACAAATAATGTTTAGGGCTTTTTTTAGAAATTTGTAGTCCTTTGTTTTTTCAAGAAATTTTTTTCTTTGTTCAAATTTATACTCTTGACCTAATTTATGTAAATTAAGACGTCGATAAAAACTTTGATGCACTCGATCTATCATTATCATTGTAATTTAATTTAATTAATTGTTTTATATATTTATTTATAATTTATATAATATATTATTTTGTTGTAACCTACAAGAAAATTAGTAATATTTTCTCTATTTGGAAAGAGATTCACTAACAAGATTAAAAATAATGATCCGAGGAGGACGTACATTTTCTAATTGGTAATTTTTATTTAATACTACTTTAAACCATACAATACATGGAAAACTAAAAATAGCAAGAGAGAAGAGAAGAAAGAAATAAGAGAATCTCAATCATTTCAACTTTCAAACTTGTGGTTGTCTCAGCCAGTCATAAGCCAATAATTAAATAAGTCAGTTCAAAATTTCGGGCACTTAATTGACCACCAGCCACCAGTTTATAGTGGTTCACTTCATATTCTAAAATCCTAATGTTCAATAATTCAGGTTTATTTCTTTTATAACACTTTTATCAGGCAAGAAAGTCCAAGTAAATCGGTTGATTAGATTGCCCGCCATGTTCAATTAGACCTTTACATTATTTTATGCAAAACTATTTGAGACATTCCTTGTACATTAGCATGGCACAATCCCTTAACAACCAATTAAGTCAGGATAAAGAGAGAAAGGACATAATGAACGTAACATAACCACCACCGACATTTCTTCGTCATGACAGGTGTTTCGATGATGCGCTGTTACGTGGACGTCCACGTCCCGATGGGCCTTGTAGGGAGCGTTTCTGGAGGAAAATAAGACCACACCTTCCTCCGCTCTCGCTTCGTCTCCTGCCCATCTTCCCCTTCGCTAATTGTCAAGTTAAAGAACATTCAAATGATCCGCGCGACCAGAAATTTCACAATTGTTATGTGTATTATACTTTTTAATTACTATACATGTGTATGTAGATTGTACAATTTCCATTAAAATTGAACTTTTTTCTTGTTTTTATTTGTACCTTATTTCTCTTAAGAGTAATGCTAGACTCACCTAGTGGACACACCTATTTATCGTACATGTTAATCTACGTCCTTAAAAATATAAAAAATATTTTTTTTTTATAAAATTCTATTTTCTAGAGGATAAACCCTAGGCATCAATAACTTAGATTTCTTCTCTTAGGTTCAATAAAAAGAAAGATTCCCCAATAAAATGAATCTTCCATCTCTAATTTACTCCATCTTATTTTAATATTAATCCAAAATCTCAAATCTATGTGCTGATCAATATCCCAGCCCTAGCCGTCCTCTCTGTTTTGAAGAATGTATAAGACAGTATCGAGTTGTGGATGCCGTCCGTCTTAGGATCTGTTTCAAATTCTGGGTCGATGTAGAAAGAATACCTGCACATTGTGATGCATAAGATAAGCGAATGTTGCTCTCTTTTCTACTTCATTAATGTGTTAGAGACTAAATGCCCTCTTTTCTACTTCATTAATGTGTTAGAGACTAAATGCTCTCTTTTATACTTCATTAATGTGTCAGAGACTAAATGCTCTCTTTTCTACTTCATTAATGTGTTAGACTAAGGTTTAATCAAGAGACACAACCCATGACATATAAGCTTCAACAAGAGAAGGTATTGTGTAGAGATGTGTATGAAACAGAGTTCGTACAGGCATGTCGATTTGTTCGCCTTGTTCCTTAAAACAGAAGAACAGTATTTCATTAAAGTAGATAGCAGCCTGTTTTTCCGAAGAATAAAAATGCTTAATACAACTGCTGCTTATTTGGCCAAGGCAACTGAATCACCTCCAGGATAAGGAGGAGAGAATAGGCAGGAAATAACAATTAAACACATCTAACATCAACCACTCTTAACTTCATTGGAGTCACATTATATGTAGAGACACCCAACTATTGGAGTTGAAGTACAGTTTTCAACAGAGTAAAATGCTAGAGCACTCTCACCGGCTTTGACCCTTACCTACAGATAGAAAACACGAATTTCAATTTTTTTTTTTCATATTTTAACGAATATCAATTTTGTTTTTCATTTACTGCAAATCCTTCCTAAAACGAGATATTTCTAACATAAGAAGAAAATTTGACCACTCTTTGTGTAGGGGTAAGCTTCCATTGCAGCCTATCAGCAACATCAGCGTTAAACTGAACTGCAATCTCCCTGCAGAAAGTTCGCAAAAGGTTAGCGAAAGAGTTAAGTAGAAGGCACTGCAACTTAAGAATGATAAAGGCATAAAATAGCTTTAATAAACCAGAGAGAAATGCAGCAAGAGTACTACTTCAGAAGCTATTTGTGAAATCTGCTAGCGTCTCCAAACAACTAAGTTAAAACTAGATAAATCCTCGCTGCCATTTTGTCATATTGAAACAGATCATAAGAGACTGCCTCCATCTATTTAAACGACCTTGAAATTAGGATCTGGGACAACCACTAGAAAGAAATCTGCAGTACAAGAACTTGGTAAAGATGATTAAAAGATTACATTCATGAATGCCAGAATAATCAGAACAAGATAGTTAGCCTGCTTGCATCCTATATCCAAAGAAATTTGGCAGTGAATGGTGCAAATTGCTGTCTACATATTCTAAAGTGTGATTTAGATTTAGATTTGTTCTGTTCTTGTTAGAAATAGATACAGTAAGAACCCCATGAATCCTATAATAGAAAATACAGATTTCTGCCTGGCCTCTCTGAGAATTATAAAATTAAAAAAAAATTACATTCATAACCCCATACCCAACAGGTCACCGGATCATAACTCTCGCTCTCTCTCTCCTCTTCATTGCAATCTCCAACCCCCCTCCCCCTCTCCGTCTCTACAGATATTGTACATCAAGTCACACAACTTACGTAATTTCTATATTTGGCTCCTCCCCACGGTATATTCGATATAAAGTTACCCACCAAAATCAACTCAACTCAATCTTAGTTTACACAAAGGTCACATCACGTCTCCTTTTCGGGTTATCTGTCTGTCCCTTCCTCATCATGGCCACAAATTCATCATAGTTGATTCTTCCATCCTGAAATGTAAACATTAACCCAGTTTTTAACTATTATGACAACACATTTTCCATGTCTTAACAACTATAATTTAATATCTTCTCACATTATCACCATCAACTTCGGATATGATGTCCTTGATGTCCCTGCCATCTTGCATGCCGTATTCCTTGAGAGCTTGCTCTAGTTCTTCCGTTGTAATGAAACTGATAGAGGGAAACAAAAGGGAAGAAGAATAGAAGATATGAATTATCCCACCGAGATGAAGTATATTACAGAACGGTCTCATATTTGTTTTAAGAAGTTGCAATATATGAAGAATCATACCCGCTGCCGTCTTTATCAAAGTACTGGAATGCAGCGTAGAGATGCTCTTCTCTGTCCATCCGGTTGAGGTGCACTGTTGCAGTTATAAATTCATCGTAATCTATGGTTCCATTGCCATCAGCATCAGCCTGTACAAATTAGTTGATAAAATTAAACTACTAAGAATAACATAGGGTTCAATGGAAGCTAGTTACTTACAGCTTCCATTAATTGTTCAATTTCATATTCTGACAATTTTGTTCCTTGTTTGGACAGCCCTTGTTTAAGTTCTTCTAGAGTGATGGTTCCATTGTTATCAGCATCCATTTCTTTAAACTTGGCCTTCAATTCCATGATTTCTTCCTCTGATAAGCACCCGGCCACCACCTACACAATACCAAAATGAAAAGGAAAACAGGTCAAATGAAAGAAAGGTGAAATGATGGATAAAGTAGAAGAGAGAACAATTCTTCAAAGACGGAAATATAAATATCACAAATCATAAACACTTGCACCTACAAGAATTATACATACCTTCAAAGCAACTTTCTTAAACTTGTTCATTGCTCTGAACTGTTTGAGCTTGTCGAAGCACAAGATTGTCAAGAGGTGTATCAGGTGCATCTCCGTCCTCTTTGACCCATGGATGATCTTCAATGCATCAAATAAGATGTGTCAGGAAAATATATTGCGTACATTGATGAGCTATTACGCAAACTGAAATTGCACTTACCAAGAACTTCAGAAGGTGTAATCCTCTTCCTAGGATCCTTGGTGAGCATTTTCCTGACCAGGTCCTTTGCTCCAGACGAAATGGATGGCCATGGGTCAGAGGAAAAATCTATCTCGCTTTTCCCGATGGCTTCAAAAATTGCATGCTCAGATTCTGCCAGCCAGATTCGGTTTGTTTTTTATCAGTTAGACCTTGCGCCATCATGTCTAATGTCTTGTGTATATTTTAAACCATAAAACAGTTTACCTGCCCAAAAAGGTGGCGCTCCACACAGAAGAATAAACAACATGACACCGATACTCCAAACGTCAACTTCTGGTCCGTACTTTCTCTTCAAGACTTCAGGTGCTATATAATATGCACTTCCCAAAAAGTCTTGGAATATTTCCCCTGAATAAGAATCAGGTTGGTCAAGTATTTTCAGCATGAACAGTCATCATTGGTTATCAACTGAACTAAACCAGCTCCAGATTTTGGATACTTGGGAGCTTAAGCAAATTTAATTAAACACCAGAAATCTTCCGTTCAATTGCACTAGGTCTAAGTACACAAAACAACAGGATGAAACTAACAATTTTCAGTACATACTTGATATGTACCGGAACACTTAGCTGCTATTTAAAGGCAAATGCACATTCGGTTCAGGTAACAATAAGCTCTTCTAGAACTAGTTATGTCTCTTATTCCTTTTTTTTTTCTTTTGTGGAATACTACAAAAAATATAAGCATTATTTGGAAAGTTGGTTTTCTGAAGTAAAGAACTTTAATATCTTATAGTAGGAACTTAGCCTCTCAGACATAATACATGAAACAGCATTCACTATTATCTTCACCCTGGCAGAGCAAAATTTAGCATCATGTTTCCATCCTAAAGAAATGCTTATTATTATGCGTATTCTGTTCTTTGCAGCCGCACGAGTCAAATTATGATTTTTGAAAATCATAAAACTGTTCTTAGTTTGCATCCGTATTTCAAGAGAACAGAAAAGGAGAAGAAATGAGGCAACCAATTCTGACACAAGCCTACAACTGCACAAATTTAAGTCGACATTTAAACACCACCCGATCCCTCTCTGGACTCAAGCAAAAGAACAGAAACTGAAGAAGAAATCGAGAAAAAAAAAAACCAAACAAGAAGAAAAAACAACAAAGGTAAAAGACCAACCTTCCTTGAAGAAGACAGAGAGACCAAAATCTGTTGCCTTAAGGGGTGCATCCTCAGCCTTACTCAACAAGAGGAAATTCTCCGGTTTGAGATCCCGATGAATGACTCCCATAGATTGAAAGGTGTGAATAATTTGGGCCATAGTTCTCAATAGCGAGGCAGCTTCTCTCTCTGTGTAATGGCCCTTTGCGATAATCCTATCAAAAAGCTCTCCCCCAGCGCACAGTTCCATAACCAAAAAAACATTATGTTTATCCTCGAACACCCCTTTCAACTCCACGATATTGGGTTGCCCTGCGAGGAGTTTCATGATTTGAACTTCCCTTCTCACGTCTTCTTCATCCTCCTTACACCTGATCTTCCGTTTGGCTATGATCTTGCAAGCGAACTGCTCTCCCGTGGCCTTGTGGGTGCACAAATGGGTGACGCCAAATTGACCCCGACCCAGTTCTTTGCCCAAGGTGTAGATCGCCTTAATGTCCTCCATCGGCCGGCCCAAGACGCCAATCTGCGCCGGCTTGGGAGGCGGTCTGGTGGGATTTCCCCGGGGCGATTTGACCGGTTGGGGAGCGCCATTGGGATGGCCACCGTCGTCCTCATTGAGGACATCACTCTTCTGGGTCTGGTTCTTGTTGCCATGGGAAAAGCAATTGCCCATGGTAAAAAGGGGAGGGGCGACGGGGGTGTCCGATTCAGATGGGGCTGGGAGAGACGACGATGACACAGAGAGAGAGAGTTCCAAATGGGTGGGTTTTGGAGGTTGAAAAGGGAGGAAAAACCGAAGGGGGACAAGGAAAGGAGGGAAAGTACAGGTAAGAGCATTAAGGCAACAACAATGGAGGACTGATGGTGAGGGGTTTTAGGGGGGACACAGTGAGAAATAGGTTGAAAGGGTCGTCGGGAAGGGGACTCCCCTGCGGCAGAGAGAGGCCCCGAGGATTTGGCGGGAAGCCAACGGTTTTTCGCCTCACGGGTCATACAACTTTCGGTTATCCTCACTCTCTCTTTTCCCTCCATCCCGACCATCCCCATCCCCGACGTCGTTAATAAGGTTGTAAAACCAGAATCGTCTCCCACGATTCACAAAAGGTCTTCGCGGTTCTTCGCAGTTTCTTCCGTTTTTCCACCACGGTCCACAGAAGACGATGGCCTTCCTTCCATGGCCGGACGGAATTCCGAGTCCTCCTTCCTCCTCTCATAAAAACCGGATCATTTGCAATTGCAGGTTTATATTTAATTTAATTTTATTATTATTTTCTTATGAAAAAAATATACACTTAGCCCACGGAATCCAAAAATAGAATCGAATCTCTCTATCCCCAAAATTAGGAATAAATTCTTCTTCTTCTTCTTGTTTTTTTATTTTTATACTCATGTTTTCGCACCGGAAAGAACCAAAACATTGGGAAGAAAAACCTAATAAAAATACTTTCGAATGTTTCTCATGTTCCTTCAGTTTTTTCTCTAGAATTATTAGTACCACTACCGCCATTTCTTTTATCCTTCACAGCTTACTCTGTAATTTATTCCTTTTTTAATAAAAAAAGTGGAGAAAAGTGAGACCTTTTATTTATGGGTTTTATCCGCTCGTAAGTATGGACGATAAAACACATCTCCGTTGTCCTGTTAAACTGCAAGATATTTTATAAAAAATAACTTCATTTTAATAATTTTTATAGCACATATATATTCATCATCTTTTTTTTTTTTTTTTCGTTTGAACACCAACTGAAACCTCTCTGCACAAAAAACTCATTTTTGATATCACTATTGGAGACAAGATGTGTCAAACTTCAAGCATGTCATTTTATTGTCGCCATATACCGAAACCAACCTAACCCTTAAAAAAACTCAGTTAAAGCACTCATCAATGCCGCGGGCTCGCAATGGATGACCCTCTGGGGAGAGACATTCAGTCCCTAGTAAGTTGGAATAGAAGGATCAGCTTTCAGAGCATATGAATGTATTCCACCTGAAATGTTGGAGACTTTCCTGAAGCCCTGAATTCATATGAAAGAAAAATCAAGGATGTGAGAAAATTCAATCCTGTTAAACGCATAGTAACATTTTCACACATAACATGCTCCTCGGAAATAGAATTACTCAACAATTCACTAGTACACAGGGGTTTGTTCTACTGTGATAGTGAATATATGGAACTATCTTTTTCTTTGCTTTCTCTCTTCACTTGAGCAAAAGTAGAGCACGCTCACAAAAAAAACATATATATATATATATTTATGATTTTTTAAAGAAAGATGAATAGTTGGATTGCAAAACATCAGGACTAAATAAATCTTGCAGAACGGATAAAAATAGCAAGTGATTGATGATCAAGAACATCAGAAATTTAGTGTAATTCAAAAAAATGAGCATAATAACCCAGACAGAGTATTGGTTATACCTATTATAAGGTTCAACAAGCAGTAAATAGCCTAATATATTTACTTTGCAAGCAGAAACCATGCATGGATCACAACTCACAAGTTTTTCAAGCACCTATACAATCAAACAAGCAAAAACAAACGAAAATCTGAGAAAGACCAATGTACCTGCGTCTGTAACCATTTTGCAACCTGCAGTGACCTCACGCCATGGTGACACTGCAATCATGGATTTGGGGAACTTTATTAATTTCAAATCAAAGTAATCAGCATATGTCAATATCAACCATGAGACCCATGAACTAGATTGAATAACTCCTCTCCTTACTGCTTGAATAGAAAAGCATAGCCATGAAAATGCATGTTGTCACAAAGCACGCTCTTCTTTCAAGTAAAAACCTAGGGTGCTACTTCCAAACTTAATAGATCAAAAGTCCTTAAAGGATTAAAGAACAATCTGGTACAAAATATTTAAGATAGACAACTTTTGGTGCTTCATTGCTAATTCACTAACTGAGGAATACGGAAGAAAGTTAAACTTACTTGGAAGCCTTTTCCTTTAATATTTTTTTTCTCTAATCTAGATTTACACTGTGAGCTTGTTTTGCACAGAACTTAAATGTATACTACGACATAAAGGTTTTTTTTGTGTTTAAATTATATTCTTCCTACTGCAGGATTTCGGCTGTTTTCTTTCTCAGAAAATGTAAAACTCCATGGGTGGAAAAAAATTCCAAAAACATCTCAGATCCGTTAACTTCTTTTTGAAGCATTTGGGTTGGGGTTGGGACTGACGTGAAGCCTGACATTTTCTTTGTTTGGGTGAATATTTCATTTGTTTACTTCTTAGGAAACCAGAAGACTAGAGATCATTATCTCATCCTTTCAATTGCTACTAGAAAAGAAAAAAATAATATTCTCATCTGTTAACTGAGAACTCCATCTATTGAAAAGGATTTTGATGGCTCAGTCACTTTTTCTTATATGTTGAAAATTTGCAGGCAAATCAAATCAGACTTGTAGCAGATGACTCACCAACACATAAGTATCCTTGTCCGGGTTAAGCTCGTTTGCAATGCCTGGGCCCCAACTCCCAAACTGACGAAGAGGAAGAACCTTGAAACCGGGCAATGAAGCTTGAGCTCTGGTTTAGAGATAAAAAAATCAAATAATTGCAGTGCACCTATAGTTGCTTAAAACATGAAAATGAAATTTGGACAGCCATATTGAATACATATTCTAAACATTATATCCTTCAGAAATGTGATTAATTATAGCTTGCTAGTACATGCGCTACCAATAACTGAATCCTCTGTTAGTAAGAGACGAGGGAATGATCACAGGGGTTATATTTCTGTTCTGCGAGAGAGAGAAAGGAGGGATGGCGGGAGAACCTGAACTTTAAACTACTTAGCTGGTTGAGTGATTAATGAAATTTTGTTATGGTCTTGTTCAGAATCTTAGGGAGATTATGAGCATACACTTCTTCAGGCTCTCGAACATCAATCAACTGGGCTTCTTCAAGGAAACCTGGGTTTTGCATCTTTGAACGGAGTTCCTCTGGCTCAATATCCTGAAGCATACAAGCTTCCCTGCCAATATAAAATCAGAGCATGAGAAAAAAGAAATCTAATGTATATGATGGTGAAAAAACTGAGCTGTAGTTGTGAACCTCTCAGACAATACTTGCAACAAGTGCCACCCAAATTTAGTTTTACATCTTACAACCTTATTCAGTGGTGTAGCAAAAGCAGCCTCCTCAAACTCAGGAACCTGACAAAATAACCAAAACATCTGCTTAACTATTGAAAAGGATAGAAAGACTAGTGATCCACTATCAGAAGACCATGTTCACCAAGCAACATTAAGTCCTCCGTGTCAACATGGACTAAACAAGATGATTTGTCAATAAAGCTTTTGCTTCTTAGTTCACTGTAAAAGATAATCTTTAGCTATAAATCTTTATAAAGTTGAGGAGAAATGGTGCGTGGATTTCTGCACATAGCATGACACATGAAATCTCTAACTTCACAGTGACACAGTGACAGTTTACCACCACTAAGTCACGCGGTAAAAGCATTATTTGACATGGAACAAGCAGTTATCTTAATTGAAAGTTTTAGAATTATCAAGTAACATTAAATTACTGCCATTCAAGGCCATTGTTTGGCAGACAATAATATCAACCTGTCACTAGATATTCGGTCCGTTGAAGTCGATAAAGTGGTTCAGCACGCAATATTAAAAACTGAAGTGGAATAAACTTTTCGTTGAAGAACTTGAAAAGATAAAGGAGAGACGTATGCTTTCAATGAGAAGTGTTGAAGAAAGAGGTGACACAGCTCTAAGTTTCCTCACAAAAACAAAGAAGGCAGCATATGTCGTTACACAGGAAGGAGAAAAAGACTCGTCTCATCCATCTTGTTATAGTTTAGGCGTTAACTTGTTAAAAAACCCTTTTATTTGCCAGTAAATCGTGGTCTCATTCCTATACACTCTAAGCAAAGGTCTGCATGACATAAAAAATTTAGGTAAACATACCATCTGTCCCTTCCGAACCCAGCCAAGCATCCCACCATTATCTTTAGAAGGACAAATCGAGTATTCCACAGCCAAGTCGCTCAGGTCCGTTCCTGAATGAGCCCACTAGGTAATTTTGCTTAACCATATGATAAGTAGATCAACCTACTAAATCGACGACATAGATAGTGGACAATACATGCCACTCGAAAAAGATTCCAACAACGAAGGTATTAACGTACTAATTTGGCGGGTCAAGTGGAAGGACCAGAAACATTAAGGCAAGAAATGCATTGACAGATACAGAGGCCAAAAGACAAGCTCAGGATTTTCATTCAAGTGAAACTACTTCTTTCTCTTTCATTAACTAACCTTCTGAAATCATCCGCTGAAGCTCCAAGAGAAGCTTCGACTGGTCTTCACTCACGAGCAAGTGCTGTACCAGTATTTCCCTTTCCGCCTCTCCTGTAAATCCAGCACTAAAAGAAACTGAAAGCACAAGAACATGAAGAAGTGAGACAAGTACAGGACAACTAGGAACTGAAGACAGGGAAAACAAAGCTCAGAACTGAAGAACGAGGGAGCAGAAGAAAACCAATTAAGCAAAAGATCGCATTTAACGAACAGATACTAACCGGCGCCTGGGGACCTCAAATTCGGCAACATTAAAGTCCGCCACCGCCCGGAGACGAGAGAAGGAGAAACGGGTTCGGAGGCTTTCCGAAGAAACACGACAAGCGTAGAAAAAGAGCGGGATTTTGGAGGTTTCACAGTAGAGGTAACAAGGGAAGCAAGGCCACAACAGCGGCGTCCTCGATAGCAGAGATTATGCGATTTCAGAGTTGGCAACTCTAATGCTCTCAACATATCTTCGATTGCTATGTCCTCTCCCGAGTTTTGACAGACACGAAGACACCAGTACTCTGTCTGCTTATCTGCTGCGCACTGCCTGCAAAACAAAAAGGTCGAGGACGCGAGTTTGATCTTTGGTAATGGCAGACAAACAACTGAGGGATTGCCTTGTTCCAGCGTTACAACGGCAAGACAGGCCTGGCCCATTAAAACCCCAAAAATGTAAACCGAAGCCCAATCATTTGCCTAACTCGGTAACTCAACTCCGGAGCCGCTCTGCCAGCGAGTCAACGAAGCAAACTTTGTCTTACACACGAGGCCATCAAATACTTAATAATACAAGCCGCTCCTGTAGATCGAGACTCGATTTCCAGTCTTCGAAGAAATGATTTGAGCGAATCCGATGTCGGCTTCTGGATCAAAAGAAAAAAATCTGATGTCGTGCAGTCCCAAACAAAAACACGTTTCTTTTTCTTCGTTTTTCTTCGTTTCCTCCGAAACTTCCCTCGCCGTTTTCTTCGTTTTCTTTGTTTCTTCTTCCTCATCTTTTTCCATTTCCCCCCTTGATCGACTTCCGGCCGGTACTTCTTAAAAGCTTAATATCTAACTCTGCAGCTTTTTGAGGTTTTCAACCAATGCGACTGTGATGAAAATAGTCAATGGCACAAGGTTTGAAATTTGAACGCCTCTCGCGAAAAAAATCATTAATTTCCTCAAATCGCCTTCTCGTCGGCTGCCTGTTCAAGCAACCTCTAGCTTTATCAATCTATCAACCTCTGCTTCGTGCAGATCATCTAGAAGTACTCCACAGAGATCACGAGCATGACTAAATCCATCTCGCCAAAATCCGCAACCATCAAAGTCGGTCTACATTGGCGAACCATCCATCCATCTTCTCACATTAATTAGAATCTGATCAACAAAAGATATTTTCACATTGGAAGAAGCTCCATTTATAAATTGCCTTTTGGTCTCTGGCCTGCCTATCTGATACCAAACACATGCTCGTTCAATCTTCGTTATTAACACGCGGATGCGGACTGTGTACCATTTTTCAATAAAAGAAGCTACTGTGTTTCTTCTTCTTCAGCTCTTCTCCTCCTCTCGATCTCAGATTCTCGATTGCTCGCATGCGAAGGCCATTTAAACTAGAGCTCTAGAAGCGGAAGATCAAATATTGTAATTCCAGTGTAATAATAAGATTCAATACTGATCAGTCAAAGTCGCCCTAAAGTGACGATGACCCCAGCCATTTTTTTTGTTTTTTGTAAAAAACTATCTTCAGAGCAAGCAGTTCGGTGGCTCATCTTCGACCACGTAGCCTAGACCTTTTCGTGAGACTATCAGACAAGCATGATTAGACGTCTCTGATTGAAAGCTGATTACGATGTTTTGATTCTGGTTTAAAAAGGGTCGAAGTAGCTTGTTATCAGTTAGTTAGTCTTCCTACTCGGCTACTCTCTCTCTCTCTCTCTCTCTCTCTTAAAATTACCTTTTTTCATTTGACTATAAGATTAGCATGACTCTTGACGTTATCTTTTATCATTAAAAGAGCCTAACCACTACCTTAAATGGAATTCAGGAAATAAAAGTGACCCGACCCGACCCTACTCGACCTGACCCGACAGGACCGGCCCCACGCTTTTATGCCCAAAGCTGGTTCTCATAAAAAGCATTGGTCCACATCTGGAAGTCACTTTCCCCACTTCCGCTTTGGAAGAAAAGTGGAGCCGCCTAAGTGACGTCATCGAGGGGACCGGACCGAACCGGACCGATGATGAGGTCGGTCCGAGTCGAGAAGGTGGCACCAACCATTGGGACCAAGAACAGAGACGTCCAACTTCAAATCTCCGCAACTTGTCCTGAATATAGAAGCATTGATCAAGTGGCACGATCAAGTGGGCGCGTGGCCCACCCGAACCTGATTACGCATCCGATTCGACCTGGGTTAATAAAGACAGCCGAGTCAAGAAGGTATTTCTTTCGCTTTTTTTTTTTTTTTTTTTTTTTTGGTTCTCGTTTAGACAAGGGGGTCGTTGGGTTGTTGTTGTCGCATATTAAGTAAGAAATAATCGAACACGCACAAAATTTTACACGACGGGATGATAAATGGTAAAACCCATGTTTCATTTTATCAAAAAGTACGTAGCGTAAAATATGTGCATTCAAGTCGCGGACAGAGAGAAACAGTGAAGATGATGCCGCGACGCACCCGAGGTTCAAGCCTCGGAGCCGAGCCAAGTCCACCGACCCCACCATCCAAAAAGAAAGACAGCAAAATCCTCATCGTCGATCTTCCACCGTCACCGTATGACGTCAGTTGACCGTACGAAGCTCGCGTCACCACTCCGTGACTTCTTCATCCGAGTGCCACGCGTGCCGGAATCATTGGATGAGAAAAGTAATGCTCCGAAACGGGTGGATGGATAAGAGCTTCGTATTACTTATTTTTTTACTTAATTTCTTTTATTTTCAGAAGCTTCTCTTCCCTCCCTCTCCCCCCCAGCAGAGTCCCGCGACGACGGCGGCCCCAAATTTGTTTACCATCTTCGCTTCGGTTTCCTCGATCCGTCGCCATTTTTTTTTGGTCCACCCTCGACGTTGGCCTTTCCTTCCAAGAAACCCACCTCTTTGTAGGGTTTTCCTTTTCCGTCGATCTTCCTTCAACCCTTCCGTACGAACGCCTATTATATATCAGGAAAAAAGGCCAGGAGGTTATTAATAATTTCAGGGTCGTCTAGAATTGCGCTTCAGCTCGGAGCTAGCTAAGTGCCCAATATTAATCCCTGCTCATCTCGGCCGCCGCCATGGACAGATTCGCGGTTGCTCGGAGTAAGACGACGACGACGACGACGGGAAATATAAAGAGCCCCGGGTGTAGGAGGTCGAAGAAGAAGGCCGAGAAGGGAATCAAGGTGGTGTACATCTCCAACCCCATGAAGGTGAAGGCCAGCGCGTCCGAGTTCAGGGCCCTGGTGCAGGAACTCACCGGCCAGGACTCCGATCCCGATGAACTAGTTAAACTACTCGACTTGGACCGCCCTGATGCGGCGGCGGCGGCAGCAGCTAATTACGGCGATTATCGGCCGCGTCCGGCGCAGCCGTCCATGGTGCCGGTGGTACTCCCCGACGCGGTCCAGCAGGCCACCGCCGGCGAGACGCACGCGAGTGGTACTACTTATAACCCTTTCGACGACTCGCATCTGGAGGACGATGTGTTCACCCCCCAGATGGTGGAGAGTTTTAATGGCTTCTTCCCTTCTTCCATTTTCTATCATGAATCTCAAATGGAAATGCTCAGGGGACTCGATGCGGTTTGATCTTCAAAGCTTGCTGAATATCAATATCGATGCATGATCTTCGATGAGGTTTATATATGATCGATGGATCAGTACCAGCGCTAGCTAGCTGCTACTTCCTATGTAATTAATCAGCTCATCATGATTCTGTAAGTATTTATATTATTTACATGAACAATATCCTTGTTCCTTACTACTTGATCATGTATATCTCCTCTGAGTCCTCTCCCTCTCCTGGACCTCTCCCAAATGGTGGCTTTTGACAGCTCGCAAACTTGTACTGATCATCATCATCGTCCGATGAATTGCTAGTACTTAATTAATAATTAGCTAGCTGGATTTATAAAGATCATTATTTCTGAAAGATTTCCTCAATGATCTTCCAGTGTGTTATGCACCCTGCTCAAATGCTAGCTAAATATTCCATGAGATAAACTAAACATTACTAGTCTTGTTTGACTCGGTATATATTAGAGTACTAATATCATCTTAGCTGATGTATTAGTCAATTAGGACCAAACATATATATATATATCGAATGCGATTGATTCTTATAATGAGGTTGGTGGAGAAGCTCCATTACTTAAAACTGGGTTTATCTCTCAAAGACGGGGGCTTCGATTATCATCTCAGTATGTATATCTTTACTTGTAATTAAAATTGTTAGATTGCTGGAAATGGTTTTGTGGGTGGTGATTGAATAATCATATATGCCGGCCCTGAAAGCTGGCAATTATCTCTTTCGCGTCCCCTTCCCCTTCCCTTTCCTCCTGGGGTGCATTCTGACGAACATCACTTGTCTCAGGTTAAGGCTTATATATCAACCGGTTAATTAATGATTCCGGTGACTGTTCGTGTCTGTCTCAGGTAATAATTGTGTTCTCTTCGCTTGAGATTGCCGCCGGAGAGTCTTAGGAATTCAATGTACGTATTCCAGAAATTATAATAGGTAATGTCATGAATTTAAATGTACGTACGTACGTATATGTAGATTATAAACGCTTTTGTTCTACATTAGCATTAATGAGAGATTTTGAAAAGACGAGTTAGTTACTTCCGTGACTTGGGTAAATCAGCTTTATAATTATGTAAGAGAGAGACGCGAGCGACTAGCTTCAGAAGAACGTACGACCTATGAAGCTTAATTTATACTTATGCAGTATATTATATGTATTAATGTTCTTGGAGTAAATCAAAGGAACCGTGCCAACTTGCACTGGATAGAAAAATCATAGAACAGATGGGTACCTGATGAAAGAGAGTTTTCAATTAGTCTGGGTCATCCGGCCATGCATGCTTCCGTGAAGTTAGATTAATTAAGTAAAGCTGCAAGCAAGAAGAATGGCAGATCACAAACTAAATCTCTCTCTCTCTCTCTCTCTCTCTCTCTCTCTCTCTCTCTCTTTCTCATTTGCTCTCTTTCTCTCTCTCATTTGCTCTCTTTCTCTTTTTATTTGCTCTCTTTCTCTCTCATTTGCTCTCTCTCTCTCTCTCTCTCTCTCTCTCTCTCTCTCTCTCTCTCTCTCTCTCTCTTTGCTCTCTCTCTCTCTCTCTCTCTCTCTCTCTTTGCTCTCTCTCTCTCTCTCTCTCTCTTTGCTCTCTCTCTCTCTCTCTCTCTCTCTCATTTGCTCTCTCTCTCTCTTGCTCTCTCTCTCTCTCTCTCTCTCTCTCTCATTTGCTCTCTCTCTCTCATTTGCTCTCTCTCTCTCTCTCATTTGCTCTCTCTCTCTCTCTCTCTCTCTCTCTCTCATTTGCTCTCTCTCTCTCTCTCTCTCTCTCATTTGCTCTCTCTCTCTCTCTCTCTCTCTTGCTCTCTCTCTCTCTCTCTCTCTCTCTCATTTGCTCTCTCTCTCTCTCTCTCTCTCATTTGCTCTCTCTCACTCTCTCTCTCTCTCTCTCATTTGCTCTCTCTCTCTCTCTCTCTCTCATTTGCTCTCTCTCTCTCTCTCTCTCTCTCTCTTCTCTCTCTCTCTCATCTCTCTCTCTCTCTCTCTCTCTCTTGCTCTCTCTCTCTCTCTCTCTCATTTGCTCTCTCTCTCTCTCTCTCATTTGCTCTCTCTCTCTCTCTCTTTGCTCTCTCTCTCATTTGCTCTCTCTCTCTCTCTCTCTCTCTTTGCTCTCTCTCTCTCTCTCTCTCTCTCTCTCTCTCTCTCATCTGCTCTCTCTCTCTCTCTCTCTTTCTCTCTCTGCTCTCTCTCTCTCTCATCTCTCTCTCTCTCTCTCTCTCTCTCTTTGCTCTCTCTCTCTCTCTCTCATTTGCTCTCTCTCTCTCTCTCTCTCTCTCTTGCTCTCTCTCTCTCTCTCTCTCTCTCTCTCTCATTTGCTCTCTCTCTCTCTCTCTCTCTCTCTCTCTCTCTCTCTCATTTGCTCTCTCTCTCTCTCTCTCATTTTGCTCTCTCTCTCTCTCTCTCTCTCTCTCTCTCTCTCTTTGCTCTCTCTCTCACTCTCATTCTCTCTCTGATTTGCTCTCTCTGATTTGCTCTCTCTGATTTGTTCTCTCATTGGCTCTCTCTGATTTGCTCTCTCTCATTGGCTCTCTCTCATTGGCTCTCTCTCATTGGCTCTCTCTCATTTGTTCTCTTTCATTTGCTCTGTCTTTTTCTCTTGAGTCATTTGCTCTCTCTCTCTCTCTATCTCTATCTCTCTCTCTCACATGCGAAATGAGAAGCTTGCTAAGATAATTAGTTGCCCTAAATGGAATTAAAAGTGAAAGAAACATCCCACATGGGTCGATAATCGAAATGGGTGTATCATTCTTTGTGTCACGGATTGATTTTGGATTAGAAAAAGAAAAAAAAAAGTGGATCCTTAATTTTTTGTCGTGTGTAGAGAAGGGCCTTAATTAGCTAACAGTGAAGATCAATAATTAAGGAGAAGAAGAAAAGAAGAGTCGTGGAATCACGCCTTGCCTACTCTGGGGCCTGCTCAAATTAGAGGACACTATATTAATTTATTGTTACGATCATTTGGATTAATCCTATCTGTAATAATGTAAAAGCAGAAAGGTTGAAAAATGAACAGTAATTCGTAAAGAACCAGTGAACCCGGCCCATGTGTTTCGATTAGAAATTGGAA
Organism: Aristolochia contorta; assembly: GCA_022405105.1. NCBI lineage: Eukaryota > Viridiplantae > Streptophyta > Magnoliopsida > Piperales > Aristolochiaceae > Aristolochia > Aristolochia contorta. Next base: position 34,517,692 of record CM039665.1, on the reverse strand, counting down.
ACTACTAATTAAAACGTCCGCCCACTTTACAGTTCACCTATCATTTCTTCAGCCCATGGCGCATTTTAGCAGACCTCGCATCCATAGTATCCATCATAATTCGCATGTCGCGCGTCTGACTCCGATGGAAGGGAAGGTCCGAAGGGGACGGTCATTCTCATTGAGTCAGGGATGGAAGACGCCATAGTTCGTTTCTCTTACTCCCACCACATGATCAGTACTCTCTCCTACACGCACGGTGACCAAAACAGTACCCCTACCGAAACCCTAGAAATCCCCGTCGTCTTCCCGACGGCCGTCCCCCCCGACTCCATCCACTCCGCCGCCGCGACCAAGATCCAGTCCGCGTACCGCCGACGGCGCGTCCGATCCCTGCACGGGACCATCGCCGCCGTCACCATCGCCGCCGTCAATTCCGACGCACCGACGACGCCGTCCGAGCGACGCCAGATAGCAGATCCGGTTGACACCGTCGACGCCCTGTCCGGCTCGACGCCGAGACGCCTCCGCCAGAGGAGGAAGGCCATCCGCCGGAACGAGCCGTCACCTCGCCGGCCGCTCCTGCTCCGGCTCGACGCCGTCGCCCGTCCGGAGAGCCAGAGAGCGGATCGACGCCCTCATGTCCTGCCCGGCTCGACGCCGTGCCTCCCGACGCCTCCGTCCGCGAAAGGAGGAGGAAGGCCAGCCGCCGGATCGTGGCGCTGCAGGAGGTTGTCGACGCGGTGGCGGAGGAGACGATCGAAGACAGCGGCGGTTTCCCGGCCAGTTTGGAGGAGATCGTCCGAGGGTTTGAGGGGAAGGAGGATCAAGGGGACGTGGCAGCGGCGGAGTACGGCTACCCCGTCGTGTACAGGTGTCTCCACAACCTCGGCCTTTGGTTCCCCTGTGATACATAGTGTAAAATACCACTTATATGTAACTTGTAATTAGTAAAAATAATAATGCGCCGACATGAGAGTTATTATATGATTAATGAAAAAATAAAATATGAGCTCAAACTACTTTTATGTCATCAAGTTGATCTGAAGCGAGTGAGACCCTAATCTCACCTACCACTTCTAATATTTATCATTGCTCGTTAATACATGTTGATCTGCTTTACTAAAGAGGCGGTCCTTCTAATCCACACTTGTCTATGTGGGATTAATGCATACAAGTCTACTTAAATGGATCATTAAGTCCTACCCAAACTGCCATCATGTTCAGGCTTAAAGTGTAGGTTTGTGGGATTAATACATTTTCCTCTGCGATGTGCTTCCAAAAGATTTGTGCATGGTTACAATGACATTATTTTTAAAAGTTTTGCTTATGTATATGTAAGAATCTTTCCAAATGGAGAGAAAAATGATCGTGGGGCCTGAATCAGCTGTGTAGGATACCTGATCCAGCTCGTACGAGGACAACCCATTTTAAACATGGGACAGTGGGATCGTACGGAAAGAGACGAACCAGAAGACTCGAGTTAGTCATAACATAAAGCAAATGGTAGGGGGCTCTGCCCCTTTAATGGATCTTTTGTCACGAAGCAACATGGTTGAGCTTCTTTAATAGATTATGTCCCATCGGTTTATTAATGGGCCCAGTACAAGTCAGCTTTAATACGGGAGAGAGCAGGTAATGGGGCCATATTTATTTTCCTAGTATCACTGTATCAGTCGCGAATTAGACGAAATGAAATGAGAATGATAGAATTAACCTTCTTAATATAATGAATAAGTATTTAATTATTAGTAAAAAAGAAAACCAGTGCAATTTGTTATTAAAATTTTAAAAATATTATATTCTTAAGTAAATACAGATCAATAATCGACCTTGTTATAAACAAAAGATATAAGAGAGAAAAATCTGACCTTTTTCTAAACTTGGTTATTCTTACCTCCTTTGTACAAGCTAAAACCAAAGTCCAAGCATGTTTTTAAGCTCCATCATCACATTTTGTTTGCTATAGTTATAGAATGCTGAAAATGGGATACGAAATGTACTGAAACACTCGCTACAGAGAAGCTAAACCACTTGCAGAGTTAGACAGGTACATAAGATACAAATCCCTCGCAAAGTAGGTCCTTGATAATTTAACTGTAGTACTTTTTTTTTTTTTTTTTTTTTTTAAATGGTAACTGCAGTACATTATCACATATATAAACTTAGATACATAAAAATACTAGTAGACTTATGCAGTTGCTTCATCTTTTGTAGATGCAGTTAAGTCTTAGCCTCCTCAACAGCCACTGCAGAGGCTTCTCCTTTTTGGGCTTCCTCTTCTCTGTCTTCTTTTTCTTCTGCAATAAGATTTGCTCATGTCAGTGACATCCCCAAGCCTTTACAAGATTTAGGGGACAACGTGAAAGTCTAGGGAGCTTCTAACGTGACTAAAAGTTCTGCAGATGTGAAGATGGAGACGACAGACACAGACTTATTTGTAATCTTCTTCATCTTTAGCATCATCCATATCAAATTCATCCCCACCCATGCCTAACTTCTGCACAAAATTAATTTTTCTCGTCAGAACTTAACAAGATACTGGTTTGCCTAAGCATGAACCGTTCTCAGGTTTTTCCAGTTCTGACTATAGGAGAGCTGGCATTCTATTAAAATTTCAGCAAGACCAGAAAATATAGTCAGCAGTAGATTTGAGTCCCAACAATTAAAATAACAATGTCTGTCAGCATAATTCAAAGAATCTATACGGTTCTTTTAAAAAATTTTCCTAATGACTCAAGAGATGGATAGTAGAAATCAACGTTTACAGGGCAAGTGAGAAAATGACACTCTAAACCAGTAATTCTGTCCATAAACCAAACTGAAAGAAGTCAGGCAGGTACAAGTTTATACGCTTACCGAGAAATCCATGTCGTCAAACTCGAAGCCGGCTTTACCTACAATAAGGAAGAGACAAAAGTACAGGTCAATTAACACAAAAATCTTAGAAGAAGACAATGTCGGACATCAAAGAAACGACTTTTTTTTACCTTCCTCTTCTTCTTCATCAACCCATTTATCCCAATCAACTTTCAAGTACACTGGAGGTTTCCCTTCCGCCTTCAGTAATCTGTCCCACCATTTCTTCTCAGCTTTCTTGATGACATAAACGATACTCCTTACACCAATGCTAACTTTACTTTCCTGTAGGATTTCTCCATACACTCAATCACTGTAGCTCAGGTAACGCGGTGAAATTTTACCATGCATATCTACCATACCTCAGTATTGATCTTGTCAAACAATTCAAGATCCACTTCATAAGAAAGACCATCCCGCGTAGCCGAAAATAAGAATTTCCCTTCAGGTTCAAGCTTGACCTTAACATCCGTGGCATCAGGAAGCTCAACCGTCAAATAAACTTTGTCGGATCTCTGAGCCCATTTTACAGTTGGGTGTCGGCTGGCAGAGACCTCATCGGGTTAGTGGGTGCTAACAGAGGACTAGCAGAACTCCACTTTTATTTCCATTACTCTTTAATTCCTAAATAATAGCAAGTTTAGGCAATCATTCTCTTAACACAGTGCTATGGTTTGTCTAGAACCTCATTACATGTATTTTCTAGGTAATGCCTTAAACCTGTTTAAAGGCTGCCAAAATAAGCACTAAATATTTTTTATCCAAATTACATATGAACAAATCCTTGATGGGCCTAGAAGCATACAACCGTAAAAAAAACGAGCCCTCCTTTCCATGGTTATATGTGATAAGTTTGGTTTTTCAGAAAAAGGGTAGTGATTAAAGCAAGATGCAGTAAATGAATCAAAGAGGTTAGTATTCAACCACAGAGCCTGAACAATTTTCTTTGTTTCGAAGGAATAAAAAAAACCTCCAACATAGTGAAACACAAACAGGACTGACGAAGTTAAGAAGTCGCAAACCATTTTTCACTCTACAGAATCCACACGAGCGGAAAAGAACATTTGTAAAAAAAACATAGAAGATGTGAAAAGTACGATGATAATACAATAGCTGTCTGATGTTTAAAGCTCTAGCTGTAAAACAGAAAAAATTTAACAGCATGTCCATCTCCAAAAGCAAAAAGAAGAACTGGAACTGCAGAGTCATAATTCATAAATTGATATAGCCGGAATTTTAAAGCTGGATACACAAACTAGGAGATTCTGCCAATGGCCTATTAGCCGTTAGCAGCCTTCTTCAAGCGGGACATTTGCGGGAAATAATTGAACTAAATAAGTTCACAAGAACCAGAAATTAATTATGAGTTTTAGGTACAAAAACACTGGAAAACTCAGTAGCTCAACACAATTCTCGCAGTAGACGGTGGGTAAATAAGATCTAGGTGCAAAAATCTGCACATATACGAGCACATTTACTTGAGCTTCTAAACTAACGTGGACATTCCAGAACATTAAAAGAAAATTTTCTACTGGAGCAGTATCTGAGACAAAGGCCATTTATGCTTTCGCTAAAAAAACAGAGTTCAGTAGCTCTCGGTCATATGAGATCAACTATTTATCGCAGAATCCAAAACTTTGAAACGACATGAGCAGCGGACATAATCCGTGTACCGGAAATGATAAACATGGCTACAATTTACGTGTACCGGAGATGATAAACATGGCTACAATTTAGTAGACACGAGAAGACAAAAATGTTAAGAGCGAAAGAAGCAATGTATAGAAGACTCACCTCATATTGGAAGATCACGGAAAGAAAAAAGTATCAAAATGTCTTTTGAACAGATATGAAAGAGATAGTCACAACCTCCCTGGTTGAAGCATACAGATTTTCAGGTTTTAATAGACGAACACTCGGAGAGCAGAGGAACTGGCTCGAATGTTCCAGAATGGAGGGTAAGAGCCTTACAGAACAGAGTCAATTTTAAAAACTCCACATGATAATAAAGAAGGGGTGATTTTGTCTTTTAGCTTTTATAGAATCCGAGTTAAGTTTAGCCGAATCGGCCTCTCAGTCAAACATCAGACTCGGTCCGATCCGAGCTACCCGTCTATCTCCGACTGGACTTTCTTGGAGCTTATTCCATCACTTCCACCAGTACTGCTGAAGATCACACCGCTGCTCATCAGCCTCATCAGCCTCGACATCTACTACAAAAACCCTTCCATTTGTGTGCTCTTATTCTTCGTTTTTTGATGGATTGATCCTTTGTCCTGTTTAACTTTGGAATGCTTTGCGCAAAGGGAAAGTACTAGTATACACGTACATTAACTTTTTCCCCCTCGGCGACGGAGGATTCTTGAATTAGGTAGCTATAAAAGAAGGCGACATTTGGGCGGAGCTCAGATTTCTGTCCCTCTCACTTCTGGGAACTCTTTCCAGTTTACTCTTTTCTCGGCCAGGCTACGTTTTTTCCGATATCTTTATTTACAGGCGTTGAATACTAGGCAATCTCGATATTAAAAGAGCTATTCTCTTCAAATCTGGACGACGACGACGACGACGACGACGAAGAAGGCCGAAAGAACCATGAACAGTTCAAACAGTTCTAGCAATCTCTGTACTCCAAAATGAGGCTTGTCGATTATATGAGTTTTGCATTTATCTATTTTTCTATTACTGAAAGTAATTTATAAAAGAATAAAAAAATCTTATCTGATTATTCATTGTTATCATTTTACCTATTTGACTATGTTCCTATATTCGATATTTGTTGCAGTTGCACCCGTTTCTCCGTAAAATAGTATTTTAAATTTTTAATGATTTTGTTCTACAGTAGAATGGACTTTATTTATATATATATATAAATGTAATTATTATGTATATTAGATGTTTTATAAGTTTAGTATATTAATAGAGGAGTATATTTTAAATTCTCGCAGTATATTGAAAGCATCGAAGGGATAGTGATAGTATCGCGAGACGAACCGTCGCGGGGCCAGTTGTGCATAATTCTTTTTTCCCGCGAAAATGTCGGGATCTATTTGAGGCAAAGCTACAGGTATTGTTGCAGCAAGGATAGAGAGAATGACGAGGAAGGGGTTGTTGTAGAGAGAGAGAGAGAGAGAGAGAGAGAGAGAGAGAGAGAGAGTTGTTGCGGAGGGAGGAAGAGGAGAGAGGAGAGAAAGGAGAGAGAGGAGAGAGGAGGGGTTTGTTGTGAACAGAGAAAGACACGGTGTCAGGAAGGGGGGAAGAGGGAGGGGAGGGGAGGGGGGATGAAGTCGTCATTCATCATTTGATCCTTTGGAAGGTGAGCAGGGGAAGTACGTTAGGATCCGAACGACATCTTTCTACCCCTGCTTCATCTACCTCTGCCGAAAAACACATTCTCCTTTTTCTTGCGTTTTTCTTCTTCCTCGTCTCCTATAACGAATACCGATTCCGATTCAGTCGTTTATCAGATGACAGAAACTCGTGGATGTTTTCTTAAATGATTTGACATCAAAGGGACATTTGCTTCTGATACGGACCCAGGGGATTCGTTTTGTTGAGCAATATGGCCATGCCTTCTGCTGTGCGGTTGTATAAAATTTGGAAAGGAAGTAATGTGAGTTTTAGGTTCTTCTTTATCGAATGTCGTATCTGGGTTTCTTGGTTTTTGTTCAAATTCCTTGAGATATCTGTTAAACGTTTGAATAGATACTTCTTCGGATTCGGATTTTGTTGTTAAACGTTTGAAATGATTTGAATTTCTTGTGATGATCGGTTGCTTTTTAAGAAACCATTATTATTTATTTATTTTTGGTTGGCACCTGAGAATTTCATTTTGTTTGGGTTAACAGTCTTTTTTGTTTTTTTTGGGGGGGAGTGCTTTTTCATAGAAATAAGAAATTCGGTCCATGGAATCTAATAGTTTGTTATTGAGAGAACTTTGAGAATGGAAACGACGTAGATTGGTTTCCTGCACTTCTCTTCTTCTTTCAAATATTTTCTCCTCTTCCGCATTACATAAATGTGCACAAGGTGATAGGACTATTTTCCATTGAAGGGAGCAAAAAATTCTTTATTCATCTCTACTGAGACCATAGCTTCAACTTCTTGTTCTTTAGATAGTTGGATTACTTTCCATTTTTCTTCAGTCCATAAAATCCTACATTTCAAAGTGCTCTGAGATTGAATTTTCTCTTTATTCAAATTCTGACAATTTGTTGTTAGTTTTAATTTTTGTTGCTTTATGTGAACCTTTCCAAAGTATGACTTGCAATGTGGATGGTTGTAGTACTTCAATTTCAATGACTTCTGGGATGGCTTGGGTACGGGGCTTGAAAAAATCCTTAGACGTTATTAGGATTTATGGACTGAAGAAACCTAGCCTGTAATGTCTCTTTCTTCTCCTTTGTTCTCTCCGCGGCTGCCTAATGTGAAAAACCCTTTGTTTAGAAAGTCCGAAAACAGGGCAGGCATCAACACAGGGATGGTGGGATTTTGGGGCCAGGTTTTGATCAATATTGTCAAAAGGATCAGCATTGCTGGTTAAGCTAGTTGAACTGGAAACTTCCCTTGTTCTGACATACCTGAAATATTCTTCTACTGAGATCTGAAAGACCAGGCCAGATGAGCAGGTCTAACCTTGGACTAGACTGGTTGAGTTGGTCCTATTCACTAACCAATGTATTTGAACATTCAGAAGAACTCATTGTTGGAGGGAAACAGCAGGCGCTTAACCAGGCTGCATTCATTAATTCAAGATTATATTTATTGAACTGAAAAATAGTATAAAAGACAGTGTGACTACCCATTGTGATTCAACCTGGCCTAACTGAGACCAAAACCAGCCATGCTACTCGTTTGATGGGCAGTTTGGTTGTATCAGTATTGGTTTTGATATTGAAGTTCGTATTATGGACGGGTAGTGGTCGGTTTTGATGTTGAAGTTCGGGTTATGGCCGGGTTGTGGTCAGTTTTGATGTTGAAGTTCGGGTTATGGCCGGGTTGTGGTCGGTTTTGATGTTGAAGTTCGGGGTTGTAACAGTACCGGTTTTTCAATTACTAAAATCTTCCCCTTCATCTCTTGTATTATTAATGTAGTTACTAGCTATTTTTGTAAGATTCATAAAGATTTAAAATCTTCAAGGTTGTTGCCAGTGATTGTTCGAAGCACATATAATTATTTCTATATTTGAAAGCAGCATTAAATCATGCAATAAGCTCTCTAATGATTGTAAGCAATCACTTATTATGTCGACAGCGGTTCTTCTTTGGCGGGAGATTGATATTTGGTCCAGATGTGGCTTCACTATTTTTGACTTCACTTCTCATAGGGGGACCTGCGGTAGCATTTTGTATTCATGAAATTTCAAAAATCAAAGCAAAAGATGCCATTCTTGGGATTCCTGTGCTAATTATTGCTGCTTTTGTTACTATATCTGTAAGTCCTTTCATCTTTATTAATAAAATTACGTTTCAATTTATTTTAATAGATTGACATAGGCCATTTAAGATGGAAGAAATGCATTACGTTGTTGTATTGTGTGTTAAAATTTAGATAATAAACAATTATATCAAAATGATAAGATTTGCCTTAGGTTGAGCATTGGTGTCTAAAACAACCATTTTGATATTTTTATGGTGATTAATGCAGGATTTGACGTTTCTCATGTTGACATCTGCTAGAGATCCTGGTATAGTACCAAGGAATGCTCATCCACCTGAATCTGATGACATGTTTGATGCAACGACTCCTTCCATGGAATGGATCCATGGGCGGACTCCACATTTGAGGTTACCCAGAACAAAGGATGTTCTTGTAAATGGTATCGTTGTAAAGGTGAAGTTCTGTGATACATGCCTACTATATCGGCCTCCCAGATCTTCTCATTGCTCAATCTGCAACAATTGTGTTCAGAAGTTTGATCATCACTGCCCATGGGTTGGCCAGTGCATTGGACTTGTAAGTTGCTTGCTGGAGCTGGTCTTTGTTTTTCTTGAGATGGTGAGAAAAAAGCAGAGCAGAAAACTTACTGAAAATAGTAAGAGAAGACACACTATAAGGAAAGGACTTCTGCCTGCAAAATTTTTTGTGGGCAGAAGTCTGAACTTTGCTGCCAGAACTTTGGCAGGCAGGAATCTGCTGCCAAAACTTCAAGTTCACAGGCAGAAAGCCGGTTTCTGCCCATGGGAAGCTAACGTATCTCATCTTTGCTATTGCAGCGCAACTACCGGTTCTTCTTTCTTTTCATATCGTCCTCGACATTTCTGTGCATCTATGTTTTTACATTTAGTTGGTTGAACCTTCTTCACCAAAAGCGTAAAGGCTCCTTATGGTCGGCGATGTCAAAAGATGTTGTATCAGTGGTGCTCATAGTCTACTGCTTCATAGCTGTCTGGTTTGTAGGCGGGCTAACTGTTTTCCATCTGTATCTCATCGGCACCAACCAGGTGAGGCCTTTAAAGGACTGGTGGATTTTTGGTATATTTGCTACTCTCTATATCAACTTTAATGTTGTTTGCTGTCCTCTAATATAGTCGTATATATTATGTTTGATATTGCAGACAACTTATGAGAACTTCCGCTATCGTTATGACAAAAAAGAGAATCCATACAATAGGGGGTTGTTGAGAAATTTTGCTGAAACATTTTTTTCCAGAATCCCACCATCTATGAATGATTTTCGGGCTTGGGTATTTGAAGATGCCATTGACAACATCGTGGCAACTCAAAGGGCTGGGATGGATACTGTTTCCTCAAAGGACAAAATTGACATAGAAATGGGCAATAAGTTTGGGGTCAGTGGTAGCATGCAAGTTCCTAATATATTGCAGAATTTGGATTATAGTGGCATTGATGATGACTTGAAGAGGAAAGATGGGCAGGATGATAATGAGTTTGATGATTTTTTCTTTCCTATTGTTCAAGAAACAGGAAATGATAATCGAAACTACATAGCTTTGGATCTAGACGCCACAGAGAATAAGGATAGTGAGGATGATGTGAGTGGAGAAGAATGTGGAATTGCTGAGGACACAATTCCTCTTGATAGTGATCTCCAGGCTCACAGTCAACAAGAGGTAATTTATTTCCCTATGATGCTACCTTTGCTCTAATCCCTGCATAACTTTGATTCCGTGTATTGATTTGAGCAAGATAAATCTCCTTTCTCATATGCTCTAATCCCTGCATAACTGATGCTCCTTCGTTGACAGGTTCCACAAGTGATTTCCCGACCTTCAGTCGAAGACACAGAAAGAAAACTTACAGAATGATCAATACGATCAGGTTAGCTCCAAAGAAAGGACGAATGCACAAAAAAAAAAAAAAAAAAAAAACAAACAAAAAAACCCCGTTAGTTATACTGGTTGGAGATGAAGAAGACACGATTCTGTGTCTTTGTTAGTTTGAAGTTCAAACTCGCAATTGTTGTAATTAATAATTGGGATGTGTATTGCACAGAAGAACAGAATAATCAATGGCATCTGCGTAGAGAGTCGGAAGAATGTGCACAATTGAAACTTGAATGGGCGATTCGACACAGGGTTTTTGCCCTATGAATTATTTGTTTTTTTTCTTCTTTTTCTGGTACAGAATTGTAATTTATAGTTTTGTAGAAAATAGTGTTCTTATCTGCGAATGAAGATTTGTTATTTCATCATGTAGGAAACCATATCCAAAGTGTGGAAGAGCGAAAGACAAACAAAGGGTTGATCATTATACGAGCGTTCTTGTTTCTCTCCCTCTAGAAATCAGTTGCTAGTACTAAATAGTGAAGAGTGATATTCAGGTGGTTCGTCACATTTCCTTACAATTATTATTTTATCTTTTTTTATTAAGTTAAGTCTCTTATAACATAACGCAGAGACTTATTTTGTTGGTAGAGTTTCTTTTTTCCCATTTTTGGAAGTCGGCTGAAGCCTGAAACTCACCACAGAGAGTTTTTAATGAGTATGAGATTCATAAAAGTTTAATTATTTATTGATTTAGAAAACCATTTTTCTACTAAGTTGGATCAGAGTCTCCATTTTAAATAATAATAATAATAATAATAAAATCAATAAATTTAATTAAAACGTTTAAGTATAATATTAGCATGAATTTATTATTATAGTACAATTAAACTCCCTTAAGAGTCTAAGACAATAAATTAATATAACCAAAAAAAATATAAATTATTTGATTAAATTTATGATATAAATGAAATCAGGTCATCTAAATTTATGATATGGGTCTATCCAGGTATTCAGATATTTATATGGATCAGTCATATTTCACTGCAAAATTCAACCTCGACTACCACCACAAAAAATTAAATATAAAATCACTCGTCCAGAGATGAGACTCTGTATTTATTTTTATCAAGATTGGGAGTGAAAAATCTGCAGAGATGAGCTTAGGTGTCAGTGCTCCTCACCAGTGCATGGATTCCACTGGATGAAACCACACCACAAGAACCATCGTCCACTTGTCAATCCCACATTAAAACTCAGAGATTTCCATTGGATGAGATTCCATCACTGTCATCCTTCGATAAAACCCACCTCTTCTCCTTCACCCCCTTCTCCCAAAAGCAAAAGCTGAGTTCTCTCCCGTAATCCTTCTTCCCTTCACTCTGCTGCAGACTCCCCAAGGAGGCGAAAAAATGGCAGCAGAGCTCTCTCTCATAAAACCCATCTCCAAGTTCACCAAGTTCAGCTCCCCCAGGCCTTCTTCGAACTTCAGATCTTACATTTCCATGTCCTCTGCTGCCTCTACCGAAACGAAGAGGCCCAAAAAACAGGCCAAAGCTGCTATAAAGGAGACCCTTCTCGCCCCGAGGTTCTACACCACCGATTTCGATGAAATGGAGATGCTCTTCAACACCGAAATCAACAAGAACTTGAACCAGACCGAGTTCGAAGCTCTGTTGCAGGAGTTCAAGACCGATTACAATCAGACCCATTTCGTCCGGAACAAGGAATTTAAAGAGGCAGCTGATAAACTCGAGGGTCCCTTGAGGCAAATCTTTGTCGAGTTCTTGGAGAGGTCGTGCACTGCTGAATTCTCTGGGTTCTTGCTGTACAAGGAACTCGGAAGGAGGCTAAAGGTATGTTTCTATCGCAGCACATCGTATCATAATCTCGTTATTGTTCCTAGTTCTTTGTCTGCCAGACGGTATTTGGAAGCTGGGAAAAATTCTTACTTATTCTAGCGCTGAAACTTGATAATTAAGTATTGAGGTGAACTGAGCTACTATTAATTCTCTTTCCAAACTTGTTGCGATTAGATTGGGTCGTGTACAGTCAAATGGACTCACCCAGATTCAGTCGGTCTTGGATTAGACGAATTATGTCATTTCAACTCATTTAAACTAACTTTTGTCCCAAATATTATGTAATCAGAAAACCAATCCGGTGGTGGCTGAGATTTTCTCACTCATGTCAAGGGATGAAGCCAGGCATGCTGGGTATGTAATAGCACTTCTCAGTGTACTGATACTTTTGATCCAGTGATTTCTTTTAGTGGTTCATAAGAAGAAGAAAAAAAAAAACAAATTCTGGGTGGTCTATGTTCGAGAATTCATTTCCCCTCGATTGGCTGCAGCAGTTGTGATTTTATGCTTGCAGGTTTTTGAACAAGGGTCTGTCTGATTTCAACCTGGCGTTGGATTTGGGTTTCCTGACCAAGGCCAGAAAATACACATTCTTCAAGCCCAAGTTCATCTTCTACGCCACTTACTTATCTGAAAAGATCGGGTACTGGCGATACATTACCATCTACAGGCACTTGAAGGAACGCCCAGAATTCCAAGTCTACCCGATCTTCAAATACTTCGAGAACTGGTGCCAGGACGAGAACAGGCACGGAGATTTCTTCTCTGCTCTGATGAAGGCTCAACCTCAATTCCTCAACGATTGGAAAGCAAAGCTATGGGCCCGTTTCTTCTGCTTATCTGTAAGCTTTCTTACTCCAAATATTTCATGTTCTTCAGTTAAATTGTGGAGTTATTGACAAAAGACTCTTCTTTATGGTTGCTGCGGCAGGTTTACGTGACAATGTACCTTAACGACTGCCAGCGTACAGCATTCTACGAGGGCATTGGTCTCGACACCAAAGAATTTGATATGCATGTTATAATCGAGGTAAACTCCACTTCTTTTCCACCCACTGCATTTACCACTGAAGAAGAGAGAAAAAAAAGGGGGAATAGATCTTGTCAAGAATGTTCAACAAGTGGAAGAACGTTTAGATTGATGCAGTTTCTGGTTCATGATGGCAGACCAACAGGACAACAGCTAGGATATTCCCTGCGGTGCTTGATGTGGAGAACCCAGAATTTAAGAGGAGGCTGGACCGGATGGTGGAAATCAACACTAAACTCCTGGCAGTTGGGGACACCGATGACATTGCCTTGGTGAAGAATTTGAAGCGGATTCCACTCATTGCAGCATTAGCTTCTGAGCTCTTGGCCACATATCTCATGCCCCCAGTTGAGGCTGGATCTGTTGATATAGCAGAGTTTGAGCCTCAGTTGGTGTATTAAACTTGTACAAGATCCTACTCCACCTGATGATTTGTTTCTACCATTACGAATATGTTGTATTACTAAGATTGCAAGAGAGAGCTAGGGGGAATACTTCTGTTATTGTAAAAACAGTTTTGTATTAATTCAGCTACAACTAGCTTACTCTGCACGCTCGTCTTTTTAAACTTCTAAATGCTTTATGTTACGCCCCCTTCCTTAGTGCATAGGCATCGTGATCCAGTGAAGAAGCCGACAACATTTGGAGTCTGGACCACTAATGTTATTCCCATGATGGCATTGTTTAGTCACTAAAAAGTTCCTTTGTTCCTGCTAAACTGAACAAATAAGAAACAAGAGATGTCAAGAGGAATACAAAATTGGTAGCTTATTTGATCTCTGAAGGATGGGAGATCTCCTCACATACAATGAAAGTATGAGCTTTTTAGCAATTGGAAACAACATCTTCTTTCTGCTGATCCTCCAAATTCATCTTCAAGATTGATAAACCTCAGGTAATTGAAGACCCACACTAGCAGCAGATTTTTTTAAGGTTCTCCTCACTTCGTCGGATCTATCCACGGCTATGTTGTATGAGAATAGCAGATCCTGCACAACGATTAAGACATGCTAAATACCACCATTAGCAAGTTTTTTAAAACAAACAAGTAACAGATGTTGCATTAGAAATTCAAGCACTCTCATAATCATTAACAGCTCAGAATGCACGTACACATGGACCAAGGAGGTTTAACACCAGCTAATGTACTTCCTACGATTAGATGGAAAATGGTGGCCTTACATCTACAGGCTAGTGGCTTTACACCAAATTTAACTATTCATTCTTACAGAAAATGGTTAGAATTGCATGGGAACTTAAAAAATTAATCAACAAGATGCCCTTTGGTACAATGTATTCCACACCCACTAGTGCATCAGAGGGCCTAAAGGTTGAAGAGAGCATGGAGATACACCAAGTCACAGGCTTCAACTAGTGCAAAAGCCAATTTCAGCTGATCTCTGTTGTTTTATCTATGACAAAAGCTAATCATTTTAAATAGGAAGATAAATCAATGGTAACACTTACCTGACAATGCTTAAGACTCGGCAGAGTTCAAATAGCATAAGCAACTAAAAGTATGAAAAGTTTAACAGTTTGGAAGCTTTCAGCTTAGGCTGCATATCAGAACCGAGCAAGGCAGAAAAGATACCTGGTGATGGTGCACACTGTTGAGAAGGAAGGTATAATCACTGGCAAGTCGGATTTTCTGTTGGATACTCGCAGGATCTACCATGTTCTTGTTCTTTCGGAATTCTTGAGCTACAAAGTCCCTGAAATGGACTTTACTCCCATCATTACCAATGTGTTTCTTGACAGCTTTAAGAAGGCCACGATATACATTAACAGCCTGCATACTTCAGACAAGTCCTTGTTGCCTCTGAAAAGAAAAAAAAAATCAGGATAAAGACCAAAACCAATGAAGCAATAAATGCAATCTATTGTTTTTCAATATGGTGGTTCTGCAGTCTGCCCTATGCTGCTTTAAGCACCATCGGATTTCAAAACCGAAAGAAAACAAAAATTTAGCTAACAAAACATAAAGGGTACAAGAGCACTTAAAAGATCATCAGGGACAAGAAAATAAAGCATCAAGTCCATGGCATGACCTCTGGAAGGAATAAAGGCAGCTAATACTGATCAAGTAAAATACATAGATGATAGGATAGACCTCTAAACAAGCTATTCTAGCTATCACAATGAAAAAGAATAATTCTTTTAATCAAATTTAGTTGTTCTTCATCATAAGTAATGGCAATCACATCCTACGAAAGACATAAAAAAATTTATTGGAAACTTTGTATAAACAAATATACCTCCTAGACTCTGTAAACTAGTGATGATGCAATGCGTTTGCTTTCGAAGTCCCAAGCAAGCCTCAGGCCTTGTTTAGGCAGGGGAAAGGAAAGAAAAGAACAAGGATCAGGAAGAATCAGGAGGGGCAGGAAACGGAGAGGAGTTGTCTTCTCGTCATTGGACCAGGGAAGGAAATTAGAGAAAAGAGGAAGTATACCCCCACATGCAATCTTTCTTGTTTAGTTGATACAGAAATTATAAAGAGGGAAGAGAAAAGGACAACCTTTTGACGATTAAACAGTAAGAATTCTTACCACACCACAGATAAATAGAAGAAAATCCCCAAAATTCTCAAGAGTTCAACTCCAAGTGGGTAGAAAACGGAAGCAACTAATATCCAACAGTTCTCTTTCTAATGCCAAGAGCAATGTAAAACAACAATCAGTACGCGAGACGAAACAAGGTCCACAGTAATTTGAATGGACAGACTTACGCCAACAATCGGCAGTGAAACAGCTGAACAATAAACTGAAAAACCTCACCTCTGTCAGTGATCTCTACAGTCTGAAAAGGGTTCTCGAGAAAGGCGATGAGGGAATCACAAACGAGGCCCTGACGATAATGGAACTCCGTTCTCCGATCGAATCGTCTCTTTGGCGGAATCTAGTCGATCCCCAAATGGGCCGCAGCGCTGGGAGCGACCCGTTTTGAGAAGCGATGCCGTCAATAGGTAGGAAACCGTATTCTTCATAAACATATTCGCTCTGTTTCTCTGTAATTCTGTAATTCTGTAATTCTGAAAGATATTTATAATATCAAATTTAAAATTTAAAATCTTACTATGTAATATAAAAATATTTAAACTGAAATTTTTAGGTATATAAAAAATAGATAAAAATAAAATATATTCAAATATTCAATTCCTGGTTTCTTATGATAAAAGACAAAGAAGGCATCATTTATTAGGAGCATGTTGAGACTTGTGCGAACTAAAAAGGATGTGTAATTTTTCCACTTATTGTTATTCAAAACTTAGTAATTGCCTTCACTTAAAGAGTTTGGCTTAACCAGTTGAAGAGAATAAGTGCAAAAGAGTACATTGAACTATACAGAAAAATAAAAGAGTCAACAAAGGTTTAAGGTTACTTTCAAAATCAGACTAAAACTAAAAGAGAAAGGAAGAACCAAAAGAAGAATAAATTCAAGAAATTATTGACAGAAATAAGGAAAAGAGTGTTTTAAATGATCATATCCAAAATGATGTCATAGTTCATATACTATTAAATATTAATATAAAAAAATAATGTTGATATCAAAAGGCATTAAGCAGACTTTATCATAATAAAAATATATATTTTCTAGCTTATAGATTATCCTGCTGTTTCCTCAAATTCCAATAAGTATCTTATCATAATCTCTTAAAATGGCAAACAAATGGAACCGCAAAAGCCTTTCTTAGAATGTTACCTAAAAATTCTATTGGTAATCTTGTTAGGAAACTTAAAATCTATATTAATGTAAAGGTGCTGAAACCAATAAAACGGTTGGACTTATAGAACAAATAGGGTAAATAGTCAATTAAAGTAAAAGAAAAGTATGTCCAAGATTAGGTCATATGAGCTTAAGTCTATCCAATTTGAGTAATGTTAGACGCACACATATTAATCTAAGCCTTTAAAAATATATAAAAAAATATTTTATTATAAAATGGATAAACCTTAGACATGAATGGTGTGTGTGAGATAGATGTGTGGGCTAAGTGAAACTAGCATTATTCATCCAATTTTTAGTTCACTTGATACTTATTTAAGTTCAGCATGTGAAGTCGTCCTAATTATTTAGTACTTTTGGTATTGTTTTTATTTAAACAATTAATCTGGATAAAAACAGAGATACGAAATACCACGTGCGAATAGCGACCGAAGTTCCGATTAGTCCTTTCACAATTGCCTTGTCGGGACTCTCTCTCCATATCTTCAATGAATAATGAATCGCGCACCCGTTGGGTGAACGAGTCGGGTACGGATCTCTCATAAATAATAAATAATAATATTTCTTGAGTTTCGTAAAATATAATGTTTTATTTTTTTTTAAGAGTGCTGGTGCGCGATTCGCGCACTCAACCGGTGCGTGAATCACTACTCATATTCAATTTTGCTCCTGAAATTTCCCAGGCCCCTCGCGGTAACGAACCAACCTCTCGTTTCTGATTACATAAAGAGAAGATTCCCATTGATTTCATCAGCGGTAAACGACAGATTTGATCTATAAATTATTCAGTTTCCGACCTGATTCCCATGGATTCCGCTTCCCATTAGTCTCTGAAACTCGGGGGGTTGAAACCATGGTGAGATTAGGCTTACTCGCTGCGGATTTCGTGCTATCGTTTATGTGGGTATGGTCAGGATCCTTGACGAAGCTTTTTGTTGTCAAGTATCTTGGGTATGGATCGGATCCCAAGGGAGAAGTCCTTAAGTTTGCTCTGCAAATCGTGGTTTTATTCTTCTTTGTCTGGGTGGGGAAGATGACAAAAGGAGGGTCTTTCAATCCTCTGCCCACTATGGCACATGCTATCTCTGGGAATTTCTCCGGGTTTCTTTTTGCGGTTGCTGCAAGGATTCCTGCTCAGGTGAGCTTGGTTTTATTTATGAGACGGCTGTTTCGCTTTTCTGATCGAGGTTTCGATTCGGTGGATTAGTTTGTTTACCATTTTCGTTGTGTTCTTATTGGTTCTGATGAGGGTTTTCCTGGTGGAAAGATTTTATTTTTTCGTTGTGGGTCTATTTGGTTTCGATTTGAATGCGCCATTGATTGGTTATGCACGACTTTTATTTTCTGCAGAACGATGCTTACCTTGTGATATCTCCTGTTGACATGAGAGCTGGAGCTTTCTGTTGATTTGTCTGTTTCGATTTTTTTGTTGATTTGAAGGGAAGTTCTTGAAGTGTTTTTTTTTCAGGAGAGATTTCTTTCCCGTATACTTCGAAAAAGCAAGAGAAAGCATCTTCCATCATAATTTGCTACAAGTTCTTCAAAACCTGATTTTTGATAGCTGCCAGATGTTCTGGAGCTTTTAATACAGGGGAACAGGGATTTTTAAGACGAGTAGAAGCTTTTCCTCATCAGGGTTTGATTACTTTCAGGTACTAGGATCCATTATTGGCGTTTCATTACTGAAGCAAACATTCCCAGAGATCGGACATGGACCCCGACTGAACGTTGATATTCACAAAGGAGCTTTGACGGAGGGGATCCTTGCATTTGTGGTTGGGTTAGTGACTCTTGGCCTTACCTGGAAAGATCCAAACAGTTTCTTCATCAAAACATGGATTTCCACCATGGCAAAACTAAGTCTCCACATACTAGGCTCAGACCTAACTGGCGGTGTTATGAACCCAGCATCTGTAAGTAGTGATTTTCCACTTCCAAATTTCCAAATCCCCGGGTTTTTCTGTTGAGAGTCATGGGACTGTTTCATGTATATAATGAGCTCCGGACGTTGCTATTTTACTTTGTCAGGCAATGGGTTGGGCGTACGCAAGGGGGGATCACATAACGAAGGAGCATTTGTTAGTGTATTGGCTGGCTCCTCTTGAGGCAACTCTGCTATGCTCGTGGGTTTTCAAGTTGATTGTTCAACCCCAGAAGCTCAAGCAACAGTAAGGGCCCGATGACAAGAAAAAATCAGATTGAAGAGGTTGATTCTTGTTTTATTCTTCTCCTTCACATATCAGTATAAAATGTGAAGGAAAAAAGAAAGTTGATTAGTACGTG
Source organism: Aristolochia contorta (assembly GCA_022405105.1). Lineage (NCBI taxonomy): Eukaryota > Viridiplantae > Streptophyta > Magnoliopsida > Piperales > Aristolochiaceae > Aristolochia > Aristolochia contorta. The sequence continues at coordinate 34,498,729 of CM039665.1, read as the reverse complement.
TGAATTGCTGCTGTCTCTTCCTTTTCCAGCCTGCTCCAGTGGGGAATGGCTACTTTGCAGTATTCTCATCTGATTGTGTAGCAGAAAACGATTGTGGATCCAGTTATGGATTTTATTCAAGCTAAGAGGAATGCATTGCCTCTGGCATCAAACAGATTTTGCTCAAGAAAGAAGGCTAAGAAATTGATTTTAAACATGTTCGATCTTTTTAACATATTCACACTTGAAGGAGTTGCGGCTTCTTTCAGGACCGAGACAGAAAACAGAGAAGGGGAAGTGTTAAGTATATAAGGGTAGGGGAGGAGGAAACTTATCCTTCATCGCCTCCCTCTGATTTATGAATGACGACATCAACATAGTTTAACCAATTTAACCCGAACAAAGCACATACATAGCAAATTCCAAATCAGATATATTAATCACTAAAGCTAAAACTTTAGGGGCATAAATTGATCTTTTTTTCTTGAATAATTAACATAGCAATCATCAGGGCGCTTGTGGATATGAGTGCATTAATAATCCCTTAGCAGAAATTTAGTTAAATTGGACAGATCACCATATAATGTGAGTCGAAGTGTTTGGAGCCTTTGGGCAAATCCAAATAAGTAATGCAACATCCATCATCACTAGGAAAGACCCCCACTATTTTGTTCCAAAATTTTTTTCTGGCAATCAAATCTTTCAGATAAAAAATGTGTTGAGGGGGTATAAGTCTCATTGCTCATGAGCGTAATACAAAGAAGCATCTGCAATTAGTCTGCATCCATTTCCCTTAGTGCTGCTTCAGCGGCTGCTTTGGCTGCTTCTAGAAGATCATCAGGAACCTAAATACATTTATAAGAGAGAATACACAGAATATTATCACTTCTGCTTGTAGCAGATATTTCCAAAATTGACAAAAATAACTCATTACCTTTTCATGTCGACGGTTAGACTCATCACAAACCCAGCTCATTTCCAACTCAAAAGCTTTGTCCTTTGCCTCATCGTGAACACCATAAATGCTGTTTGCATTTGAGAAACATTAATGTTTTCTTAAAGTGGAAACCACAATACATATTGTTAAGCTATCCTATGGTATGTGCGCCAGAGATCAAATGTGTCTTACATTTTTCAGTTAACTTGTGTTTGATTCATTTACCATACAGTACAATACCATAAAGAGATGATATTTTTTTGAAAGTATAAATACATCATATATTTAATCTGAGCTTCAACAAGCATGTACTACTAGTCCTAGGCCAGAACTCAACTTGCAAATTTATAAGGGACCTGAAGATGCTACAGCACGAGAACTTCAAATATGTTTGCATATTCATTTGGTAGAATAGTTACAGTACATAGCCAGTAAATATTATGTAAAAGAACAAATTATGTAATAACTATTTTAATAGCACAAGACTCAATACCTACATTTTAGCAACTTCAATCACTCCTTGTCTACAGGTCATTTCTGACAGCTTCAGCTTCTCAATTTCTCTACAAGACGAATCAGTCATTAAAACCATCAATATCTAGTAAACAAACAAATAAAGAAGTAAATCAAATATTAAAAAACTTCATTCTTTGTGAACTTGAGGATAGCTCAGTGATCACATTGGGAAGGTTATCATGGGAGGTCATGGGTTCAAGTCTCCTCAGGGGCATGGGAATTGGATTAAAAAAATACATTCCTCAAAAAAAAATTCTCTTTTGTGGTTGGGAGGGAAAGAAACATATGACAGCAACAATTTTCATCTAATATGGATCACAAGCATGATTCAAGTTCCAGCGCACTTGTTTCTCAAGAAGACAATACAATTCAATCATCTAATATAAAAAACAAAGACTTTCATTGGCCAAAACAAGTGATAGAAAGACCATGGAAGTAATTTTAAAATATAAGACAAAAGTAATAACAACATACTTCTAGTTTAATTCTAGTGCATCATAACTATGAGAAAAGCACTTGTTTTAATGCAATAAAGAGCAAATTCTAGGATACAAATTAAAACAACCAATCTAGATAAAGCACTAATTTGACACCCCACTAAGCATGCTATCAAGACCAGGCACCCCGAATGAATTGTCATTTTACTTAATGAAGTAGGAGCCATTCATTATCACCAGCTACTTCCAAACACAAGTAGGCATGGCCTCTAAACGTTGTCAGCAGGGACATGCTGATAATGTTTTCAATAGTTTCAGTACAGAAAAATTGATAACTTAAAGTTGTATGACATAAATTGACCCCTGCATGAAGTTTTCAAACCACAGACATGAACTCCAGTAAACAAAAGAAAAAAAAATTGATAAAACACCTAGAGGGTTGAGCAAGTTTCTGTTAGCATATTATGCCTCTTCCAGAAAGTTGTTAAACTTTGTTGTTTATATCCTGTTATCAAGCATGCTTAAGCACAAAATAAGGCAGCTCAATCCAACTTACGTCTTGGCAGCCTGTCTTCCCTTTCCAATTGCCGTTCCAAAATACCTCTGAAGATATACCGCATACAGAAAGTTGTGAACGGTCAGTGATATAACAGAAGTATCCAAGAATAAGTAAAAAGTTGCTTCAGCCAGAGGTATCTTACATAAGAAATACCAGAAGGTTCAACCATATACAGCTGTGGACCATCTCTATCATAGCCTCCAAGAATTACACCAGACCCAAAAGGCCTGCCAACACAAACATTTAACTTAGTATAAAAGAGGCGTATTTACCTGTTTGACTTTCTTTTACTCCTTTGTTGAATAAAAATGATTTTCCACACATTCCATCAGCAAGAACAAACAAACAGCCCAAACGAAATTTTTGGTTGGGTAGGTATCAAGAGAAGAGAAGAAATAGACATATGTGCTTTTGTGGAGCCCTCAGCTTGCTAAGTGACCCTGCAATATAGTCATTGTCTATCGCTTTTGACTTTCTTTTTTCCAGTTACAAGCATTTCAGGTCAACCTTGCAGCCAAACTCCAGGCTAAATCACTCATTTACACAAATTTTATATCCTCAAGGTTCAGTCAGCCAGTGTGATTGCATGAATATTCTGTTAAATTAGACCAATTTTCTGTGATAATTTTATTAGCATAGGACTGTTCTGGGTCAATGATCATAATCTGGATTAACTAGGTATAAAAAGTTAGAAGTGCCTTCATCATTCATTCAAGCTTTTTCTTTTGTTTATACAAAGGCGAGCAAAATGATTCATTATAAAAAAGCCAACAGAAGGCCGGGCCCAAAGAACAAGAACAAACAATGAAGCCAATAACAAGCCTAACAAGGCAAGGAATCATCCGTTCAGTTGGCTTCTGGAGATGTCTTTTACTGGTCGCATACAATTAAAGCAGTAATAAGCTTGCAAATAAGGGGGGCTGACCTCCAACCTCACATTGTTTATGGCCCCACCTCCTGATGTGTTTTCTTAGCCCTTCGGCTTTAATGCATCTTTAACTTTCTCAAAAAAAAAAAAAAGAAAGAAAGAAAGAAAGAAAGAAAGAAAGAGAGAGAGAGAGAGAGAGAGAGAGAGAGAGAAACGAAGGTCCTCAAATATTTGACAGAATAAATCACATGGTATGATATAGCCATACACTTTTTCTAGTTGCAAAAAACACATGTTCTCCACAACTTTACAACAATCAAAGTAGTTGAGGCTTTCTTTCTGATAACTGTCGTTATTTGTCTGATAAAGATGCTTAAGTATCATTTGCAAGTTGATAACAAAGAATTTTAAAATTATCAGTGAATTATTCAATATTTTTACACCCTGTAGTCAAACCACAGTTTTTAGAATTTCTTTTTATATAGCAAATATACACTATCAGAAAAGCCTAGGCCAAGAACAAAGAGAGGGATGTGATATCTCATACTTCTATCCTCTTTCTTTCCTTTCTAACCAAGCAATTCTCACACTGGAGAGCACAAAAAAGACCTCAGTCCTCATCACCAGAAATTTGGTTAATGAATAGGATATCAAGGATGTATAGTTACAAACCTGAGCCACCAGTACAGTGTGCACAAGTGTACATAACTAGCAACACGGTCTGCAAGCTCCTTCGTTGGTATGGGCTCACCATAAACACTGTACAAACAAGAACCATAACAACAGGTCCATTTCAATATAGGCCACAATGTTTTCTTGTCATGCAATTCTACACAAACAATGGCTAGCCAAACTATTAATTAAATCAGTCAAAATTTAATAGCCTTGAACCTTTCAAAGTTAGTAGCTTCAGCTTTGGCTCTTGCAACAATTTGCCTCCCATCGGCAGCTAACCCAGCCACAGCCTGTTTTAGGAGTACCGCTAAACATTTCAGATAAGACCAAGGAACAAACCCAGTAAAACGTATCGCTTAAGAAATAAATTAATAACAGACGATATGGACATTTTCAAAAGAGTAAAGGGATTGCCATAAAGAACACCAACACTAAAAATTTGCCTCCAAAGGCTAAAGAGTAACAGGAGAACAAGCAGTAAAGTTTTTTTTAAATAGCTAATTTCTCGAAGATTCTTCACAAATTGACAAAAATCTGACTCGCAACTCCAACAACAACAGATCCTTGGTTTAAATTAGTACCTCCACACCACCAGTTATACACAACAACTTCCGTTTCTTTAAAAAATATATTCCAAAGAATTACCTGAGATATTTTACTGCATATACTTTGTCCCAAAGTATCACAATACGTAGCTCATATATGCTTTACTTCAAGGTTCTCTATTGACTCAAACTGGCACAGAATAAAAAATTGAAGCATCCATGCACAAAATGGTATAGTGATTTGTACGCTTTTGTATTAGGTACTAGTGTCAGCTAACAAAAAATATATGGAGTGGAACCCTACACAGAGATTTAAATTAAGTTGGTTTCAGCTACTCTAGTACATAATTTGCAAGTGGGCCTTCATCATTACAGTGGACCAGTATCAAGTAAGTTATACATTGATCTATAAGTGATAACAGCAGCACTAAAAAGGTAAAAGTTAATTATAAAACCTACATAAAGGACCTTTGTTCTTTCCCAGCTTCAATGTAAATTAGCAAACATAATACAGCAATCCACCTTTTGCATGTAATCCTTGGTCATATTGTAAGGATGGAGAGTATTAATTCAAAACCTAGAGCCCTGAAAATAATATTGCTCTGGAACATGAAAGTAACTAAAAAATTTTCTTGGAGTGGCAAATTCATCCAAAAATATAGAGAAACTAAGGAAACAAAACACAGAAAAGGCGTACAAGGCACCGACCAGAATAACAAAGACACAATAGCATGTAATCACCCATAAATAGATATAATCCATGAACTCAACTCAGTAACAAACTTGCGCCAAAGACCAGCCACCAACTCTCATATAATTAAATGATTGGCCAATGACCTAATAGAAAAATATCAAATTCATCACTTGTGGGAAGAACTACTACTTTGATATTAGAACCGAAACCTAAAACCCATAGATAAAACTGAATCTTACATGGCTTTTTCCAGGAAACAATAGAAATCAGTTTCAACAACTTTGTCAGAGAGAATGAACATTTCTTACTCAGATCATTTTTTCCTAAAAAACGTTTTTTTTCTACGAAAGCATGATTTTCACTCGGAGAAATAAGCCTCATCTAGAAAAATATATCCAGCAGAACTGAAATGGACATGCATCAGCAAACTAAGCACCGTGAAATAACGTCAAGAAGCTCAAGCACAAGGACACAAATTTTATTTGTATATAGTATAGGGTATTTAAATAAAAGATAAGCATTTACTTGAAATGCCTCAGATTTCGGGGCACATAACAAAGCTCCCTCTGTAAGCTCTCTCTAAGGGCTATAGTGTTACATACAACATTCAGTACAAGCATGCAGAGTTGTTATGGCTGGTTTCTAGGGTGAGCCATCTCAAGCCTTCACTGAGACAGCTTAGGCTTTGAAGAATACCAAGATGTCTCAGAATTCCAAGCCATCTGCAACTCACTTAAAGATTTTTACAAGGAAGACCACAGACCCATAAACTTTTACAAGCCAAATCTCTAATTGGGGTACAAATAGTATTTATTTCAGGTCCCCAGTAAATTTATTATAAATTTACTACATTAAATGGGAGAGTACTTCCCTTGCAAGGATGATGTATGGCTTTATTGTTATATAAGTCTGTACCAAAGTTAATTTCCTAGGAAGCAAACAGGCAAGGGTAGAAAAATATTAAGCAGAGATGTACACCCAGCAGCAGTAAATTTTTACTCTTAAAATATAAAATTAGCAGAGGATTAACAAGAAACAAAACGTTACGGACAGCAACTTGACAAAGTAAGGACACTCCTGACTAAATAATGAAGTCACTCCTTGTCTCATCATGACTCTCACAAAATTAAGTTACAAAGCAGGGAAGTAGAGCAATCCTGATCCGCATACGCCTGAACCAGAAACTCCGACAAGAGATGTTCAAACTTAAATGTACAATATGGAGAAAGAGCAATTAGGGTACCATTCCAGTATGACGGTGAACTGAGTGGATTCTCCGATTAGAACCCGCCAACATCATCTTGGAAGCAATAAGCTTCTCTACTCCCTGTCGCCATCGAGTTCCTTCAAATGAGTATCCTCAAGATAAACAACTAAATCAGTAGGAAAAAACGCAAAAAAGGGTTAACTCATTACCAGGACCACGCCATCCTTGCACTTGATACCAACAACAGTCCTGCAAGTCAACAGGAATCAAATTTCCAGACAGACATAACCCGAAATGAAAACCCTACTATCCAACAAGAGGACGCAAAGCGAAGACCTCACCCGCTGTTATCGACAGCTTTTGCTGCATACTCGATCTGAAAAACGCGCCCATCAGGGGAGAAAGTGGTGACGGAGAGATCATAACCCGTTCCAATGCTACTCATATTTTCCGGGTACTGGCCTTCCAAAAATGTTCAAAATCGGGACTACTTCGAACAAGAAGGATTTCTTCGACAACAAGCCAAGGGGGCGCCAACCGAGGGGTAAAACTTCTACTGGAGAGCTTGCTGTTAAATAGAATGAAAAGAGCACTAATAGCAATTCCCCCTCACTTTTTCTCACCTCCGGGTCGGACCAAATATCAATTTCTGACCCAAACCTTTTAGTTCAATGATTGGCTGAACGTGACTCAACTTAGTTAAACCGGAACTAGGATCACCCCAATTCGGTTTTCATTTCAATTCCTAAAACGCTGATTTCACTTGATAATCCAATTAATCAAATACTAAATAGAATAGATTATATCTGATTAGTGGAGCCCAAGTGACGGTAGTTTGGTTAAATTTCATTAAAATGAAGGAATTCGAGATTAAAAAAAAAGAGTGGTGATATGCTTATTGTTAAATTTTATTGTGAGGGGTTTACGGCATGACATCGTGTCCTTATTGGCAGTCTAGGTAAGAGATAAGTAGGAACAATCTTCTTATTCTATTGTAAGTTTAAACTCTGAAATCATTTTTCAAAAGAAAATGATTCAAAATGTTGAGTATTTAATGCTTTTGTTATCAATTTTTGTGCGTGCTGAACAATGTTGTTATGCTTTTATGTCCACGACATGTTATTTTTTTATAACTTTATGGGCTGACAAAATTACATATAGTTATAATTTTCAAATATTAAAGCTATAATGCAACTTCCTCAAAAAAAAAATGTAAAGCTATAATAAAAGAAATCTGCTTATCTTGAAATCGGATTATTACGAATATGAGAAATGAAAATAACAATAATAATACATATTTTATTTTGCTACAAGAACATATAGATGTTTAAAATCTACATATATATAGATGATAAGAAACATATGGGTGTAGAAATTCACCCTTCTGTTCATAGATTCAATTCAAACGAGGCCACGCCAAGAATTTCAGAGTTCATTGGAAGCATGATTTACAACGAAGAACATCAATGGTAACAATTGCAATTATAATGGGAACACTGACAAAGAAAACGAACAGTATAAATTTTCAGATGAGGTGACCTGCAAGAAACCCATCAGTTAGACAGTTACCCTCCTTTAACATCTGAATAGCCATATTACTGGGGGGTAAGGAAACCATGCTGGCTTCATGTTTTTATGCGATACAACAAACATGGAATCTCTCTCATTTCAGATCTCCCACAAACAGAATCATGACGCCCAAATAGCAGGGACAACTCCATGGCTGAAGAACCACAGCAACTTTGTACAAGCATCGGCACCTGTCCTATCTATCACCCCCTCAATCCAAAAAATGCCTGAACAGGTTCATACAAAAAAGGCTGCTTGACCAGAAGTTCACAAAAGATCCCAATCATTGATTTAACTTCAAGATGATTTGAAACTTTTCTGTGCAAGATCACCCAGTGGCCGGCATATTTCTCCACACGTCAGTTCAAAGCACAGAAAAGTCTTAACAACCTGATTATGAAGAATTTCAACTTTAAGCACCATTTGAAGATCTGACGGACCTTCAGGCAAGTCATCGCTCCCATCAGCCTGCTGCCTGATAAGCAAAAGATTTTGCTCTCACAAAGAATTGCTAGCCTGAAGGACCTACATCCTTCCTCTGATCCTCAAAGTTAATCGTTGTCCTCAACCTCTTCAACCATATATCATAATCCAACGGGTAAGGGGTTCCACAGAGACTATCTACGTAATCAGCAAACGCTTTCAGCACAGCTGAAATTTCCCCAAGATTTTGTTGGATCAACCGTCTTGACCAAACTGTCACTCTCCACTCCAGTGCTCCCTCTACCGAGTCCAAATCAGGCACAGCCCCTCCACATGCAAAATATAGTAAATATATCAGAGACTCTGCATCAGAAGCTGAGCACAACTTCCCTTCCTGAAGAGCATACGAAGAAGAAAAGAGAAGATTCATGGTCGGCCTGTCCCTCTCTTCCAAGATGGCATGGCCCCATCCTATAAGGACAAAATATGGCTTTTTCACACCCAAGGTGACATGGATAACATTTTCAGGGCGGATGTCACCATGCCGAATCCCAACAGAAGCAGCAACTGAAAGAGCAGATAAGCAATCATGGAAGCACCTCAAAGCCTCATCATGACTAAAACATCCATTTCTTACCATATCAGCCATGGATTCTCCTACTGGATGGGTAACAAGGATGGGTGTCCCGCACCATGGGTGATCACAATTTCCTCCAGCAGTAGGCTTCTGGCATTGACCTGGATGTATTATCCTGCCCGAAGCAACCAGCTGTGGGAGATACTTGCTAGAAATTTCTCTTTGTTTCATCACATTCAATACTTTGGTTTGCCTCTGAACCTGATACCACAAGCTCATATCCTCCCAAGCTGGTTCAATTTGAGAAGGTGGAGAACCAACATACAGTAATAAAGCATTTCCTCGATCTTCAACAGATGTAGCCCTATACGTTGGGATCTCCCCATTACTCAAAATTTCATTAATCTCAAAACCCTTCTGCCCATCCAAATCCTCCAACCACAAAATAGATCCTACCTCAGGTTTAGGCATTGGTTCTGATTCAATTTTGACAAATTCCTCCTGAACTTCAACTATTTCGGGGGAAAAGCTCTTTTGCTGGAACCTGAAAAAACCATTTCCATTTACTCGAGTATTCACCAATTGCCTCTCAGCTCTCCGATTTTGGAGACGAGTAGCATGTTCAGAAGCTAAATCTTCGATTGATAGCTTTGGAAACCCAGAATATTGAGCAATACAATGAAAAGTTGCCAGAAGGGCCTGGAGAGCTCCAATATCTCCCCAGTTTGCATTCCCAAGTTTGTTCCAGATTCGATCCACAGGTGAAATGGAAATATTTGAATAGTGTTTAATCCACTCTGCAGCAGAGTCATACACATTATTCAAATCCAGGTTCAGCTTGTTCACATCTCCTTCGACTTTTACAATTCCACCATACTGACTATCAACAAGAAGCACAAAAACACAATTGGAATTATAAAGAACATTAGTTTTGCCAAGGCTTCTAGACAATAAAATACGTACAGCAAAAAAAAGGGCCTGCCCCAAAATAGAGAGAGAAGGCCGCCGGTCGCTCTCTATGGACTGTATACCAACATCAGGTCTTAATAATGCTAGTTCAAGTATCTGATCCCACTTTGCATGTGAGTGACGACCTTTATTTATCATGATGGCAGTGGCACAAAGGCCTCCAAGCTTCCCACTCGCAATTGCTTTCTCTGCTGGATAAAATTTTGAACCTCCCCCTGAACTGTACAAACATGCAACTGAGAAAGGCATTGGCTCATCCTGACCCCAAAAGGTGTCCCACAATCCCTTGGCACTGCCATGTAGAAAATCCTCAACTGCAAGGTAAGCACTTGCCTCAACAGCATCCGATGTTGAAGCATAAACAGCACTTGGCATTCTGATAAGCTGTTGAAAAGTAACACCTTCTAAGGCATAATCAAACTTTTGTAGTTCTGTCAGCTCAAAAGGCACATCAAAGGCAGGTTTTCGACTAGCTGACTTATCAGATAATTCTGAAAACCAATCTTGAAGCTTATCTGTTAGCATTTCACTATCCATAAATTTCCTGAAGAACTCTTTACGCCCTGAAGAAATCCGGGGCCTACTTCCAGAAGAGATACTAGACCTTTTTGCCCCAGATTCCACTGATACACGATCTGGTGACCCACCTGTGAAGACAAAGATGCATCAGTGCAGATAAACTTCTGTATTTATATAGCAAACCTTAGAAGCTAAAGAAGTATACATGCCAAAGCAACAAATGTTTGATGAGAAACACAGACTTCAGGAGACACATCTACGTTAATAATAAAAATAATAGAAATAGAAAACTAGCTCAGGTTTCAGCACCGAAATAATCTCAGTATTTATCAGAAGACTAGCTCAGGTTTCACACCTCTCCATTTTCCTATATATTTCATTACACTGCTAAAATATTTCACAGTTAACAGGGTCTTAAATAAGACAGTCACCTATTCATCTTAACCAAATATTCATTAAATGAGGAATCCAAAACTTGAAAATCGAAAGCTGGTATGGCCTGTCTGACAATTTATTTTGTCTTTCATATGGACTGTCTACTTAAAATGCAGTCACTTTTTGGATTTTGAAAAGTAGTAAGTGATGGGCTGCAGTAGTAATATTGAAGATAATTACCAGAAGCACGTGCCAATTTAATGGGTGGCAAGTCAAATGTAATTAATACAGGGGATCAAGCATACATTATGCGAGATGGAATTGAGATTCTCGGTCTTTTCCCGATCAGAATGTTCAGAGGTTCACCAAATATTGCATATTTTACAGTTCATTATGTAAAATATTCAAAATTGAATAAGACAATAACACCATAGTCGTAATAGCTGTATAAAAATTATAGCTTCAAATTTAGAAAAATGAATTACACAAAGAAGATATAAACTTTGTGATTCTTAGCCACTTCTTTTCTACTTTTTTCACCAATACAATATGTTTCTTCCTTGAATTGACTCCATTCATATACTCTTATCCAGACATTTGTGGAACTAATGAAGCATAACAAAATTTTTACATCTTGAACCAGGCAAAATTAAAGGTTATCCTAACATGCAGAAGTAGAGGCAAGAAATTATAAAGAAGAATATGGAAATCGGTAGCAAAGGAAGAAACAGGGAGGGAGGGAGGGAACAAAACGGTTCCAGTAAATAGCCATAAGTAGTTCCAGTGGCAAAACCATTAAAAGTCCATAACCAAAATCAGAATTTACACAGAAAAACTATCTCACTTGTACATAAGTTTCAAAAGCAGCAGAAAAGAACACAAGTTCTTAAAGAGACCAAAAAAGTAATATCCAACCAAAACAATTTGATTTTTAAAATTTCAACACCCCAGTGGTGGAAGAAAAGTCGGACTCAAGCACCAAAGCAAATAAACAGGATGCAACAGCTGAATGAACTCATACAGCGGCTTACAGCACCATAAATTGAGAGTAGATGAATTTTTCACATTATAGTTGTTTTTTTTTTTTGTTGAAAGTTGTGTTATATTTCACATTATAGTTGTCTCTATTTCTAAACTGAAAACCTCACTGAAGTGTTTACCAGAACACATCTTGGTTTGCGGTGTCTCATGAAATTGTAAAGAATTGACAAGTAAAAAATTAATACAAAGATATCATGAAATTTTATAACAACCATTTAACTCAGGCATCGACTCTATCCAAATTTTTCAACTGCATCTTCAGGAAAGAAATAAACACTCGAAATTAGAACAATCACTGATAGCTGAAAAAGTTCAAGCAATCACTGATGAACTGAGAAAATTTGAAGAATCGCTGACAGCAAGAAAAAAATGAAGATAAAAGAAAATGTTTTACTAAGATTGATTAAAAATTTAAAAGAGTTATTTTTCAAAAAAAAATTGATTAAAAGAGTTCATATAAACCCCATTTCAAATTGTACCAACCAAATTGCTACAATAACTTCCAGAATCATACGAGACATGGTTAATAAAACATTTAAACTACTAATACCTTATACTCTTAAAATTTCTGTACTATCCCATTCCGGTAGAATATAAAGTAGACAAAATTATTCGAAAAATCATATGAAGCAAAGTTCTTTTAAGTTGCTGTAATTCAAATGAAAAAAAAAAAATTGTCTTCAGATCACAAATGCAGCAACAGTAGCTCCCGGAGCATCTTAACGAATTCATTGACCACCTGATCATAAGCATAATCAAACATCTCGCTGCCGATAAATACTAACAAGCGCAGCAAATGTAAGAGAAGTCTCCTCCGAAATATCCCAGTACAAACAATTCAATAGCGACTACACAAATGGAGTTGGGATATTAAAAAAGGGACCGAGTTCCGATCCAATCCGGCAGACTAAGACGCACAATTACAAGTACACACACAAACCCGGCAAAAAAAAAAAGAAAAAAGAAACAAAGAGAAGTTCCACCGGTCTTGATGGGTGGTAACTAAGGAAGAAAAATTAACAACTTCAAACAGCAAAAAGAGTGGTGAAGTGATTCGACGGCAGTCTCCTCCGGGGATGGTAAAGCAACATGCGAAAAAAGGAAAGTACCTTCCATCTGTCCCCCGGGTCGTTGAATTCTTCCTACAAAACTTCACTGAGAAATTAAGATCTTCCCCCAAGAAACCAACATTCCTCTCTCCTCAGAGATCTTCACTGCCTTCGAAGAAAACACCCTCTTTTAACTCTTTTTTTTTAATCCTCCCATATTTTCGGTTCTCTCTTTTTTCCCAGATGAGTCCAACGCTGACGACTTTTTTTATACTAAACAAATCCATTACCAAAATCTTCATTATAACTTTGCGCCCTTCTCTCTCAATTTCTCGCGCTTCGAACGACTTCGGCCACAGAAAATGAGACAATGTACGATCTGCAATAAGAGATTTGATAATGTGAGAAGATAGTTACAGTCTTTCCTGTTTACCCATTTTACAAGTATAAGAAACCACAATGAGCCAAATTAATATGTTACATTAACTGTATTAAATAAGTTACTCTCACAAAAAAGGTGAAAAAATCAAATTATTGAAATTTTTCTCTGTGTTAATCACAATAATAATTTTGTATTGTAGCGAAGGGAAACTCAATATTTTATTTAAAAGCTCTATTTTCTTATATAAAAGGGATATACACCCACAAAACAGGGAGAGACAGAAATCAAGGATACTGCTATAGAAAACTTGGATAGGCTTCTCAATGTAAGATGTAGAAGTATTTCAACTGAAAATAACGTGAGAAAATGACAGGGTTTACAACTCAAGTTATAATAGCCGATTTTCTCGCGAGTGAAAGAGGGAGGAGAGTAATGAATTGGCTGGCGCACTCTTGTCCTTTCCCCTGTCCCGAACCCGCTCGCACCACGTTCGATCGCCACCGAGTCAGTTGTCGACTCGGCAACTCACTGTTTCCAAATACTCCAAAAAAAAAAAAAAAAAAAAAAAAAGTAAGTCGCAATTTTCCACACACTTCAATTAAGATCCCTCAAATATATAATTTATTTTATTTTAGTCTTTGATTCAATTATCTTTTCTTGATTTCAATTTTTTTTAAAAAAAAATAGTATAAGGGACATTAAAAATTGGTCGTTTCGTACTGATTGATGCAATTAATTTTAGAGGGAAGATAAAAGTGGTTATTTAATTCCCAGGAGGCTAACAAGGTGGACCAGTACAAATGTTCTTAAATACAGATATATGCGTGCGTCTTTTGAAAGCAAAGATGGAGACAAATGAGAGGGTGGTCTTTAATAACACAGACAGATGGACGCCCGAGTCTCTTTCTCTAGTCACCAAATAGCTTATTGGTTTTCATGCAAAGATCCCATTTACGAGTGAGGAAGCCATGAAATTAATTATGATCAGTAAATAGATATAGTTGGTTACTTCTTTATAGTCTTTATGACATGTGATTAGTTTTCAAGTGATTTAATGCTAATTAGTGTAAGAACCCATGATGTACGTACACATTAATAGCGAGTACTGCATACCGATTTGCAGAATGAATGAAACCCATTTACTCGAAGAGTAAATTTGGATCGATCTCTTTTTTTTTTTTTTTTTTTTTTGTTGTTTAGAATGTGGATTTGAAGTTAGAACTGGAAATTCAAATAGAACTGAAATTGTAATTTTCAAAGTCAATTGAGAGGAGATGCTCAACCCGTGGATGCAATGGTCCCACTTCTTTCGAAGAAGAAGAAAAAAAAAAAAAAGTAGTCCTATCATGGACTCCACAATCTTTTGAAATAAGTGGGCCGGGCCCACTGCCACTGAGAATTTCGTCAGAGGATACCCCCCAAGATCATTCCTTCACTCTTACTCCACATATTCTTTCCCACTTTTTACGAGTATCAGCAAAAATAAAATTCTTCTAGAAATCAAACGGTTCTTTAGCTCTTTCACTCTTGGAGTCGCCACATGGCGATGATCCAGGATGTCCAAACGAGCTGTCATCCTGTCAATAGAATAATAGAATGAGACATGATGAATAATCTAAAATGTCCCAACGGGGTTACAGTGCAATGGGTCATCATGCAACATGCTTAAGCTCAATTATCACACATGGGAGTTTGGTTTGGTGATCATGTCTGCTTTTCTCCTCATTTTTTTTTATAAAAGATTCCAGTACAAGGATACGTGAAAATCGTTTTATTGTATGTGACACCTTGAGAGAGACTATTTTGTGCAGGGATTTCATGTCAACACACTGGTTTTAATGTTACTCTTTTTGACCCAACTGTCCAATTGACCATGGATTGAGTTCCTCAAGTTGAGACTCTCCCACCTAAAACAAGCACGTCGGGTTCAAAGCACTCGGAGATCTGAATGATTAAAGGCAAAATATGTTCAACAAACATTAAGTCTCAGTGTATGTATCAAACTTGAAATTACAGAGCACGATACAACAGAAGGAAACCAAACTGCAAACGACGATGAGACAACAATTTGACACCAACCTGCCGAATTAAAACTTTAGACCATGAAACAGGACCAAACACACAGGATACATGTAACCCAACTAACACAATTGTAATAAGTCCTAAGTAGGATAAAATAGTTAAAATCGAGCTAGATAGAGCTTCGGAGCAGATCGTGGCATGTTGAGCTTGCGAGCATAAGACATGCTATACAGCAAGGACGATAAAGCGAGTAGAACATGATGACACTAATACTCAAGAATATGGAGGAGACCTACAACAGATGGATGATAAATGTAGATGTCAAGAATTTCCTTTAAAATAAGTGAAAACAGATATGAACTAAAACAACAGAGACTGACGTAACACCAGCCGCCAGTAGGATCAACTACGTACGAGTCTGAAGAATCAGAATCTGTTCATAAGGGAAGTTCAACCTCCTTGTACAAAAATGGAAGGAAGTCAGAGAGGTTCTCATCCTTTGCTGCTTCCAAGGTTCTCAAAACAGAGTAAGAAAAACTCAACATGCATGCTTCTCAGACCACTAAACCGACAATGAGGACGTATAGGAATGTATTGACCTCTTTAGCACAGTGAAGAAAAAAAGAAAAAAAATCTTGGTCAACTTATCAGTTCTTTCATTCTCGTAAATCCCAACTCATCTGCCCTTTCTTGTAAATTCACAACAAACCAGCCAGGTAGGCTTTCCCATGATATGAAACATCGGAGGCAGAATCATCAAAATTTCATCCGGTGTAGGGCATAATATTTCTTTTTACCTTAATTCGATCAATTACTCAGCAGTTTTTTTGCTCCTGAAATTCTCCTTCAATGCAGCAAATTTCTTCTTGCACTGGGTCACAGTCTTCCCAGGAACAGCGGC
The DNA here is from genome assembly GCA_022405105.1 of Aristolochia contorta. Lineage (NCBI taxonomy): Eukaryota > Viridiplantae > Streptophyta > Magnoliopsida > Piperales > Aristolochiaceae > Aristolochia > Aristolochia contorta. The sequence goes on along the minus strand of CM039665.1, from coordinate 34,482,485 downwards.
AGCAACTCGTTCCCACCGCTGACTTGTTTCCTTTGGGAATGCTTTAAGAGCCTGAATGAGAGCCTTTTCTTGAGTAGCTGACCACAGGTCTTGATCACCACTGGAAGGAACCCCATTTTGAATGGAACCACCAGTAGAAACTTGCGGGCTCTCATTTTGCAGAGAGTCTCCCTGGCTGGGAGTTTCGCCAGTTGCAGCTGCAGGCACAGGTGAACCTCCTACTTCTGCTCTAGTAGTTAGAGGAGATGCAATGGAAGTCCCCGGCTTCCTCTTCTCAAGAAAAGAGTCAAAAGCCTTCGCTGAATCGGGCTTCTGAAGAAGAACAGTTTTTGTTGCTTTAAGAATTTCCTCCACCGATCTTCCAGTACCAATGTACTCAGAAATCACTTCCCACCTTCGGGAAGTTCCCTTAGGAAATTTCTGCATGCCTTTCTTCAACAACTCTATCTCTTCTCGGTTCCATGGTTTCTCTTTCTTCTCATAGCTGCTCAATGGTGCAGTCGACTTGACTTCACTGGCAACCCCATTCTCTAATTTTGAATCCACAGACCCATTGTTATGCAGCTGTTTCTCTTCTAACGAATCATCATGCTTTCCCCCTCTGACAGCAGCATTCAACAGTTGGACACGTTCATTACCATCCTTACTTTCCATCTTATCACATAAAGTCTTTAGTTGCAGAAATTCAAGTTTCATACATAGATTCTCTACATCACTTTCTAAGAGATCAAACAACTTCTTGGAAGTAATCGGCCCAGAGAGGTTCCGTAACCGGGTCCTTTCTTTGCGCACAAGCTTTTTCTCTTTCTCCTTCTGCTTTTTCTGGTTCAGAGCTGCTTCAGCTGCAAGCCTTTCTTCCTCCTCCTTCTTAAGTCTCTCCTCTTCAGCAGCCCTAGCAGCTTCTTCTTCCTGCAACTTCTTGGCTAAGTACTTGGCTTCTTTTTTCCGCTGCTTTTCAGCTTTCGCCTCTTCCTTTCTCCTAAGAATTCGAGGGTCCCGCTTGTACGCATTGTCAACAAGGGCTCGTATACGAGTATATTCTTCTTTCCTTGCCTTTTCCCTAAGTTTGGCATTCTGTCTCTCCATCCATCTCTTATGATCACGAGATTCAGCCTGCTCTAAGTCAAATTCATCTGCATGTGGAAATTCTCTCCAGCTTTTGAAACTGTACCAGAAACCATAAAAACTGTCAACTTCCTTCAATGTGGTATTATCGTCACCAAGTGAAGGGACAGATTGATTCACAGACCACCGCCCATTTCTCATAAAAGCAGGGCCAAACACCTTAAAGAAGTCCTGTGGAGCGCAGTCAGTGGGAATTTCGTCATCGAACTCATCGGTTGAGTCATAAATCCTTCTCCTCACGGGGTCAATAAGAACCTCATATGCCTCTTGGATGGATTTGAAATGGTTCTCTATCTCATCCCTCTTTGCTTGTTTAGCCTCTTCTGTTTCCTCAGCAAGAAGAAGAGCAGCTTGTTTGTCAGGGTGATGTCTCAGTGCAGTTTCACGATAGCTCTTTTTAATTTGATCCTCAGTAGCCAAAAACCTTAAATGGCCCAGTCCCAATAATGCATAATGGTCCTGTTGGGTGCTGCCGGAGGTAGACTTTTTTTTCCCTTTAGTGCTATATGAATCCGAAGAAGCAGAAAAGGTCTGACCCTTCTCATCCAAGACACTTTGATCATCTCCTTCAGTATCTTCTTCAGACTCCTCTTCCGAGAAACCACGGAGCTTAAGTGCAGCATAGTGAAAAGAATGGCCTGCCGGTTCAAAGTGTATTGCCTTTGCAGGTAAACAATTTGATGAAATATAGACTGGTTGTCCTCCTATAAGCTCAGCTGAATAGGTAATTAGAGGGAAGTTCTTCTTAATATCCACCATGCTTCCAGAAAATGTTCAGACTATGCTAAATATTAATGTCGGTGGAATGTCCCAAGCTTGGCACTTTCTAAATCCTCAACTGAAAGAGACAATCTGCACCTAGCTGCAATCATAAGAAACTTGAATCAGAAAACAGTATTGAAAAATCCCCTTAATAATGTACAAAGTAGATCACTCAGTTTCATAAAAGGCCAGGACCAAGCAAAGGAGTTTATCGCCCCAACTGGAGGTAGGAAAGCATCTAGATTCCTATGATATCACATTTTAAAGTAAAAATACGACAAATGCTAAACTCATCATTAAAAAATAAATCATCAAAAGCAATAAAACATATTAGTCGTGCATTGAGTGAATATATTGTAAAAATTATCATTCCGAATAGAAAAAGAACTCAGAATGTCTCCATTACAGTCTCTGGCATGGTACTAATCAAAAGAAACTTGCACGTCAAATAAGAGTTCTAACAGAATATGATGTTAAGCCTTATAATCATGAGACGCAAAAGGAACAAAAAACATAAACTCACACCATACATCATCAACATGATGATGCTATGAGTTACCAAAAAAGATGAACACAAAGTACTATGAAGGACCTCTGAGTGAGCAGGGCAAAAAGATCTAAAAATATTCAATCGCATGACCAAGAAACTTTTTTTTTTGAAAGTTCGCATGACCAAGAAACTTGTAGAATCTAACAAAACGGATTAAATAATTATACAGAGCGGATACTAAAAGGAGGAAGACTAATGGTTATGGAAGAAGGAAAGCCTGCTCCACTTCTTACTTCAATAATCATAATTAGAAGAAGAGAAACAAACAGCCAAACAAACCTATTTACTCAGAAAAATTGACTCAAACAAGGAAAGCTACACCGGACTTACAGAAACAGAATCTGAAAAAGAATGCTAACAGTGATACTTTTAGCACCGATCATCACTGATAGGCGCAATCACGAGCAAATCAAATTTACACTTGCGATCAGCTCACTTCTGTATCAGTCCGCAGTACAAAAAAAATCTAGCCATCGTTCGTACTACACAACTCATGAGCAGGCAAGTGCATAAATATAGACGCAAACTCTCACAACCAACATCACAGTTATAATAAAGGATATTACCCAATAGAAACACCTCCACACCCAAAAAATTAAAAAATTAAAAAAAAACAAAAAATCAGGAGAAAATAAAACCCTAAGTCCGTCTCGAACCCAAACGATTGTTAAAATTAAACGGAATGAAACAAAAAAAAAAAAAAAAACTCCCGCAACTCTCAAAATCAGAGGCGAAGAAGCTAACAGCAAGGAAGACAATAACGAATAAATAACATCATGGCCACTTTCAGAAGCATCAAATTCGATCAGGGAAAAAAAAAATCAACTCATGAGCAGCGCAGAACTACGAAAAAGCTCATTACGGGGAAGCCTAAACAACCGAAACTAGGAAGAGGTAGGATTACCTCGCCAATAATTGAAAGAGGCAGCTAGAAGAACTGTTGCCACTTGCGAAAAATGCTGCCCGACAATACTACGCAGACCAGCGGCCAGGGATGGCTTGGAGGGAGACGAGAGACCAGGCACTGGGAAGGGTTTCTGTCTTCCGTCTCCTACTTTGTGATGACGGCCAGAACCTAACAGTGGACACCTTTCCGTGTGATGTGAGACTAAAATTTAGAACCCCTCGGCACGTGAGACCAGTCACCCGCTCGGGAGCCAGAGCGACCCATCCGGCACGATGCATGGAACCTGTTTCTGCGGCTGCCGACCAGACCGAGTATGTCGAACCGGACCAGGACTGGGCCCGTACATGCACCGTGCCGGGTGACTCTCAGTCCGAATCATAAACTTGACCCGAGCCCATATCCTGACCCGGGTCAAGCCAACACAATGTAAATTTTAGGGTAAAATTGCTCTGATGGGTCTAAAGCTCTAAGGTTAATTAGCCAAATTAGAAAGCTCTTAACAATAAACTCAAGATCTTCTAACTCTCTTTTGAATATAAGACTATCCCTGAAAAACCCACCCGAGCTAGGGCATATTTTCGGGTCAAAACATCCCTATTTGTTAGCCATTTCAACGGATCGATTCAGTTAAACAAGTTTGGTCTGAGATACATTGAGATGTCCGGGTGGGCATATAGCGTTCATGATTGTCTTTAACCCAATGCTTCTATTTTGGATTATTTCTATTTGGAAAATTGACATAATTAACTTATGGAATATGATTATTTCACAATTTTAAATCTAAATCCTCCTTGATTTTGTCTACCTTTCATTTTACAGGCTCAAAAATTCTAAAGGATGATATTAATTTTGAACCCACAATTTTCTTTTTGACAACAGATTTGTATTTTGTACTATGAATAAGTGTTTCGTCCCTCTAATACCCTAAGATTAGAACAGGGACCCCGATCATCCAGACGCAAGGGTCCCGAACCCGAGGGACTCTTCTGATAAGTGCAACGCGAATGCTGGCCGGGGAGTATACTGCGAATCTTCGCATGCAAGTCTCGCTCGTTCTTTTCTCTTTGGCTCTTCACTCTTTCGGCCTCTTCATTGCGCCCGTCTTCCTTCTGCTCAAAGGGAACAAGGGTTTTCTTCTCCGACACTAAATACGATCAAAATTCCGAAAAACTGACCATTACGCTCGTCATCGAGCCAGCTGCTTAAATTCGTTTTCTTCTGAAAGCTCGAGTAGAGGGCGCGAAAACATGGGTTCAGGTGAACATTTTCTCACTTATATCTGTCTAATATACATTCACCTCTAGGTTTTGTTTCGAACTCTTGTTATAATCGTGCTCTATCTATGATCCGAGAAAGAGATTTCGATTGGTTCCGCTCCACTTCTTGTTAGGGTTAATCGGCATTTTTTTGTCTCGGTTATCTGGATCAGTAGCAATCGATTGGTTCCACTCCACTTTTTCTTTTTCTTTGTTTTTTTTTTTTGATGATTCTCGTATAAGTTCCTCTAGTTCGACTTAGCGTAAGAGTTAAAAATATCCGTGTTGCTTATTCCCGCTCTGCTGTATATATTTTTGTTTAGATGCAGACATGGAAGATTATGGTTTTGAATACTCCGACGAGGAACCAGAAGAGCAGGACGTCGATATTGAAAATCAGTACTATAACTCCAAAGGTATTTTTCTATCTTTCTAGGTTTGAAGTTTCAACTTGTTATATTTATTTTTGTTAAAGTGTCTCAAGTATCATTATAATCTAAGTTCCGTGTTGTTTATACTCAGTCCTTTCCTTTTAAATTCTTTTATCGGTTGAATGCATACTGCATGCATGGGAATTCAATGAGATAATCTATCTGTGTTGCACATATGTGTTTAACAGGGGATCTGGAATAAGTTAGTCACTGTATTCTTTTAGAGGAAAGGCCATTCCATATTCATGACTAGTCTGAAATTTTTTAAATGGATTGGGCCTTTGGCTCGACATATCAAATATTTTGCTAGAGAGAAGACCCTGCATGTAGCTGCAATTGACGAAGACTAATTAAAATCTAATAAATGGATTGAGCATTTAATTAATGTCTTCATCTGCTGTGTCTTACCGAGGTTTTGTGTTTTAAGTCATACCAATGTCCTTGGTGTCTTTGATGTTTAAACAACCAATTACTAACAATCTATTTTATATCATTGAACTGCATGCCTTGGAGACGCTTGATACCCTCACTCCACATTACATATCCCACCTTCCCCTATTTTGGAAATGTATAATAATTTTTTTTTGAAAATTGTGTAAAATGTATAATGAGATGAGGTTAACTTTTTTCAGTAAAGCTGTGGTGGCACAGTAATAAAGTTATTTTGGTCAACTTTTAATCTACCAACAATATATAATATGTCTAATGTGCTAATTTTAAATTTTGATTTAGATGCAAGCTGTTCTAGGTTCATTGGCATTTATTTTGTTTTGTTTTCCTTGTTCCAATCTACTTCAAGTTCCATTAAAAAAAAGTTCTATTTCAAGTTTATTTGGTGTAAACTTTAAGTTCTCCAGTAACTTCGTACAAGTAGGAGTTTGATTGGTTTTGCTCAATTTGTTTCCTACTTGAGATATCATTTGTGGCACTTAAACATTTGACAGGTTTGGTGGAGACTGATCCTGAGGGAGCACTTGCTGGCTTCGCTGAAGTTGTTCGTATGGAACCAGAGAAGGCAGAATGGTGAGTTCCTCATCCCAGTTTAGGTGGATGAAGAATGATGCAAAATTTTGAAATGGTTTCTAAAAAACAATTGCGAGTACACGAGTTTTTGGACTTGTGCTGTTTGTTTTCATGGTAAGTTTCAATATCCATTGTTGATAAATGAGAATGCTTTTTTTTATTTTCCTTTACAAATGCTGTCTTTTAATCTTTGTTGTCCATCAAGGATTATCTATGCAGAAGAGAACTTGGTTTATGTTTATTTTTTTGTTTGTGTATTATATACCACATCAATTGGACACTGGATACTTTAATTTTGTATCCTTTCTTTGGTTGTTTTATCCTTTATGTTGTATGCATGTCTTAGTGTTTTATAGAGGTTGTGGCCGAGATTATAATGCTGTGTCCTTTCTTCTGTGGTTTTATCTTTAATATTGCATACTCGGTTTTTATTTTTTAGTATTATGTAAAGGTTGTGGCCGAGATTTAATGTATGTCATATTGCCCTTTGAAATGTTTGTATCCTGTCAATTGAGCATTACGTCAGTGGTCACATAAGGGGGATTTTGTGTGTGTTGGGGGGGGGGGGGGAGAGTAGGGATTGGGTTGTGAGGTCTTGGCTCAGGTCTTCCTAGGGACATGGGGAAAGGGACCTAAATGGAGAACGGACTCTTAAATGTCTATCTATTTTGTAGATTTTTGGCTACAATTTCTATTAACTGGGTTCATGGTGCAGTGGAACCTACAAAATACACCCTACCTCTATCTTCTCTGTGATGGGAAATCCTTGATTTCAAGTATCTTAGGGTAGACCTTGAGTATTTAGGTATGGTTTTGCAACTAGCTCAAGATGGAACAAAGAAATCACCCTAGGAATTAATTTCCTGTGAAAGAGAAAGAAAAGTAGTGCTCCAGCAACCGAAACAAAAATTCATAATATTATTTAATGCTTATGAAAAGTACATCAGAACTCCCAATTTAGAATCTAAAACAACCCAATCCTTGCCGAAATAGGCTACAATGCTTTGGCATAATTTGCCTAGGACTAGTAATTACAAGTGAATTTGGACTTCTAAATAAAAGAAGGCTTTGTTGAAAAAAGATACCAGAAAATAACTAAAATAGAAACTAAAACTCCTAAATAAACTAAAACTCCCAAGGAAAATAAAATTCGTACTGTAATTTTTCTAATTAAGACTGAATGTCTCACCAGGAAACTAATTAGGACTTATTCAATAAATTAAACACAAACAGATTTTTCTCTCGAAACTTTTTCAATAGCAAGTATCCCGAAATAGAAACTTCTGGAAATAGAACGTTCTGGATTTACTGTCCTTTTCTCCTTCTTTTCTGCTTGCCCATTATATAATCCTTTAATCTTTTTGTATCTTTTTTCTTGAGTAATTCATGCAGTGCATTAGTTCGCCTTGTTTTTAGATTATTATTGTGGCTATTTCCTTTTTGTGTTTATCCAATTTCTCAACTATAATTTATAAAAATGGTTTTTTATATTATTTAGTTTTCAGAGAGACTAAAAACTCAGGAATATCTGGTTCCTGCTGTGTTTTGATGAAGTTTGTAAATTTCTTTTGCTTTTAAATCAGGGGATTCAAAGCTCTAAAGCAGACTGTAAAGCTCTATTACCGACTAGGGAAGTATAAGGAGATGATGGAAGCTTATAGGGTGATGTTGACGTACATAAAATCTGCTGTAACACGCAATTACAGTGAGAAATGTATAAACAACATAATGGATTTTGTTTCTGGATCTGCTAGCCAAAATTTTGGTCTGCTACAAGAGTTCTATCAGACAACTTTAAAGGCCCTTGAAGAGGCAAAGAACGAGGTTATTACTGATTTTAGCTTCAAAATGTACTATTTCCTTTTCGTGTTTGAATTATTTTTTCAGATTGAAATGGATAGTACTGCCATCTTTACAGAGATTGTGGTTTAAGACGAACCTTAAGCTATGCAAGATTTATTTTGACATGGGGGAATACGGTCGGATGAACAAGGTATTTTTGGCTTATAGAGTGTGTTTACTTGTAACCAACGAGCACATGTTGTTAATGCATATGATACATGCAGATCTTGAAGGAATTGCACAAGTCATGTCGACGAGAAGATGGCACAGACGATCAAAAGAAAGGCACTCAACTGTTGGAGGTGTATGCCATTGAAATCCAAATGTATACAGAAACCAAAAACAATAAAAAACTCAAGGTTAGCCTCGTCTTTCTGGCAATGATGTCTCAAATCTGTGATGAATACTATATTTTTAATGCTGTTATATATATTGGCTATTTATATTTTCGTTTATCCAAATCATTTCTAGTAAATCACTAACAGCAATTCTATTTAAAGTCACATTGAGGTGTCGGGGTCCAATTGAACATGGATTAACTGGATTTGAATCTGGTTGACTCAGGAGAATATATCTAATTCCATTTTTTTATAATAAAAAATGAAGAAAAATTGAAGTTAGAGGATCTTATCCCTCCAATCTTCAGTAAGATAAGAAACGGAGGTAGGGATGACCATGTGTTGGTCGCCGCCAATCCTTTCTTCGAAAATGTTTATGTGAAAGCCCATGACAGTGTCAGATTTCCAACCATGCCTCATATCTGTTTGTTCTTGTCGCCCTCATTCTTTTAACTTTTTCTATTTGTTTTATTTTATCTTTTTTGGGAGGGTGGTCTTCATTGAATGTTTTCCAATGAGACTTGTCAAAAGGTAATTGCTCCTCCTGCTTTTTGGATGTTCTTGATGTTAGCTATGGCTGGGTTTTACTTACAGCATAATTTAACTTTCAGTATTTATGCATTTTAGCTGTAGTCAAAGTGCCAGAACTGTGTCAACCATTTTCCTCATGTTGGACTGACGAAACCTTTCATTACAGCAACTCTATCAGAAAGCGCTTTCAATAAAGTCAGCCATCCCACATCCAAGGATCATGGGAATCATTCACGAGTGTGGTGGTAAGATGCACATGGCAGAACGCCAGTGGGCAGAAGCAGCAACTGATTTTTTTGAAGCTTTCAAAAACTATGATGAAGCTGGGAACCATCGCCGTATCCAGTGTCTTAAGTATGAAAAAAAGTCCATATCATTTATTTTAAAAACTAAGTCTTCTGCTTTATACACAGTACCTACAAACTCTGTTTCTTCGTTTTGATCTTCTGGATTTCTTGTACAGATACTTGGTACTGGCTAATATGTTGATGGAATCTGAGGTGAATCCTTTTGATGGCCAGGAGGCCAAACCGTAAGTGCATGCTTAAATAGACGAAAACTTACTTTTGTATTGAGAGTGCAGCTATTTACTAACCAATTTTGACAAATTGGTTTAGATACAAAAACGATCCTGAGATTTTAGCAATGACCAATCTGATAGCAGCTTACCAAAGAAATGAGATACTGGAGTTTGAGAAAATCTTGAAGGTACTAGTCATTCATACTTGGTAAAAAAATTTTATTTTATTTTATTTTTTTGGTTCCTAAACCTTTATCTAATATGGTTTTCTGATGTGAGTTGTTGCCCAGAGTAACAGGAGGACTATAATGGACGACCCTTTTATTCGAAATTATATTGAAGATTTATTGAAGAACATAAGAACCCAAGTTCTTCTGAAGCTGATCAAACCATATACAAGAATTCGAATCCCTTTCATATCGAAGGTTATGATCTTGAATCGAACTGCCAAGTGTGGTTCCTTGTATTCTTGCTGTTGTTAACTAACTCTTATTGATTTATTGTTAAAACCCTGCAACTCTATGGTTTTCCTGAACAAATATGCAGAATGCTTGTTTCCTTTCCAATACTTTTGAGTCTTCGGAGACTACTTGCCTTTCTCTACTTACTGAAGTTGGTAAATGTTTTGTATTTCACATACAGGAACTCAATGTGCCAGAGAAGGATGTTGAGTCACTTCTTGTCTCCCTAATTTTAGACAACCGTATTCATGGGCATATTGATCAAGTGAATCGGCTATTAGAACGAGGAGACAGGTAATAGATTAACACCTATAGTTCACTCACCTTGTATCTTGTAAAATCTGTTACTTGAGCCTGTATGTTGCTAAAATAACTGGATGTTTCTTTCGCAGGTCAAAGGGAATGAAGAAGTATACTGCCATAGATACATGGAATACTCAATTAAGGTCACTCTATCAAACTGTCGCCTACAGAGTCGGGTGAAAGGGACAGATGCTGTATGAACGTGTCGTCTTGGTTATTACTTAGAGCTCCAATTTTGAATGACGTTGTAGTTTATCATATATGGAAGCTTCTGATTTGATGTCGGCTGGGTTTGCCAGTTGAATGTGTTTACAGGCAAGAAATTTAGAGTAAAACAGGATGTGAATAACAGGAAAGGTTTTGATCGTATGAGAACAGTCAAATGATATTTAAAGTGCATAATTTTTTCTTTGTTTCTAGCAATTCAAAAGAAAAAGATTTTCTCAGGAAGAAGAAAAGATGCGTATATTATGTGTAGTAAGTATCATTGTTTTTTTGGCTTCTTTTCGATTTGTTTAAGTGTAGAAAGAACGACAGTCCTCTTCCTGCCCTTCCTGCTCTTCCTCTTCCTCTTCCTCTTCCTCTTCCTCTTCCTCTTCCTCTTCCTCTTCCTCTTCCTCTTCCTCTTCCTCTTCCTCTTCATTCTTTTCCTCTCTCCATCTTCCTCTTCCTCTTCCTCATCCAATTCTTTCTTTTCCTCTCTCCATCTTCCTCCTCTTCCTGGTCCTCTTCCTCCTTCTCCCTTCCACTCCTTTCTTAGCGAGGATTGCGTCAGGAAATTATTGACGACTAAATTCCTGGGTGTCCACTGTTATTGATGACATATTGAGATCCTTTTCACATAACTTAATGGGTAAGCTCGAAATCCATTTGGTCATTGATCTTATTACTCAAATCCAATCTGGATCTTCTTACCCACTATATCTTTTTTATAACGGGTATCTTTGTTAAAAGATTGAGATCAACAAACAGGTTTGGCCTGTCTCTCTCGTAGATGTTTTTTTTGACTTAGCAAATCTTCAGTTATTTAACAATCCTAATCTTTCCAACCTCTTTGAGGCTCTTGGAAGTACCAAAGGACGCGAAAAAAGTACAGGCAAGTGATGTGCCTCAGATAAGGCTTCTGACTCGGGTCTGAATGATTGGGCTCCAGGTATGTAATCAAGATGGTCGGCGTAAGATATCTAAGATGATTGTCTATCCACTCCATGTGACCGCGACCAGAGGAGCTTATCCACTATCCATGTCGGCCTGCTCGCCAGGCACCTCCTCATATTCTTACGCATCAGACAATTGAATCCGACGCTCCATTCAATTAATTGATCGAGACCCTCGAGACCCCAAGAACCGCGCAGGCCAAATAGTACTCGGTGGCGTGGGTACTCGTAAACAGAACAATAGAGTTACAGAAGCGTCTCATTTCTGAAAGCAATCAACCCAGAGACGACCGCATTTCTCTGCTCATCCTCGAGCTTCTTGCCTTCGATTGTTACGTAGAAAACGTGCACCTCGTTCACACTGGCCCGACCCAACGTCAGTGCAGACGCAGTTACCTGCGATTCTGCGAGACGAGATCGTCATATGTTAACAAACAGAATATGTACAAGCAGAGAGCTGCAGAGACACCCACTGACATTTGACATCTTTGATTTCAATTTTAATCAGGAATCCGTTTGTTTAAACACTTTAGCTGCGTATTATTGTTATTATTATACAACGAGAGCATTCCTCTTCGACTTCTTTTTTCCTTCCCATTGTCGTTTGCGCAGACCTCCCTGATCAGACGCATCAATCCAGCTCCACCAACCCATAATGGTGCCTTTTCTTTTTCTTTTTCTTTTTTAAGAGGTCAATGAAGGTCGGAGGGGCCTCCGCCGCGGGTCATGGCATTGAATTGCAAAAGCAGCGTCATGGGTCACAAAGCAATTGGATTTCTGATTCGGAGTTCTAATTATTGGGAAGAAAATCGCCATTTCAGAAGTGGTTGACGGAATCGATTCTGGGCATATCCCTTACGGGCGCCGAAACGGAAACTGAACCGATTGGTTAAGGAAAAGGTTGCCAAACAAAAGTTGTAACAGTTTCGGTTCCTGTGTCTCTACTTCCGGAAGACAGAAACTGAAAAAAAATCTCAATCTCTTCTTTTTAAGCGTATTAAAATTGTGGGTTGTTCGTGAAATTTCCAAGCTTCACCGAAGCCTCGTATTTCGCTGTCTCCATTAAAGATATTTCTACCAGGCATGGAGGAGATCACAAGAGGAGGGGGGGGACCAGAGCTCTCCCTCACCCTGGACCACTGAAGAGAAGGATCATTTCTGATCTCTCTCTCTCTCTCTCTCTCTCTCTCTCTAACTCTCTCTCTGTTACAGATGCCCACCTAAGCAGAAATTATTTCGATTGACGTTTTAAGATTTGTGTGGGGTAACTGAATAATCATGTACCACCTATATGAATACAATGCACCCAACTGATCACATGCATGGTTGGTGTCCATGGACCATGGTCCACATCACGATTTGCTAAATCTGTCTGAAACACCAAAATCTGTACTCTAAAAGCATACAAAATGTAAATATTGAGACATTTTATAGGTCCCGTCCCGTTAGTTCGTCCTTCTCCTTCGATAATTATATATATATATATATATATAAAAGGTGCAGTTTTCAGCGTCTTTACAGACTTACAGTCTTTGCGGCAGGGAAATTTCACAGAGGCAGTGTACTTTGAAATTATCGAAAATTTTAATCTGAAAGATTGTCATTACCTCGGGACTGAAAATTCAGAGGACACTCAAGACTCAGGCAGGGGAAGGAATTCATAAATGTCGGTCTACTAAAACGCCAGTTTCGCAAACCAGGAGCAGCTAAAACGATCCATGAAAGAAAAGCCATTACTCGAAGAACTACTACTGGGTCTTTATCACAAGTTTCAAACAATGTAAAGTCCATCTCCATTCTTAGTCCGTCCGTGATCTCATTACAATTAATCCTTCGGTTAGCCGTCACCATTCTTTGACTAGGACCGAATGAAAGAGAGAATATCTTCTCAGATGTGAAGTATTACATGTATATCGTAAGCATGACAGCAGTCAAAGACGCCAAGTTCTTCCCTTTCTCTCTTTCTTTTTTTGTTTTGTTTTCGTTGAAATTATTTATTGATAGGTAATGAGTGGTCAAAGACTCAAAAGTTCAGTAATTCATTATATAATGAAATGAACATGCGGCGGTTACAGTCTTCTGGCGTTTGGTCACATGCAGTTCTGAGGTAAAGATTTATCCAGATTCTTACTCTGGCTGCTTCACTGTGAAGCTCTGCCTATCATTCACCACCTCGTGCTTCCCTGAACAGAAGGTTGGTGGGTATTGATCTGTCGTTGGGCGTGTTCAAAGCTGTACCAGAAGGTACGTGAGGTCTCAAAAAAAGGGTCGAAGATTTTACCCGCCAAGAGAGAGAAAGCTGCAGAGACAGAACCAAACAGAGCAGAGAGCGACAGAAGGCGTTGAGACAGATGGAATAGCTCTCGTCTCTTTCTGAAGGTAGGTCGGGCCAGGGTAATTTCCGCCACCGCCCTTGAGAGACCCGACACACGGACCACATCCTCTAATTCTGCTACCGTTGTTCACCTTACAAAAGGCATTCGCGTCTTCTCCAGACCACCCATGATTCCCTCTCACAAGTTTAACTCCTAAACGCCACTCAAAAGGTTCAAGAAACAGTAGAGCTCAGAGGTTCTCTTCTTCTCAGTAGTTCCTGTACGAACATCGATTCGGAACCTCTTTGTTATTCTTTTTCCTGTACTGGGAAGAGGTGGTTATCTCGGCAGTATGGGTGAACAATGATCAGTTGGGTTTGGAGTGAAGTGGAAATTTGATACTCGGGTATTGAGTCTGGCTTCTCTGGCTGTCGGGCACTGACAGTTAGTGTCATTCGCTCAATGAAACTGATTTCTGTTTCAATTTTATTTCTATTTTATAGTTTCGTGTCTGAGATGCTAGTGAACGTTACCTGAAAATTTCAATTTTGTCAATTTTGTTGCGAGAAGGCTTGAAGGTGGTCTTGTGGGTTTTGAGATTTATGAAACAGCTTCGTACTTGACGGAAATGATTTTGTTCTGTTTTGGTTTATGGATTCCGAGTTATGATTTTTACATACTTGCAGCATGAGATGTGGTCGATTGAATTTGGTGTATGCGGGGGTTCTCCGAGTGGGTCGTCGAGTTTCACTACTCCTAGCTTCTGCAGACCCTGGATTCTTCGTGAATAAGTCTGTGGTTCTAAGCAGACCTCCTTTCATGCAATTCTTTGGAAAACACGCCTTGAGGAGGACTTTCTTAAGAAGATGGCGTTGAAATTTTTTAACCATTCCGGAGATTAAACTGTTCCACGAGTCATTATGGGATGTTTACCGGCAGATGTGGCACAAACTGAGCTACTCTCGTTGTATTTCTGCAAATAATATTCGGTGGATTTTGTACTATTTGTGCTACAGTAGGAAACAGTTTTATCTTTATCTTGGTTTACTGAACCATGAAAGTTTGATCTAGAGTATGGTTTGGTCTGAGTCTGCTCTTGTCTTGTTTTCGGGTTTAGAGTCAAGCGTTCCCTTGTTTTACCCAATGCCTGAAACATTCTATTTTGGCTCGCCTATTCAGATTTTTGTGTTATTTGTCCCGATATCTATTGATTGATATGTGAAGCAATAAAAATGTCGGATTACATGTGATATGTTCTGTGGGACGGACTTGAGACTCACTGATTTGATACAATTAGTGAGTACTGTTTCTGGGTGATGAATTTTATATTCATTTCTTTCTCCTGTAGAGTACTTTGAGTTACTGGTTTTTGTACTCTTGTGGAAATCTTAAGACAACATTTTGAATACTTAAGTAGTTATTAAGTTGGAAGGTTTTGGTTACTTATATAATTTCTTTCGGTCTTTGCTCAATCACATTTCTCAGAATATCTTTATGAACCTTTGGTATAAAAAATTATTCTTGATTGGGGTAGGTGACTTTAGGAGTCTTGGTTTTGGATCCAGATTTACCTTTGCGTCAGTAAATTCATATTTGCATTTGTGATCACTGATTTTAGATTTAAGTCAATTTGTTTGCCTGTATAGTTGTTATCCTGAGCCTCTATTAAACTTGAGCAAGTTTGCTGATCTAGACTATAATATCTCTCCACGGATTTTGGAAACTACACCCTTCTCCCTGTGTAGTTTTCTTACTCATAAATATGAGGTTTTCTTTTATAAAGACCCGACTGCAAGTTATGATCAAGTTCAGGTTGAGGAAATGTAGGTTTTTAATGTTACCATTCAACGGTCATTATTTTTTAAGTTTGTTGGATTGATCTTGGGATTATTGGAAATTTTGCAGGAGCTGCTTTGGCGTTGAGAAAAGTTAAGTGGCTTTTGCGCTTTTGATACAAATTTCGTCTGAAGTTATTTATAGTGTGAGAGTACACGAGGATAATCTCAGGATGAGCGCAGCCAAATTAAAACGTCGAATTGGTAAATATGAACTGGGTAGGACAATTGGCGAGGGGACATTTGCTAAAGTTAAGTTTGCAAAAAACGTAGAGACTGGTGAACCCGTTGCTCTTAAGATACTTGATAAGGAGAAGGTTCTTAAGCACAAGATGGTAGAACAGGTATGTGATTGTTCTCTTTCTAAATATTGAATTGTATTGTATATGATGTTTCCAGTTACAGGAGAGGTCTTTAAGTTTAAGTCTGTTACAAGTCAGTCATGGCTCATATCTCTCAATGCCACCAACACATTTAGAGTTGTGTGATTTGTGTTTCTTTTTAACAGAACAAGGAAAAAAATGCATTAGGAAAAAATGCTTGACCAGAAAGATTGGATGGTCTTTAATCAAGCAGTTCTGGTTACTGAGTTGAGCAAGTGCTTGCTTTAGGGGATTCAAAAAAATTGAAGCGCCTATCATCTCAATTTCTGAGGCATAAAGTGACTTTTCACTGGAATACCTAAAGATTTACTGTTTAAAGTGCATTGTTTTGTTGTATCCGATTTGTACAAAATGTTGTTTCTCTTCTCGATTTTATCTCTATCGAATATTGTGCAGATAAAGCGAGAAATTGCTACGATGAAGTTGATAAAACATCCAAACGTTGTTCGCATGTATGAGGTAGTAAATTTGGATGGTAATGGAAGCTCAAACTTTGTTTTTTTAGTTCAAGCTATTAAATGTTGTTTGTAACTAATAAGGAATTTAATGGTAGATGCTATTTACATGGTGTTCATGAAGTAATTTTTTCATATTCAGGTAATGGGGAGTAAGACGAAAATATTTATTGTTCTGGAATTTGTTACTGGTGGAGAGCTCTTTGACAAAATTGTAAGTCATAACTTTCCTCATCCTGTAACGCTTTTCTTAAAAATCTATATGTGTCATACTGTACGATAGATAGCAGCTAAATTTCTGAGGTTTCCCTTATTGGCTTCAAATTACTAATGCCTTTGTACAATATCAATGAGATTTGAAAATTTACGAAAGAAATAGTGAAAAGTCATCTTTCTAGCACTAAAGGTCCTTGCTGAGCTTAAAAGCTTCCATTTTTATTTGGAAGAAACACTGATATATAACCCTGGAAAGGTAGGACATATTTTTCCTTATAAGTGGATTTCTATTGGTTGTAAAGGTCAACCACGGGAGAATGAGGGAGGACGAAGCTAGGAGGTATTTCCAGCAACTTATTAATGCTGTTGACTATTGCCATAGCAGGGGTGTATACCACAGAGACTTAAAGGTAACTCAAGTTCATGTTTGGTAACCCAAATTGTCTTTCTTTTTCTTATAAATCCAAATAATCTATTTGGATTAAAATGCTGATGTTCCTTTTCTCCTTTCTGTTGGACATTTTTACAGCCCGAAAATTTACTACTTGACATGCAAGGAAACCTTAAAGTTTCTGATTTTGGGTTAAGCGCTCTATCTCGGCAAGTTAGGGTAAGTGTTTAGGATACTGGGTGATATCATTTCACCAAATTTCTCACTGAGTGCATCATTAATTTATTATTTATTGGACTGCTCTGAACCACATTGGTAACGGAAACCTATTACTATGAACTGATCATCATCTGAGTCCTCACTCATATATGCTGGGCTCAGCTGCTTGGATTTGTCTACCATTCTGATTCCAGTTTTGTTTTTGTGCTTCTTCATGACTTTCTGTTTCTGTCTAAAATATGCATAACTATCTAAAAGTTTATGCTTAGTATGTGAATTCACTTAATGATGTATGCGGTAGAGTAGCTGAGGCATTTATCATTTTCTTTATCCGTTATGTGATAGTGAATTTGAGTTTTCTAATTCTTACAAATGGAATTGACATAATATCGTAATATATTTCAGCTTCACCATAGACTAATCTTACATTTGGCTGGAAATTAATCCTCAAAAAAAAAAAAAAAAAAAAAAAAAATCTAAGTGCTAGAACCCTTTCAATTGCCATTGGTTTGGGCTGACTTCAAAATGGCCTTGTAGGGTGATGGTCTACTGCATACTACTTGTGGAACTCCAAATTATGTTGCTCCAGAGGTAAAGATTACTTCTTCAACTTGTAAAAGTCCTGTTGCTTTGCTCCCTTTTCTGGTTAGATTTTTAACTCCATAACACTATCATTTTTCGATGACTAGGTCCTCAATGATAGAGGCTATGATGGAGCAACTGCTGATCTTTGGTCCTGTGGAGTCATCCTATTTGTATTGCTTGCAGGTTACTTGCCTTTTGATGACTCTAATCTTATGAACCTGTATAAAAAAGTGAGCATTTTACCTAGTCTAGATTGCTCCTTTCTTCATTTTCTTTTAGCTTTTCTTTCTTAGAAATTTGTTTGTGCAGATTTCAGCTGGTGAGTTCACCTACCCCTCTTGGCTTTCATTGGGCGCCATGAAATTAATTAGTCGAATTTTGAATCCAAATCCTATGACAGTAAGTATGTTTGTGGATTTTTATTGGGTCCTTGTTTTGGTCACTGCTTTATGGTATCTCTTTTGAAAAACTTAATTTTCTACGTTTGCCTCTTAAGTTCATGTGTGCTCTCCCATTTAGTGCCTCTTTGAGTTTATGTATGTTATTTTCCCCTTCACTGCTTCTTTTAAATCAGGTGGAGATTTACCCTCTACACTGCTTCTTTGAACTCACATGAAAACCTCTAGAAAATAATATTTCTTGTGAGCTTAAAGTGTTCATGGCGTTATTATTTTACTCCTTTATGTTTTGGTGACATGAAGCTCCTCTTCTCAGCATTACTCTTTGGATCATCAATTGGACTGGTTGGCCAACAGCTCAATCATGGTTCTAGAAAATTATCACTGGTTGATGGATGTGGTGTAAATCTAAGTTTGTCCTCCCAGCTTATTATGAAAAAAAGAGAAAAAAGTTTGTCCATTAAAAGAATTTTATTTTCTAAATAAAATGCTCATCCAAGTGGCACAAGACCGTCCTCTGGTACTGACCAATCTAGCCTTCACCTATTATTTTCTGATCCTGAAAAAAATTATCAAAATGATAATTGTGCAGTGTTTTTTTTTCCATTAGAATCATGAAAATGAGGAGAGTTATTTATCCTCCATTAATAGTCGAACTTTACAAGTTTGCTCAACCTTGCAGCGCATCACCATCCCTGAAATTCTGGAGGATGAGTGGTTCAAGAAAAATTTCAAGCGACCTGTATTTGAGGAAAAAGATGACACGAGTTTAGATGATGTTGATGCTGTATTCAGGGATTCTGAAGTGAGTGCATTTAGATCCCAATGGCAGTTCTTAGTGAGTAGATTTGTTTTACTTTCCTAATTGTTCTGAATGATTCTTGATTGTAATAGGAATATCATGTGACGGAGAAGAGGGAAGAAGTGCAGCCTACAGCTATGAACGCTTTTGAATTGATTTCTATGTCAAAAGGATTGAATCTTGGAAATCTATTTGACACGGAGCAGGTTTGAGTTTTTTTTTTCTTTTTTGTTTTTCGGTGTAACTGTAGCTGGTATCATACAACTCCTGGAACTTGGTTATCATCTTATTTAGGAAAGAAATTTAGAATCATTGGCACTACAGCATCTGGTACCATTTGCAGCTCATTACTCTGTTTGAAGACTTCATACAACTTCCCTTAAAATTTACTTCTTATGCTTCTGCCATCTCTTACATATTTAGTTATCTTTTTTTTTTGTTTTATATGTGACAGGAATTTAAGAGAGAAACAAGGTTTACCTCAAGGTCTCCAGCAGATGAGATCATAAGTAAGATCGAAGAAGCTGCCAAACCCCTTGGCTTTGATGTTCATAAGAAAAACTACAAGGTGAAGTGATTTAGTTTTGCACATAGAGTCGCAATGGATACAATTGCATGATAGAAGACTGCTGTTACTCATAGTCTTACTCTTAAATGATTCTGTTATTATCTACAGATGAGGCTAGAGAAGTTGGAGGAGGGGCGGAAAGGGAATCTTAATGTTGCTACCCAGGTTGTTTACTTGTTACTTTTTAAAGCATGGTTTTCGGCCTGGATTTGAGACCTGACCCAGGTTCACCAAACCTGGGTCGAGTCGGCTCAACGCCACCACCCGGTTGGACTTGGGATGGGTTAGAGGGAACTCCCCTTCAACGGAAAGTCTGGTGCCATTGGAAATCTGGGTCAACTGGGAGCTGGAAACCATGGCTTGAAGTGATATTTGGATAAGGAAAATGCTAGTTGTACCTATGCGTAGTACCCATCCGACATACCAGCCAATCGGATAGGTACTGCACGTTAGCTGCAGCTAGCATTACTTTTTGGATAAACATACTCACTAGACTTGAGTATATTAGAATTTTGATCAAATTTGCTGTCTTGAACCAGGTATTCCAAGTTGCACCTTCACTTCACATGGTTGAAGTACGGAAAGCCAAAGGTGATACTCTAGAATTTCACAAGGTATCTTTCTCTGTTCTTGTTCTTGTTCTTCTTCGAAACAAATGATAAGACAGCAGATAGCATTATTAATTGCTATGAGTAGCATTATTAATTAGCTTTCCACTTTGTTGTATTGTTTTTCTTTCTGGGACAGAAGGTTGTTCACTCAGTGTGCAAATCTTTTTACTTCTTTTGATTGACCTGTTGTGCTGGAATCCTTCTTTCTTCAGTTTTACAAAAACCTATCAAGCAGCCTCAAGGATGTCGTTTGGAAGTCTGAAGAGGACATGCAAGAAAGGGGCTAGTTACCAAGTTTGGAATGTTAGAGTGATTCTTTCATCTTGGAGGTACATCATGACGACAAAATTGTACTCATTGGACAGCCCTCTGGGTGTGCCCGCATCTTCCTCTTTTCTTGTTGGTGCTTTTGGCGGACTTGATTTCTCTGATGTAAAGATCAAACACAAATTCATCTTTTTCTTATTCAGTTTTCTTTGTTGTTAAAGCAAACAACATGCAAAACGTCCATCTGAAAACTGAGCTTGTGCCTGTGTCTCTCCTTGTATGTCAAATACAAAAACAATGAACCAAAATTCATCAAATGTGTGGTGAACAAGAAGCAGATCATCTTATTTTCTGTGGGAACTAACATATCAGGTATTTCAGTCAAGTTCCAAGTAAAACCAAAAACAACGGTAGGGTTTAGAGTCTCACTCTGGTACTAATAATACATATATTTACTTGATTCACAACAATTTACTGTAGGGCATGGAATAAACTTTCCTTGAACAACTTTAAAAAAAAATGAAAAGTTTCCTTGAACCTTTTTCTATCATGAAATATCCCCAGAAAACGGTGTCATGAAGTAGATAACGCGAACAAACTCCGGGCTCAATGAATCGAATACCAAACATTGCGGGTTCTTTTCTTTGAAGTTTAAATGTAGGTGCTCGACTGCTATGTTTCCGAGGAGAGGAGGAAGAGTGGAGAAAAAATAAGGTTATGTTTCCGAGGCACGGTTGCAGGGTCCTCCTTCGTCTCTACTCTCGGACGCCGGCTGTATCAACGCCGCAGCTACGTCCTCTTTCGCTTTCGAGACTTCTACACGCAGAGTCCAGCATTCCCTCGTCTCTTTGCACTCAAAGTGACGAACAGTCGGTGGGCATTTTCTGGGACCTGGACAACAAACCTCCGAAAAATTTTCCTCCTTACGACGCTGCTGTGAGGCTCAAACTCGCCGCCGCCGCCTTCGGCAGGGTTCGATACACGTATGCCTACGGCAACCACCACGCCTTTGCGTACCTCCCGCCGGTAATCCGGCAACAGAGACAGGAAAGGAAAGAACTGGATGTCTTAGAAAGCAGGGGCCTTACAAAACCTTCCGTGCCCTACATATGCCGCGTCTGTGGTCGGAATTTCTACACCCATCTGAAGCTCGTTAACCATTTCAAGCAAATTCACGAGCGCGAGCAGATGAAACGGCTGAATCGCTTGGAATCCGCCAGGGGGAGTAAAAGAGTCGACTTAGCTGCCAAGCTGTCGATGAAAATGCACAAGTACAAAACCGCAGCGAGAGACTTACTGACGCCTAAAATTGGGTACGGTCTCGGCGACGAGCTGAAGCGAGCTGGCTTCCTTGTAAGGGTGGTGCCCGATAAACCCCAAGCGGCAGATGCTGCTCTGAGAAATCATGTGCTGGAGATGATGGACAGAAGGCTAGTGGGTTGTGTCATGGTCGTTTCAGACGAAATGGACTTCGCTGGTGTTCTGAGTGAGGCGAGACAACGAAGCGTGAAGACGGTTGTGGTAGGGGATAATGAGAGAGGGTCCCTGAGGAGGTTGGCCGATGGGGGATTCTCTTGGAAGGAAATTGTGCTCGGTAAGGCCAAGAAGGAGGCTGAATCGGTGGTCGGGCGGTGGAAGGATCGGGAAATTTTGAAGCAGCTAGAGTGGACTTATAAACCAGTCAAGTCCGTTGATGCTGATAGCAGTGGTAGTGAGCTTGAGGATTACTTGGAGGAAGAAAATGATCTAGAGAAACAAGAAAGTGATGGGGATGGGTGGCAGCGTTGGTGGGAGCTTGAGTCTGGAGAGATTCGATCAACCAAATGACACGGAACAGATGCATCTGAGAGATGATTTACTTCGTTCATAATCTGTTTGCGATACGTTGCATAAGAGAATCAATCCCTGTTTGAGACAAAGGGAAGGGTCGGAAGAAATGACATGTCCGAGTTTGAGGGCTCCGCATTGGACTCCTCATCGAGATAGACCATATCATTTGAGATAGTCCATATACTAAAATTCCTGCCTTAGCTTCCCGCAAAATTGTCGATAAAGAATTAAGTTGGTCGACTTATTGATGTTAAGCAGCTTTGATACACTACTTTTCACAGTCTGGAGATTTTACTGAGTTGATTCTCTGGTTTAGTTCTTTTCTGTGATTTAAATTTGAGATGTCTGTGGTATTTAAGGGACTACGTCAACCAGATGAGATCATAAGAAAGATTACATTACCCTGCCAAATGTTTTTTTTTTTTTTGTTTTTTGTTCTGATGATAGACAAAGGGTTTCCAAGACAAATTGAAGTAATGCTCGTCCTTTTCTTTTCTACTGGGTTTATTCTCCTTCTTCTGCAACTGCATTTTCATGGGGATCTTGTTGCCTGACCTCGTCACCCGGTGGCTCGAGTTTCTGCTGCTCACTCTTCCCTACTTCCAGCTCCGTGCTTGCTACAATTTCTTGCAGGATGCTGTTGACACAATTTCTCAGTTGATTCAACGCCTCCTCGTCTGTCGCGCAGTTACGTAAGTTAGAGAAGAAAAAGTAAGAAAATCTCTTGATTCCTGTAAAAAAAAAGGAAAAAAAAAAAAGAGAGAACGAGGTGAGAAAGAAACCCACCTAGTCTTGGGACCGTATGGCCTTGTGGGTGCCTGATAATTAGTGGGTTCTCAAAGGCAGCTGCCAAGTCTTCAGACGGGAGCCTCAACCAGTCTTTAGCCCCTATGAAGTGGACTGATCTCACCTTGATGAGCTCCTTGTAGGCCACTTCAGCTATGCTCGGAGCTCGGAATTTGCTACCAGAGATTGAAATAAACAGTTTCAGAGGTGGATGGTCCTTCAATACTCTACCCTGTTGAAACCATAAATTCCCCCTTTAGAATCTCTAGAATGAGCTTTTAATTCATACGCCCCTTTTAAGTCTTTGATCAAAATGACGCCTCACCTGGAGTTTGTACCCAAGTAGAAGGCCAGACAGTGCAGCACCCTGAGATGGGAAGATTTTGTTTTCTATCAGAGTTCCGAAGTCGACTGATTTTTCTGGTAATGAATGGAGCGCAATGTGGTCTGTACCATACCTGGGAGAAGCCTAATAACCCATGGTAGGGACCATTGTTGGTGATGTACTCACAGAGGTATGTGATGCACTTATCCAAGTTCTCGTACTCTGTGAAATCCTGCCCCATGTTGATGATTTTATTGAGGTTAAAAACTGTGAAGACAAGTTAAATCTGGCCGAAATTGCAAATTTGCATGAATCATCATATTTTGTCTTCTGGGTATTGGATCTTTTAGAAACTTGCATCATCATTCATATAATTCATGTCAGTATGGCATCCATACTGCCCATACTACTGGTCTCACTAGAAAATCAAAGAATTACCGGGTTAAACTGAAACCACTCAAAATAAGGCGGTGGGAAGATGTCTTCAATCTCTGATTTACCACCGGCCGGAAATATTCCATCTGGGAACACCTGTTCAAACACACAATTTCGCCCATTAGCAACTGTGATTAGCTCAAGCCAGTGGGTATTTTGTTCTTATTCTTTGCTGTGATTAGGACTGCTTATCTTTAAAAATGTCCACTTACCATGAACCCATATAAAACTGAAAAATGTTTCAGCTGTTTTCTTGAATTTCTGGGTGGAAGTGGGTGCAGACGCCAGTAGAGATGGTTGGATTAAGACGAGTCTGCTCAGTGGAAAAAGATTGTGATCTTGAATATTTTTTCGGTCCGAGACTTGAAAATTATCCTTTAATGGTGGGTTGAGAAGATTTGGTTCTTTAATCCATTGTTTTCTGCATTATTCTGCCAAAGGGTAGGATCCCAATCATGAGATGGATTAGCTGAAATTCAACCCAACTGTCCACCACTAATTCATTAATCTCCATCACCCTTTACTTCCCATGCATGCATAGAAAAACTATGCATACTGCCAAAGCAAGAAAATTAATAAAGAAGGCTTACTTGTCAATTGGCCATCTCTATCATTGCTTTAGATATTATATAGAACATATCTTATCCCAATATTTGTCACAGCTTCATTAATTAATGCCCTACATATTTTATCTGTCTGTGGTGTCATTTACCAGTTTTTTAAGCAGAATGAACTGAGCTGACCCAAGCCAACCTGAATTTCCCTAACCTACTGAAAATTTCCCTAATTAGGCAAGCTGGGAATTAAAAAAATAGACATTGTATTGTACGTTGAAGCTAATCCCACCCGAAACAGAATCTCAGTAAAAAGTAAAACGAGAGGAAATTGAGAAACTCACCATTTCAAAGGCATCAAAGATGGAGGGATCCCATTTGCTGATTTGCTTCTGTAAGAACATGCCACTGGTTCTGAAGCCATGGAGGCAGAGTATCTTCAGCTTTCTCCTATCCCCACCTTCCATGTTCACTCTCCCTTGTGTGAAATTGTGTTCAGACTTGGTCCTCATAGTACAATTTATTTGCAAAGATTCTTATGCCTACCTACCTCTCAAATCTTAAATCCAACCAACTCTTCCAACTACCTCTGTCCATCAACCTCCTTTAATTTGGCATTTACGAAAGAAACATAGCCTCCTAACACTTGAAGTGCTGTAATGTTGGCTCCTAACACTGCTAGTGTTGTAATTTTAGTCCAAAATTGTTAAAAATGACAGTTGCGCATGGTCTAAATTTTTACTCTCTGTCTTGAGGTTGCCTACATGAGAAATAGTTCAGACTCTTTCTATCACTGGATTTAGACATCAGAGATTTGCAAAAGTGGCAGTTGAGTATTGTAATTTATGGGACTAAGGCCTAACACATGACAAAGATTGGCATATAAATTGCTTCTCAATTAGAAAAAGAGGAGAGAAGAAAGGGGTTGCGCATTTGGATTTGAGTCCATTTTATAACATTTGGATAGCTCATGCTTTTGAAATATTGTCCTCACCACCGACAACTCCATCTGCATAATGGAACATCAAGTAGTTTCAGTCAATTTTGGACATTACAAGACATTCAATATTCGTTTCCTGTGGAGGATATATATAATGTGGAAAAAAGCAGGGGATGCTTTGACACAGAGAAACCCCATTCATGAGGTAGGCCCTGCTTCCTTCTTGTCCAAAAGTGTAGAAAATTTCTTGTGACAGGTTCTCTGTTACTTCACTTTTTTTTAGACTTCGTTATCATGAAGAGATAATGGTTCCAAGATACTTAAAAGCCCCATTTGACTGAATAGTTCAGTAACTACTATTGTGAAACTCAATAATTCTGAGAGTTTCTTGTTTTCTGAAAAAAAAAAAAAAACTCTACAGTTCCTTTCTGAACCATGTCTAAGTTTTTGAGGCGTATACACATGGTCAACCGACCTGGCCCCCTCAAGGCCCATATAATTTCTACCATCTAAATTATTCAATAATTTATATATGAGTATACACTGGGGGTTCCTTAAAGGAGATAATCCTGAATGGAATGGACGAGAGGGCAGGGTCCCACAGCGGCGCACCCACAACCCAATGCCTCCATATACCCCCAAAAATCATGTCAGGCCCACCTCTAAAGTTGGATGTGTTAATTTTATTTAATTTATTTGAAGCCCCAGCAAAGCCAAAACAACCAAAAAGAGAGAACAAAAAAAAAAAAAAAAAAGTCCACAGTTCAAGCGCAAGCGCAGACCCTCCTCTTCAATAATTCTATTTATACTGTTCAAATTCAAAATCTCGCCAGCCTTGGTCGTGCAATCTCGGCCGTCGATCGCATCTGCCAGCTAGTTTCTCTCGTAACGGTTACATTGGTCTTTTCTCTCGCCTTTCTTCGAGACAACGGTCACCTGCTACCCCGTCGGCAAGGCTCAAACCCCACCACCTAACCACGGTTGAGTTAAGCGGGTCTAAACCCACCTCATGGGGTCCGACGACCTCCCGACCGGTTCGCTCCTAATGTGGCTCGAGTTTCGTCAGTGGTTAAGCTGGTCTGGGCAATTTGACCGGTCCTATTAAAAACCCGGATTCTTTTTGTTGGGTTGCTCAGTGGTTCGAGTTATCTACTTAATGGTCTGGAGCTAAAGATATAGAGAAAACAGGTTTTCCCTTTCTAATAGCTTGGGTCTAGTGAATCGGGTCTGATTTCCTGGAGACTGACCCAACCCATCATCGTCCCTTTCGCTTAAGTTCGATTATGATTGTTGGACGCAACTACCCTTTTGCTTAGATTCGAATTACTAACTGAAAAATAATATGGGAACAGCCTTAGAGGCCTGAGTGGCCTAATTAGAAGGTAAGCAAATATCTGACTTAATAATTCCGTTATTAGACTACTAATGCTGGTTTTGTTTTATGTTTTGGGTTGACCATGGTGACGAGGGTAAAACTGTTAACGAATCCTGCTCTAAAGACTGGTAATTTCTGATGAACGTCGAAGGCTAATATTGTCACAAAAGATTAAGGAATAAATAATCAGCTTGATGTCCAGTATTGACTCATTGAGAGGTATCCAGATTAATAGATTATATATCTGAGAGAGGGACGTCATTTCACTTCTCTCTTCTCTCTCTCTCTCTGTCGCTCGCTCGCTCGCTCAATCATGCAATTTGGCTCCTCTCTTGGATCGGAAAGCAGGGAACTTTCTTAATCTTTTCTACTCGATTTCTCGGGGGAGCGATTCAGGTTCGGATTTTTTTCCCTCTCGCCTATCCGATGCCTATTGAAAATTTGCTCTTTGCCTTGCAGGAATCCTAATTTGTTTCTTACTTTTATGTTTTGAATGAATATGACCTTATTTGATTTAATTCTTGCCTTTCCATCCTTCATTCTCACCCCCATCCAGCGTGTTGCTTTCTTTTCTGATTTTCTGAGATTAATTGTGTGTGAAAGCGTTGGGCTTCAACATTACAAGAGATCTCTCTGGAGGGTTTTCTATCAGCGACGTGCCTTCGTATGATGAGTAAATTGCGTTTCGTAGTTTTGGACTTTGATCGCTTTCCTTGGTTCTGAATGTGTTCTCTGTGTGTATATAGTTCTTGTATATTGTTAGTTCTTGACTTCTAGGTACAATAAACGATTAAAACTTAATTTGCTATTGACGCATGCCATTTGCTTTGTTGCTTCAATCTATTTGAAATCCTTGAGTATTTTTTGAAGTGCTTCTTTGGTTTGGCCCTCTGTTATGCTATTTGAGCTCTGATTTGCAGCTCCTAGCCTTCATGTGACAATATATGGACGATCTTTTTCTCTCTCTCCGTATTCTAGTGTTTCTTCTAGATATCTCTTGTTTTCTATACTCCCTTCGTTCTGTTGGGGTCCATGAGCTGAATTCGGGATCCCTCTTTCAGTAGATCAATTTGGGATTGCTAGTTCATTTTGGTTGGAAGATTTCACATTACGGTGCGAGCTTTTCAATTTTTAGTTGAAATAGTTGGCGTGGCTAATTTTTGGTAATTAGGTATTATCTGTTTTCAGTGTCATGCTATGTTGCTTTCGCTTTCTATTTTTTTGGTCATGTTTTTTTCTTGAAGTCTATCCCGCGTCACTTAGTGTACTTCTTTTGTAACTTTTCTTTTACCCTTGAATAGATGGTTCCTTTGTGGGCATTCTATACCCCCTCAGTTTGCTGTATTTCTTTTGAAAGTTGGTACGGTGTGGTATTTAGCTGTTGTCATCATAGTAGGTCGTTTTCTTTATGTTTTTCATTTAGGTTTGTTATATGAGAATTTTTATATTGGTCCATTCTATGCAAATGCTTTTATAAGATAACAATCAGAATATTCTTTCATTAAGCTTTTTCTAAGATAGGAATGATTCCAATTAAGTTTTGAGAAGAGAGGGAGGTGATGATTTTGTGAATTGACTAACTGGACAAATTTCATATCTAGTACTCGTGTGGTCAAGTGTGATTTATTTCTAGGATCTTTTTCTTTCGTCAAAGTATTATTATTGCAAAATGGCAAAAATGGTGCAGCTTTTCTGGTTTGGCACATTCATCAGGGTGCAAAGTAAAACAAGAGAAACTATATGATGAAGTCTTTAAAGACACAGTGTAATGTTTCAGGCAATGGATTATCTATTATCCTTACTCTGGATGGATTTTATAAGTTTTATTTTCTCCTATACGTTTTTTTTCCTTGATGAACTTTGAAGGTGTTTCTCAGTTGACTTCTGGTGAGAGCCTTGACTGAGTGGGTGAGAGAGGCATCTATGTTGTTTGAGTTTTTCTTTTGTGAAAAAGATTCTCCGTCAAATATTAACAGGACTTCTTTCTGCCAGTATCTTATCCTTATTTTGATTTGCTTGGAGATTACGTATCAAACAGTTAGTTACATTAGTTGTGCTGTTGGCATATTTGTATGAAGATATTATCAAATCCTTCAATAAACCTTCTATTCGGTTAAGAGTATGGTGAAATTTTGAATCTGTAATGTGGTTCTCTGTGGGGTGCTTTTTAGTGTTTGACTTTGATGCTTGCGGTTCAAATTGTTTGTGAATGTACAAGATGACTGATGGTAGTGCTGATGTTCCATACAGAAGCTTCATCGATTCATTCTGAAACACATTCAATTCTGAGTGTTAGTAAGCAAGACCCTTCGTCCGAAGTGTGCGTGCTACTTTTGGAAGGCTTTGGACTTTTGACGGCAAGATATATTTAAGCTTGCTCATCCTGTTAATTCTCCCATTTTAATGGTATAGTTTTACTTTGTTTTCATTCAACTGCTCTTTATCTAATGTTAAAAGTTTCTTCTTTTTGTTTCCTTTGTTGTCCTGCAGTTCATGTGATAACCCCTCTCTCTGTATGTTAGCCTTACCTTTTTTGTGTAGTTTGACTGAATACGATGTCCTTTTTCTGTTGCTTTTGGTTCTTGTGGCAGGCAACCAATGAGAATCTTCCCCCAAATGTGATAAAGCAACTAGCAAAAGAGTTGAAGAACCTTGATGAGACACCACCTGAAGGGATTAAAGTAGGAATAAATGATGATGATTTTTCAACTATATTTGCTGACATTGAGGGCCCAGGTTGGCTATTCATTTCACTTTTTTGTTAACATCGCTATTTATTTGGCATTGATTGCATACTAAGAATGATTTCACTTGTCTTATGCCTTTTAGCTGGAACACCATATGAAAATGGAATATTTCGTATGAAGTTGATTCTATCGCATGACTTCCCACACTCACCCCCAAAAGGTACGTTCTAGATGTGGAGTAAGCTTCTACTTATAATGTTGTGTAAATCCTTTTTATTTCTTCTCTCTGTATCGTTTGGCTTAGTTGTGATGCATTTTTGTTTTTCTTGGCCAATTTCTAGGTTATTTTCTGACAAAAATCTTCCATCCCAATGTTGCTACTAATGGTGAGATATGTGTTAACACTCTGAAGAAAGACTGGAACCCAAGCCTGGGGTTGCGTCATGTGCTGCTTGTAAGTGTTTTATATAGAATGGGGCTCCTTCATGCCCAAGTGGTTCATGCTTCAAAAGAAAACGAAATAAATGTTTTGGTGATTTACTTGTCTGATTCAGGTGCTTCTGTTTATAGGTTGTTCGTTGTCTATTAATTGAGCCATTCCCAGAATCAGCACTAAATGAGCAGGCAGGCAAGATGCTGCTAGAAAACTATGAAGAATATGCAAGGCATGCCAGGTGAGGATGATTGCGCATATTTGCATTCGTATTACCCTCAATATTGTAATCTTGACATGGCTGTTTGATCTCGCTTGCATATACAGATTGTACACCGGAATTCATGCACTTAAACCAAAACCCAAGTCCAAGACTGGAGCCATTTCAGAGTCCACGACAGCTCTCAACGTTGACCAGACGAACAAAGTGGTGGCAGACTCCGCCGATATCCAGTTGCAGCCTCCGTTGGCGTCTCGAGGCATGGCCAATGGCCCAGAACAAGCAGTTAACCCACCAACAGAGACTGCCGAGGCTGGGGCAGCAACAGCTGCTGGGATGTCAAAGGTACCGAAGAAAGATACCGTTGGATTTGGGGCAGGTGCCCCCGTGACTGCAAAGAATCAGGCAGCGGAGAAAAAGAAAATGGATGCCAGAAAGAAAAGCTTGAAAAGATTATAGGATGATAGGGTACGTCATTTTGGTACAAGAAAATTGTACGAAAGCATAAAAAAGGTTACTAGTCGACTCAAAGTAAAGCAGCAAATTGAGAGGTTAACATTTATTGTTTAATTTGGGAGGGAGGGAAAGCGGGAAATAAGATGTCGTGGGGGTGGAGTGATCTAGGCTTGCGGCTGATTCGGTGTATTTTGGTGGGCAGGAGGTTCTGTGTTAATTTATCTTTACCCCACCTTGCGTTTTCGCAATGACTTCCAAGATTGATTGTTTACCTGGTGAAGAAAAGGCCCCTCTTTCATGTTTTTGAGAATCATATCCACAAGACTGTAGAAGCGCTTTGAATAGAACAACCATTGTGGTTGTGCTTGCATATCAACCAGAATGTCTAGAAGCGAGGAAGGACATCGGAAAGAGGTAGCTTTAAAAAGCGTTTTAGAATATTTAAAAAAGGGGATCATTACCATGACCGAATCAGGTTACATCCATTATTTAGCTTTTTCCAAATTTATTCTCTTCAGTACGTGGCATCAACTTGTGGGGACGAAGTTCCTCGTTTTCTAGAGAATTGAACAATGTTTGCGCCATTTGCGACTTCTTTTCCGGCTCGGTACCGAATCGGATATGGACGACTTCTGCCGCAGTCTGCAAAAAGGATAAAGGACACCTGAGGATACACGATAGTTCGAGCATATTTGTTTTGCAACAATATCAACCGCTTTTTTAAAATCTCGTTACGCATCAGATGCTATACATCGTCTTTGCACTCGCTCAAAAGTAAAGACCTTAATAGGTCCAGTGACACCTACGTGGAGAATCCGGCATCCGTGCTATATACACACCGTTACAAAAATTCTTCCTCGCGTTTTACACGATCAAGACCAGAAACAGGTTCCTCTCGGTTCGAGATTCACCTAAAGGCGTTGCTACAACTTTATAAGAGCATCATTTCCGGTACCCCCAGTTTACCTATCTAAAATACCTTGCAACGAATGCACACCCTTTCCCTTCACACACGAGGCCTCGTGGACCGATCAGCCCCGCTCACAGGGAGACCTCTATACAAATCTTAGATATCCATCCTAAGAAAAGGTAGCTCGATAAGGAAGTAACATGCTGGCCTACACGTCAGTGCAACTCGTCTACAAAGCAGATTTACCAAACAAGCATCAACCGCACTGCACATTACCGGCGTCTAGACACATGTGAACATGATGGCAAAATGTGAAAAGTTAAAAATTTCAATCAAATTTGACTTGTCACCCAAAAGAAGCAAAAATATGAAGTCCTGCTTCAGCCCGAGTTTGCGGTTTAGAGAGATAAGTAGAAGAAAAAAAAAAAGGACTGAAAATCCAGACAATCCAAAAAGGGAGAGCAGAGAACCACAAAATACATAGCACACCATGGACAGATGGAGGGGAGAAGAGACTAGCAGTCCACAACCACAATAAGACAGACACTATTACCCTGCTCAACCTTCTTTCCAGATCTATCAATCAATATCCTAGGGGAAATGAAAAACTCAATATACTTATCTGCCCTGCGCTTTTTTTCTTTTTTCTTTTTTTTTAAACTTTTAAAGAGAAGGTTTTAATGTTTGGGGATACAGTCCTCACTTGGCCATCATCACTTTGACGAACTCTTCATAGTTAATCTGACCATCACCGTCAACATCTGCTTCACGGATCATCTCATCCACCTCTTCATCAGAAAGTTTCTCACCAAGGTTGGTCATGACATGACGAAGCTCAGCTGCCGAGATAAAGCCATTTTGATCCTTGTCAAACACCCTAAAAGCTTCTTTGAGCTCCTCCTCAGAGTCGGTGTCTTTCATCTTGCGAGCCATGAGGTTGAGGAACTCTGGAAAATCAATGGTTCCATTTCCATCAGCATCCACTTCATTGATCATGTCCTGTAATTCCGCCTCAGTTGGGTTCTGGCCAAGGGAACGCATAACAGTTCCAAGCTCCTTTGTTGTGATGCAACCTGCATAACAAAGCAACTCCTTGTGACAAATAATATAGACACGAGCAAACACTGGCCAAAGGAACAAGGGAACAAGAGAACAAGAAGAAAGACAAAAAGAAAGTGAAGCAGTTCAGAACCTCTGATTATTGTTTACAAGTAACAGGCAACAACAAAAATCATGCAAGACAGGAAATTGACTATTAGAGAAAATAAAGAGCAATCATAAACTGTCTGATGACTTAAATTGACTAATATAATAAGA
This sequence comes from Aristolochia contorta, assembly GCA_022405105.1. Lineage (NCBI taxonomy): Eukaryota > Viridiplantae > Streptophyta > Magnoliopsida > Piperales > Aristolochiaceae > Aristolochia > Aristolochia contorta. The sequence continues at coordinate 34,449,966 of CM039665.1, read as the reverse complement.
GGATGTAAAGGTCCAATGATCTTTTGAAATAACTAATATAATAAGAGGATGTAAAGGTATTCAAATATTGAAGTCTATTCACTCTATTTGTAGGTACTTGTAGGTACTTGTTTAACTGTTATGTCCTTTCCTGCCTCAAGCCCTTCAGGGTTTGCCTCACCTGATTACAGAAGGAGAATAAAAGAGCTGAAACCAAATACTTTGCTATGGCGTCTTAATTCTTTAAGCCTTCACATGTCTCAACTGCTTGAGGAATTCCCTCCCCTGATTACTACAGAAAAATGAAAGAAGTCTGATAGAAGGAGATCAGACAATTTCTCCGGCCCACTACTATTAATAGAATAATACCGTAATCACCAAGAGTTCAGAGGATCTAGGGATACAAATGAAGCTAGAAAAAACTAAAGCCAAAACTTCATCAGCCACAGGGCCGCCTTCCATGAATGACACTTATCCTAATAAAAACAGACAGGAACTCCCCATACGTGCTGCAGGATATAACTGAGCACGAGATGCGGAAAAAAAAGGAACCACTCAGAATAATTAAGCCTTTCCAGATCTAATTTAGGAAGTGAAAACGAATTTCCAAACCAGCTACTCATCATTAGGTGTCCTCATCCCCATACGTGCTGCAGGATATCTGTGATTAACTTCTGCAAGGGAGGCATAAAGCAGACTCTCTATCATCGATGGATATTTCCACCAAGGCAACGCTTTCCCGCAGTAGGCTGAACTCAGTGTATACGTACAATTTGAAGTTGAAGACCTCAGGTCAAACGTGGTAATCGAAAGCGATAAATCTCACGTTTTTTCTGTTTACCGAAGTAATTTAATGTTTATTCTTTTTATAAAAGCTAACATAATTTGAAAAACTAGCTTTCTATTTTTTTCAACTTGCACAGGCTAACCCTAATTGTTTTATCATTTTATGAAGACATGTTTTTATTTTTCTAAAGTATTTCAGCAAACTGATTCTTTGCATGGTTGCTTTCACCAAGTTAACGCAAAAAACACCCAGGAAAGGAAAAAATTGGCATAGGCACGTAATATCCTCTGGCTAATTAGAAAATATACAGCACGGGATGGTGCGTCAACTTTCCACCTTTTTCTGGGATGAAATTAGATCGGTTGGCTTCCGTTTGATAGTCCGGCCATGCAGATACAAATGATCCAAAGTACTTACTAGAAGAAAACAGACTAAATTAAGAAACGAAAATGATTCGAACAACCTAATACAGAAAACAAAAAGATATCACGTTATAGAATTAAAAAATTCACAGCAAACCAAATAAATTTTAAAAAGGAACACAGACGGATCCAGAAAGGAATCGGCTCATCTGAAGAAAGCCTACGAAACCTCGCATAAAACGTCGGATAGCCCAGACTCATGATCCTTGATAATCAACCGAGTTAAAAAACACTAGTCCAACGATAGATCTATCTTAAAACAGCTCATTCGAGAGAGAGAAGAACCGAAAGTCACCGAAGGCACAAAACGAAAGACAAACAAAAGAGGAGAGAGGAGGATCTAACCATCTCCGTCCTTATCGAACAAGCTGAAAGCTTCCTTGAACTCGGAGATCTGATCGTCGGTGAGTTGATCCGCCATATTTCTGGGAGGACAATTAGCACAGCGGGAGTGGGGAAAGGATCTGTGGATCGGGCCGGGGAAACTGAAGAGAGGTAAAACGCTCGGCTTGCGTTTGTCTCGGACAATTAGGGTTATATATGGAGCGGAAGTCTTCGTGGGGACATCTATACTCGGGAAGCCGGACGTTATCGGTTTCTTAAATATAAACAAGTTCAATTTGACGTAACTACCCCCGACTTTGATAAAAAAAAGAAGAGCCATCGATGCCCGGACGGGTTTTTCCAGACAACAAATTTCCGCATAAGAGGTCTTGGAATATTTCCTTGAAACGACGAAAATACCCCTGTTCCAGAAAGTATCTACAGGCGGGCCCCCCTTTTGCTAGTGGAGGTCAGGGAACCCCCACGGCGGTCTCAGACGGTACCCCTCCAAAGATGAGAATCGAAGCACAAGTGATACGAGGCCCACCGCGAAGGGTATTTTCGTACTATGGATACCGTTAGTAAGCGGAAGGGCATTTTGGTACTTTAATTAAATGGAAGTTAAAGCAAAAGTAATAAAGTGCGAAAGTTTATACAAATATTCGGGAATCGAGATGCAGTTTTTTTTTATTATTATTTTGACTTTTTCCGTTTTGTTTCCTCCTAAATTAAAACCTCTGAGAGTGGTAGCGAGGCTCGCAGGAGTGAAACCCCTGCCACGCGAGCATGGAGAGAGAGAGAGAGAGAGAGAGAGAAAGCGGGGGAAGGCGGGAATTTCGTCAGCTTGTGGCGCATAATTAAGGGGATATTTTTGGGGGGTTACGCGACGCGGTTCTTACGCGGAGTATCTCCAGTCGTCGGTTCGTGTTGACCGGAGAAAGTTGCCTGACACGTCACACCACCTTCTCGTCGCTGTTCCACGATCTCCAGGCGGCCATTCCGAATCTCTCGCAGACTCTTCCAAGTTTCGAATGAAATACTGCCCTCCCGCACCCAGTTCCCAAAACCTGTACATTTCTTTCCTCATTTGCCAGGTGCTACTGCCAACCTCTTGGGTCCTACCACACGCGGGTCCTCTTCCACTTGCCTAAAGAAAATATAAGAGATGCGTCCCTGCGTGTCACTCTCTCATTTGACAAAGTGGGCACCTAGATTTAACTTTTAAAAAAAAATGATAATTTCTGATTTTTTGGCTGTCCTCTTGGCAGCCTAATTGGAAGTCCAAATAAGGTCAACAATTTAGGCTTACCTATAAAATAAGATAGTTCTTACATTATCTCTTGTACAAAGTTGCTAACGAATTATTTTTTTAAGTTAATATATGAATAAAAAATATAATCATAAAATTATTTTTTTATAAACATATAAGTTATTTCTTATTTTTATCATTTTATCATATCAACCATTTCATGTATGTATTAAACCACTAAACTATAAACACAATAATTTTAACGGACACCTCATCTAAATTATTTAGATATGTCCAATATAAATAAAAATAATAAGAATATCTTATCCCGCTTCTTCCGTATTCAGTGTATAACTTTATATCCCTGTTATTTGCTTTCTACAGATTTTTTCATTCTATCTCTCCTCGTGTATTTCATACCCTTCCCTCTCTTTTTTTCTGCGACTAAGACGTCGTGTCTAATATTTTGTGGCCTATACACTACTGGTGGTCATTATTCTCTATAAAAATAAGAATATCATCATCATATTTTAATAAAAGTATGTTTATCTGATATTATTTTTATCTATTTAATATATCATAAATTACTCAATGACGACTCCACTTAAGACTTAAGGGTGCAACTTGACCCTCTATATTAAATCGGCCCGGCCCAAGCAATCCGGTTTGGTTGGAATCGGAGTCCGGGGTCACAGAGCACATATGGTGGAAAGAAAGGACGCGCGAAAGGGAGAAGAATTGAGGGAGAGAAGAATAGAGGGAGAGAAGAATAGAGGGAGAGAAGAATAGAGGGAAAGAAGAAAGGAGAAGGGGAAGGGCAGGGTTAAACTGATTGACACCTTTCCTAGTATTATTTGCTTTTTGAGTTTTATAGCATTGATTTTGACACGACTCATATCCAAAAATTGTTTCATATGAATGTATATTTTCATGATATAAAAAGGGTGGTGATACAATTTTACGGTGGAGGTTTATCTTGACACAGCGTACTCATTGGCAATCCAGATAAGAGACAAAGTAGGAACTATCTACCTAATATTTAGCTAAGCTTAAACCCTAAATCTTATCCGTACTACCAACTAGGCTGCAGTGTACAACATCATCAGGATGTAAAAACTCATAGTAAAAACTCACAGTACTGAAATTATTTTTCAAATAAAAATTGTCGTCCTAACATTATATTTAAATGTGCATGTAAGCAATTAGGGAAAATGTCTCCGATTTTATTTAATTTTCGAATAATTAATCTGAAGATAATATTGCTTCACATACAAGGAATAACTAATAAGGATACAAATTAGAATAAGTTTAGCGTATTTTCATATATTTAAGGTGGTACGTGACTAAGCCCTTATGAAAAGGTCCTGCGTGTGGACATATCTGGGTCCACCTAATAATTTGAGCAATGTACTCATGTTACTCTTTTTTTGTGCTATGGTCATGCATATACGTGAGAGGGTCCACTAATTATAACTATTATCCTACTAGCGCAGCGTCCATGCTTTTAATATTATGCATATATGTACAAGTACGTATACACCACCAATTTTCTTCCAAATGCACGTTAATTAGTGGAGTGCTCCTCGTTGGCACTTACAACTGGGTGTTTCTAATTATGACGAACAGATCTAGGAGTCGATTTTACAGATCGTGAATACAATTGAAGCATTTTATATGGGTATTAAATTATTCAAGGGCAACGATTGAATGCATAGCACGTCAGTTCACACAATAAATTTTTCCGCATTGATAAACGTATGCTTTTATTTATCTGATAGAAAAGCTATTAATTGCTCTGTTGATGTGTTATGAAATACTCGGATAATGCCCGTTTGCTTTGGACAGGCTGTGAGGCTACCCAAAGTTAACAAAACAATCCTGAAAAGCTGAAAAAGTTTAAAGAAGGATGAAAAGAGAGACGAAAAGAAATACATATTATACGATCTAGCTAGCCTTAATCAAAATTATGACACAATAATCTTATGATATAAGATTAATGTACATAAGAAGGACAAATTAAACACGAGAAGCTATTTGGCGACGAAGAATGTCAGAGGATTTACACTAGCTAACTCCAAAAGAGTACTCCGCATGCCCATCACGTACCTGCAGATTTTGGATGTTGTGTTGATACTTGATAGTTGATACAGAACTTTAGATATCAGAAAACGAAGTTTCATCTCAGACTCTGTTAACGGACACCTACCTTTGTCTGCCCATCAGATGCACGCTTCTGGGGCTCTATGCTTCCAACTACTGCATGCTAAAAACACAATCAAAAAATACAATGGCTGTGTTCCTCTATCTATGGCGTGGACGTAGCCATGGTTCCCTTCAACAACAGTTTTGATCAGAATCTTTCATCTTTGATCATATCCCTGGAGTTTCGAGCTTAACTCGATTCAAGTGAACGGGATATTAATATGGAGCACTGCTGTCAAGTGAAATTGTCATAACTAATAGTAAGAGCTAAAAGAGAAGCCGTTTTCTACATTTCTCGGGAGGAACTGCACATCCCAGAAATTCTGTGATGGTCTCTTCCACTAATCCTTCCAGTACGTGACCTTCCAGGGAGACGCAGATTCTCCCCAATTCCCACTTTTTCTCCCAAATCCCGTCTTTCCAGACCTCGTTCACCGTCTCTACCATCTCCTTGCTTCCGGTGAAATTCAATCGTCGGCGAGGGCAAAGCACCAGATGCTGAAATGGTTCGTCTTCTTCGCGCTGATGAACACGCACGGAGGGTTCGTCGACAATGGAGGACCTGCGGAAGAAGGATCGATTCTTCATCGCCTCCTCTTTCGCTCTGTTACAAAATCGGACATCCCCTGCATCAAATGTTGTCCGTAAATCAGATTCTGACGATAAAATTGACCGAATTAATGAAATCAGATTATGAACCGGAAATCGATTTATACCCTTGTCAGATATCGGGGAGCCGTTGTCGTCCGGCGAAAAGATTGCTCCGTCTAAGACCGAGACAGGGCTGGGTTGGTCGCCGCAGCTCTTCTCGCTGAGAGGCGGAGTCTCATTATCGGGAGGGCAATTAGTACTTCTCCCCACACTCGCCCCGCAGTTTTTGGATTGGGTTTCCGACGCCGACGGCGAGTACTCCGGTTCCGCGGCCGGCGAGAATTGGGGATCCTCGGCCGATCTGATCGACTTCCGGCGCCGATCGTCCGACGTGGTGCGGGCGGCTTCGATGATCCTCTTCAAGGCCTTGAGATCGTCGTCGCATTTCTGCAGGGCAGTGATGAGTTTCCTCCGCTTCTCCGACGTAGTCTCCTCCGCCGGGAAGTCGTCCAGGCCCATGAGCCGAGCCACCAGCGCCGGGGGGCGGCGGAGGGTCTCGGGGGAGTTGATGGAGTTGCACCGCCGTATCTCCGGCGTGATGGTGGGGCTCCGCGGCACGTCGCAGGAGAATCGCCGGAGTACTTCCGTTCCATCCGGCGGAGCGATATTGTCCGATGCTTTTATGGTCCTTGTTTTCTTCCCGCCGCCGTGAATCCTCACCGGCGACTTGACCTTGGTCGACGGGGATTTGGGTTTCGGCGTAATGGTTTTGTCCTGATTTTTAGCTACATATATACGTTAGAAAACAAAAATCAGTCCCATGTCAGCACGTTCCACCAAATCATCCAAAAAAAAGTAAAAGCTAAAAACACAAAAATATTCCAAAGCGCATCAAAGAGACTCCATCAAATCGAGAAGACAATAACCTCAAAAGACGAGAGTAATTAAGAAGATAAAGAAAAAGCCAAAAACGCATCCCCCAGAAAAGAACAAACGTCGTATGGTGAATGCCCAATTAACCACACAGAATGAAGTCGAAGTACAAACCACACAAATCAAAAGCTAGCCAATTTCAGCCAACAGCAATATAATATATACCAATAATTAATCTTAAAAAAAAAAGCGAAGAACAGAAACGAAAATATGTTCTTTAAACTGGAGGGTAACGGCGCAAAACGATCATATAACAGAGAAGAGATATTGAGGAAAGAGGCGATCGTCGGAAACCTAGAGTGAGACGTTTGCGGGATGGAGAATGCAGGAGGTGGAGGATGCCGGACATGCAACCGATTTTCCGACACTTGAGAGTCTCCGTCACGGTCTCCCGGCGAGAACCGGACCGTCCGTCCCTCCGAGAACCGGAGGTGAGCAGAGCCGTCGCCATTATGTCTTCCTCGTCGCCGTCGTCGCCGCCGTCGTCGGCCGTGGCAGTGGAGGCCAGCAGCCCCGCATGAGTTTGAAGCGACGCCGAGACAGAGTCGGTACTAGTGGAGTAATATGGTGTACCGCGTGTGTGTCTAGGTGGGGATATGATATGGATTGTCGATGCATGTTTCTCATACTCACCTTCGAATTTCCCCCTTCTCGTCTCTCTGAATTACGTCTTTACCATTCCCACGAGAGAGAATCATTTGCTCGTGTGGGAGGCACTATCGTGATTTCTTCGAAGATGAGTGGGATTTAAAATTAGGCGAGACTAACGGTCTGGAGAGGATCATCGGACGGGTCCACAAAAATGGAGGTGTGGGATTCGGTGCGTCGCACGGTGGTGCTTCTTCTCTGCAAAGCTGCAAGAGGGACATGATTCTCCCCCCGGCGCACAGAAGCACCTGCCACCTAAAGCACGGGCTCGCTAACACGGTTCAGCTTTTCCCTTCCCCTGCCCTACAAAAGCAGAACCAGCCCTCATGAGAAATCATCACTGGGCACATGTACCAGTACTCTCCCTGTGGACCCCGCCCCACCACATAGGATGCGGGCCACCACTTCTCCACTTACACTACCTGACTGACATGCATGAGATTTCTAGCTAGGTCCACTAATTGCTTTGAATAAATTCTGCTAAGCTAAGCAGAATTACTTTTGATCGTTAGAGACGAGTTTGGTAATGAGATAAAGAAGACTCTCATGAGGTGATATGATTGACTCTCGATAACATGTTTACCATAATGAATGAACTCAGCCATTCAATTAAATAGTTGGTCCATGTTCATCCATTTATGGGAACACCAAAAAGAGGACTTCTTGGGGTCTAAACTGGAAGATTTACAAGCATATTAGTATCAACTACTTGATGATTCTAATCCAATTAGTCATCGCCTCTCATTATGTGCACTAATGTTTTATGATTAATCTGGTTTCAAATACACGAATATAAGATGAACCCAATAAGTTCAAACCGTCTAAAATGTTATGAGACCCAATTTTCAGACAGGCTGCACCTAATTAAACAAGAATAATAATATGTGTACAATACTGTTTGCGTACACATATTCCTCTTAGGTCCCACTTCTACCTAAAATATATGCAAACAATAATGTATTCTTAGTACCAAGGAATAGATAAACTTTAGAGATAAAATCAGCAAGAATTTATTTTTTAAAGAAAAATATTATCTTTATATTCTTTCCGTGAACTTTAAACCCTAGATTTTCTCTTACTTTGACTGCTAAGTAAGTAAAAACCTCAAAGTAAAATAAAAGAGGGCTTATATCATTTTTCAAATAATTAATATTTGAATTTAATAATTTATGGATTTTCCTATAAAAAGAAAGTAATTAAGATGGGAATCTTCATTAATGGAATTTATTAATTAGCTAGTAACTAAGTCTTCTGAATACCCGATAAATGAATTAAAGTGGTGTCATGAATGTTCTCATTAAATATTTGATGTGGAGGTAATTACTGGAAGTTCATTGATAGTGCCACCTTCCATAAATTAAAAACCCCAAGTCCCAAGACTGGTTCTGTATTTCTGCCCCTCGTACGCCCGGCGTGCTACCTTTTTACCATTTTTGAAGCTCCAGAACACGTATCCTGTCTTATCTCGTACGTGCGTTTATCGGACGTTAATTGAGGAGCTCAAGATTGCCCCCATTAGCTAGAAACGATTATGGACTGCACCGAAAGGAGGTAACGAGAATTGACCTAGTTAGAGCACCGCACATATATATATTCATCGTACGTTATCAGTTTTTTTCAAAGCCACTAAATTTCTCTAATTTTAAGAGGAGAAAGGAAGGAAGATCAAACAGCCTGAATGGATTGAATGAGGACGTCGACAGTGAAGAGGAATCAATGCCATTAATTTATTTCGAACCGACCAGTCTAATGAATTCATGAGATGAGAAGGAGGTAATTCATCATGTTTGCTTTCAGAATAATGAGTTGCCAAGTATTTAATTCCGTGGCGGAAAGGAAGAAGCTGTAAAACAAAGGGAAGAGAAATCTAAGACACGTTCTCTCTTTATTGACGGGGGCCAAAAAAAGGGGGACAGGAAATCTGGAATCCGATGGAGATTTCTGATATACGTGCTCATCAGAACTTGCATGTTCGTCTTTTTCTTTCTTTCTTTCTCTTCCCAAAGTGGGGCTAGCTGCTAGCTCCCCTTCTTTTTAGTTCGTATATCAGCTTGTCTCATGCATCGGGAAAAAAAGGTGTATTTTGTGTGCTTGCAGGTGGAGGAACGGAGATGGGTTCGCATGTATCTTTGCTGGTTTTCCATGGACGCGTTAAGATAATATGATTAGTATATAAGTCTTATTGTAGAACATGCATTTATCATATAATTCTAATACAAACCTCTAATCTCTAATCAAATTTAAACATAGGGTGATAAAAATAAAAATAAAAATAAAAATAAAAATAAAAATAAAAATGATTTAAAGATGCCAAATTGATCAAATCCAAACCCCCCTAATTGATATGTATGTAGTTCCATAAATATGATGTGCTTATATTATTGAGTGATATTCATGCATGATCTTCACTTAATCACCCGATCGAGAGGAAGGGGGCGTCGGCGTTGCGGTCGCTGCAGTAGAGGCATGGATGCTGCTCGAACCCTTCTTTCCGGAGGAGCTGGCGAGACAGAGAGACGAGCTCCCTGTTCGTGAGAGCCGCCGCCGCTCCGGACTCGAGCAGTACCGTCTGCACCGCATGGCTGAATGCGCCGTACGGCTTCCCGTCCCCGCCGGAGGCCGTATTCCCAGGGTCCATGTCCGCCGACGTCTCGTCCGCCTGGCACCCGCTCAGCAGGATCCCCTCGTCCGGCCCCACCGCCAGGGCCGACGACCCCACCGCCGCCGGCGTCCTCGCGATCATCATCAGCCCGGGGCTGGCGTCCTCCCCGAAGAGGTGGGACAGGTGGTCGCCGACGTGAGAGGAGGCGATCCCGGAGACGGACGCGAGGTGGACCACGACCGACTCGAATGGGATCGACCTGATCAATAATATCCTCGCGATATTATTAACATTAATATTCCTCGACGACGACGTCGCCGGGCCGATCTGCTCCTTCTCCTTGTCGATGAGTCCCCCGCTGTGGCACGAGTCCGACAGGATCGTGAAACTCGCCCCCTTGGGCACGCCGTTGACCAGCTCCCGGAAGTCGACATCTGTGATGAGATTGAAGTCGGAGGGGACGATGGCTTGGTCTTTGCGACGACAAGGGTGGTGGACCTGGTGGTGGTGGGGTGTGAGGGAGGAGGGGATGAGGGTGCCGTGGCCGCTGTAGTGGAAGTAGAGGACGTCGCCGGGGCTGGCGTCCCGGACGATGCGTCGGAGGGCCGACTTTATGTTCTTCCCGGTGGGCTGGACCGCCGAGTCGGGTGCGTCCGTCAGGAGCTCAACGTCGGAGGGGTCGAACCCGAAACGCCCCACCAGCGTCTCCCGCATCGCCACCACGTCGTTGATGCACCCGTGCAGCTCGTGCGGGGTGTTCGCGTAGTTGCACCCCACCAACACCGCCACCCTCTTCTTCTTCCCCGTTTCCGGCGTCCCCATTAATATCACTAGCTAGCTACTACTCTCGATCGGCTTAATTTTTCTTGATCACAAATTAACGTCGCTTCTACTTCCTGCTGCTCACGGCCCTCATGCATGTCTTCCTTCTTTTATATATACATGAGAGTCGACTCTCGATCGAGACAATACCCCATTAATAAAAATTGAAGAAAGATGCTTCACATTTTAATTTTGGGTAAACGCCTTGCGTGCAAGAAACTCATGAACTCTCCTTCCTTCCTTCTCTTCCTTCTCTTAAAAAAGGAAGACCCTCATTTTTATTTTTTTTTGGATAGCTTGAAGCAAACAAACGCGTAAAGATATTGGCTACTCCATGATCTACAAGGGTCGCTAGCTATATATGTTCTTAACAGACATCCTTCTTCCTGAAAATATTTAAACTTGTATACTACGTACTCATGATATTGATACAAATAATGGAAGAAGTAAATCGAGCTGTCTAATTTGCTGCGTATATATAGCGTGTGGGAGAGATCTAGACCCACCACGTCTTCTTCCACTACCTGAATTTTAAACTGCAGCATCTAAATGTTGCACAACTTGCACTTGATCGAACAACCTGGATCAGATCGAGTCAAGCAAGTTAAGGAAAGCTTGGAAGCATGATAATACGTATGTCTGAATTTTTTTTTTTTTTTTTTGCATCATTAGGACCCTCGAAGGGGTTCCTTTTCTATTCCTTTTCTATTTCTATCATTAATTCTTAATTTGTTGCCTGAATATTAATAATCAGATTTCTTATTCTTGTGGTAGGAAAGTAATCATTGACCCTCAAATAAAAATTGCTTCAAAAAGCCTTAAGTTGTTCTGATTAAATAAACAAGCGCAAATTTAACATTCAAACAAGGTTCAAGCACGAAATAATTCATACCAAGTCCGAATCCTCACTGCGCTGGCTTGACTTGGTACCACCCTTATTTTTATGTCAATGTAGTTAATGTTTTTCTTTTATGTCCAATAAATTAGAATCGTTCATGAAAAAATTCCTAGTCCACTGTGTAGTGTATATTATTCTATCTACAATTTGCAGAGCTGCAAATTCCACGATCTCGGAACTGAATGAGTAACTCTAGGCTCATCCGAAGAATCTCAGAACCCTGATTAGTCATATAAAACCCAATTTCGTTCTGGTCATTGTGAAGTTCCCTACAGCTACTTCACTTTCTCCAATTATGGCAAGATCCCTGTTCTTAAACTACACAGAATAAAAACAAGCCCTACACTAAATGATAGATTTGTGTCATTGTGTGTAAGACACTCTATTCAAAATGATTCACCGACCCATCTAACAGCAAACAGAGATTATTGATAGCAACTTTTGCAAGTCAATTGAGCAAATTGTAGGTATTTGTGTGTAAGACTTTCCAAGCTTATTCGACACAATGCATGTCAATCTTGGCCACCAGTCTAAGACGAGAATCCACCGCAATATACAAGGAGTTCCTTGGATCTTAAAAGTGAATAACTCATTTGCTAATGGGGTAGAGGACACGGATGACCTTAAGTTAGATACAAGAATAAATTTCTTCCAACTTCTGTACAACCAGTATGTGCATTTGATTAGTACAGGTCATGCAGAGACGTCAAGCTCAAATAACTTGATCAGATAACAAGGTCATCCAAATGTAAAAAACAAACAAATAAAAAAAAAAATTCGAAAGACTTCAAAGGTCCTTCCAAACACGATAATCAGTAACAGACTCGTTATAGGAGACGGTACCATCTTGACACCCCAGCAAGAAGGTGCTTCTTGTAGGGTCCGTGTTTATTAGAGCATGTGCCGTCCCACTTGGACTAGCAGCGACTGCAATTTCTTCGGGACCAATTGCGACTTCAGAATAACTTTTCCCAACCACAGCTTCGTTTTCCAGCTGAAGAACATTTGAAAAGAAGAAGTGAGAAAAGAAACCAGAAACCAAATGTGACTAATCTTTCACTGAGATACAGAGTCAACAAGTTCAGTAGAAAACACATTTTCAAGGTGATGGTGTCACACTTTATGACAAAGTTTATTGCTTCCGGTGGGAACCGGTATGAAGAAAATAGCCAAAAGAATGTAAAAATTGGTGGAAAAGTAAGCTACTGAAAGAAATATAAGTTAACCTTGCTCTTTCATTTATTTTCCAACATTTGAACACCAGTTTCAGTCAAGCTTATTTATGATGGCTAAATGAGAAATCCTAAATTGGCATACAAGATAATTCTTTCTTTAACTTAAAAAATTATGAAAACCATCTCTAAGACTTAGAATCATCATGACTCGCCTAAAATTTACATAATTTGTAACACCATATAACGTGACAACTTTCCAAACTACAGCAGAAATATGTAACACTGCAGATAATTTAAGGATGAAACGTGAATCACAATATGCAGCTTTGTAGAATGCGTTGTTGGAAAGACTCACCCTAAACTTTGTCTCAGCCCCCCAAAATACAAATGTTTCATTGCAGCTGTGATGTCTGTGATTTCCTCGAACTCCACCAGGTCGAATTTCACCCACATGCACAGAAACACAAGATTGTGCTCCCCCTGTATGGAAACATTCCTATGTAGCAGAATCAAAATATTATAAAGACCTTAAAACTGATATAAAAGGATAAATAAAGTGAAATATTGTTGCTTTTTATGACCTAGAGACTTCATCGTGTAAACAAAATTGTACCTCTGCAAACAACAAAAGACTAGTGCAAAAAGAGAAAATGACTGTAATGCAAAAAGATCTCAAATGCAAAAGCTCCAATAAAAGATATAAGAAAAGCATCTTCAGCTAAAGGGGAAAGTAAGGGAAACCACATCAGCAACACAATCTTTTCCTCCTAAATTTCTAAACAAACCAACAGTAATCTGCAGAAAGTCCCACCAGTCTACACTAGGAAATTATATTATAGAGAAGGAACCATAATAGATCATCTACACGGTGAACTTTCCCATCTCTTTCCCAAAATGACTCCTCTAGTTCAAAGTAGTAGAAATATTCTAGGCACAGTGCAAGAAACAAAAGAAATGCTAGCAAAAAAGAAGTCACAGAATGGTAGAAGAAAAAACCAAAGTTTGAACAAGAATATTTTTCCAAACAAACCAAACTGGCATCCTTTTTTTTTTTTTTTCAAATGGTGAATAAGCAAATCATTTGGCAAATGACAGAAACCTTTTCCCCACCCTAAAAGACATAGGACAGTGTTACATCCCATATTTCCCATTCATCACTATAACCTCCAGCTCAGATTCGGGAATATAAATAACAGAATAATGTAAAAACAGGACAAAAGAAAAACTCTCAATTGAACGTGCCTGAGGACAAATCGTTTCCCATTCACCCAAATCAACCCACAGAACGCTGTTTATATCCAAAAAATACAAAAAAAAAAATTAATCACACGCTAAAAAAATTAACCGCCGATGATGTTAGAATGTACCAAAACCGACCTGAAATTCCCGCCTGTTGAGCAAGAGTCACTGGATTTAATAGCCATCCTCTCCCGTCTTTGAATATGTCAGAGGGAAACTTCCGGGAGCTGAACCTCGCCAGATTAGCCAATCTGTCAGTCTCCATCTTCCATTGTCGACCCTGTTCCGATGAATGTTCCGACTGGGAAGAAGAGATATGGTTGGGCTGTTGGAATCTGAGAGAAACCCAAGTGAGGAAAACAAAGATGGAAAGCAGGATTGGGAAGGCTTGTGGCTTTTTCAGAAAATAACCCACAGAGGAGAAAGACAGTAATTGGGTTTGTGGAGCATCAGAGCCTGCGTTTGAAGTCCTCCTAGGGTTCGCCATGAACAGACCAATTGTCTAAACGAGAAGATTTTAAACTTCACTAACTCAGCCGTAAGAGGGAACTCTTTACTCTCGGTACTCTACAGTCTCTCTCGTTCGAGCACAGTAGCCTGCAATCTGCGGTAGCTGGAGATTCGCGGCCACTTCGCCGATGCCCACTTCGCCGATGCCCACTTCGCCGATGCCCACTTCGCCGATGCCCACTTCGCCGATGCCCACTTCGCCGATGCCCACTTCGCCGATGCCCACTTCGCCGATGCCCACTTCGCCGATGCCCACTTCGCCGATGCCCACTTCGCCGATGCCCACTTCGCCGATGCCCACTTCTGGATGTAATATTGAGGGTCTGTGTACGATAGTTAAAAGAGCTCCAAGCGTTTGGTTAAGTTACTCGGAACTTTTGAGATGGAACCCGTTGTGCTCTTTCATGCATAAAAGAATTAAAATAGAGAAATGATATCAGTACTTTGAAGTTTTACTTCGAAGTTTTACAGTCTGACGTGGATGTCTTAAGTGGCATCCACGTCAGCTGCCTACTTGGCAAAGAGAGAGAGAGGAGAGAGGCCGGAGCGGGAGCGGGAGAGGGAGAGAGGTCGGAGCGGGAGCGGGAGAGGGAGAGAAGCCGGAGTGGGCGAGGCGGGGAGGCGGAGAGGAGAGGAGGAGGAGGCCGCCGAGGAGGAGGGAGAGGAAGGGGCGCCCACGAGGAGGCCGCCCGAGCGGAGGGAGGGAAGGGGCCACCCGCGCGCCGCCCCCCTTCCTCTCCTCCCAATCAGCGGCCTCCGCCCGACCCAGGCGCGTGAGGGAGGCCGAGGCCGCCCGCC
The DNA here is from genome assembly GCA_022405105.1 of Aristolochia contorta. Lineage (NCBI taxonomy): Eukaryota > Viridiplantae > Streptophyta > Magnoliopsida > Piperales > Aristolochiaceae > Aristolochia > Aristolochia contorta. The sequence continues at coordinate 34,434,787 of CM039665.1, read as the reverse complement.
GCAGCACGTGAGGGAGGCCGAGGCCGCCCGCCCCCTCCCCCCTCCTCTCACTCCCGCTCGGCGGCCTCCTGGCGGGGGAAGGGAGGCCGAGGCCGCCAGCGCGCCTCCTTCTTGCCTCTCCCTCCCGCTCGGGCTGCCTCCTCCCTCTCCCCTCCCGCTCGGCCTCCTCCCTCTCCTTCCCGCTCGGCGACCTCTCTCCCTCTCCCTCCCGCCCGCCTCTCTCCCTCTCCCGCTCCGGCCTCTCTCCCTCTCCCGATCCCGCCTCTGTCCCTCTCCCGCTCCGGCCTCTCTCCCTCTCTCCCTCCTTGCCAAATGGGCAGCTGACGTGGATGCCACAAAAGACGTCCACGTCAGACTGTAAAGACCGACAGTAAAATGTCGCAGTGCATATATCACGACTCATTAAAATATGAGCGGTGTATAAGTATGCGAGTTTTACTTTCAAGACTTTACATCCAGATTTTACATCACAAACCTCATTAGGTTCTTAGCTTACATAGTTGGGATAAGGGAAAATACCCTATCTAAATTCATACAAAACATACATGCAAATATTGCACAATAAATAGGAATAAAGAGAAAAAAAAAGAGAGAGAAGTTTCTCTTCCACTATAGGTCTTCTCCTTCTTCCTTCCTTGCAGCTCAAGGGTGTTGTGCCCTAACTCCAAAACTTGCTCAAACTTTAGGCGTAGTGGCGTGATCTCCGAATGAGAGAATATCTCGTCTGTTTATAGGGGAACCCTTGCTGTTCTCCCAATTTTTTGCTAAAAAGCCGTCCGGCACTGTGAGGCGTCAGACGGGTTCCACGACGTCAAGTCTTGGCGCCTCGAGTGGCGCCACTTGATCCTATGGCGTTGTGCTACTTCTTTCTGTGGTCGCCAGTGTTGAGGTGCTGAGTTGAAGCGCCGAGGAGTTCGCATAAAGCGAGGTTGGGCACCCCTTCGCTGGGTTTTCAGTGCCTAGGCACTCAACCTAGAAACTTCTTCCTCTCCCTGCACTGCAGCTCGGGATTGGGCGCCGTGGCGCCCAACTCTTAGTCATTTTTGCTCGATCGCTGGTCTCTTTCTTCTAGCGCCTCGACTCAACTGCTGCTGGCACCATGTGGCGTCGCTCATAATCTATTCTCCTCTTCTAGACGTTGGGGCTTTCTCTCATGTGCCTTGTGGCGCCGACTTTTGTATTGCTCTGTGCTCATATCGAAGCTTGATCCTACAAATAACCAGCAAAAGTAAGTGAGAATAGCTTTAACTCATTACGAAATCTGGCCTAAAAACACAATACATTTTACGCTATCCATGCCACATTCCCAAATAGACCAGCTTATCACACTAATCCAGCGGAGACAAAGGAATTGCAACGGCAAGTGGAAGAGCTTCTGGCTAAGGAGTACATCCGAGAGAACACGAGTTCGTGTGTGGTATCAGAGTTGCTGGTGCCAAAGAAGGATGACTCATCCAAAATGTGTATTAATTGTCGTGTAATAAACAACATCATGGTAAAGTATCATTTTCCCATTCCTCGTTTGGATGATATGCTTGATGAGTTGCATATTGCTTGTGTCTTCTCAAAGGTTGATTTAAAGAGTGGGTACCGCCAAATTTGGATGAAAGATGGTGATGAATAAAAAAACAGCTAATAAAAATAAACATGGGTTGAATGTATAGTTAGTGATGTCTTTACACTTAACCAATGCACCTAACACATTTATGTGACTTATGAATCATGTTTTGTGTCCCTTCATTGGCAAAATTGTAGTGATATATTTTGATGACATTCAAATTTACATATCATTGGCAGAACATGTAGCGCATTTAGAAGAGATTTTTGTTGTCCTTAGACAAGAGAAGTTATATGCTAACCTACAAAAGTGCACTTTTTGTACAGATATGTTGTTTTCTTAGGTTTTGTTGTGAGTGCTAAAGTCGTATAGGTTGATGAAGAAAATGTTAAGGCAATTCAAGACTGGCCCACACCAACGAATGTAGCATAAGTGCAAAGCTTCCATGGCTTGGCGAGTTTTTATCGCCGTTTTATCAAAGACTTTAGCACAATCTCAGCCCCTCTCACTAAAGTGATGAAGAAGCACGGTGAATTTAAGTGGTATTAAAACACAAGAAGAGGCTTTGCAAACCATCAAGCATAGCGATGCTGAATCGAGGCTTGTATACGTGGGTCAACACTTTAACATTTAATTGGGTTATTCTTTGTATTCTGGGCCCAATTTAAGTTAAATAAAACCCATACTTATGTAGTATTGCTTTGGGCTTAGGTTTTTATGATTGATTATTCAAACCAGGTTGTGGAAATCCATTTAAATTAGAGTTTTAAAGTAGTACAAAAATCACATTGTAAAACCATGTTTAAAAGGGTCTTGAAGGAAATAAAGTTAGTTATTGATTGCTTGTTAAATCTTATGAGTTATTCACTTATATCGGTTCTTTGCGGACTATTGAGTTGACCAGAACTTATCTCGTGCCTTTCACAAACTTAATTCGTATGAGCGACAAAATACATACCACGAAAGTCGAACGGTGGGTTGGGCCTGTAAGAGAATTATCCAATAAATCATTTTTCTCAGTCTGGATACTTCATAGGAGTAATAGTGACAATATCAAACTCCTTAAGTGTATTCATAAACACGTTCTAACACTAAGGTGCGCTTTGGACATCATGAAGAGATGTGACCTCTCTCATGACAATGACGAGACTTTATATCTCGATCGAGAGGCAGGTGTCTGAGGTGTGTGGTGCAGCAAGTCAGAGACTCACTGCTCTAGCAATGGCAAAAATAACAGAAATACAAACTAGCATTGCCCCAACTTTGTGCAAGTGCATGCATTGTCAAGTAATAAAGTCTGGAAAGTCCAGGTCGATCCCACGAGGATCTGAATGAATTTTCGAGCTTACCCTTAATACCTATATCTAGATCCAAGATAATTTGAGATAGAGTTGTCAAGTCTACTAGAACTACTTGCTGAAGTTGGGAGAATATAGAGATAGATCGAAGCTACGACTATACTATCCGGAAGCAAAGAAGGGTGTGGATCTATGTGTTATGCATCTATAATCTGAATTCTGCATCACACGCGTTTTGATCACTAGTGGATCTTGTGGTAAACATACTTGTTATCGATTGTCGCTCACAATACAACTGTGACATCTTTTTTATCTCAGGTGTCATACAAAGCCATGAAAATTCAGATGCCTTGACCCATTGCACACAACCCTATGGACCACGCAAGCTAGAAACTCTCTATACCGATACTAAATCATCACCTTTCCCACCATTAGGAATAGGTGAACTCACGCTAGCCATTGCCTGTGTACTACCCTCTACTTTGTCGAGATCGAGAGTAGTTCCTTGATAACAGTAGGATGGTGATTATTCAACGACACGTTTTGAAGTCTAACATTAACTACACATACAATGGAATAATAATGCTTGAAACATGGAACAATCGAATTAGAAATGCATAAACAAAGTAGATCCACACCTCCTCAATGGATTTAGCTAGACATTGAAGTAAAAAGGGATAAATCTCATAATACAAACATCAGATCCATGTCTAGAACTACAAATAAACATATGTATATAATAAAATAAAAGAACAGAAATAACTTCCCAAAGGTGAGACCAAGAAATGTCACATTATCACTTTCCCTTCCAAGGTGCTGATGACTCTTCTCCCTCGCATTCTAAGCAAACAAACCAGAGTAACCTTCTATCCAGAGAGTTCCCTCAGACTCTTCACACCAACCCTTAGAGATACACAGACTCCTCACCCCAGCCTGGTCCCTCCTTCATAAACCGGAATGTCTAAAACACTCTACTGCTCTAACTCCTAAACTTCCCTCTACTCTCTTCTCCTTGAACAAAACTTTACTGAATTGGCTCAACTCCTCAAGCTTCCAATGCTGCCAACTACCATTGCAAGTTCCAATTCGTCATCTATTTATAGGCTTCAGGGATGAACATTGATTGTTCCACCCTTTTGGAGCTCCGCACCACTGGCGTCAAAATCCCAAGCAAGTCGGTGTGGCATGTGCGGACTAGCACCGACTTAATGAGTTAGGGGCCTCTGACTGAGTTAGGGGCCTCCGAGTGAGTTAGGGGCCTCCGACTGAGTTAGGGGCTTCAAAGCGTTTGAAGTAGGGACCTCCGAAAAAACCCTATCGGACAACAAAAAGTCGGGTTCGATTGAATACAAAACTCCCCTGGGGGAGCGCCCGGGAAGCCGGAAGCGACGCGAGACAGAGGTCTCTCTCCCTCCCACTCCCTTCCTCTCACTCCCTCCCTCCCTCCCTCTCGCTCCTTCCCTCATTCTCTCGCTCCTTCCCTCATTATCTCGCTCCTTCCCTCATTCTCTCGCTCCCTCCCTCAGTTTCTCGCTCCCTCCCTCAGTCTCTCGCTCCCTCCCTCAGTCTCTCGCTCCCTCCCTCTCGCTCCCTCCTCTCCCTCTCCCTCCCTCTCCCTCTCCCTCTCCCTCCCTCTCCCTCCCTCTCCCTTCCTCCCTCTCCCTCCCTCCCTCTCCCTCCTTCGGAGACGCAGCTCTCGCCAGCAACGGGAGAGGAATCCCTTCTTCCTGTTGGTGGAGAAGTTGCCACTCAGTGGAAGAGGAGATTGTCTTTGCCATACTCTTCGAAGGATTCCTTTCTTCGATTACGGTAATATTTTCTTTTTTTTCTATTTTCTATTTTTTATTGAATCAATTTTCTCATACTTTTGTTCTGTTTTTTTTTTTTTAATATTTTTCTCTCTGGTGTTCGGTAGTCCGAATCAATGTACGTTCTATGTTCTGGGTAATGATTAGATGAAATTTAACGATGGGTAATGGTGACAAATCAATGTATGTACTATGTGATTGCAGTTGTTTCTCTACTTTTGTTTCAAGCCCCTTCCTATCGAAAGCATTAGTTCCACTATATTCTCTTATATCCTTCTCTATGTTTAGTTTTAGTTTCTTGTTTAACAGTTTATTTTTGTAGCTTTAAATTACCGCAGCTGCGAAATGTTCTAATTCTTTATCTCTCTATGCCAATTTGTATGCGGCTTGAATTTGGGCAATACATCCTCAATTTTCAGATGGGAAAAAACTTAAAATAAGAGAGAATTGGGGATTGATCGGTGTGGATTTAAGCATGGCGAAGGATTGAAGTGCACTTTAAACATGATTTAGGTGAATGATCAGATAAAATCTTATAATGCAACCAACAATTGGAACATTTTCTTCTTATGTTTATTTTTTTTTCTGTTTTCTCTTTTTTAAAATTGTACGCGATTTTATTCTTTTTATTCTCCATACTTGGTCACTATAGAAAATTCCCAATGGAAGTCTCTAGCTGACGCATGATAAAAAAAAAAAATACTCGAAAATTTGGAATTTATAGTTCTTTATTGATTACCCAAATCAACTCATAGTCTAGGTTGTTTGCGGACATTTGATTTTTTGAGGTTTGTTGTTCAAATTATTTATTTTGCTGGTTGTTCCTCAAGGTTAGATAACTGCTTTATCTTATATATGTATGCTAGACTCTATTTTGTAATTTATTAATTTTTATTGTCAATGTATCTTTGTCCTTTTACTTCATTAAGCATTCATTTTCAAATATAAAATTTTTATACCAGCTAACTTTTTATACCAAAAAGTCCAACAGCTTTGAAGAGATACAAAAAACGGTTGTTGTTGTTTGCAAGCGCTGGCTCAAGTTGCAGAGTGCCGAGCGGAAGAAACGACGGCGCTCCTCTCCCTGGAGGAAGAAACGACAATGCTCCTCTCCCTGGAGGAAGAAACGACAACGCTCCTCTCCCTGGAGGAAGAAATGACAACGCTCCTCTCCCTGGAGGAAGAAACGACAACGCTCCTCTCTCACTGAGGAAGAAACGACAGCGCTAGGGTTCTTCCTCAGTGAGAGAGGAGCGCTGTCGTTTCTTCCTCCAGGGAGAGGAGCGCTGTCGTTTCTTCCTCCAGGGAGAGGAGCGCTGTCATTTCTTCCTCCAGGGAGAGGAGCGCTGTCGTTTCTTCCGCTCGGCGCTCTGCAACTTAAGCCAGCGCTTGCAGACGACAACAACCACATTTCTTTTCCTTCTGCGATTGCTCCATCGTCCATTGCAAATATATGCTCCTAAGCCTCTTATATTGTCTGAGAGCAATCTTCGAGGCAGTCAATCGTTGTTCTTTTGGTGATTAAACTTTTCTATGTTGCTTGTTTAAACTAAAATTTATAACAAAATGTAAGTTTTCATCTTCGTTATGCTATAAATTTTCTTCTTCTTTTCTCATTTATCAGTTTTATTTTATTTTTTATTGCATATCCACTGGACAAACGTCTTTACTAGTGCCATCTGAAGCTCATTTCAATATAAAGCTCTTGGAAAGAATGGTTTAGCTTAACGAGAATAAGTTGCGTTTGTGTTGCCTGAGTATTTCATGCAGAATGACTACTAACCTAGGTTTAATGTCATCTTATTTTTCTAAATTTGTCAGTGACTATACAACATACTTGTCATAATTCAGACCACTTGAGATAATTTTCTTAAATTCTGTTGTTTATTTCAGGTTCAGTTGGTTACTTTGATAAATTGTATTAATTTTATTCAGAGGATTAACGTTTTTGTTGTCCTAGAAGATGTCAGGGGATCTTTGCTCTATAGGAGCTGTAGCCCCTATTTAAACAGTAGCAAGTGATTTTTGCGACCTATATGATGAGTAACAAGTGCGTTTGACTATGAAAATTTTAATTTAATGGCTCCTGGCCTTGTCATTAAATTGTTTTCTAAACTTATGTATCCCTTATGAACGTCCATCTCCAGGACAATGATTACAGGTGGAAAGAGCTTGGTTTTGTCCCCTCCAGCTTTCTCCAATGATATCAAGAAATTGCTTATCTGCACAGGAAACACAGTTTCTGTCTTCAGTATATCCACTGGGATGCTGGTATTTGAAACCTCTTCTTTCAGTTAAACGACTCAAATTATTGGTTTTGGAAAATTTTGAAGCATCTTAGTGTTGGAGTAAATGGTTTCTGTCTTCTCCGGTATGCAGATATTTGAGCTGGAAGGTCACACAGACCTTGTCACATCTGTAATTGTTGTTTCCGCAGCTGGTTCTGCAAGTAATATTATATGTAACTGTTGGACGTCATCCTTGGATGGAACAATTTGTTATTGGGATTTTTCGCAGCCTGAATTAGTAAAGAAGGTTGACGTTAAGCTTCCAATATTCTCCATGGTAAGAATAATTAAATTTATTTAGGTGTTTTTAGATTTATGTATATATGTCTGAATTCCTAATTTGTTATGAACTGTAGTTTTGCTTTATTGTTGGATTTTTTGAAATTTAAAATTGTTCATTACCTCTCCAACTTTATTCTCTTAGGTGATTCCTCGTTCGTCAAGTCTATCAGTTAAAAGTAAAGGGGCTCTACCCAATCATTATGCTTTTATTTCTATTGAAGATGCAAAGCAACCAAATAACAAGGATAAAGATTGGCGGGCACAAATCCGGATGGTTGACTTAATCAAATCTCGTCTTGTTGGTGGTCCACTTGCAGAGGTGTGCCTAAATACATTGATTTCTTTGTCCATTTTCACCTTGTTATGGAAGAATCCTTTTAGATAGACTTCCTTACAAATTGTTTTCTTCCTAATTACTTAACATTCTGGCTTCATCCTATCTCACCCTTTCTTCTTATCAATATTTTTTTGGGAGTCAACATTATTATTGCTTTTTGCCTTCATGTGCTGTAGACTCTGAAGCCTGAGATCTTGGCAGTTAGTAACTCCGGGGAGTTCTTTGGCATTCAAAACAAGCGGAAACTTCACATATGGAAGGTGCCTCACAAAGATTATAAATATGACAAAGTCAAGAAATTAAGATTGCATCATACGAAGAACTTCACTACCCTTGCTTTCCATCCGACTGAGATGGTGGTTGCCGGAGGTGATGTAACTGGAAGAATTTTATTATGGAGGGGTTTTGGAAAGAAAACATTTTCAGAGAAAAAGACTTTAAAGTTAGAAAATGAGGAAGACAGGCCGGGGGTCTGGGGTGATGATGATGCTGACTCCTGCTCTACATGGCACTGGCATCCATCTGAAGTGAAATTTCTCCATTTCTCATCCGATGGTGCTTATTTGTACTCAGGTTCAGAAACTTAGCTAATGCTGTTGTGGATCTTTTTTTTGTAAAATAGAATCCATAAACCATGGTTTAGATTCTTTTATTTGTTTTTTTCCCTTACTGGGTTGAACTGATAAATTACTTGGCATAATTTAGGCGGGAAGGAAGGTGTTCTTGTTGTTTGGCAGTTAGATACTGGGTCAAAGAAATTTCTACCACGAATAGGATCACCTCTTCTGTATTTTGTTGATTCTCCTGATCCTGCTCTTTCCTCTGTAAGGAAAATCTCTCTTGCAAATTTTTTCTATTCTGATGATTAATTTTTGACATTCCATGCCCAATATTTTGATGTGATTATCTCAATTTTACTAGATAACTATGTCTTCGTTGCATCCTCAGGTATCTTGTGCAGATAATCAGATCCACCTACTAAAAATGCCTAGAATGGAAGTTATGAAGTCCATAGCTGGAATCAAGGTATATGAGGTTTGAGCTGGTTTGAGAACTGGCTAGTCAAGGCAGTGTAAATGTGCGACTTGGTTTTTAGAATCATTTGCAATGGAACTATGAGTAGCTGCTTCAGAGGTTCTTATGTATTCTATATTCAGCCTCCTTGTAGGTTTCCAGATATTTATGAATGTTCAAATCAAGGATTCGTCTTTAACAACTCAGCTGGCTTAGTTGCTCTTCATACGGAAACATATTGCATTCAATTTTATAGCTTAGTTGATGATCGAGAGGTTACTCAGGTATAGTCTCTCCCTTAATTACAGTTTAAAATAATCTCATTAATCAAACTTTATACTTCATGTTCTGCCACTCTTTTTATCTTTTGTCGTGGAGTAAGATTAGCAACTTCTTTCAGTGACGAACTGTTAGAAACTAGGCCGAGTCCCCGAAATATGAGTTTACACTTGTAGGGGAAAAACTCACCCCTCCAAGGAGGGACCAGCAAGTTAGCATGTCAAAGGTACCTAAGAGGATTGGGTAACTTGTCCAGTAAAGGAGACGATATTTTTAGTTGGAGGTTGGGGAGAAGAGATTACAAAGAAAATTGTAGAAAAGGGCAGTATTCCAGGATGGAGCAGTTGTGCTGGTTACTGTTGCATTGGAGTAGAGTTTGAGTCTGTAATAGGCAGAGGTTACACTGCAATTAATCAAAGAACTCACCTCTGTTTGTTTCTTGTCTTCTGTTCTTCTTCTTTTTGTCTACTCTTTTGAGCAACTTCCTAATACGGACATTGTATTATTATCTTCTCATGCAGGTCCGTATCTGTGAAAGAAATTATCAGCCTGTTGATGATGTAATGGTATGTCTCCAGTCTTCTCAAGTATAAATTCTTTTCATTAATTGTTGATCATTTTATATTTCTCCTAGTTGATGTCGTGACAGTTTTGAGTTGCTTGGTGGGTCTGAACAACTCTCATTTCATTAAGCTAGTCAATTGGACCCAGTTTGTCACAACTGAACTCTCCTTTTTGCCCTGTACCCACTGGATCTGAAAAATTCGGTGAAAAGTGTTCAAGCCTTATTCTTTTGCTTTTTTTTTTAACTGCATTTTTTAGGCATCATCTTCTCTCTTTTTTTAGGGATAGCACAAACTATTTAAAATGCAAGCCGAGAAAACAAGCTAAAAAGGGCCCTTTTCAACAATGGATTAAAGGAGGTCCTCTTTTCTGCTATATTCTGCCATAGTGTTGGCAGATCCATGAATTCAAGACCAAGAAAAGACAATGAAAACAAAGAGATCTCTAATTTCCCAGTGCATGTATAGAAATTGCCAACAAGGAGGCATCCTTTCGCTTTACTAGCCAATTGTACTACTAGAACCTCCTTCAATATGCAATCAACTTGAACTCGCCCTTAAAAAAGGAGTCCATGGGGTTGTTTCACTATCTCAAGAGTGGAAGACTTTTTGATGTGGTGGCCTAATTTGAAACCCGAAAATGAAATCTCTTTTCAGAGAGAGGCAGAAAAAAGGGCAAAATCCACACCATCATGGGGGGTAGAAAATTGCCTTCAAACTACAAACAGATCAGGGGGCAAGAATTGCCCTCGAAATCAAAACCCCGAACAAACTCTTGAGGAAGGAAATTTTCCTCAAATTCGAAGTACACTGGGGGTAGGAAAATGTCATAAAGAGAAAGATCCAAGCAAATTTTATGCGAAGAGGTCATCCTCAAATTTGAAGATTCAATAAAGTGGGGGTAGGAAAGCTTCCTCAAAATCCAAACTGAGGGGCAAGTCCTCAAGATCAAAATAAGAGGCAAGAAAGCTCCCTCAAAATCCAAACTCCGGAGTGAGAAATTGTCCTTAAGTTCCAAGTTATTGTTGGCAAAAACTTGTCCTCATAAAGAAATTTTTAATAAAATCTCATGGTGAGGAGTCAAGTCACAAGAATTGCCTTTGAAGTATTCATCTTTGGTTGAATATGACCCTTTGCATAGCTTCCCTCACCGCAATCAGATTGCAGCATATGACGAAGGTTGTATGCACAAAAGTACGACCCTCCATTCGACTTCCCTCATTGTGGTCATGATACTGATTCAATGGGGTTGTGTAGGCTTATTGGATCTAATGGCTTTGGAGAAGTTGTTGCAACTCTAACATGGTTGCAATAGTTCTTGTAAGGTTGTAGCAGTTCCAATAAAAGCTCTTAAGTTCTCCTGAAAAATTTGGTGCCCAACGATGTTGTGGTGGCAAGGGTTTTTCTAAATAGTTCTGGTGCTTCATGAGGCTCAGATAGTTTCAGGAGCAATGTTTTAATGTCTCAAATAAATTTATGGCTTCTCAAGAGGACCTCTCCCAAGGATTTAGCAACCACTGCAAAGTTCGTAGGCTTTGGAAAAGCTGAAACAACTCTGTACACGGTTCGCTCATCATGATTGGATTTCTTGACAGAAGAAAAATGTGGATCAATTATTTGGATTTGATCTTGCGATTCAAAGTTTAAGACTGCAGCTATGACGCCACTCTTGGGTAATACACTGTAGCTTGCCCTCTTCATTTTGCCTTATATGGAAGAAAAGATGCAGACGCAGCTGCTGCTGCTTCTTTTGCGTATCACAACAACTCAATTGGGAAAAAAGAAAAGATAAAAAATAAGAAAAGGTGAGGCTTAACCTAGAGAAAAACCAGAGATCCTGTGCTCGCCCTAAGCACATAGGGAAATAAGAAACTTGGCCACCCAGGCACAATGCATTTGTGGATAGAACACTGATAGCAGTAGCTGAAGCTCGAAAAAAAGAGAAAAAGAGGCAAATGTTTCAGGGACAACCGAGTAGAAAAGAAACCAAGAAAACAAAGTCATTCACCATCCTTCATCAAGCTCTTCCCTTATGCACGCTCGTTTCACAAAATTCCTGTTGAACTCAAAAAAAAACATCTTTTGTAAAATTCTTTTGGCAAAGCTTCTTTGGAAGCTCCTCAGCATGTTCCTCGGTTTGTTGACCAGGTTCCTAATCAAGCTCTTTGGAAAGCTCATGTGTTGGGAGGGTCTCTTGATATTTTCAAAATTATTTGAGCTGCTTTCCTTATCAGAGGATTCATATAATCTTTAGATTCATGGCTTTGTTACATCCCGGCTAGTTTTTTTGGTGCATTTATCCAATACCCGGACTAGCTTCTTGATATGTTTAGTTTGTTGTCAATATCTTGTTTTAGGAATATCTTCTGTTGGTTTTGTACAAATCATTTGTTACACTTTGTTGAGTGTGGAAAAGTCTCATATTGTAAAGGTTTAAGTCGCGGTACTGAGTTATAAGTTAAGAGCAGTAGGCCTCCCATATTAGCTAGTCATTTTGGGGTGGAACTGGGCCCATCTTAAACATAGTACCCGTGCATGTTGTGTTCATGGTATAAAGCCCAATTATCTCCCCCTTGTTTTTATCTGGGCTTTATGAGGCGAAACACAGTTTGCTTGTGAATTCCATGATGTGAAACCAAATTACTGGCTATTTTGTTTAGAGTTTGTGTTCACATCTCAAGATTGTTATTTTTAATCCTGGATGTGAGGGGAAGTGTTGAGTGGGAAAATGTCCCATATTGAAGGTTTAAATAATGGTATTGTATAAGGTTGCAATAGGCCCCCTAATTTGGGTAGTCATTTTGGAGTGGAACCAGTCTCTTATCTGTACACATTTGTCAGTTTCTTGATATGTATAAATTAACTTCTTGTATTTTCTCTCTTTTAGAAACTATATTGATCTGCAGAATAAATCATTTTCAATGTTAGTTATAAGTTATTTTTCAAAAAAAAAATGTTAGTTATAAGTTTCTAAGCTTTTGTCACCTTAAATATCAAAAAGTATAGAAGAATATCCGTTTCTTTAAGATTTGCATAACAGAGAACTTTCAAAAAAAAAAAGAAAAATTGCATAACAGAGGAAGAAAATGTCTGCATATTGGAGGTTGATTAAAATTCAATGAGTGAAGAGTAGCTTCTGAAGTTTGTGGGCTGAGTCAAGTGCACTTGCCTAAGCATCCACTTATTGGCACTTCTTAAATCTAAGATGCAATTAATCTTTAGAGCTTTATCTTACACATAATTGGTTCTTCCTTTCTGTTGAGTGTGTTCTATTTAATTCTTTTACCTATGATGTTGTTCAATATTTGCAGGTGGTTATAACCTTATCAGCTTTATCTACCGATGGCTCCAGGATGAGTACCGTGGAACTCAAAATTCCTGAAGATGATATAGGGGGGATGGTAACTCTCAAATTTTGGGATTATCAACCCGAAAATAGGCAGTTCATCCTGTCCACTGTGATTTATGAACCTCATAGGTTGTTTAATTAGACTAGATGACCTAAATGTATCTCTCAGTTTCTGATTTACATGATGTTTGTTGCATTTTCTTAGTTGCTTCTTATTTTGTTCAGTGAAGCAGGAATTTCAGCTATAACATTTCATCCGTGTCAGAACATGGCTGTGAGCTGTTCTTATGGTGGTAACTTCAAGGTGCTGTAGTAATTCTGCTTCACCATCATCTTACAGAATATTTTATGGCCTCTGTCTCTTGGTCCTCTTCCTCCCTTTCTTTTTTCTCTCTTTCTATCTTCTCTTTTGTTAACACTATGTCTTTCCACTAGATATGGGTAAATAGAAGTGACATTCAGCATCAAAAGCTAAAAAAAGATGGCTGGCGATGTCAGTCAGTTGGCTCATACAAGTATGCACTATTCTCTTTTATTTTATTCCAAATTCTTTTGGCCAGAAACTCAACTCCTTGATTTCCTTGTATTTTTCAGGAAAAGACCTATGACAGCTGCGGAGTTTTCCACGGATGGGTCTGTTTTAGCAGTGGCTGCTGAAGTGGTAGTCACTTTGTGGGATCCTGACACAAATGCTCTCCTTGCTATAGTTGGAGAGACTATCATGGTTTGCATATGCTTTGACATTTATTACTAGTTGCTGCATATTAAACTTGATAAATTACAAGTCTGCCACAAACTCACCTGCTTTTTTCTTCTTCCAGCCAAATATTAAACTCTCTTTTGTGGGAAGGTCACAGTATCTTGTTGCTGCATCTTGCGGCTCTAATGCACAACTCTCAGTTTGGGATATGTCAAATTTATCTTTAGTATGGTCCTATAAACTTCTTGTAGAAGGTTTATACTTTCACCTTATTGACCTCTTTTGAGTAAAATATCTTATTATTCATGACATGTCAAATGAGTTGTCTTTACTTAATTATCTTTATTTATCTTAATTATTTTATCTTTGTCTACATTCTTTAATACTAAAGCCAACTCCTGTTCTCTGGAATGCTGTGCAGCCATTGCCTGTACTACGGATAGTGCACATTTTGCTGTCTTGGCCGTCATACCTGGGTTGTCAAAACAATCAGTACCGGATGATCTTCTATTGAACAGTAGAGATGGGTTAATTTTATTGTTCAGTGCAGACAAACCAGTTCCCATCTCAATATGGTCTGTGAAGAAGGTAATGTTAGTCTATTTGCAATTTCTATTGGTACATGTGTTGGCAGTTCCGTACTTGCCCTTTTAGCTTAATTAGAAGACTTGTTGTTACCTCAGTTTTTTTTTTTTAAGTTCTTTTACATATTGTTCTGACAAATCAGGCAAAAGGAGGTGGACTTGCATTCCTACACCCGAATTTATCTTTAGCTTCTGACAGAGGGGGAAATTCACAGATGCTTGTTTACATAAGCGGTGACCATGAGTTTGTCATATTTGATCCATTCAACAGAGAAGCAACTGAAACTAGCAAAATAATTCGAGAGAGTAACCTTTTGCTTGAAGAAGAAACAGGTATACCATTTCGTAATTAAATTGATTTTCTTTCTGACAAAAAAACCATCTAATATTAAATTGAAAAGTATGACTCACATAAAATATTACTTGCTTACCTTCTGGTCGGCTGAATCTTTATTGAGCACAAGTTTCCGGTTCCTTTTGTGTTTTACATAATCGTTCTACGGTTTTTCTTCAAGAAAATAAAATCATCTATGTTCCTGAACTCACTTCTTCGCATTTTCTTATCATATTCGGCATTTACAGGACAATTTGGATATACATCTATCTATGGTGAGCTTCCCGAGTATAACACAAAAACAGACCTGACTTCATCACTCACTTTTGTGCCAAGTGATAAACCGTGGGAAACAATATTCAATGGGTCTTCGCATGTTCTTCCTCCTTTAAGCAAGCTATGTTCTACGTTTTTGGCATCCTTGTTAGAGAAGACACCGAGTTAGTAACAGTGATTCCATGAAGAACTTGACATTACAAAGAATGGTGTGGTGCACATGGGTTCGTGATGGGTCCTCCAAGAGTGAACTTTGTTTTGGGTATACTTGTACTGGCTTGAATGCTGTGTCATGGATGTTCAGACAAGTTCGCTCCAGCTCAGCTAACCAACGTAGTGCCATTTTGATGAACAGTATCGTGTTGAGTGTTCTCCAACTGCCAGTATCGCTAGTTCTTCAATGTGATTTAATATTGTTTATGAGCAAGGTATAGCTCTGAAAAATTTTGTAATTGTGTAAGAGGTACCTGAGTGGATTTTGTGGCAGTATCCCCATGTTATAGTAATTGTCCTCTTACCCTATATATGTTTTCTGGGATGCAATTTTTAGTTTATCAAGGTGAGTGCTTAGTCTCTGCTTTATTTTTCTTGTTGTGGTCAATGTATTTGCGGTATTGCAATTCAGAATTTTAGCCGACAGTTTGAGCCTGCAAATCATCTTATTGAAGATTTTGTGTTGCCAGTCCAGTCCCATTTCGAAAAAAAATTATCTTTACCATACATTTGATGATGGATATCTACTTCCTTACCAAGAATAAGTTGGGATTCATTGATATTTATATTGTCCAGGAGTAAAGCCAAGTCCGATTGACTGAGATTTTATTTTGTTTTTGATGGATGAAGGATTTATTTAGAATAGGCCAGAATGGTCAAAGAATACAATTAGCTACATTCTCTAGCGACTGGAATGGTCATATTGAGAATTTATTTGTTATTGGAATGATGCAGTTTATTCTTCTCTGTTCCTCTTTTCTTTGCAGGCATTGAAACTTCAGCGAAACAAAACAGATGGATGTGTTTTTCCTTCTGGGAAAATATAGATTGGGATTCAACAATGATGGGTCCGGATCAGGATCGAATCAACTAACGATGGTCTTTTCTTTCGGGCGAAAGATAGCCACAATTGTATCAGAGACAATTTTTTCTCTCCTCTAGTTTTTACAACGTTCGACTGTGATCCTGATTTTACGCAGCATACTTTGTTGTTGTACAGGTTATTTACATAACAAACCCTAAAAATAGAAACTTAGCTAATAATGCATTTCAACATTTGTTACTCATTGAAACCCTGGTTGATCGTTGTGGTGTATCAATACTGCCGTCCTGGAGAACCTTGACCTCAAGGTAGATTTGGGAACTGCACACAGAGTGGTGACATTCTCCCATGTGGCGTCCTCTGATAAAAGATTTCTCCAACAAACCAAGTGCTCTGCGAATTTGGCTCCATGTTTGATCCAGCGAATGTCGATGATGCCTTTAGGTTCAAGTTGTATACAGCCTTCGTCCGAGCAGGGTGGTAATTCGACCAGCGTTGGTTGGACGGGAACCCAAGAAAGAAACGTGGAAGACGGAGTGAATCTTTAAATCTGAGGGCAAGCGGAGGTGATAGGTAACCAAGCCTAATTGTTTTTTCAATCTCAAAGGTGTTGGGAGATTTGGAACCATTGGGATCGTAATAAACAAAGATAGGTGTTGGGAGATTTGGAACGGATCATAATAACAACAACAAAGATAAATAAAATCAAGCAAAAGAAAAGAGAATTTTTATACAGCTTTTGCACTCACCCTAAATCTCCTTATGATCTTTTAACCACTTCAAAGCCCCCTATTGCACATCCAAGAAGCTCAAAGAAGCTCTCCCGAAACCCTTGCCATCCCTTTTTTTTGCACTCCAAGCTTTTTGCTTCGAACTAGGGTTTCACGACTGAAAAAACACGGGTGAAAACACTTGTTTTTTTTTCAGCTTAAGTGGTTTATCATGATGCCCAGGACTGGGCCATGACGCTGGGCTCAAACAAGTCCCAAATTAAGGCTATATCATCCACATTCTCCCACTTGGAGACTTAATCAATCAACTGTGACTCTTAAAAAAACCACCTCTCTTTCTCAGAGAAGAAGTCTAACAGAAGTTGCACACAACTTTAGTTTCTCAATCAACATTGTCTTCATAAGCATATCTGCAAGATTTTGACTTCCAAGAATCTTCTCAAGTGATAACACTCCATCTTCCAAAGCTGATCTAATGAAATGATAACACACTTGAATATGCTTCGTCCAAGCATGATAAACTGGATTCTTTGCTAAATGAATAACACTTTGACTGTCGCAGTGTAACACACTCTTACCTTTCTTACGACCAAGTTCTTTCAAGATAGATTTCAACCATAACATCTCCTTGCTCGCTTTAGTCACAACAACATACTCCGCCTAAGTAGTAGAGAGGGCAACTATTTTCTACAATTTTGAGACCCAACTGACTGTACCACCCAATGTATAAACATACCCAGTAGTGCTCTTTTTGCCTTCAATATCCCTGTAATCTCAAGTTTGACTTTCTGAAACACAAGGTCAACTTTGCAGTACCTCTCAAATATCTAAAAATCCATTTCATGCTTCCCAATGCCGTTTACCCAGATTGCTCTTGTACCTGCTCACATTGCATATGCAATGTCTGGTCTAGTACAAGCAATGACATACATAAGACTACCTATTGCTGAAGCATAATGTACTCGTGTCATATGGTCTCTTTCTTGCTCAGCAGTAGGTGATTGCTCCTTTGAAAGCTTGAAATGACTAGTCAAAGGAGTACTCACAGGTTTTGCATTCTCCATATTGAACCTGTTCAACACCTTTTTCACATATTCCTCCTGTGATAGTCACAAGACATCTTTATCTCTAGTTATTCATACCAAGGATTTGTTTTGCAGCACCAAAATCCTTCATTGCAAACTTTTTGGACAACTTCTTCTTTAGCTTCTCGATTTCTTATTTGCTCCCACCTGCTACTAACATATCATCAACATAAAGCAATAAAATGATATAGGAGATACCGAAATTCTTTACTTAGTAGCAACGATCCGCTTGACATCTCTAAAAGTTGTTGCTACGCATAAAACTGTCAAGCTTCTAATACCATTGCATTGGAGCAGCAATGATCAAGCTTCTTTTGAAGTTCTCCTTACCTTGTACTTCCAAACCCAATGTATATCTAACTGTTCAAGAAACAATTCATCTTGCATCACTATCCCAAGCACCATCCTAATTGTGGTTAACTTAACCACTGGAGAGAAAATTTCAGTAAAGTCAACGCCTTCTTTCTGTTGAAACCCTTTCACAACTAACCTTGCCTTGTACCGCTTGCTGCCATCATGTTCTTCTTTGATCCTGTACACCCATTTATTTTGCAAGGCCTTCTTACCCTTACCTCTACAAGCTGCCACGTCTGATTGGATCTCGAAGAACCCATCTCATGTTTCACAGCTAACTCCCACTTGATTGAATCTATATCCTGAATCACCTCATCGTAACATTCCGGTTCACCTCTATCAGTCAACAAAATATAATTAAGTGAAGGGGAGTACCTCTGAGATGCTCTTATCGTTCTACTAGATCTTCTGATTGGAGTGGCAAGGATGACTTGGATTTCTGTTGGAGCAATGTTCCCTTGATCTTCTTTCTCAGAGTTTTCAACTTCAACTACATGGCGCTCTTTAGCTCTAGTGTCACTTTTATCCTAGTCCTTGTATAGGACACCTTCATTGAAGATCACATCCCTGCTCCTGACAATTTTCCGGTCTTGATCATCTCATAGGCGATAACCAAGCTCAGATTCACCATAGCAAATAAAATAACATTTTTTAGACTTTGCATCAAGTTTAGATCTAGCAGTTGAATCAATATGAACATAATACACACAACTAAACAGTTTCAAATAAGAATGGTTTACCTTTTTACCGCTTCAAACTTCTTCAGGTAACTTGAAGTTCAATGGTGTAGAAGGACCCCAGGTGTAGAAGCTCAATGGTTTACCTTTTTATAGGAGACGGTACCATCTTGACACCCCAGCAAGAAGGTGCTTCTTGTAGGGTCCGTGTTTATTAGAGCATGTGCCGTCCCACTTGGACTAGCAGCGACTGCAATTTCTTCGGGACCAATTGCGACTTCAGAATAACTTTTCCCAACCACAGCTTCGTTTTCCAGCTGAAGAACATTTGAAAAGAAGTGAGAAAAGAAACCAGAAACCAAATGTGACTAATCTTTCACTGAGATACAGAGTCAACAAGTTCAGTAGAAAACACATTTTCAAGGTGATGGTGTCACACTTTATGACAAAGTTTATTGCTTCCGGTGGGAACCGGTATGAAGAAAATAGCCAAAAGAATGTAAAAATTGGTGGAAAAGTAAGCTACTGAAAGAAATATAAGTTAACCTTGCTCTTTCATTTATTTTCCAACATTTGAACACCAGTTTCAGTCAAGCTTATTTATGATGCCTAAATGAGAAATCCTAAATTGGCATACAAGATAATTCTTTTATTAACTTAAAAAATTATGAAAACCATCTCTAAGACTTAGAATCATCATGACTCGCCTAAAATTTACATAATTTGTAACACCATATAACGTGACAACTTTCCAAACTACAGCAGAAATATGTAACACTGCAGATAATTTAAGGATGAAACATGAATCACAATATGCAGCTTTGTAGAATGCGTTGTTGGAAAGACTCACCCTAAACTTTGTCTCAGCCCCCCAAAATACAAATGTTTCATTGCAGCTGTGATGTCTGTGATTTCCTCGAACTCCACCAGGTCGAATTTCACCCACATGCACAGAAACACAAGATTGTGCTCCCCCTGTATGGAAACATTCCTATGTAGCAGAATCAAAATATTATAAAGACCTTAAAACTGATATAAAAGTATAAATAAAGTGAAATATTGTTGCTTTTTATGACCTAGAGACTTCATCGTGTAAACAAAATTGTACCTCTGCAAACAACAAAAGACTAGTGCAAAAAGAGAAAATGACTGTAATGCAAAAAGATCTCAAATGCAAAAGCTCCAATAAAAGATATAAGAAAAGCATCTTCAGCTAAAGGGGAAAGTAAGGGAAACCACATCAGCAACACAATCTTTTCCTCCTAAATTTCTAAACAAACCAACAGTAATCTGCAGAAAGTCCCACCAGTCTACACTAGGAAATTATATTATAGAGAAGGAACCATAATAGATCATCTACACGGTGAACTTTCCCATCATCTTTCCCAAAATGACTTACTCCTCTAGTTCAAAGTAGTAGAAATATTCTAGGCACAGTGCAAGAAACAAAAGAAATGCTAGCAAAAAAGAAGTCACAGAATGGTAGAAGAAAAAACCAAAGTTTGAACAAGAATATTTTTCCAAACAAACCAAACTGGCATCCTTTTTTTTTTTTTTTCAAATGGTGAATAAGCAAATCATTTGGCAAATGACAGAAACCTTTTCCCCACCCTAAAAGACATAGGACAGTGTTACATCCCATATTTCCCATTCATCACTATAACCTCCAGCTCAGATTCGGGAATATAAATAACAGAATAATGTAAAAACAGGACAAAAGAAAAACTCTCAATTGAACGTGCCTGAGGACAAATCGTTTCCCATTCACCCAAATCAACCCACAGAACGCTGTTTATATCCAAAAAATACAAAAAAAAAAAATTAATCACACGCTAAAAAAATTAACCGCCGATGATGTTAGAATGTACCAAAACCGACCTGAAATTCCCGCCTGTTGAGCAAGAGTCACTGGATTTAATAGCCATCCTCTCCCGTCTTTGAATATGTCAGAGGGAAACTTCCGGGAGCCGAACCTCGCCAGATTAGCCAATCTGTCCGTCTCCATCTTCCATTGTCGACCCTGTTCCGATGAATGTTCCGACTGGGAAGAAGAGATATGGTTGGGCTGTTGGAATCTGAGAGAAACCCAAGTGAGGAAAACAAAGATGGAAAGCAGGATTGGGAAGGCTTGTGGCTTTTTCAGAAAATAAACCACAGAGGAGAAAGACAGTAATTGGGTTTGTGGAGCATCAGAGCCAGCGTTTGAAGTCCTCCTAGGGTTCGCCATGAAAAGACCAATTGTCTAAACGAGAAGATTTTTAACTTCACTAACTCAGTCGTAAGAGGGAACTCTTTACTCTCGGTACTCTACAGTATCTCTCGTTCGAGCACAGTAGCCTGCAATCTGCGGTACCTGGAGATTCGCGGCCACTTCGCCGATGCCCACTTCTGGATGTAATATTAAGGGTCTGTGTACTATAGTTAAAAGAGATACTGGTGGCTTATTAATTTGTGAAGCGTTTGGTTAAGCTTAACTTTTGAGATGGAACCCGTTGTGCTTTTTCATCAAGAAAAGAATTAAAATATCAATAGGTAATCGGATATAGAAGTTATTTTATACCAGATAGCCATAATAAATAATGAAATCTCTGTAAGATTTTTAAACTCTTGGATTTGAAGTGTAAAAGAATCCCACGAGAAAGATAAGACAACCCTGATGTATCATTTGTAGCTTTTATAATTTTCTCAAATACCCGCTACGAATAAGCTGCACTCACAAGAAAGACCCAGAAAAGAGTCACGCCTGTCGAGTTGCAAACTGTCTGGTATGAACATCCAGGATCAAGAGGCAATCATCCGATTAAGGGTGGAGAAATGCAGGCAAGAGCAAACGAAACTATAGAGATAACCTAGAGAGAATTTCAACCAGATACCGCAGCTCTATTAAACAAAAGTTGCGTTTGTTGGATAGTAAAAGCAAATCTCCTGTACAAAGCAAAGAAAGATGATGTGGTCACCTCCTTAAAGGTTTGTAGAGGACGACTGTGACATACTTGGACTGAAACCGATGTGTTAAACCAAGAGCAACCAGGGACTGGGATGCCCATCCTTTCTCGATAAACAGGTGGTTTAGGACCACATGTTGGGGTTTTGGAGGAGTTTCTTCCGAGTTCTGTGATCCCAACACTGTAAGATGCAACTGTGGCGGAACCGCCAGTGGTTCCTTCGCAAAATCTTCGTCTACAGGAAATGTCTGGCTGTAACTGGAATCTGGTGACGGTGGGGGCTCAAACTCAGCTACGCTCTCCAGATTTTCTGGGACGTATTCCTGCAGGAGTGAAAGTGTTACTTTGGTGGAACAAGCAAAAAGAGGAAGAAGAGACTGTCAACTATGTTTTTTGAGAGCCCTGGTTCCATGAGGAATGAAAAAACCCAGTCACTAACAAAAACCTGGGAGTTCAATCAGTCAACATTACATAGGTCAGCAAACAGAAAATCACCAACAGTGGAACCACAATGTCGGTTTTCTGCTGGCACTCACAATGACAACCGGTTCATTCAATCTTTACATTGGCTACTAAGATATAACTGGATCTCAGGCCTGCTGCCTCCATCTGGCACATGGATCAGACCTTTCAGACCATTTTCACGACTCTCATCTCCTTTTTCATCCATCATGGTAAGTGAATATAAAAGAATCATGGACAGACCACCCAGAACCAGAGGAGAGAAAAGGTAAAACAAAATCATAAAAAAGCAGGATATACATACATGCACATCAAGAAGGTTACTGACACGACCCATCTCATCAGCTATGAAAGGGAGATCGTGAATATATCTCCATTCCCCATCCACTATAAACCTGTACTGGAAGATACCGGATGACAGGACCAATAAAAGGGAGTGATCTTTGCCTGATCTTTGCATCAACTTCCTGCATGCAAAGGTATTTGAAAAAAAAAAATTATAGAGATTATCACACTTGGCTGAAAAGCAATATATCTTCCATTTTTACAGTGTAAGATAGTTCATTTCATATTGAAAAGCCATGAAGAAGTAAAACCTGGAGGTCCAATTGTCCCAGGATCCCTCCAGCAAAACCTCATTGCCTCCATGGTTCCAAGTGATCAGAGTAGGGATTCCCTGCTCAGGAGGAAGATCAGATTGTCCCTGGGGGTCATTCATCCATATCTGGTTGAACATTGGAGGAACTTCTGCAGGCAAAGGAGCTAGGGGAACCTGAAGATAGTAAACAAGCTTAATTGGGAACATTTCGTTGGACTAATTTTTTTCCCACAGACAGATGTTTGAAAGGAGACAAGACAGTAAAACTAAAATCAGAATTACAATATACAACAAAGACCAAGTACATCTAGTACTAACACAAAACTGCGGTTCAACTTCTAAACATTTTTACACTGCAGGATACAGATCGATGTACCACCAACAATTCATCCCCACTAAATGATTCATCCTTTAAAACAGTTCTACATAACCTCAATTAAAAGATATAATCCACGAAAAAAAGATGATATCCTGCATTTGACACCAGTAGAAAAACAAGGATTAAAACAAAGCAGTTGAAAACCCACATCTAGCATTTGACACCAGCAGAAAAACAAGGATTAAGACTAAGCAGTTGAAAACCAATATCTGGCATTCAACACCTGAAGAAAAAAAGGACTACAACTAAGCAGTTGAAAACCCATTCCCTTAACCATGAGTAGTTTCCCCTTCAGGTTAAATTATTTGCAAGCTGGAGCATGCATAGTTTCCCCTTAGAGGTCAAATAATTACAAGCTAAAACATGTACAGTTTCCCCTTTGAAGGTAAATTATTTGCAAGTTAGAGCATTTCAATGCTTGGATATTCCAGAAGTTACCCTTCTACAAAAGCATCTTTTGCGAATTGAAGAATTGTCAGACAATCAGAACCAGCTCAATGAGAATTAAAAAGTATACCTGAAATAGATTCCACCTAAAGCAACATAGACAATTTGAGTAAAAGCCAATGAAAACTCATTAAAAGGGAAATTCCACCAAAAGAAAAATTCAGGGAGTAGTAGGGAATTTGACAAATAGCTTCATAACCAAAAGAAGAAAGCAAGATCAGAGATTCAGAACGATTTGACACACTCTACAATAATTTCAGATAAAGCGCACTCCAAACACGAGTAAACTATGACCAATATTTCCTCAAGGCCTCTAAGGTCTCAAAGACCACAGAAGAGAAAATTCACTTCCACGGCTTAGTTTATAGAACTCCCTTCTGCACCATGTACAGCAGAAGGTTAACTCCTGTTCATAAATAGGACACATGCATTAGTCAGTTTAATATGTACAAAAATGACAAACGGACACACACGTGAATGACACCTGAAAACTGACACATGCAACTGATATTGAGATAAGCTCAAATTCTTTTTCAACCGACATAGTCATACAACGGACACATTGAATTTCAATAAGTGACTATCTCCTAGAGAAGCAAATATATAATGCTCTGCAATACAACAGAAACAAAGTCGGGTCTTCACATGGCGATCCAGACAATGCACCTGTTGAGTGATAAAATGCTTGTCTGGGCAGATCCTTAACATACTAAGAGCTCGTTAAATTAGAGGAGGCCATAGAAATTTGCTTTCAGTCTCTTTTGTGACAGTTACATTGAATTGCCAGAGAAACGAGTATCAGTAGACTACCTCCACCTACACCCACTTGCAGACTAAGAGACAATGCTACATACTAGGTTAGAAGAAGTTCATGTGTGTTATAGAATATCATGACACAGAGATACATATTCGGACTGTGAATACAAAGAAACAGATTCGGATTGTTTCATTTAGAAGATGGAGAACAAGGAGAAGTCACTATTATGGTATGCTTTATAGCATAACTGAGAACAAACAAAGGGGCGAAAAAAACCGAACTAAACAGAAAAGGTAAAATGCGCTTGCACACCTAATAATAATTTTCTTCTTTTGAACAAGTATAAATCGTTCTAATAATTTTCTCATTGGATGTGAATGTCTTAATACTAGACCTCCAGAAAAGTGGAAACCTGAAACCTTAAATTCAGTTCGATTGCTACATGAATCATAAAAACTGATTGACAACTAATGTTGTCGTGTTGTAAAACTACAACGGTGTCACTGCCACATTTATGGATTTGAAGTTAGTCACCCGTGATTGGACAACAGAATTCATAATTACGCTAGCAAAAGTGGGCATACGGCCATACAGTGATACTTATGTCTTACATCCGTTACCCACTTATAAAATTTAATTTACAATTTTTTTGAAGCGACTTATTTCATAAATTTTACCTGTCCATTATCTTCCTAATTTTTTTATCCAAAGACAGAAAAAGAGTTATTATCTTCCTAATTTAAGTCCCCCAGACACATGTAGAAACATAATAAGATTGTTTTTTTATAAGGAATACTTTATTTCCTTGTTTTGAATTAAAGTTAAAGCTGTCCATTAGGTTCCCAAGGGTACAATTGTTTAAATATAGTTTAAAAGATAGCTTCAACATTTATGATATCACTTACCATGAGAGAAGTAAACCATTAGATATACACAATAAACTATCACAAGTACACCAACAGCTCTGAAAAAGCAGTCATACCAAATCAAAGGTTCCATAAGGTTTTCTCATTGTCGATACTCTAAGAAGGTTCCCAAGGGTAGTATAGTGTTCAAAAGCCCTGAAGTAATTGATTTGGAATCAATATATTCCAAAAATTGAATACTGTGTGGGTAAGTAACTGACAGAAAAAAAGGAGATTTGAAAGTTTAATGTAAAATCTTTGAAAACAAATGTAGTTTTATTGTCAAACATTGCACACTTTTCGTTTGATTTAAGTTAAGTCAATCAAGTTAATGAAGACTTTGCCAAATAAATTTTGCATATAATAAACCCATAATATCATGTTGTGTTTATAAGACAGAGAATTTTACCAAGTGCAACCACACAGATCCATTCTTGGTAAAGACCATAATTTAGCATACAAAAAAGTAGCACCAAAAAGTTACCCTACATTATGTGGCCAAATCATCCTAAATAGCATATCATCATTTAGTTCTTTGAATAAGTACAAAATCATACCAGACAAAAGTCCATAGAAATTGCCAAATGAAACACTTACGAGAAAAAGGTAGAAAAAATTTATAACACCTTGTATCAACAAGTGTTTGGGCTTGAAACAGCAGGGAACAAAATTAAAAACTAAGATAAGGAACCCTCTGGGAATTAGATCAATTCCAGACAATGCAAAGATTCCCGCACCTTCTCCCACAGGAAGTGAAACATCCTGCTGATAGAAAATATGGAACTTCTAAGAGATATCATTAACCAATTTGACCTGCATGGACAGGCAGAACTGAATTTTTGTGCACCTTTGATTTATTAACAGAGGGCAATGCAGATGAAAGTAACATTCAGTAGCAAACACAAGGTCATGAATTGATAAAGAGCTCAACAAAAAGAAAACAGCCCATCATGCTCATTTTTTTCCTTCAAGAAGCAGAAAAGAGCATAAAGTCTAATATTTCCATAAAAATAACATAGTCAAGTAATCATTGTACCATATCCAAGAAATAAGAGAAGCCTACAGATATACAACATAGTCAAGTAAGAATTATACCATATTTTATTAATAAGAGAACACAATCGTATTCAAGAAATTTGAAAAAATCATGAACACATAGCACTTGAGGAACCTACTTGAAAACAAAGCAGGAGATGCTGAAGATGAACCAAGGACCAGAAAGATACAAGCAATGCACAAATAATACTTTCCTTTATAAGATGCATAATGCAGTACATATTTCATGGGCCAGGATTTATGGGGTTTTCCAATGGGGACGGACTCAAACTGCATTTAACAGGAAGAACACATGGCTGTAAAGGCAAGGAAGATTCAATATCTGACAAACCAAATATTCGTGGAAATGAAGCTAGCATCTGATGTTAATATTTTTTTTTTTTGTAAGTGGTTGAGTCTGATGTTAATATTTTGAATTCCAATGGAAGTGATAGAGGTCACAATATGTTGGTCGCCTCTTACAAAACTTCTATTTGAGCAACCCCACCTAGAAAATGCAGAAACATAAGCAAGCAAAGCAGACCCATTAGAGCGGATTAAGAGGAATAAAGAAAACCAAAGAACACAGGGCAAGAAAGAAGACAAACAAAGAAGAATTAACACATCGATCCAACTTTCAGTAAGCTAACTAATTGAGATGTTTTTTAAAGAAAAGAGACTATCGTAATAAAAAAATTATGTTGAATCAGACGAAGATTTCAAATGGTCAATTAATCATACCAAACACGTCCTAGCGCCGTCGAGACGCGCATTTCCAATCTATCATCCAATTTATCGTAAAACAAGATGAAAATCAAGCAAACGGGCAATCTGACCGAAAAGCTACATGCAAACAACGAAAACAGTGTTTCTAAAGAAATCATTTAACCTGCAAAGAACATTAACGACATGCACAAACAGACGTCATCACAGGATTGCTCAATTCACAAATACGAGCAAAACGCACCAAGCGCAGAAACCAATGGAAGAATCAGAAACGCATTGATTACCTGAGGAGTAAACATAAGGGGAGATCGAGATCTCCCCGGGCTCTCCGGCGGCGTATTCCCCATCGAATCCAACGACGCAGCTCGAGGCCCACGCCCCGAATTCTCCGAATACTCACCTCTAAATTCAGATTCACCGTCCGATCTCTCCGAAGGATCTTCCCCACCGTTCTCACCATCCTCGCGTCCACTGACATTCCCCATCCTCACCTCCCTCTCAAAGAAAAGTTACAGATCTCGCTAATCACAGCTAGAAGTAGAACAGAGTCACAAGGTACAAGCCCCAGTCCGCACTATTCAGAAACATATCACTCCGTCAACCTACATGCGGAGGAGGAGCCGAATCCAATAAGCCAGGAACGCCAACACATCCGGTGAACCACCGGATGTTTCTACTTTTCACAAGTACAAACACCGAACACCCTCCCGAACAGGACGTTTTCTCACCTCGCCACTCTCATTCGAATAAGGCAGAAGAAGCCGGAGAAGAGCGGAAACAGAGAAAAGAAA
The DNA here is from genome assembly GCA_022405105.1 of Aristolochia contorta. Taxonomy (NCBI): domain Eukaryota; kingdom Viridiplantae; phylum Streptophyta; class Magnoliopsida; order Piperales; family Aristolochiaceae; genus Aristolochia; species Aristolochia contorta. The sequence goes on along the minus strand of CM039665.1, from coordinate 34,407,189 downwards.
AAACAGAGAGAAGGAGGAAGAAGAAGAAGAAGAAGACGACGGCGACGAAGAAAGAAGAAGAAAAAGAAGAAGAAAGGACAATAGTAAGGAAGCCTTATAATAATGGAGGGAGGTGGAAGTAGCAGGCCAAGACAAGTCGAAGAGCTGACGTGCATGCCTCACGTGAAATTATACACGTGCCGAATTTAGGGGGACCCACTTTCATTTTTTTCTAATTTTGTTTATTGTTGAAGTCGTCTTCTCCGACTCCTCGTGCTCGGGCTGCCCATCGAGAGACGCTTTTGGTTCCTCGGCGTGGCCATATAAAATGTCGCACATACCCCTCTCTCAAATGGGTCCCAGTCAGTGACAACCCCCCCTTTCAGGTCCCTCTCTGTTCTTTCTCTCCACTCCTCGTTCTCATCGAGTTATCCGGATAGCTGGGACCCGCGCACGCGACAAAAATAAATTGGAGACGGGGGCGGTTTCGTAAATAAAAGAAGAAAAAAGAGGTACAAGATAAGGCCGACGGCCCAGGTGAGGTGAGGGGAGGTGGGGCCCGACGCCGTGACTATTTCGTGCTTATCTTGTCCGGGATAAAACCCATGTCCGTAAGAAGACAACGCGACACGCAGTTGGAGCCGTCACACGTGTGCGTAACTCGAGGTTATCCCGACCCGGGCCTCCGATCCGTCAACTCGGCCAAATTCCAGGTCCGGCAACAACCGAGTCCGATCAAAAAAGTATTTTTATAATTTTTTTAATCATCTTTTAAGCAATAAGAGAGATTTGAAAGGTAGGCGAGGGGACTACTGGGGAGAAGATAAGAAGCCAATCCGATTTCGATATCCTAATTTTCGTCTTTATGCTTATTAAAGGGTCGCATCAAGGGCGTGACGCGGTGACGCCGTCGGGGGTTGCCACTTTGTGAAGTAACCTCATGTCATGGGGCCCATCCAGCAACATACATGTATGTAGCCGATATAACAGGAAATAAAATATGAATGCTGGGTTTCCGAAAGGAGAGGAATATGAATGCTGAAAGGCTCGCATCGTTGTATTCACACGTCAGTTTTAAGTTGACAGAAAAATACGAGACATTACTCACTCGATCTCTTACCATTTTTTATAACCTTATGTGATAATAGAAAAATTTATACCTCAATAGAATAAGATAATTTGATATGGGTGCCTTGTCATTTTATAGCCATGCTCACCTCTAACGGGATCAGGAGATCTTTGACAGAAGCCACCAATAGAATCATGAATCGTGGAGTTTAAACAGACCAGAAAAGACGAGAGATTATTGTGTGTGTGGAGAGAGAGAGAGAGAGAGAGAGAGAGAGAGAGAGAGAGACCACGAAGTAAGGTGAATTGTCTGGTAAGTTGCAGAAGAGGAACGATGAAGTTCCAATAACTGGTTTGAAAACTTCGTGTTCAACGAGTTTTAGTTCATCGAATGATGTTGACCATATGCAAAATTAAGAACCAACTGGGATTATCAAATGTTGTAATTTCCAAGTCAAAAAGAGGAGAAGTAACGTTTCTGTTCCTTCTGCAACTTAAGGTTCTATCTGAACCTGTGGTGACAATCAATGAAATCTCCAACACGTCAAATGGAGAGAAGGGAAATGAAACGTTCTCCGCCTGGGCTGGGAGATATCATGTAAAACAACGATCCATGTGATTATTCCATTGGTAAATTATAATCAGTGAGATGAAGAGGCACGCGTATCAGTGTACGGTCCCCCTTCACTGAGCAGCATGGCAGCATGAGATTGATAGAACTCCCCTGAAAAAGATTGAAGAATAGGCAAACATGCTGGGCGGCATACTTTTTCCACAGGGTCACCACAACTTGTGAGATTTTTACATAAATTTGAGTGTAGGCAAATGTGATAATTCTTTCTTGAAGTCGGAAACCAAAGGGTGGGGAACATTACAAGCCTAAACCAACAGTCCTGCCATCTCGTCGACGAAGTCCAGCAGTATACTGCTTCTCCAAGTCCATCTGGAGCTGATTCTGCTTCTCTGCATCGAGGTGGTTGTCGGCTTCCGTCACCTGGGGCTTGTGCTCGAGGTTTGCATCTCCTTTTACACCCTACAATTGGCCATAGGCACCAATGCAACCTCAGACTCTAAAACAGTGTTAGTAAGGGTTGAAAACACTAATGTAAAAATTCATTATATGTTATAACATAACGAATAAGGGAGAGATATTTACCATCTGTGGAACATTTCTTGTCCAGGGTAAAAATCATAATTACTCTAGGCTTCTCAGCTTTGATGTTTTGTAACTTTGCTAATACTTATTTTGCCAACCTTTTTTCATAATATTAGTAGTTGATCTGTTTCTTTTCCAAAGATATTACACACTTCATATTAAACAAAGCTTGTAAAAGGAAGAAAGGCTAACTAAGAATTACCATGAGTTTGTTGAACTTCTCTTGTCTTTCCCGGTCTGGAAACATGGTGGTATCCCAGCGACTTCCAGACTGATATGATTACAATCACCACAAAAAGAAGAACATGCACAATAACCAATGAAATGGTAAGAAGACATCTGCAGATAACCCACCAACATACAGGAACTGATATGCAACTAAGAATACCTCCTCAGTAGATGTGTTCTTCTTGTTCCCCCACAGTAGCTTTTTCTTTTGATCAGTTGTGAGATATCCACCTCCTACAAGGTTCCTATTCACTGCAGTTTGTACTTTCTGATCAATGAAGCATCACAATAGTTTTTTTTCCTCTTTTTTCTTGTTTGGCATGTATCAGCATATAAAGCACATTATACTAGAAAAGAGTAATGACTTTTAGTACTCAAAGATGTCTTTTCTGTTGCCTGATTTGCAAATCACAAGCACTTGATACTTATTAAGGTCAGCTCAATGATTTTTTTTAAGAGATTGATCATTTCAATTTTTACATATGCCAATTTTCCATACTCCAGGAGACTCGTACTCAAGACCTCCCATTACACAACCCTCTGTGTTACCACTGAACTATACTCAGCTTCACAGCTCAGCTCAATGATATATCAGTCAGAAGGAACAAAAGTTTAGCTTGAAAGATACCCAAAGTGTTTTTGTCTTTGACAAAAGAAACTTCATCTTCATAGGAAAAGAAAATTGGGAGTAACAAGTTAATTGATGAAGTTGTCCTGGCACTTCAGCTTACCTTATAACTATTCTCCAAATAAATTTTTGGGAGCAGAGACCAGTCAATAACCCTATCTAAACGTTGAGTTTGACTATATCTTCCACATACTTTTGAACCTGGATGGAAATACAGGCACCCTGTGCCTTCAACAATTCAAAAGCCAAATATTGGTCCAAAGTCATGCAGCGAAAGGATACCCACCAGAAATGTCCTGTCTTTTTGTTTTATTGAGAGAGTTCATTGGAAAAGAAGGAACGTCATCCTGGCAAATTTTAAGGCTATTGACAAACACTCCTTTTTTGGCTAAGCCATCAGTTGCCATAATCATTGATCAACGTGTACCACACTTGGATCACAGAGTAGATGCTAATGGCGCTGTTTATCTCTTCTGTGTTGTGGGGAAGTTGCCATGGAGGGGATATCCTTTGGGTGAAACCAGTTGATGATGACTGTAGACTTTCCTTCCACAAGACATGGAGAAAAGAGCTTGTCCGAAGTAATTGAAAGGACATGAAGGAGAACTGAGGCGCTGTGCTTGTAGAGTTAGCAATACCAAACAGACTGATGAGAAAATACTGTTTTATCTCGTGATCACAAAAGAGGCCTAAATAGCCACCCAGTTGCAGAAAGAGCAGTCATCAAACTTGAGTTAGATGGGCTCAAAAAGGGGGAGACAAGGGTTGGTCTTGTGGTACTTCGCAGTAAAGAAGGCAGCGACAGACAAATTGTTTCTGGCAGTAGGACAATAAGAATTGAAGAAGTCTTTCTTGGTAGCCACTTGGCACTCTCAGAACTCTAGAACTTTTTCTTTGTAGCCAAAAAGGAAAGAGGGAAAGCCTTCTCCAGACTGGAAGTCTTATTGGTTGATATATTGGCATTACTCTAATTCCATATGCACCAATGGGTATTAGCTTGCAACAGTTTCACTAATCTGCTTCATCATTTAGATTGCTGACTACAGCAAATTATAATTTTCACAATCATAATTATATGCTAACTGCTAATTTTTTGGTTATAATGAGTTTGACTGTAGAAGTTAGGTGTGTGCACAATAAAGCACAGTTAACTTCAACCCAAACGAGTCATTACAGATTAACCACATTATAACTTCACCTCTATCTACAAAGCTGGTCAGAGACCTTCATGTTCTCAGCTCGTTCAACTAGTGGCAAAATAGAGGTCTACTGAGGTTAATCATTTTATGTGATCCTTACTTTCCACCACAAATGGAACCTTTCTCCCAGATTTTAAACAAAACATCTATCATACATATATCCTTCTTTGAAGAAAAGGAAAGAAAAGGACCAACAAGGGATCAATGATTAACTATCCATGGCCAGGAACAAAATAATATTGCCTACAACAACATAAACGCTTTACTATTACCTAATTCAGCAGCTTTCAAAGCAGCAACTTTAGCAGCATTTATATCATGAGCAGTGTCTGTCACACTAGCAGAAGAATGGATCAATCCAGCAGTAACTTTAGAACCACCATCTTGACCTGGTTTGGAACTGAAACCTGACTTTTCATCAGCTGCAAATGTGCTTAAATTTGTTAATGACCGACCAGAGAAAATATCCTTGGTCATGCATTTAGCAGATGAAGATGAAGTACTTCCTTTTCCTGGTAAATTATGATGACTATGGCAATGATAACGACAGAGACATCATTCGATAGAAGAAAAAGGAGAAAAAAAGAATTGTAATGAGCACTATAATGATTGAACTGTCACAAAAATGTGGCACAGACTGACATGTTTCGTGGATTATAATAATTAATATGTTGCATATAACAAGTGTTTAGCACTTCATAGATAAATGTTTTCTAATACTTTATGACAAATTATGGTATGTAGCACCACAAGCAAGGATCTTCAGTCTTACCATCTTCAGCAGGAGTGGCCTTCTCTGCATGAAACAACTTCATTTTCTTCCCAGATGAATCCAGGTATTCATTCCCATGAATGCTTTTATCTTGAGGCTCACTTTTCACATCTTGTTCCTTGGATTTGGCAAAATTTTTATCACTCCCTTGCAAATGCTCCTCTATTTCTCCATTAAAACGCTCTTTGTATGGGTCCCTCTCCCGGTCTCCTGTCTTCCTCTTCTCTTCTTTCCGCTCACCTGATTCCTTCCCGCTGGTACTGTATGCCTCCTTTGAATGATGCAAACCACCAACTCTAGCTGAAGTTAACTCTCTTGCTTGCCCTTTTGAATCTTCATAAAAGGATGGTCGACTGTTCTTATGATCTCCTGAGCTTCTTCGATGATCTCTTTTATCGTCGTGGACCCGATCTCTATGTCTGTCCCTCCGTAGATCTGTGGTTTCTCTATCTTTATCCCTGCTCCTATATCCTGCATCATCTGGACTCTCTCGAGAGTACTTGTCCATAAAACGCCGACTCTCTCTATGCCTATCATGATCGTTTTCAAGTCTTGCATGATCTGCTCGCATCCCACCCCTTGATTCTTGTACAGACCAAGCGGCAGATCTAGAGTAACTTCTTTCATCTTCATCTGCATGCTTGTATCGGTTACGCTTATAATCATTATGCCTGCGGTAGTCACTGGAACTCCCATGGGATAGTTTATCTTTATGTCTGTAGTAGTCATTATCGTTTCCACCACGATACCGGCTTGAATCCCTCTCTGATTCTCTTCCACCTTCCTTCCTTCTGTTTCGATCATCAGACATTCTTCTGGACTCCCCTTTCTGGAATCTGGGATTATGATCACGATCACGATCACAATCGGGACTACCTGCGAGGCATACAAGGACACCGAACAGATCTTTCAGAATGTTATACAGTTCATGTGTTTGGAATCTTGGATTATTTCCACATTCGATCAGAGACTTCTGTATGAAAATACAGATCTGAGTTTTGTTTCTCTATTGTTTGTTGAAAAACAATTGATCTACAAGCTTTCATGTAATATAAAGAATTTCAAACACACCATACATAAGAAACCCAGAAAAGGGGAAGATAACCCAAGGAAGACAGCATAGGACACTAGAACTCATCTATCAGAGGACTTGTATGTAAAACATCATGCATAACACAAAGAAAGGTCATAGGCGATGTCTGTGTCGCTTATTTACCAAGACAATAGAAGCACAGATGGTATATATTCATGTTCCAGTTCATGACTGCCCTCCTGATTGACTAAACCAAACTGCACAAAAACTAACCTAAAATACAAACTCCAGAACATCCCCCTCACACCCACCAAAAAATAGCCCCCCAGAAAAAGGAAGGAAAAAAGAACATATACATTTGCACGGGAGGGAATAGCAAAGAAACTATTTGCATACATAAAGTTCTATGGCCTCTTTCTCGAAAAGAAAAAACAAAACCATAATACCATCTTAATCCCTCGAATATAAAATTCAGAGAGAACCATGAACTTACACAAGGACCAATGTTCCTTACAGCAATTACCAAAAGTCATAAAAAGGACAAACAGGCATCCGTAAGCATGGTATTTCTCAGTTGCTGCATATCATTATCAATCTGCGCTAAAATTTTCTACTTTTAGCTTTCAAAATATTGGGTAGCGCACCAACTAAAGTAAAAATCCAATAATATTGGGTCAGTTCTTTTTATTTAATTCTTTCTGTATTATATTAGATATTCTAGAGATGAACTTGAGCATAGCTCAGTGGTCACATGAGGGGTTTGTAATGGAAGGTCTTGGGTTCAGGTCTCCTTGGGGGCATGGGAATGGGAATACCAACTTTCAAAAAAAAAAAAAAAAATTCTAAAGAGAGAGTTATCCTCCCTCCTTATCGCTATTTAAATAGACCACACTAGAATTACTTAGGAAGCACCACACAAAAAGGCCTCCCTCATTGTATTTTTTGCAAGTGTTCAAGAAGAATCAAGTTTCATGAAGAAAGAAAATCCTGGTAAAGAAGGCATGTATGATGGTCAACCAAATGGCTGTAAAAAGACCCTTTCAAGCCCATGCAGATAATACAGAATGCACCTTAAAAAGTAATTCGATCTTGTGAAGAACAAGAGAAGTACTAACCACCTGATGGAGAGGAACCAGACCCACCAACAGGTGAACGCCGACGATACTTCCTTTGAGCAGCATCGTTAGAGAGCTTCCGGAACGATGGTTTCATATCAACATTGTCAGGTAGATGAGGCGGTGAACTGGTTTCCATATCAACTGAGTATGAAAATATTGTTATGCTTAAGTTCAACAGATCAAATACATAAAAGGCACCTCAAACAATCAGATAGCCTGTAGAAATGCCTGACAATCCATATCTCCATATTTATCTGTAAACCAAGCTCAACACTCAAAAGAGCCAACCAGTCAATATGTAATCTGATTTGCTTCTAAATTAAGACTAGCCTTTCTAGAAAAATCTTACTATCAAGGTAAATTAAATAAAAAATTTGAAAGCAAAGATATAATCAGTTTACATCATGCCTTTTACAGGTTCCCTTACTTGTAAATAAAATTTAATACAGCTACCAGAAAGTCATTAAAGTAATTTTTTCAAGGAAGGCCAAACAACAATTCATATTCTACACCTTTCTCCACAGGCTCAGGGTTCTGAAGTCATCTTTCATCAAGCGACAAATTGCATAAGGAAATTTCAAGGTAATTGTTTTTGGCTATGCTTCTACTAGAACTCCTTAGGTAGCAGCTGCATTCCTTAAAACAAACTGAAAATCTTGCTCTTTCTCTCTCTCACTTAATTGCAAGTGCTTTGCCTACCAACTCTGCTGTATTTGGATGAAATCACTTTGCAGGTCATTCTGTTGTATATTTGCAGTTTTTTTAATATAATAATGTTGTGATACAAAAAATTGCAGGTTGCAACGGCAGCCTAAGATGATATCTCAGACCAATTAATTGAAAGATCCATCAAACCGATCGCACAAAGAAAGCTCTCTTTTAGTCAAGCACAGTCTGAACACAATTTGTAGTCATAGAACTGAAGCAGGTGTTCTAGTACATTCTTTTAGTGTCAGTCCTTAAACTAGTAGATGGATGGAATATTGTGAACAGAAACATGAAACTGATGAAAAAAAGAGAAAGGTAATACAGCTATCCAGAGCCACCTACAATAACACAATTAGAACAGGAAGAAATAAAATTTTGTTTCAGGAACGAAACAAAAGCCAGTTGATCCTTCAAAAAACTCACAAGAAGAGGCAACTTAGGACAAAGAAGAAATCAATAAAAAAACTCGAAAAGCCTGAAAAAGCTAAATTAAGCTTCTATGGATATAAGGAAGAATAACCAAATTTTTCACCCGAGCTGCTTTGATATAACAACATTTGACAGAGAAATTGCTCCAATCAAAAAGTCAATTGCTCTTGCCTGAGAAAATGTTATTATGTAATAAATTCTCAAATGCATGTCTAGAAAATTAATGGCACAGACAACACAAGTTAAAGGTAGAAATTGGCAAGAGCAAGTCAAGTCATTACATAAAATTATTTTATCCCTGAGGCACGTACATCTCACTATCACATAGAAGACAAATTGCAGGATGCATCAGTGCATATGCTTGATACTGAAATGCAAAATACTAAAAATCACGAGTACTGCTCTCTAAGGCGTGACTCGCCTTTCATTGAACAGAAAAGTACGACAAAATTGAAGCTCTCAACCTGAGCTCTCTGGATTAAAAGAGAATCAAACAATGAAAATACCATATTTTGTAAAAAAAAAAAAACGGAAAGGAAATCTGATGCGATTTCAACCCCTAAATTTCCCATAAAAGGTTGGGGAGCGTCAGGATTTGGTGTTACACAAGCAAGGAAAACCAGAGCTAAAGAACTGTTACTAATTACATGCGCGGAACCAAAGAAAATACTACATCGGACAGTCAGGTTTTGATATTAGAATCAAAGAGCCGAGATCGTAGCAGGGAGATATTAAATAGCAGCACTCAAATAACGAATCAAAGCTAAAAGAAATGAGAGAAAGCAGGAAGACAGAACAGATTGGTCGAGACGATTGTCCCAGAGAACTACCTAAAACTTTGGAGATATGCCCCCGGTAACAGAGGGAGAATTCCGGAGGTCGTAGCTGAATTTGGTGCTCGTCTTTCCTAGGGTTTCAGCAACGCGCTCTCGTGTACTGTCACACAACAACGATAAAAATATCTTGTGTCATTTTTGCTTTTTCCCTTTCGTCTCTCTAGGATTGTTTCTCCCGTAAAGCCAGAAGCCAAAGTATCTATTAACTTGAAACGAATGCCGGTTTGTCTTTACAAGGTGCGAAATTTAGAAATGCAATATTAAAAACAGAGAATGGCTAATAAACCTGTAGCCTATGGGCCTTGCACGAGTCTGCAGTACTCACTATTTGGAGGATCTTTCAGACTCCTTCGGCTACATGACGTGGATGCACACGTGTTGAAGGCTGATTGGAACTAGACATATTGGTGGGTCCCATGCTCCCCCACCGTATGCATAGTATTTTTCTTATACGAGAAAACTGCTTTATAAATAATAAGTGTTAAGAAAAATGTTGCTTTTAAAAAACAGGTTTTAGTACTTTGAAATAACTCGGATACAATTTTTTTCCAAAAAGAATTCTTCTAAAAAGGTCTTTTTGAGATACTTTTCGAAAAAGTGCTCTTTATATTCTTGGTATAAATCGTACATAACTCTTTTTAAGAGAGTTTTAATTGAAACGATGTCTGTCTTATATTAATTATGTCATATACTGCTTTGTAATTCAATGGTTATCAATATTTAAATAAAATTATTTCTGAAAAAGAAAGCTACACTAACTAACAAACGGAAAACCTTTATGAAAATGCACCAGTTACTAGTGACCCGATTGCTGCAAAATAGAAAACTCTATCAGTGCAGAAACTTCCCAGATTTGGTTGAGTTTGTCTGTCCGATATGTGAGTCTCCTCTATTCATCGATTCAAATGAATTTAAACCCAAACCTCAGAGAATTTCATGCAAATTGCATACATATAAAGTGCCTTTTTAAAAATATAATTTCATTGCTACCGCTTTCATGTCTTTCAGCATTTCGAGCCATCACACAACAATCACAAAGGGCTGTTCGGAGATGGATCACCTGAGACATACAGTCTGATCACTGATCAGATTCCCAGAGTCGTAAATCTAAACTCAGGAGTACTCGGCAGTAAAATAAGGTCAAAATACAGTTTCCAAGTAAAGAAAAATGAAGATATAGTACGGTGGACTGCCTTCAAATCCGTTAAGTTTGATACTCTGTTTCAAAAGAAGTTTCAGATTACTACCTGTGCAGACGATACACCTTGGGCCAAGCATTCTGAAAGTTTATAACCTCCACAGAGTAGATTTTTCTACAGAAAAAACCCCTTCATAGACCAAAAAGATTGATAACAATTGTCAGGATTGTGCAGATTCATGTTTTCCTCAGTAATTTTCTGATTGAAAGCACAAGTAAAACGAGGCAAACAACTGCACACCAATAAATTTGACGAAATATTGCAGGCTTTCATAAAAAAAAGTGAGATATCAAATTTCAAAGGTCACATCACCAATTTTGGCTTCGTCAATAAACCTTTTAATCAAAATTCAGGTAAAAAATTATACCAACAGGACACTGAAGCAGGGAAACTCCGCCCATACAAGAATAGAAATTATTCACATCCTTGAAATTATCAAATTTCAAGGATGGACTGTAATGACAACAAAAAATACCTTTGAGAAAAAAAAATGATTCACTTAATGGAAATAAACCCTAATGGCACAGATGAATCTTCAGGACTCAGATTGTGGCTTGACAATAAAATTCTGGCGGCTGATTGAGTTCATCACAACAGGCGGTCCAGCTGTACGTGGCCATGCCTGGAACTTCTTATCAGTTTCTTGCCACCATCCCTTATCAGAAACAGTTTTGGGAGTGGTACCTGATTGGTAAACATAAAGAACACGAGATACTCATGAATACTAAATATCACAGCTCTGCAGGAGCAAACTTCAAATGGTTATGGCGTACCTCCAAATAACTTCCCATCAGAAATCAAAGAATCCAAATAGAAAGCAAGGGCAGTAGAAGCCACCACCGATCCAATGATGTACTTAGTTGACATAATGTTCAAGCTGCAGGATTGAGAATGAAGCAAAAGCATACAAGATATTGTCAAAAGCAGCACCACTACCAAACTAGGAAGAGGAACTAATTCTCCAACAAGTAGATGCAAGAAACAAGCGAACTGATTAAATACCATGAATTTTCATAAGAGAGTAGCTGTTTTAACACTTTCCCCCATTTAGACCTGTCCATTTGCATTGAATCAAAGAAAAAGCAACTTGAAATTGAACCAGAAAACTGCTGTCCATTAACTAAACATAGCCAAATATCAAAGTATGCCCCCCCCCCCCAATATATAACACAATGTTACCAGTTAGTTGATGTTGCAATTTTGGGATCTTGACTGTTCATTGAAGAGCCAAACAAGACATGGTAAAACAATTTTTGTTAGAGAGAAAATATCAATATGTACATTGAACAGCCCAAAAGCCAAAGAAGACATCAAGAAGGGATACTCCTCAGAGTAAGTTACTATCATTTTTTTATTTAAGAACTTGAAACAAACAAATAGAGATTTTTCCACAGATCTCGAAAGCTCAAAGAAAGAAAAAGTCCCTGGACACCAGAGTAGCACAATAACAAACATGTAAATTCAGATTCAAATACAATACATATCACATTACACATAAAATTTTGCTACAGTGTTATCTGAATCCTATCCATGTGAAAGTATCCAAATCCAAAATCGTATCTAACCACCGGAGTATTCCTACACAAACTCTTAATTAGAGATGTAGGGTCAAATTAACCACGGTTTTTTTTTTGAAGGGTCGAGTAAAGGAAGGATCGTCAACAGGGCCTCTTCTGCCAAAAAAAATACTCCACTTGAAAACAGGAGGAAAGGCAGCAAAATATATAAATAGTATTGATCTCTATAGCGCTGTCAAGAAATAGAGAAATCACATATGGTTAAAAAAAAATGTCTGAGTTATTCGAACTACCTCGGTTTGCTTCAGGCGATTCTCCAGGTGAGACCCTCGGGCTAATCTGATACTCTTTAGGGTTTAAACAGCTTCTCAGAAGCCACTCGCAAAAATGCAGTCGTCTGTGTTCTTGATTTATTCTTCTGTCCACCCTCGACTTCGGAGCAACGCTAAGTCGTAACGTGCTCTCGAGAGGCGAAAAAAGCCGGGAACTTCGGAAAATTGGAAGGCAAAATACCTGAAATACCCCATTCAAAATTTTATAACACATAAAAGATGAAAAATCCATGAATTGAATTCATCTCAATAGAATATAAATATACAAATAGTAATCTTCAACATTCAATTGGCATATACTAATTTTAATCAATTAGCGCAAGTTGGCTAAAAATGCCTCAAATAACCTTCAAAGTATATGTATAGAAATAACCAAGTATACTTGGGCCTCCACCCATATTTTACATGGTGTCAGATTGAGTACTTAAACTTGGGCCTCCACCCATATTTTACAGGGTGTCAGATTGAGTACTTATACTTGGGCCTCCACCCATATTATCTACATGTTGGAGCACAAAATAAAGCCCAGATGTGAGGGTAAGTGTTAGAGATTAGTCAAACATACAAATACCAGTAGAAAAGATGTGGGCTTATTCTAATCCCAACACGGGCAAGCGATGTCTCTGTCTGATCGAGTATCTAAGATCAGTACTACACATGCATGTCAGTTCTAAATTCTAATCCCAGGAAGTGCCTTTACCACCGAGAAACCCCATGGAGGAGGGAAAGCAAAACTAGATACATACCCAAATTCAATCCGGGCGTGTTTGGGTCCTCGATCGAGATCAGTTCATTAAAACCCAGTAATGGCCATGATTCTTGGGGAGTGTATCAGGCCACGCCAGCATTGTGGCGATGGTGGACGGCAGAAACTCCAAAGCAGCTCAAAGTGGAAAACCAATGACAACACAAATACGAGAAATGACAATGCAAAGCATTAGAACACAATCCCAAAGCAATCTTTGTCCGTCCTGCTTTCTTTTTCACAGCCTTTTTCCCTCTTTCTGTTCGCTCTAATGGCTACTGTTTCTTCTCTTTTACAAGAGACCCCTCTCTCTCTCTCTCTCTTTACTTTTCAGAACAGAAAGAAGGTTAGATTCCGAAGGCGAAAGAAGCAATGATTGCACAATATGCCCATTTTTACTTTGGTTTTGTAGATAACGATAGATCCATCTCCCTCGATAGCCTTTCTGATGGATATACATATTGAAGGTCGTGAATCTGATCATCTCAGGTCTGCCAGGCTTAATTTGGGCCATTGATATATCATGAGAGACGAGAATAATCCATAGCTTACCCGCGAAAGTAAAGGCATCGAATTTGAAAATTCTCACTACTTTTCTCGCTGACCCACCCCATGCATTGAAAAACTAAAATCTTAGCCAGATATCAGATTCAAACCAGTACAATTATTGATAAAGTCGTTGTGTACTACTCATGTAATATTGTGAAAAACCAATAATATCCGACCGTGTAAGCTTTTCATCTTTAGCTCTCTGGGTTTCTGCCCGGATTAGATATATATACATCTAGCTACAACACATGATGACATATTTTTACAAGCGTGAGGGAAAATTATAAGTAATTAGTCATGGAGGACTAATCGATCATCAGACACTACGTACCATGCATAAAGAAATTAATTAGCACTGGAGATCTAAAAGAAAGCAGATAAATTAAGGGAATAAATTAAGTACTATCCCAGCTGAAAATATTCCTATATTGCATGGCGCATTCTAGGTAGTCATGAACTTTTGAGGGTTTAACAGAGGACTACATGGCCGGATTAAGGAGCACTATATTACTAGCTACTCCCTGATCACCATTCACAGTAAGCTTCAAGCAATCAACCAAAAAGTCTACCCATTATCAACATGAAGCTAGCATTACATTTTAGTACTACTAGTCCTTCCCCCCACGATCGAATTACCGCCACAATTCCTATACAAACAGCGCCGGAAAATTCTTCCTGGAGCTGGGTCAAACGTCGTCAACCTTACTTCTCTGACAGCTCCCATTGTTCTTCCTGGGGATTCAGTGGTACTGTTTCCGGGTGCAATCTCTTCTTTACATGGTGGTGATGGAGCGGAACGCCAAAGAGCTTGACCGTGCTGTTAGATTCTTCTGCAAAAGAAGTACTCATTGGAGCAGTACTACTACTGTGGTTCTTTAAATATGCAGATTGTGGGGCTACACGATCAGGATCAGAGTGGTCCTGATGATTATAAGGGCTCATGAGCTCGACGAGGTGCCTGGGCATTCTAACTCCTTGGTTGACGATATTCCTAGTTGGTTCTCTCGGTACTGGGGTTACATGATTTTGCAGAAAGTAGATGATGTCGTTGTATAACTTTTTCATGTGGGAGAGTTCAGACAAAAGCAAGGAGTTTCTTCTTCTCAGGCGTTGGTTGTCTTCTGTGAGAGCCGAGAGGAATTGATGATCTGCTTCAGAAGTTGGTGCAGCTGGGGATATTTGATCTGCATTAATATAATTATTCCAGCTGCAACAATTATCCATTTCGTCTGAAAGTACTGGAAAGGGTACTGGAGAATCGGAGTAATTATAGAGCTGGGGAGGAATACTATAGTTGTGAGGGGATTTTCTTCTGTGAATCTCGCAGAGAAGGTGCTTCTCTCCTTTGCGAAAGAACTCGTTCGCGAACTCCCAACGATCCGCGACGATTTTTCTGAATCCCTGCAGGAAGACAAGCCGACATTAGAATCACGACACATATTGACTAGCTAGTGACAAGATTTAACAGCAATTTCCATGGAAGAATCACGAGATGGCACTGTTGATATATACTTGATAAGATAGCTGCGGCTCATGTAACCCAGCAAAAATCATGGTAGCATCATATATAATCCGATAATGAAGAAAATCTCGTTTAAACTCACCCACAAAAATGGGCACTGAATCCGCAGATGGATTTCAGAAGATAAATATCATAAGAACAGCTCAAAGAAAGAATATATATAGTTAAAAAACCGAACAAAAAAAAAGAGACTCTACTCGCGGATGTTGTTACTGTAAAAAAACTCGATCGAAGAAGTGATGACTGATGAGCGTCGTGAGCTTTTTCCCTTGAATATGACCCATAGAATATTTGAAGAGAACACAAAAATTGCAATAATAACACAAAACCCAACAAATCAATCAGCGGCGAGAAGCTCAGCAGCTAGAAACTATCATCACACCGACCGAGATCTTCTAACAAAAGAATAGAAAGAAAGCAAAAGCACCCATTAATACATAAATTGAACCCAAAGTAAGTAAGTTGAGAAGCGGATAATATGTATGGGTCGTCTTACATATGTGTTAAGCTGCCTGACAAAGCTCGAGAAATTGTTGTGCTTGAAGTAGTTGGGCAAGAGATCCCTGGCAAACTCAGGCGGCCTCCACACCACGAAGGTGGTCTCGTCTTCCCCCCAAGAAACAATGTGATCCGTGCAAGGATCGTCGACGAGCTGGTAAGTCTTGGTGAGGAAAGGCGCTGGAACTGCCTTGTGCGAGTCCACAGACACCACCATCTCCCCGCACCTCTCCAGCAAGAAAGCCATCGCGTGCTCTCAACAAATTAAGCACAAGCAAAGACGACAAACCCTACTACCTTGCACTCCCCCCTTCCCCAGATCCCCACTATCTGAAAGATTTAGAGGAGCTAGCTAGCTCCTTTTGCTTTTCTCTCTCTCATATGCTCTCTCTGATCTGTCTCATGATATGCTCTCTCTCTCTCTCTCTCTCTCTCTCTCTCTCTCTCTCTCACTCTATGCTCTCTCTCTCTCTCTCTCTCTCTCTCTCTCTCTCTCTCTCTCTCTATGCTCTCTCTCTCTCTCTCTCTCTCTCTCTCTCTCTCTCTCTCTCTCTCTCTCTCTCTCTCTCTCTCTCTCTCTCTCTCTCTCTCTCTCTCTCTCTCTCTCTCTCTCTCTCTCTCTCTCTCTCTCTCTCTCTCTCTCTCTCTCTCTCTCTCTCTCTCTCTCTCTCTCTCTCTCTCTCTCTCTCTCTCTCTCTCTCTCTCTCTCTCTCTCTCTCTCTCTCTCTCTCTCTCTCTCTCTCTCTCTCTCTCTCTCTCTCTCACTCTCTCTCTCTCTCTCTCTCTCTCTCTCTCTCTCTCTCTCTCTCTCTCTCTCTCTCTCTCTCTCTCTCTCTCTCTCTCTCTCTCTCTCTCTCTCTCTCTCTCTCTCTCTCTCTCTCTCTCTCTCTCTCTCTCTCTCTCTCTCTCTCTCTCTCTCTCTCTCTCTCTCTCTCTCACTCTCTCTCTCTCTCTCTCTCTCTCTCTCTCTCTCTCTCTCTCTCTCTCTCTCTCTCTCTCTCTCTCTCTCTCAACCCCAGTACTCACTGCATGTTGATCAGGCACTTATTTACATTAGCACCATGACTTGTAAATAATTAATTAAAAAGCTCCCCACTTTTTACAAGAAAGAAATGATGTATCTCAAAAAGAGTAATTTCTTTCTTTATAATAATTTACCCCGCGGCCGTAAGGTGATCATCCCAATCAGCCATTAATCAGGTTTTGGTTGTTTCTTCCCTGGTGTAATTATGGTAATCATGGCTTTGCTTTGATTATAAAACAGGGGTCCTTTCATGAAAAGAAGGAACCCATATTATGCAGCTAGCTAGCTTCGTTTCATATAGGTTAACATATATTGATATCATGACACATATCCTTCAATATATACCAAAAACATATGTCGCATCATCATGTTACCCATATCTGCTTTATAAATTCCCTTCCGTTCCCTTCACTCCATTCCCTCCGAGAGCGGGAATACCGCTGATAATTAATGATCAGTGCCGGGACTGGGATTCGGCTGTTTATGATAAAGTAAGGCCTCTAATTAATTAATCTTCTCCCCTATTTGCTTCACACATGCACCCAGTAAAAACGACAGCAGTTCCATGTGGTTCAAGTAATTAAAATCTCTCTCTCTCTCTCTCTCTCTCTCATCAGTACTGATCATCTGTCTCTCCCTCTATCTCTCGCTCTCTGGTTTCTCCCTCTTTATGTCTTTTCCTGCTCTTCGTTTTGTAGTTTTGGCATGTTGTTGATCAGGAATACAGAAGTTGCTGAGAAGCTGCAGGCGTTGTATATATATATGGACTTTACTACTTAATCGGAATTCGAATTTTTTTTTTATAGTTCAGTAGTTTTGGTGGAGGAATGTTCCACTATTTTATAATATTGGTTTTGTTCCAGTACATCTGCGATTTCAAGGCGTGCCCGTGACTTAGATGGTATTGGAAAGGAGTTTAGTGGACGGAATAATTTATTTATCCTCCGATTACAGACCCTTTTGGTGAAAAATCGTTTTCTGCGCGCTTGCTGCAGCTCCTCTCTGCCATCGGCCTACATCATGGGATTCAAAGCTGCTCTTTTCCATTATTAAACAAGTAAACAACCAGACATACATGCAGAACGGCATTTCTAGATTTTCTACCCACATGCCTCCCTGGGTATGTCTATTTTCCCATGCATTTCTGGTATCATTACTATTGACTCATTAGATGCAGAGAGAAGCTGCCCGCCCTTCTGATCCTTCGCCCCCTTCTCTGACGAGTACTCACTGATATCGACTTAACCTGAGGCCCCTTCCGTCCAGAATTGTTTGACCACACATCCTTGTTAATTTTTCTGTTTTTCTGTTTCAGAATAATGATCTATTTTGATTTCTTAATTCATCACTCTTGTGTATGTAATTACTAACAGACTATAATTGTTGGTTTTAGATATCTTGCACACACACGCACGAGCACACAGATATATTTATAACCAACAGTAGCTAGCTAGTCATCTCTCATTTTGGTCTAGTCTTGAACCAGTCTAAATTAAGCTCATGGGACGTTGTTATCTGAATCCTTAAAATAAGAGCAAAAGCTGATGCTCACCTTATCTAAGGAGCGACATGACAGAAATCTAATTAAGGAGAAACATATTAAGAGCTGGTTTTCTCAAAACTGAAAAATCTGTGTAAATATATATAATATATTACACAGAAGAAGAATTAAGGTTATTCAACTTTAGTACTGAATCTACTGATGTTCATCTCGCTTATATATGTAGCGTTTCCTCTAACATTTATATCAATATATAAGGGAACCATATTTAATTTAGACCCACGTACCCATATATATATATATAGGATAATATATATTAACGACGACACGTGCACGGGTGGATGAAAGGGAGGCGTTATCTTAATTTGTATCATTAAATATTAATGCCGCCGTGGATAAAGATTAAATTGCAGTAGGCCCTGAGTGTGCGAGAGCAATGATGTCTTCTTTTCCTCTTCTTTTTCTTTTTTTTTTCTTGAAAGATTTTTTCCGTCGTCATTCGGCTTTAATGTTTGCTATTTTTATGGCTGGGTTGGTCTTCTTCAGCTCTTTGGCTTTTACTTTCAGCTATGTCGTTTTAGACATGCAGTTCTCTATTTCTTGCAGCCTGCAGGTCTGTCAACCTCCATTGACGAAAACATCCAAGTACTGTGCATATATGTGTATATATGCATTTGTATGCACTATTATTTCTTTGCCTACTCCATGTTTAAACATTGCATCTCAGGTGACCATACTCCTTCATTTTTGTCATCTTATTGGTGAAATTTCAGCAAACATGTCAGCAGCCAAAATGGGTTGATCCAGAGCTGTGACTCCTTGCCTTAAAGGGAATTAAATTAGTATAACTCTCAGGTGAACTGCAGCTTGATGAAGAATGAATTCTTCACTGCTGTATCCGTATCTCTTTCTATATAACTCATATATTCAAATTTAACACTTCTTTGTCTCACAGCCAACACGAACAGGATCACTTGTTTAGGTATATGTCTCTGAGCGAGTTTGTGTGTTGGTGTGTGTGTGTGAGAGAGAGAGAAGGGGTGGATTTTGTATTTTATAATTGAAGTAGTAGAAACTCCAGTAAACAAATTAAAAGAAACTGCAAGAACGAGGTGCATGTAAGAGAGAGGGAGAGAGAGATCTAGAGAGAGATCTAGAGAGAGATCTAGAGAGAGATCTAGAGAGAGAGAGAGAGAGAGAGAGAGAGAGAGAGTGACAGAGAGCGCGCGCGAGAGAGAGAGAGAGAGAGAGAGAGAGAGAGAGAGAGAGAGAGAGAGAGAGAGAGAGAGAGAGAGACAGAGAACGAGAGAGAGAGAGAGAGAGAGAGAGAGAGAGAGAAAGAGAGAGAGAGAGATCAGGGGGTGAGGGGAACCCTGCAACCTGTTGGACCATCTGATATACATCCGCATATTAGAAAGGGAAATGGAACATATGTTTTTTTGTCTCATCTTGGGCTGCACCTTCTCCATGGCAGTAAGTCTGCAAAAACCAGGACTTTTACATGTGATAATTAATATTTAAGGCCAAAATTTCCACCAAACCAGGTAATTAAAAAGGCAAAAATATTAGAAAATGGGTTTTTGTCAGGATGATTAAAAGAGCTATATACACCCATCTTCTCCAGAAAACAAAATCATGAACACCCACATGCAGGAATCTTCCTCCCTTTACCTTGTAACTCAATATAAAAAGATCGCAATCTTGGTTTTATTCATCATTGCATCTTCTGCCTTTTGTCCTCGTCATATGAAAGAAGAGCTTAGCCAGGAGTCCGAGAAGCTTTGAGAAGCCCATTACGAAATCCGATCTTAAAGTGTTAGAAAATGGTTGCAGGAGGGCCCCCCCCTGTCTCTCTTTTTCACCTTCTCTTTATTCTTCAGTGGAGCTGAGAGAGAGAGAGAGAGAGAGAGAGAGAGAGAGAGACGACTCTGCTAGCTCATGTATATTCTAAAATGTCATCAGCTGTTGCATAATAAAAGCGCCTGGAAGGATATATAGAGGATATCCAAGCGATCCAGTAGTCTTGTTGATGAAGCTTTTATTAATTATTAGGAAAAAGAAAGGAAAAAGTGACTCAAGAGGATCGAGGGAGAGCTAGATTGCGAGACAAAATATGCTTTACAGACGGCCGCTTTCTTTTTTAATCTTTACGAAAGAGGATTTAACATATGGGTCGCCCTCATCATGTGCTGCAAAGCATTTGATCAAAAAATATTTGATCCATATATGGGTACGTAGTACTTAAAGGAGTCCAAAAGATAGCAGCACTTCTTCTGTGTTCTTTCCCTTGTCTTCTCTCATGTGATCGTAGAGCTTGGTCGTGTATATATGTTAAGAAAGTGGCCTGTGCATGCAAGCAAGCTTAATTGGTCGAAGCCAAGAAAGGCAAGAAGAGCTGGGCTGAGAGAGTTGAGACCAACTGGAAATCAGACGACTTGTCGTCAATAAAGGAAGCAGTCTTTGTCACTGATATCTCCTTCAGCGTGCAAGCCCCGTAGGAGGAGAGCAATCCCCCAGAGTTCTTTTGACTCGCAGTACTAAACATCTCAAAAAGATGAAGGCAAGTAAAAGGCTAACTTGTATATTCTTAGATCGGGAATTAAGGTGATCCCTGATTTCATTGCCTGCTGCTACGCAGCTAATTAAGAAATTAAAAGGGGGAGTACTATTGTTCTGTATTAATTTGCTAGATGATTGATATATAAATATCAGTCTTTTAATTTCCCATGCATCTACAATATGGGATCTTGAATGCGCAAAAAATTAATTGTGATATTATAGATTAATTGGGGAATTTCAGATTTGCTTCCCTTCGACTGGAAGGGTACAAGAAACATAAAAATATTTTTCATATAGGAGACCTCCTTAATTAGAAATAATGAAAAGTTATCAATAGTTTTTAGATGTATTTAGGATTTTATGCTTGCAATTGACAACGCTATTCTTAAAAGTTTGGCGTCCTAAATTATTAGAAAAATTAAATGATAAAAAGTAACATAACACTTAGACGTACACCAAAATATTATTAGTATTAAATTGTAATCTCAAAATGAGACCTAACAGTTTGAAAACGGACACATTTAATAGGTTCTTAAATAGCTAGCAAATAAATTACTTAAATGTATTATAAGATTGATTTTGGGTAATACTATTTAGAAAAATGGTATCAGTACTTATTGATTTTACTTCGAGGTTTTACATCGTGATGTGGTTGCTTAGTTGGCGGTCTAGGTAAGTGCAAATCTAGGGTTTAGGGTTTACTCATTAAATAAGTAGATAATATTTTATTAAAAAAAAATCTTAGATATTTTATCTTGAGTTTCTCTATACTGGATTGCGACTTGGACGCCACGTCAAGTTGTAAAGTTTTTGAAATAAAAAGCCAATGTACTTATATCACCATTTTACCAGTTATTATTTTGGTTCAATTAGTTGAACCAATTTAGACTAGGTTGAAATTCAAACGCAATGCCTCAATCTGATCGGTTTTAATTTAAAATTACAGTTTTAGAGGTTACCATATATTAATAAATGAAGTGTAACACAAGCTTTATTAAGAGCGATGATATAAGAACTTCGGCTTTTTACTTCGAAGACTTTATATGGCGTATCTTCCATATTGCAGTCCACGTAAGAGATAAACTCAAAATAAAATCTGCAGCTACTTCACAAGATTTTATTTTTCTGATAAAATATTATCTACTATTTTTATGGTAAACCCTAAACCTTAAATATGCTCTTACTTATACTGCCAACTAGGCAGCTACTTCAAAATGTAAAACCTCAAAGTAAAATAAAGAAGTACTGATATCATTTTTCTTTTATTAAATAACTGGTGATATGCATGCAATCATATTTTATAGCGAGGGTTTATAACGTAACATGACATCCTCGGATCCACCTTATTTTATAGGCAACCCAAAACCCAAAACTTTATTTGAACTTCCAATGGGGCCACCAAGAGGAAATATGGAAGTAATGACATCATTTTTTATTAATTAAATCAGTATTTACTATGATTTATTTTAAAGTAATACTAGCTACACCTACTTGTAGACAAAAAATAAAAAATAATTTTATTTTATAAAATCCTCATAAAGTATAAACAATAGGCAAATGTAAAGCTAAAAAAATAATTTTATTTTATAAAATCCTCATAAATCATAAACGATAGGCAACTGTGCTTCACATTGGTTGGTAAGTCGATGGGTGCGGCTAGCATTACTCATTTTACTAGTAAAACTTCATCCAATAACAAAGAATTAAAAAAAGAATAATGCTAGCTACAGGACGTTCCTATCCGACGTACATATTAATATAAGCCATCTAGCATTACTCTTAAAAAACTCAGAGTTCCACTTTTCTAGAAGAGTAAAAAACAGCTACAAATTTATATATTGGGTGAGATGTAACTCTCTCTAGTCTCTACTATATTAGGGGAATTCTGTGTTTTAACCTAATTAAATTGGATTCGACGTACAGGACTTTGTGTAACTTTGGTGTCTAGCATTCCTTTCTCATTGGACTAAGCGTACTCACTAGTAATGTGAACAATAAAATTCTAAAAGTAAAAGTTGGAGGTAGGTATAATATACTGTCACTCGGAAGAGCTGATCAAGTGAAAAAACAACTGGTTATTAAATTTTCTGATTTTTTTTATCCAATTTAAATTTTCGGATTCAAAAAATCTGTAGCAGCAGTTTTAGAAATTTAAATTTTCTCCTTCGTTGTTTGAGACTTTTGAGTTTTGAATGTGCCCTTCTGGCTCTTTTGAAACTGGTCGATAAAGCCTTTTCAGTTTTCGAAGTAATTCAGGCGGGAAGATTTCATGGTTTACGGGCAGTTGGGTGCCTTAGAAATTTATATTGTTAACATATTTTCGCTGTTTTCAGTTTCACTTGAAGGAACATGTGGGCAGTCCGAAGACTTTTTGACCCTAACAGGTACTCACCCTTCTAGTTTTTTCCTGTTTTTTTTTTTCTTTTTTTTTTCTTTTTTTTCTATTTTTTTCTTTTTAGAGGTCCAACGAACTCGTTTTTCATTCATTTCGTCTTGTCGGTCTGTTTCCTGGATTGGTTTATGATTGTCTGCACGCTGCAGAGGCAGGTAATTGGAGTGTTACCAGTTGTAGGGGCTTCTACACAGTTCCCTTCTTGAAATCAGGCCCGGTTTCTTACTGGGAGTATACATTGAAACCTTTAATTTTTGTGGAATCGGGGTTAAACTGCTACACTATGGCAAAATTTTCGGTTAATTTATGTTCTGTTTTTAAATCGTATGGCGGTGTTAAATGATCTTTATTTACTTAGGTTCACATACCTTGGTCCCATTCATGACATGCTAAAAATGGACTTGTTATTCTGGTATTCTTTGGGAAAGAAAGATTTTGACTAGCTCCCTTGGTAGTTTTAAACAAGTTTCTGTATAATCTACACAATATTTTGGATGATTCGTAAATCAGAATCAGCTATGTAGTGCACGCTGATTTCATTTCTAATGTGAGGTCCGTTCAAGTTTTCCTGGGGTAAAAGGGGCGTGATTCTGCATGTATAGTCATAAAAAAAAATTACAAGTGTTTGTTTGTCAAATTCTACAGATACAGGACCTTAAATTCAATTGACCACTATAGCAGGATTATTTATTTTCACCAGGAGGAATTACACGCCTGGAAGTAGTACAGAATAATAACTATAACAGACTAGAAGAAGTTTAGGTGGAGATTCTTGTAAAGGGTCTCAGCATAGCGTCAACAAGCATAAAAATATATATATGAACCCCTTGCATATGTATACAGACGAGTCTGTTATAAACACCACTGCACATTTCTTTTATTTTTAGAATTTTTATATTTAGATCATTGTTGCACTATTTTTTCCTTTGGTTATTTATTTTTTGTGTTCAGGAGTTTGGATGTTGTGGCAGGTTTCAATAACCTGACCAAGAGTTTGGTGATTATGTTTGTTCGCTTGGTGTATCAGCTTGTAGGAATTGTGGAATAACAACTAACAACATTTTTTATATGTTTTTGTTATTTTATCAGGAACCCATGTAGTCACTTGGCAGCACCTTGGGTTTTTTGTGCCCCATCAGTTGCTTCAAGTTATGGTTACCAAGGATATGGAATGCCTAGTCTTGATCCAGATCATTCTTTAACTGTTGGGCCTCATGCAGCCAGAGGATTATCTGGTATCCCCCTTTTTCTTGAAAAGTTTTCTTTGGAGAACTTAACTCGTTCATCACTAGCTAAAGCTAAAGCTAATGGCAAAGAAGATGCTGCTGATCAAGGGACTCCCATTGTCTTCAAGGAGACAAACTGTGTTGATGATCTGGCAGAAACAACCTCTGAACCAGATGCATCCCTCAATGATTGTGATGGATATTTAGCAGAAGTTAATAAAAATGATCATGTTTATTCAGATGTAAAACTGGGTGTTGATCCTGATAATGGGACACAGAAGACCGATATATTTGATATTATTACCCGGACTCCAAACTCTCAGATAAGTGGTGCCATTGATAAGTGGCTTCAGGAAGGAAATTCAGTGGTACGAACTGATGTTTTGATCACTATGTCAAAGCTGCGACGATGCAAGATGTTTGCAAAGGCTTTACGGGTTTGTCTTCACTGGTGTCTTCCCTATCGTGTTTAAGCTGCACCCTTTTTTCTTCATTCTTTAAATCCTTTAGATAAAATATTTAAGCTCTTCTGATACTTTATAGTGTTGAACATACTACACAAGTATATGAATGAACGTAATTGTTAACGTGATCTGAATCTTTTTTATTCAGTGTTTTTGAGTGCTGAATAATGATGATTACCTGTTAGTTCTCTTTTGTATTTTTTGTTTCTATTCTTTTCAAATGAGTTGTATTTTTTACCTTATTTGGAAAATTTATTTTATTTTTTCCATTTTAATGCTTCTGATGATGGACTGCAGTTAAATTTGAAGCCTGCCCTTTTCATGTGACACGGTTTAGCAACCAGTTATAATTTTCTTGTGTTATAAATCCTTTTTCGATTTGCTTTTGTGTATTGACATATTTCCTTGTTGATATTAATCTGATGTTGTGGGGAGGGAGGGTTTATTATCCAAGATTTCAATAAGATTTCTTTTGGAATATTAGTTTATGCATGACATAAGTGTCATAAAAAAGTGGCAGCAAGCAGCTGTGCTTTTTGTACCAACGTTAGGAGCTTTTTCAGTCGGTTGTCTTGTATTATTAAAATAGGCTGGTTTAGTTAGTTCAAATGACTGTTCAAGTTCATGTGGCTGGGAGAGTCATCTTTGAACTCAGGTTATTAAAACAGGTAGAGAAAAAAGTAGTCTTTTAATTTTTAATTCTTGTACAATAGGAAATTTGGGGCCAACAGGTGGCATGGTTGTGGTTAGAGACCACAGGGGACACTCCTTTTCGAATGCTCTGCCCCTTTCGGACGCTTAATTCCACTCTTGCCGGACACTTCCTCTTCTCCTTTCCACAGCTTTCCCCCCCACCTCTCTCTCTCTCTCTCATGGTTTTCTACAGAAGGATCTCTACTGCTTTTTGTTGGATAGAACTGTACTGTATCCAAGTGTGGAATGTAGCAATCTCACATTGCAAAACCTGTTATTAGAGTTTTATGTTCTTTCCTCTGAAACCAAAAGAGTTAATTTGTAATTTTTTTGTGCTGTTTATTTGGTTTTATTTCTCCGGATTTATTAGTAACTGGCTTGACTGATTTGATGGTGATTTGGTCAAAGGAGGACTATTTAGGAATTAGTGGGACTTGTGGTCAACGTAGTAGTAGTAATACTGAACTTTAGTTTCAGAAATTGAAGTACTTGCTGGATCCCTACTTAGAAATTTGTGTTCATGTGTTATCAAGACCTAAAGTCTTCTTCCACATGAGACTTCAGATGCCAATAGTCTTTACTTCTTTGCTACGACTGGGTCTTGTTTGTACTATGGATTGTGTTCTATGGTTGAGTTAGATGTATATAATGCACCGCTTTTCTTTTTCCTCATGTTGTAACCCTCTAAATAATCCTCAAATGTTGGATAAATTTAAGTACGATTAATTGATTGTTAAGAAGTTAATTCACTCTTTCCATAAGACAGACTTGTAAGGAATTCATTCTTCTTCCACTCCGAGACTGCTATATGATGATTGGCTTTCAATATTTTCTGCAGTTCATTGAGTGGTTGGAAGAAAGCAAAAGACTTGATTTTAATGAACAGGATTATGCCTCTCGCTTGGATTTGGTTGCAAAAGTCCAAGGCTTAGACCAAGCTGAAAAATACATAAACAAGATTCCTGAAGCTTTTCAAGGGGAACTGGTGTATAGAACCCTGTTGGCTAACTACTCAGCCAATAGAAACCTGAAGAAAGCAGAAGAGATTTTTAATAGGATGAAAAAATTGGGCTTTCCTTTGTCAGCATTTTCCTGCGATCAGTTGCTTCTTCTCTATAAGAAATATGATGAGAAAAAGATTGCTGATGTTCTCTCGATGATGGAGATGGAAAAAGTAGAACCATCTCTGATAACATACAGGCTTTTGATTGATGCCAAAGGTCGGTCAGGTGACTTAGCGGGGATGGAGCAGATTCTTGAGAGAATGAAGGCAGAGGGGATAGGATTCAATTTTCGCATCCAGTCAGTGGTGGCCAAGTCTTACATTTATGGTGGGTTTCATGAGAAAGCTGAAGAGATTCTGAAAGAGATGGAGGAGCATCGTTGGGCCTGCAGTTACTTGTTCCCTCTTTATGCAATTCTTGGTAAGGCTGACTCTGTGGACCGTATTTTGAAGTTACATGAGACATCTTTAAGTATCCATGAGTATTTGTCTTTGATTGAAGCTTGGGGTAAATTGGGTCAGGTAGAAAAAGCTGAGGAAGCTTTTGAGAAATTGGAGAAGAAATGGAAGGTGTCCTCAAAATGCTACACAGCTCTACTGAAGGTTTATGCCCATAACAGGCTTTTAAGCAAGGCTAAGTCTTTGCTGAGGAAAATGTCAGCTAACAAGCACCACATGGGGCCCTATGCATGGGATGCTATGGTGAGAATGTATGCAGCAGCTGGGGAAGTGGAAAAGGCAGACTCAATTTTGCAGATGGCAAATGTAAAGGCTCCTTACAGCTCATTTATGGTGTTGCTTTGCCAATATGCCCAAAGGGGTGATATTCATAATACAGAAAAGATATTCCAGAGGTACAGAGACGCTGGTCATGCTGTACAAAGACAGCAGTATCAGCCTCTACTTCAGGCCTATCTAAATGCAAAAGCTCCAGCCTATGGCTTTAGGGAGAGACTGAAAGCTGATAACATTCTTTTCAACAGGAGTTTATCAGGCACCCTGAAACAAGTGGAAGCTTTTAACAAGTGGAACTTGTTGGACCTATGATCTAGTGGCTCTACTGGCCAGGCTCCTGCAGCGCTTTTCCTTCTGAATCAGAAGATCTGAGCGGGTTTGTAGATTCAATGCACTTAAGCATCCAGTGCAGTCCTGTACCGCCTGATTGAAAGCAAGGTGGTCTCGATCATCTAATGGAGCTCTGCTTGGCAGAGAACAATGGCTCAGGTAAGTCAAACTTATGGTTGGGAGAAGTATTTTAAGTATGCGGAGTTTCAGTGCCGTAAGCTGGCTACTGATCCTATTTGGGTGCAAGTGCACAGCACTATCTAGATTTCCAAATATAACAATTAGCTGCTCTGTGGCCCTCATGTAGGGGGTGGGTAAGGCAACTGTTCCTCACAGATGCAAGAGCTGATTTGAACTCAAACCTGATATCAATTACTTGAGCTCGTATTTGATGCGTCAGACTAAGAGGACTGAGCTCCTATTTGATGCGTCAGACTAAGGGGCTGACCAGTGATCAGACACTGAATGAGAAACTGGACTATCAGACCCAGTGAATTCCAAACAAAGATATTCTGCTCCTGTATTTGCTCCATTTTGTGTATACATTTGCTTTACAACATCTCTTAGGAGGCCAATTGCAGAATTTGATCATGGGAACTGGAGTGCAATCTGGAAAAAGCATCATGCCATGTAAGGTAGCCAACAGTAAAGTGTAACTACTCATTGTGAAGTGACATATAAATCAAAATCAAATTTCAAATTTTGTTCATTCTCTTTTTAGCATGTTCTTTTTTTGTTATGAGTTCAATGAGTTGTTTTATGTGCAGGTATCTTACTGTGTTATAGGCCTTGATGTTAAGGAGTTTGGACTCGAGATACTTTCATGACTTGGTTCTGGGACCTGCTTTGGCCCTAGTGACATGTTGATTCATCATAGTGGGGTTAATTGAGTGTAAGAACTGGACTGAAGCGACTGACAGGACTCTCCCAAATATAAGTAGACCGACGGCTACCCCTCGGACCTGACGCACTCCATCCCTTATCTGGAGCAACCGGACGAATAGACAGACCCAAAAAGTGATGATGATACCTATCTTCGAACAAGGGAGTGGTTAATACAACTTAAAAGTAACGTTTGCTAACTTGGTTTTATAAGTGCGTTTATTGTGATTTAAGAAATGAATTTCTGTGCATTCACTTTTCTCTGAAGCTCAACTTTTTTCTCATTTCTTAATTCTCACCCGCTTCTAAGTGCTACAGATGCCCCATTACAAATTTACAGGCACATCCCTGACTTTACCTTGCACTCTCATCAATATTAACATTTTAACTGCTATAATAATGTTCTGGGTATGATTTTTTAGGTCTAGTTTCAAAAATAATCAAGTGATACCAATGTAAGAGTTAACCTAAACCTTAAACCCTAAACCCTATATGGTTCAATCGATTTAAAGCCAATTGATCAAATGGTGTTGATGTTATTATGACATCAACAACTATTATTATTTTTTTTTGAGTAATATTTGATGCACCTAGTAGACATATCTATTGGCGTACATATTAATCTAAGTCTTTAAAAATATTAAAAATATATTTTTTTTTTAGAGGATAAATTCTAAGGGCTTAGATTAACATGTACATGGGATAGGTGTGTCCTCTAAGTGCAACTAGTATTATTCTTCTTTTTTCTTAAATATTTTTTTATCAAAATTGTTAAACAGGGGAAGGAGGCAGAAAAACCTAATCATTCCCTGTTTCTAATGAACTTCTCACGGTAAAATCGTCTCACAGAGGTTATACGGCTCGCAGTCGCAGGGGGTCTGAAGTGTTAATGAAACTTAATGTCTATTGAATAATTTGAGCTCCACTGTCCGTGTTAGGGTTTTTGGGGTTTATGAGCGTATCCTATATGCCTGTTGGGCAGCAAGCAGGGTTTTAGAGTTTGACGTTTCGGTGTTTTCGTTTCTGCCCGTCTTGTTTAAATCATCATGTGGGCTCTCCGCAGAGCTGCTGCTCGGATCAGGTAACGCGTCCTCGTTCTGTTTCCCCTTCTGCACTGACTACACTGTCTCATCTTGCTTTGGGACGTAAGTGCTACTCGAGCTTTACTTTGTTGCCGTCGGTGGCTAACACTGACATGATTATTAGTCTTTGGTGGACACAACTGAATGCATGTTACTTCGAAATGCTTCTGCTGATGCGATCGTCTGTGCGAGAGTTGGTCTGAGCCATTTCGAAGGTTTTTCTGCTTGAGTGTTTGCATTTTGTTGTAAGAAATGTATCTTTATGCATTTTCCCTTTCTATAGACCATGTCATTTGTGTTTTGAGCGACTTTAGTAACTGGGTGCCTGTATATTTCTGGTATTTTCGTCTGGCTTCGTGCGACTTTAGTAAGAGAGATCATGTAATGTTCTTGTTTTTCTGGCCTGAACTATATATTTGGCATTTATATGTTCTTTTAAGTAGCTTTTGCATTGATACGTCTTTTTGTGTTGTGTCACCGATTGTTGTTGTGTGGATCCTTCTCTCTGTAAATGGATCATATTTCTGGTCAGTCTACTGGTCACTTTCCTTTTTGTGCCAGTGGCTTTCTATTTCTGAGCTGGTTGTATAGACGCCTTATTAATAAAGACTTTCTGCATCATCATGCGAGTTTTTTCTTCCAAAGATTGTTATTATCGAACCTCTGTTCGTATTCCATTTGTTTTTTCAACCCAAGTATAGATATTATGCTCTTTACTTCGTTTGTTTTAAAAAAAAAATGAATGGAGGAGTTGTATGTGCATTGTCCAATGTTACATACCTTCATGTATTCTGAAGACGTCTGAAGGCCCTAATAAGGTGTGTTTCATTAACAGGAGTAAAGGTTATCGCGTTCGAGCTCCTCAAGCATTCTCTGAAAAATCAGAATTTTTTGGTGATATTTTACAACAAGACTTGGGCAGTCATGGCTATGCCCATTGCCCAGCAGTACAAACTCTGTCTAGCATGGGGTACTCTCACATCCCTATTTTTCGGGAAAAAGTTTATGTGGGTCCGCGAAATCTTTCTTCACAGGCTGGTACTAAAAGCAGTGATGAAGAGGATGAAAATGATGGTTTTTCTGAGCTGGAAGACACCGAAGATGTAGTAGAGAAGAATGGATCTGAAGAAAAGCCAGAGAAGCTTATCTCTGGATCAGATTTTTCTGAGGATGAACCTGAAGCTGACGTGTTGGAAGCAAATCAAAATGGCCTTGTATTATCTGATGCTGAAGAGGAGCTCCCTGTTGATAAGGATAGTCAAAAGAAAGTATCGAGTTTGTTCAAAGTCATTGCCAGTGCACCACGGTATGGTGTTTCCAAAGCAATTGAACAGTGGGTTGCAGAAGGAAACACTTTGGGGCGCTCTGAAATTTTTGGTACCATATTGAATCTACGAAAAAGGAAGATGTACCTGAAGGCCTTACAGGTTTATTTTTCGTTAGAATTGCTAGTTTCCAAAAATAAATTGGATATAGTGTCATACTTAAAATTATCATCCATCTCACAACTCACTTTATCTATCTCTTGTTTTGAATGAACTTTTTTTTTATCACTTTATAACAAAAAGGCACTCCTAAGATTTCTGGTTGTTTATTTCAAGTATGTGTATAATTTCATCTCAGGTAAAGGTTATTAAACTTTGAGCTTGCCTGAACTTTAACGTATAAATAAAAATAAACAATTATAACTGTTATGTCTATTTGTTTTGTTAGTTCAATTGACCGGAATGATAATGTCAAATATCTTCTCCAAGGTTTGGCCATTTAATTGTTGTTGTCTCTTTCCACTGATTGACATGATTACTCGTTTGGGATAAGAGGCTTTTGGTACTAAAAAGTGCATCTCACTCAAGCTTAGATGAATGAATATGTGCAGCCCCCCAAAATGGTATATTTAGAAAATTTTTAAATATACTAAACCCTTTATAATGTCTTTGGTTCCCATAGTGTACATGCAGAGTTGCCAGTAGGTGCTCTACCGGATCTTGTTGACACACATTCTCTCAAATTATCATTTTTTTTCTTGAGAAAGCACACCACAATCGAATTGATAGTCACAAACCTTTTACGTAAATCATTTACTTTCTTTATGCACTCACCCCTTTTGATTTTTTTTTTCTTGAAAGGCAAGGTTTACTATGTTTGATCAGTTTTTTACTACAAAATTATTTCTTCTCTAGAAAGGAGCAGTGATGCCTAAGTCTGTTCACTTTCAGTTGAAAAGAGAAACTAGAGCACCTTTTAGCATTTCAGAATGGTCAACCCGAAAATATCTATGTTTTGTCGATATGCCTTCAATGCTGTCTATTTTGATCCTTAAATATATTTTTATTAGCCTTCATGGATTGAATATTATATGTCTTGATTCTGATAACCTTGGATTCAAATTTCAATGTATTTCTTATCTTGTAGTGTAATCTTTACTAATTTTTATGTAGCCTGATATTTTTTGCAGCTTACAGAATGGTTGGAAGCAAACAAACAGCTGGAGCGTACAGAGAGAGATTATGCCTCTCACCTGGATTTGGTCGCCAAAGTACATGGGATTTACAGAGCTGAAAAGTACTTAGAAAAAGTTCCAAACTCTTGTCGAGGAGAAATAATTTATAGGACTTTATTGGCTAACTGCTCAGCCACAACAAACCTCACCAAAGCAGAGGAGGTGTTCAATAAAATGAAAGATTTGGGCTTTCCTTTAACAGCATTTTCTTGCAATCAGCTGCTGATTCTGTATAAGAGATTGGACAAGAAAAAAATAGCAGATGTTTTATTGATGATGGAGAATGATAATGTGAAACCAACGCAGCTCACATACAAGCTCTTAATTGACATCAAAGGTCGAGCTAATGATATAGATGGAATGGAGCAGGTGGTTGAGACCATGAAAGCTGAGGGGATGGAGCCTGACTTGCACACTCAATCAATTATTGCAAAATACTATTCCTATGGAGGCATCCGAGACAAAGCTGAGAAGGTTCTGAAGGAGATGGAGGGTGACAATCTGAAGGAAAATCGTGGAGCTTGCATTCATCTGCTCCCTCTGTATGCCACTCTTGGGAGTGCTAACGATGTGGAACGTGTTTGGAAGGTGTGTGCAGCATCACCTCGTCAGGTTGAGTGTCTTGCTGCAGTTGAAGCTTGGGGTAAGCTGGGGAAAATAGACAAAGCAGAGGCGGTGTTTGAAAAGATGAAGAAATCATTCAGGCTGACTGGGAAACATTATACCACCCTGTTGAGGGTCTATGCTAATGGCAATCTTTTGAGTAAGGGTAAAGAATTGGTGAAGAAAATGTCAGACTCGGGAATTCAGATTGGACCCTATACATGGGATGCTCTTGTCAAGCTATATGTGGAAGCTGGGGAGGTGGAGAAGGCAGATTCAATTTTACAGAAGGCAAGTGAGAAGAATATCAATCTGAAGCCACTGTATAGCTCCTATATGTTAGTGTTGACCCAATATGCTAAACGGGGCGATATTCATAAAGCTGAGAAGATATTTCATAGTTTGAGGCACGCAGGTTATGTTGGCCGGATGCAGCAGTATCAAACACTTCTTCAGGCGTATGTAAATGCAAAGACTCCTGCCTATGGGTTCTTGGAGAGAATGAAAGCAGATAATATTCATCCAAACAAGACGGTAACTAACATGTTAACTCAAATTGATGCATTTAAGAAGGACTCGGTATTGGATTTGCTTGACTGAAAGATGAATATCATCTCCAATGTTTGTTACCTGAAATTGGGTTCTCAAGCTTAGCCTTGAGTAAATAACTGCATACTCGTCTACAATGGGCCAATGGGTGAACCCGTCTGAAGGACCGTGGTTAGTGTGAAGGCATGGATGTGTAACGAACTCGGCGTTGCCGAAATTATTGTCCTCTCATAGGTTCTTTTTTGGTATAGATTAGGTTAGACATGAAACTTGACAAATACATATATATTTATATTCGCTTGTCTTTCACCATTTTTAATGCATTCTGAACATGCAATGCCTCTTGCTGATAGTTTTGTAACAGTCAGTATCTTCCCCCAGCACCAATCCAAATGTATGGGTGAAAGTTTCAGTGTACGTATCATCTGCATAGTGCTCTCCGTTCTCTTCTCTTTACTTCGACACTTTATCCTTTAGAAAGGTCAAAATTCTGTTGACAATCTGGACTCAGGTCTGGAAGGCTTGGTTGAAATACACCCGAGCTGTGGATGAAAAGAAATGCATCCGCGAGGGCCAAATGCTGGTACCGGATAAAGCTGATATGCCATTGACGGATATCTCTTATTCTCTCTTGTTTTCATCTGAACAGTTTCTGAAAGTATTGTCCACTTTCAGCAGCTGCCTCTCATCCACTAAGGTTGGGAGCTCCTGTTAAGCCCTTTCTAGAATCTCCGATCTCCTGTTTATTACCGGTTTCCCTTCCATGATTGAGGGCTGGTAGGCCAAATTTTGTTTTCCTGTCAACAATGATACAGATGTGCAACAAACTCATATAATGCGGTTGCTCTAACCAGAACAAAACTGGTAGTGAAACAATGACAGCTGAATTATCAAGTAACGGTCAAACTCTTTCTTTTATATATTTTTTTTTCAACTTCAGACAAAGTAGGCACTCCATCCTAGAGATGAATTCTTTTTTATAATTATGAAGAGTGAATGTGGCTGAGATTTGCTGGAGGAGGCAGTCATGATAGCTAATAGTATAAAAATACTCGAACTCAATCCGCTTTGTGGTCACTCTTCCCCATCAAGAAAGATGAAAGTCAAGGTGCAAATGGCTAAATGCCACCGTGACTATTGACTAATCTTTAGACATTATGGTATGACGAAGACGAATTGTCTTCTCTGCTCTTATCTCCATGTTACTATTCTTTCTCAATGAAGCTATTTGGTTGATGTTATGCAGCTACTCACTTGTAACATCACCGTTTTCTCTATTAGAAAAATTGACATTGAACAACTTAGTTAATTAGGCCATTGAGTAGGTGATCAGCCGGTTGGTCTGGTTCAATTTGTGATAGAGGTTGGTACAAAATTTCCACATAAATATAACAATAATTTCATAGTTTTGAATAAAAACGGCCGTGCATAAGATGATGGCTAGTTTGGTTTGCATGATTTTTTTTTCTATTGAAATACCTCTTGAATTAAAATATTGTCATAATATTTAGAAAAATGATATCAGTACTTTCTGATTTTACTTTGAGGTTTTACATAGTGACGTGGCTAGCGGTCTTGGTAAGAGAAAATTTAGGGTTTAGAGTTTACCCATAGAATAGGTAGATAATATTTAATCCCTTACGCCACGTGAGGATGTAAATTCTTGGTAGTAAAAAGCTCCAGTACTTATATCACCACTCTAATATTTAACACATTTACAAAGTAATTTTTACTTCTTTTTTTTTTTGCGAAAAGTTAATTATTGACAGAATTTCCCACTTTTTCTCCTTGAATTTATGGTAGATAAAACCAGATTAACAAACTCTCTTCCCTTCAAATGTTATTTTATACGCATGAAATTCAAGGTCTAAGAGCTATAAGGTATACTCTACTCAATCATGTTGGATGAATATTGAACTGATAATGTTTCCAACCTTACACTAAAGACATGTTAATAAGAGCTATATGTTCTCAATCACTAGCCCGTGACTCGCCGCATGGCACATTTGGCACTATCAATTATCGTGCTCGCGTCACTTGGGGAGTGGAGGGTGGGACGTGGGCCCAAAATTCCCAATAATTGTGGGCCACAATCACCTAATTCATCAAGCAACGCATGGCCCACTCTTCCACTTTTTTTTATTATTCTTTTCAGGAGAAACACCGGGACCACCCATGTCACCGCTTTGCTTTCATTAATTTGGTGGAATGCGACTTCGTGGAATCCAGGTCGGTGGATCCACGAATATTCATTTCCATTATTTTTTGGCGTTCTGATCAGTCTTGTGACTTATTCTAAAAAATAAATACTGAAAGTCCTATGTGCAATGAATGGGGTCCGTTTTGAGTATATATATATATCAATTACATGGGTGTTATGTCCTCCTCTTTTCTGCTAATTATTCTAATTATATAAATGAATTAAAAGGGACAAAAGAAGTTCCTGCAGCATCGCCGTCTTATCTTATGTATTAAGACAAACCTACCATCTTTAATCCAAAAATGGATAAAAATTAGATTTTTTTATTAGATGCGGTCTCTCTATTATAAAAGAATTCATAGATGGATGGGTCCTCAATAGTTGCTTTATTAACTAGGTTATATACTAAAAGACGGCTTCATGACTTTAATGCAA
The DNA here is from genome assembly GCA_022405105.1 of Aristolochia contorta. Classification (NCBI taxonomy): domain Eukaryota; kingdom Viridiplantae; phylum Streptophyta; class Magnoliopsida; order Piperales; family Aristolochiaceae; genus Aristolochia; species Aristolochia contorta. The sequence goes on along the minus strand of CM039665.1, from coordinate 34,371,495 downwards.
ATCATTTTCTCCTTAATTATCTTTATATCATATAGTCTTATTTATCGTCACATAACATACCTACTACACAAGTGATCAAGTCATCCATTTTATCAGTCAACGGAAATGGACAACCACAATTATCGCTCCACGTTACTACGTGTCGACACTTGGAACATTATGGGTAGCTTTTAATTTAGACATGTGATACAATAAACTAAAGTATCAAAATCACAATCTGGAAAGAGAAAAAAAGAAAAAAAAATTCTTCTTTCTTCACTGATAAGGTACTGTTTGCTGATCTCTAGCTAGCTAATTGGTCTAAATTACTCGGGAATATTTAAACTAGATCCTACGAATCGCTTATCACGGAATCAGATAAACCAAACCCATTTCTTAATATTTTCGGTCTCTGTCTCCGAAACGTGATCAAACTAAGCAGAAGAAAAAAACAAGTTTATTTAAGCTTAAACCGATAGATTAATGGAGGGTTAATGGAAAGTGGAAGAGGTACGTGGCGGGTTATAATATGTATAAGAGAGGGAGAGATCCCACCGAAGCTCCATGATTGAGGGAAAGCACCGGCAACCCACGTTGAAGTTGTACACGTGGACTCCCCTGATGCCTCCCAAGTATCTTGGCGATTATGATTTCCGCCCTAAAAAGGAGTAATCAGTGTACAGTTTGTCGCCCACTTGGTTTTGGCAATTTGGCTCGTACAGACCGGGGCCGGGGTTATACAGTTAAGAAGCTGGGAATCAGGCGGTGTAGATTCAATTCTTCGTGCAATTATTGACATGGAAAATGAATCTCGTTTTTATTTTATGCTTAATTATTGTTCGGAAATAATGGAGCCTCAATCATGGAGCTAGCTAGGGAGGCGGATCGAGGAGCACTTTTCCATCTATAAATACCTGGGTCCATCGCTGCTTTTCCTCACAAGTTGGAAATTCGAATCACAGTTTCAGGCTTTCAGCACTAGTATTCTTCTTCTTCTTCTTCTTCTTCTTCAGCTTCTTCCCAGTTATATCGACCTCTGCTCTCTTCCTTCTTCGATCTCTTCAGTAGTAATCTTCCCAGCCACTTCTCGGCACCTACAATGGCCACTTGCCTCTTCTCCAACGAGCCCACGTAAGGGAACTAGTCATTAAAGATTTTTTTTTTTTGCTTTAATATATATGAATTTCATTCTTCAGTATCCAAGTACCACATCCTGTTAATTTTTCACCTTCACGTTTGATCAAATCAATATTACTTCTCACTACTTGTGGGTATAAGTTAAATTGTGTATAATATTAATGTATTAATTTGATTTGTTTTGAATATTGATATATATTCTGATCAGGATCAACCCATTGGCCGCCATTGCCACTGAGACTGAAGAGGTTGCCGCTGAGATTCCTCACGACGTCGCTGAGATAGTCGTGGTTCGTCACGGTGAGACTACGTGGAACTGCTCAGGAAGAATTCAAGTAAGTCATTTCGTTTCATCAGATTTTTTTTTTTATCTTAAATATTTATTATCACAATGTTCAGAGCTGATCCATGTATAACTATCGTTATATTATGGGTTCAGGGTCAGATGGAATCGCCCCTGAATGAAGTGGGATGGAAACAAGCCGGCGCAGTACGTTCTGCTGCAATCCCTTCTCTTTCTCTCTCTCTTAATTCCGCCATTAAAACTATATTGATCAAGATCATAACAGAGAGTGTTATATCGATGTTATAAACATCTTCTTTTTCTTTAATTTGTAAAACGTTGATGCAGATAGCGGAGAGGTTGGCGACGGAGACGAAGCCAGCAGCCATTTATTCTTCGGATCTGAAGCGTGCTAAGAACACAGCCGAGATGATTGCAAACAAGTGCCATGTTCACCGAGTATATATATATACTCTTCTTCTCTACTTCATCTCTTTCAAATTTTCAATATTATTAAACTTTCTGATCATGAATTATATGAGATCGTCAATGCTGATCATTATTCGAATTTTTTCTATAATATATATAGGTGATTGAGGTGCCTGAACTAAAAGAAAGACACGTGGGAAGCTTACAGGGTCTGTATTGGACTGAAATAAAAGAGATGGTGCCCGAGGCCTACCATGCATTCTTCTCTCCAGAGAACGATCTCGAGATTCCTGTTAGTACTCTCTTCAAATTCTACTTCTTTCTTCCTTCCCTTCTCTTATATATCAGTGCTACTGTTGCTTAATTACTTGTAATTATATATATATATATAATCAAATCATATTTGTGGATCTATAATTAAAATTTTTTGCCCTTTTGGATCATTTGGCAGGGGGGAGGGGAGAGCTTTGACCAGCTCTGCGAGAGATCTCTTGCTGCTCTTTACGAAATAGCTTCAAGGCACAAAGGTGAATCTTTACTTAATTAGATCAATAGAAAGTTTCCATTAGTAAAATATTAGTTAATAAGCTTCCAGTAAGTAGTTTAGTAGGAAAATGAAATGAAATGAGACCTGTCTTTCTTATACGCGTACGCACGCCAGTGGTTTCACTTATTTTATGAACCAAAATATTCCCTTTCGGAGTAAGACTTTTCTGTTTCAGTGTTAATTTCCTGTTTCTGCACATACCCGGCCCCAAGATTTGTATAGTATAAAGGACAATAATATATGGTAGTGTTCTGGCCTTTAACTCTTAATATGGGCCACCATACCCAGATGAAACTAAAGATAATTTTGTCCTCTCTCTCTCTCTCTAAATATATAAATGGGTTGTAACGTCTGATCATTTCGCATATCATATGGTGGGATGTGATCTGGGTTAACCATGTTAAATATGGGGTTGATGGTCACAGGTGAGCGAGTCATCGTGGTGACTCACGGCGGGGTGCTGAGAGCCATCTACATGGCACTGACTCAGGAGCCGCAAGCAGGGAAGGTACTCAACGCCTCCATCAACGTCCTTCACCTCTCAGACCAGAAATGGGCGTTCAAGTCATGGAGCGACGTCTCCCACCTCAACGAGGTCGGATTCCTCCAACGCGGCTTCAATGGAGACTCCATCCAATGCTGAAATAATATTCTGGACATTTATATTTATATATTATGTATACGTATCCCGCTCTCTTCTGTTTCGCTTAGAGGAATGAGGACTGCCATCGTGATCGAGTAATGTTATTCAATAATTAAGAGTGTTAAATTTAAATTTGTTATCTATCATGTATGCATGGTGGTGGCTACGTACTCGTGAATGTCATCCCATATTTATATATCGCGTTTCTTCTTTCATTGTGTATTTGCTTCAGTATGCTTTTGTACCTTTTTTTCTTTCATTTTTGGGCATCATATGGGATCTATGTAATTTATCTTCTCAATAATTGAGTATGATCTACATATTTTGATGTGATATCTCTCTCTCTCTCTCTCTCTCTCTCTCTCTCTCTCTCTCTCTCTCTCTCTCTCTTTGCTCTCTCTCTCTCTCTCTCTCTCTCTCATTTGCTCTCTCTCTCTCTCTCTCATTTGCTCTCTCTCTCTCTCATTTGATCTCTCTCTCTCTCTCTCATTTGCTCTCTCTCTCTCTCTCATTTGATCTCTCTCTCTCTCTCTCTCTCATTTGCTCTCTCTCTCTCTCTCATTTGATCTCTCTCTCTCTCTCTCATTTGCATTACCATGCATTTCTCTCTCTCTCTCACACACACAAAGAATATCATATCAAACTATAGAAGGTGACAAATTATTGAAACGTTTTGTCATATCAAACCATAGAAGGTGACATATTATTGAAACGTTTTGTCAAGAGTGACGCATACCCATCTGCCCATATCAGCTGCATCTAGGCATCATATCAAAATCCTGATACGCCACATCATATGTATCTTGGTGCCTTTTGAACTCCCTTAATTGAGTAGATGAATAATGACTCGTGCATAGATCCCGTGGGTGACTCGCGCAAAGAGCCCGTGGCTCGCGCACAGCGCCCGTGTGTGACTCACAGAGCCCGTGTGTGACTCACAGAGCCCGTGCGTGACCCGCGCACAGAGCCCGTGTGTGACTCACAGAGCCCATGCGTGACTCACAGAGCCCATGCGTAACTCCCGCACAGAGAGCCAAAGAGCCCGTGACTCGCGCAATGAGCTCTCTCACAATAAATAAAAGAAAAATGATATCAGGACTTTCTGATTTTACTTCGAGGTTTTACATCCTGATGTGGCTTCATAGTTGGTGGTCTAGGTAAGAGAAAATTTAATGTTTAGGGTTTACCCATAAATTCAGTTGATAATATTTTATTAAAAAATTAAAATTTCACAGATGTTATCTCTAAGTTTATCCTTTACTTAGCTTCAATGTAGATACCACATCACGATGTAAAATCTAGAAAGTAAAAACCTGCAAACACAACATCACAATGTAAAATCTTGAAAGTAAAAACCTGCAATACTTATATCTTTACTCTAAATAAAATAACATATTTTATGAAACCCGAAAAATATATTATTTTATTATCTGAGGCACGAACTTTACTCTAATTAGATAGATAGAGAGATGGAGCATCGGGAGTGTGTCAGAGGATTTCCTCAGAAACAGAGAGACACTACTAGAAAAGTGCAACGCTCTCCTTCGGCAGAATGAAAATTGGCTGGTGGACTTAGGTCGTCCAACATTGCCGATATCTGCTGCAAGTACTACAGGCCCCAGCTTGTCTCTATTGGGCCTCATTACCGTGATCAACCACATCTGAGAAAGATGGAAACTCATAAGCGCAGGGCTCTCCACTTCCTCAATCGATCGGGCAAATCTGAACAATCATACGAGGAACTGGATCCGATTTAGCTGGAAAACGGTAGGTTCCTGAAATTGATGATGCTAGATGGGTGCTTTCTCCTTGAAATCTTACGCACTGCTACGGGAAAATTAATAATGGACGATTATGCTTACAACGATCCCATCTTTGGTGAGAACGGAGTGTTGAGCAACATCGGCAAAGGACGTTGCCCTGCTTCCGTCCGAAGGGGTTCTGTAAATAGCCATGGGAACAGATGAATCAACTGCTGAGCTTTTTAACAAGCTTGAGGAGGATGTGTTCATCAATCCAGGGAGCAGGGCCTACATGGTGCAGCAGCAGTTGAAAGCATTTTACGTCGAAAGCATGAAGAAATGGAACAAGAGGCTTCTGGCGTTACCATCTATCTGATGGAGACCCATTTCAGAATCCCCTGGACTGTTCTCTCTCTCATTGTTGCTGCTTTCCTTGTCGGTCTCACGTTTGTGCAAACAATCTTCTCCTTTCTCTCGTTCGATATTATATACCGTCTTTTCAGCTGTGTAGCTTGGAAAATTTTCCTCTTCTGCTTGCAGATTTACCGAAACAACAAATCTCATCTCCATTCCGGTCCCGTTTTGAATACGATTAGATCAATCATTCTTGGATTTTAGCAATTAATTCCATTCTGTTGACTAAAATCACCCGGGTAAGTGCCATATGTCTTTTCGGAACAGGAGATAACTCAGTAATGTCTAGATAAATTCATCTCCATGAACATTTTCCACATTGACGTCTAGGTGCCAGCTCTAAAGAAGAGAGAGAACCAAGGAAAAAAAAAAATTATAGCCCGAAAATGGATACTCCCAGAATTGCAGCTAGTTGCAGCAGGGTTGCTGGAGTGAGAATATATATGCAAATGTAGTCCCACGCATTGCATCTCGGGGTAGACTAAAGAGAGATGAACAATACCGGAACTATGGCTAGGTGCATTAAACGCAGGTATCAAAATGAACAAACCCATAACCATGACCATATCCATTGTAGTCTGGTCGTTTAGTAGACAGTGGAGAAAATGACAGAGCTATGTACAACAAGAATACAGGATAGCAAAACTTGTTGGTCCATTTCTTATAGAGCGTTGCGCATTCAACAAGTACACTAGTCGTGCACTTGTTGTCTCACAGACCATTAAAATATTATAATTCACGAAACCAGTGCACGACTGGTGTACTTGTTGAGTGCACGAAACATTATTCTTTCTTATTATATTGTCAAAACGTAATCCGTTGGCTAACAGGTGACTAATGGGAATTTTCACTAAATACGTTTGATTTGTTACTATACTAAATACAAATCTTGAAATGGATTTAGTATGAGCATATGGTCACATTTGACTTGAAATGTCCAAAACCCGGGATCTCTGAATCCATTAAATAGATTCCGTGGCCCATAATCAGTTCAAACCAATCCAACCATGCCATCTCTCAGAGTTTCAAGCAAACATCACAGACATTTAAACAACCCTTTTCCTTCGACCCCAAAATCTCTTCCTTACTTCAATGGAAGCCTCTTCTCTAATCTGCCAAAACTTCCGGGGGATCAGCTTTTCCCAATTGGAAATGATTTTCAGCTGCTGTGGAGCTCCGAGAGTGGGGGGTATCTGAGGATTTCCCACAAATCTACACCGAACAAGATCATCTTTTCCACCGTCCCCGGAAAAGCCTTTGTTTCTGCGGCTTCGGCAGACACAGAGGCCGAAGAGAGCCGAGGATCATTTGTCATAAAAAATGGAGATGTTCATTTTTGTTGTAAGCATCAGTCTGTAGAGGAAATAAGGGTGATTGATCTGCCGAAAGGTGCGGGAGAGAGTAGCCATCTTGAAGACGTATCTGGGTTCTCCAGCTTCGAGCCGAAAACTGATCTCTCCGAGGTCTTTGACTTCGAGAACGCCCAACATATCAAACTCCCGGCTTTGATCATTACCGGTTGGGTCTTCAGCAGAAAGAAGCTTGAGAAATTTGTCAACGGAGACTTCGAATTAGAGACCGGAAAGTTGAATTTTGGAGGGATAAAGAGGCTTTGGATCGTTGCGAAGTACTGGCTATTGTTCGATCAGAAAAATACTAATCAAGTTGGGTTTCAGGTGAAGTTTGGACGACCCAGCGTGAAAAGTTTCCCTGCTCGCGCTTCCAAATTCCTCTCGAGTTTTCGGAGTAAATTCAGCAATCGGCTTCAGTTGCTGGTGAGGCCCAGAGGTTTTTCATCGCTATCATTGGAGGACGATAAGAAGGAAGACCGGATAAAGGAGGTTCTGGAGATCAATAGGGTGTTCTTCACATACTCGAGTGAGAAAGATGAGAAGTTTTATGGGTTTGGAGAGCAATTCTCTCATATGGAGTTCAAGGGGAGGAGAGTGCCTATATTTGTGCAAGAGCAGGGGATTGGAAGAGGAGATCAGCCCATTACTCTTGCTGCCAATTTGGTCAGCTACAGGTAAGAAATACTGTGGAACAACCTCGACTCAATTGTTTCGTGTAGGTATCCTGTTTACAAGACAAAAACTCCTGTGACTGTTTTTCTTTTTTGAAGGTCTGGGGGAGATGAATGTACAACTTATGCTCCTTCTCCTTTCTACATGACGTCAAAGATGAGATCTCTTTATCTCGAAGGCTACGACTATTCAATTTTCGATCTAACAAAACATGACAGAGTTCAGATTCAGGTAGTCTAATTTGAAAGCTTCACATTCTGTTGTCTCCCATTTCGTCTTCTTCTCCCCAATTTAGATCGCAGCGCTACACGATTGAGACAAACTTCGACCCCCTTTGATTTTAGAAATGTTTGATCACCTTTGGAGGAGATTCATGATTTCGAGTCATCCTGCTAAAAGTCTGTCCCGTGTAACCTTGGTTGGATTCTTCAGAAGTTGTGATCGGTGTTACCTTCATCAAAATTATGCTACGGTCTAAAGTTATCAGGATACTTAGAACTACCATTAATTCAACTCCAAAAACCAATCGTGGTTGCTATCAGCATATCATTTAATACCCCTTTGAACCCTTTGTTGTTATTATCATATGAGTAAGTAGCATCATCAGATATCTCTCATTCAGGTCCATGCTTAGAGGCTTTCCTTATAAACATATTTTGTTGCTTCTTTCATGTGGGCGCTTAATACGGTGTTGATGCTTCATATGTGCTCTTAGCATTTAGTCAGCAACCATTGCTCGTGTTAAAGCAATATGCATCAAATTTGCCTGGATCCTTATTTCAGTACCTTGCAATACTTGCAGTTGTATGGTAGTATTGTTTCTGGAAGGATATTACTGGGGGAGTCACCAGTTGAGCTTATTGAGCATTTTACTGAAACCACTGGGAGATTCCCGGAGCTCCCAAATTGGATTATCTCTGGTACTGTTGTAGGAATGCAAGGTGGAACAAGTGCTGTAAAGCATGTCAGGGAGCAACTGAAGGAGTATGATGTTCCAATTTCTGCATTTTGGCTGCAGGTGACTGGTAGTATCTGTTATGCCAATATTACTGTAGATTACATCCATGATGAGACCTCTGAATGAAAGACTGTTTTCATGCAGGATTGGGTAGGAAAGAGAAGAACAGTAATTGGTTCACAGCTTTGGTGGAACTGGGAACTTGATAAAGTTCACTACCCAGGATGGGCACAACTAGTTCAAGATCTCCGCGGAGAGAACATCAGAGTGATGGCATACTGCAATCCCTGTCTTGTTCCAGTATTTATTCTTCACATACACTAATTCAAATAGAATCAATTCAACCTTCTGGTCCTTTGTAAGGCTTGTCTGTCTATTTGCAGATGAATGACAAACCAAACGTCCAGAAGAACTTGTTTGATGAAGCACATAAACTCGGCATATTTGTAAAAGACAGAACTGGTGAAACCTACATGATGCCGAATACAGCTTTTGACGTGGGCATGTTGGATTTCACTAATCCTGCTACAAAACCTTGGTTCAAGCAGATTTTACGTGAAATGGTGGAGAATGGAATACGGGGTTGGATGGCAGATTTTGGTGAAGGACTACCTCTAGACGCATGCCTATTTTCAGGTTTGTATCTATTAGCCGTGTACTTCATCTTTACTGTGTGATTGGGATATAGGAATGGTGGATTCTACGGCTATCACTATTACATCAGCAAAATAATTTGTCTAAGAATGACTAGCTTAAAAGCTTGGATATCCAAATCTTATTTCATTTGATTTTTTTCTTCAAATAAGTCGAGTAAGATAGAGACAGAGAGTGTGTGTGTGTGAGAGAGCTTGAGCCTGTGAGAGAAAGGGAGCTTGAGCTTATGAGAGAGAGAGAGGAGAGAGAGATTGTGTGTGTGCGTGTGTGTGTGCGTGTGTGTGTTCGTGCATGTGGGTGTGCATGTGAGAGTGCGAGAGAGAGAGAGAGAGAGAGAGAGAGAGAGAGAGAGAGAGAGAGAGAGAGAGAGAGAGAGAGAGAGAGAGAGAGAGAGAGAGAGAGAGAGAGAGAGAGAGAGAGAGAGAGAGAGAGAGAGGGGAAAGAAAAAGAACAGGAAATGTATCTAATTAATACTGCATGTGTCATTGTGCTTGCTTGTAAACCCACGTACAATGTTTCATTTATTGCAGCTAAACCTTGAGATCTTGTGAATTACAGGTGAAGACCCAATTTCTGCACATAACAGATACCCTGAGTTGTGGGCTCAAATCAATAGAGAATTCGTGGATGAATGGAAATCTGAGAGAGAAGATCTGGAAGAGAGCCTGGTCTTTTTCGTTAGAGCTGGTTTTAGAGAGAGCCCTAGATGGGCAATGTTGTTTTGGGAAGGCGATCAAATGGTCAGCTGGCAGAAAAATGATGGAATAAAGAGTGCTGTGGTGGGCTTGCTCAGCAGTGGGCTCTCTGGTTATGCATTTAATCATAGTGATATTGGAGGCTATTGTGCAGTGAACATTCCCTTCCTCGGGTATCGAAGAGATGAAGAGTTGCTTCTGCGCTGGATAGAGCTAAATGCATTTAACACTGTCTTCCGGACTCATGAAGTAAGCAGTTCTCATTCAATGTCTGGTCGTCATTAAATTGAGTCAAAAGTGAGAATAGATTCTTTTGGCTTTAAAATTCGTGCACATCACTTGATAATATTGCCTCAGCAATTCTTTACTTTTTTTTTCTTTAAAAAAGGGGCATGCAAATAGCTTTTTTTGCTCCATGTGGTTACCTTTTTAATTGCTCATGAAGAGCTGAAGTTTTATTAACTGGAGCAAATATCAATGAGATGGGCACAGCTTTTCAAGGGAAAGCATATCTTTAAGCTGTACTCTTATTCAAGCTTAACCTGTTACTGAATGCACCCAGTCTGCACAAAATTGGTTTATATTGATAGCTTCAATATATCTTTTTTGTGCTTATAGCTCACTATTCGAACCTGGAACTCTTAATCACTTAATCCCAGGGGAACCGACCATCTGCCAACAAACAATTCTACTCGAGCAGCCACTCCTTGTCACATTTTGCACGATTTGCTAAGGTATACAAGGCTTGGGAGTTCTATCGAATCCAACTTGTAAAGGTAAAATCTTAAGAAAGCTTGCAAACAATTTCTTTTTCACTTTCTTCCATCCAAAACTAAGTAATTCTTGCTATGGTGATGTCAATCAAGAACAGGAAGGAGCTCAAAATGGTCTACCAGTTTGTCGGCATCTGTTTCTACATTTTCCATATGATGATCATGTACATAGTTTAACATACCAGCAGTTCTTGGTCGGTACCGAAATCCTAGTGGCACCTGTTGTAGACAAAGGAAAGAAGGAAGTTAAAGTTTATTTCCCATATACAGGAGGATATTCGTGGAAACATATTTGGACAGGTACATTATACAGTAGGTCCTCACGTCACGAAACCAACAAACAACACGGATGTGAAGCTTGGGTGAAAGCCCCCATTGGGTTCCCCGCTGTTTTTGTAAAGTATGGCTCTTCCGTTGGAGAGCAGTTCCTCAGTAACCTGAGAGAGCTGCCAATTTTGTAAGCTGAAATTTGAGTTGTGTAATACAGCATGGTGGTAGTTTCATGCAATTTCTATTTCCTATTAGGAGCTCTCACCAATAATCACCACACGAGCAAACCCCATCAACAAAATGATGGAAGCGAGTGCTATCTCTCATTATAATCTCTCTACCGGTAACCTTTGATATAAACTTTGTTGCTGTATGACAGTCGCCACATACTCTCAAGTTCTTGATAACCCTCAATGGAGTACCATGTGACGTAGTGATCAGGCCAAAAGCAATAGCTAGCTTCTCACTGTGCCCACAAAGGCTATCTTCCTTCTCATTTTCCTCCACGTCCTGCAAAACAAAATTTGTATCTGGCACATACCCAATTTTCTTGATTTTTGAGTACAAACTTTCAATCTCCTCTGACATTTTGTCCATCATTGGGTGTGAAGTATCTCCAGCGATAAAGCTATGTACTCTTCGTTTCACCTCAATCCAACTGCAACCAGGTGCCTTTGTCACCCCATTCTCCTTCATCAACCGCCGAACTTCTGCTGCACTCTCCCATTTGCCTGCTGCTGAATAAATATTTGCTAAAAGTATATAATTCCCTGAATTCTGAGGTTCAAGCTCAAAAAGATATCTTGCGGCATACTCGGCAACCTCCGGATTATTGTAAATTCTACAAGCTCCTAGTAAAGACCCCCAAACAGCTGCATTGGGTTCCACTTGCATTTGTTTTATGAATTCCAAGGCTTCTTCAAATTGACCTGCACGTGCCATTAAATCCACCATACAAGCATACTGCTCCACTGCAGGATCCAATCTGTATTCTGATTGCATCATCTTGAAATATTTCCATCCTTCGTCAACTAGACCAGAATGGCTACAAGCTGACAAGAGATTCGTAAATGTGCAATAATTTGGATCCATTCCCATGACCCTCAAGTAACCAAATAAGTTCACGGCATCCATTCCAAACCCATGCATTCCATATCCTGCAATCATCGAGTTCCAAGACACTAAGTCCCTTTGAGGCATCACATTGAATACCCGTCTCGCTTTCTGTACCAATCCGCACCTACTATACATATCAATGAGAGCATTCCATGTCAGATTAAATGAATCAAATCCATGCCTTATAATGTATTGATGGATCTCTTTGCCCTGTGGTAAAGCAGCCAGTTTCGCACAAGCAGACAAAACGGACACAACTGTTACTTCATTTGGCTCAGCATCACTCAATTGCATATCTCTGAGAAAGTTTAAAGCTGTTCCTCCATGCGAGTTTTGGGCACATGCTGAAATAATTGAATTCCAGACAACTACATCTCTGATAGGAAGTTCTCTGAACACTGAACATGCATGTTCAAGTCTGTTGCATCCTGAATACATAGTTATAAGTGCACTACCTACACCAGTTGCCGTTTCCATTAAATTTCGGACAATAAAACCATGAATTATCTTCCCCCACCTTAAATTCTTCGTTTGTGAACAAGCTGCTAGAGCTCCAGAAAGTGTTATAGTATTTGGCGTCATACCTGTTTGACGCATTCTTTCAAAGAACACAAGAGCCATCTCCCCATCACCAAATTGGGTGTAACCAGTAATGAGTCCATTCCAAGTTACCACGTCAGGCTTAATTCCTTGCATTTCCATCTCATTGAAAAGTTGAACAGCTTCCTCTCTACAACCACGTAGTGCGTATCCGGCAAGCATAGCATTCCAGGAAACCAAATCTTTCTTCCGGATTTTGTTAAACTTTCTGCGTGCAATCCCCACATCCCTACATTTTGCATAAAAATCAACCAATGAGTTTCCAACAAGAACATCAGAATCCAAATGATTCTTTATACAGAAGCCATGTATTTCTTTTCCATGTTGAATCAGCGTTAAATTTGTACAAGCAGAAACAACGGTGGCAATGGTAATTGAATTTGGTTTCACTCCTTCAAGTATCATTTGCCTGAACACCAGCAAGGCTTGTGAAGGATGTCCATTCTGCTCATTCCCTGCTATTAAGGCAGTCCATGATACCACATTAGGTTTGAGACCTTTCGAACTTTGCATTTGGGAAAAGCAATGAGAAGCCTCTTGGAACTTCCCGTTTTGAGCATAACCAGCAATGATTGCATTCCACGTCACATGGTCAGGCTTAATCCCTGCGTGTTGCATATCCTCAAAATACTCTAAAGCTTGCTTAAAGTCTCCTTTCAGTGCAAATCCTGAAATCATCACGTTCCATGTCACAACATCCTTATATTCTATTTCTCTGAACAATTTACGTGCAATGTCCAACTTCCCACATTTTATAAACATATCAAGAACAGATTTCTTAACAAAGGAATTTCCTTCGAATCCAATACTCACCATGTAATCATAAACATTTTTCCCCACCTCATAGTTTTTCAACTCTGAACATGCTTTAAAAACCTTAGGGAAGATAAAATTATCAGGTCTAACACCTTCATCGATCATCAAATCAAACAATCTAATGGTCTCCTCATAATCACCTAACCTGCAATATAATCCTATCATTGAAGTCCAACTAAAAAGGTTCCGTTCGGATATTTTCTCGAACAACTGACGCGCTTCCTCTAAAAGCTCAAACTTACAATAGAATTCCAACAACTGACTGCTTAAAAACGAACAGAGCTCCACACCCGAAACAGTTAAATGTGCATGAACTTGACGACCCGCCTGCAGGTCACCCCTAATGCGACAATTCTTCAAAATAAGAGCATAAATTCGGGCACCTTCCTCTTGATTACTGAATTCCAACGACTGAAGCGCATCACTAACAGCAAACCAGGAACCACTTCTAGAGTCAAAACCGCACTCCAGAACTCCGCCATTAGTATCATAACTATTACCCGACTTTACATTCTTTCTAGTCTCAGTCAAAGAAAACGTCCGCCACTTCGACTTTGCAAGGGAAGTAGGCAGGCAACAAGGCAAATTTATCCGGCCTGAAATATCAATATTTGGTTGAAATGGTAGAGAAGTTGAGCAGACTGCCATTGTTTCTTGGCAGGTTTCAGAACCCGCAGAAATTTAAGGACTTCAAAAACTGGCGGGCGTTGTGATGTTAACGGGCAACAATCAGGGAAAGGGGACCCACTGTTGTTGGATATCATTTTTCTCCTGTGTTCCTCCTTGAGCCTGGGTAAGGATATTATTATACATGAAGTTTCAATGCAATAACATGTATGAATAAATGAAAGAGTTATTAAAAATTATAAATAAATATACGACTAAAATATAATGACGTTTAAGTATTTTTACAACAATCGTGTTATATTCTTTTAATATATGATACATGTATGAGATTATGAATTATAATTTTATATTTTTCTTGGTTTCATACCGTTTGAACAGTAACAAATAAATATGTAACGCTTTTTAATTTTATAAATTATTTATTTGAATTTTTTTTATCTAAGAGCAGATATATATTAAGCCGACAAGTTAACAGAGTTAAGAGAATACATATGAGAGAGAGAGAGATAGCTAAGGCTTATACAATCCTCCAAAATAAAAAGTTTTGGGCTAAGTGTTGCTATTTATTTGATCAAATAATAAATATTAATAAAATAATTTTTTAAACATATTATATTATTTATTTCATAATACATTATTTTTAACCGCGATACTAAGTTATAATAAGAAACAAAATTTGGTGAAGCAAATTATGACTGAAATTTAAGTTCACTTCCTTTTTTCTGCATAAAATATTAAATAACGAGTAATACAATATTGATTAAGTTGATATATTCAATTAAATACCAAAATATTATATTTTTCCCTCACTTTTCTTTTTCTTTAGAAGACCCATTCTCCAAAAAGAAAAGTCAGCCCGGGTCGAATTGAATTCAAGTGGGCTTCACTCTTAACCCAACCCACTACCAGATCATATAATGGACCCTATTATGTGTCTTCCAAAACTACCCTTCATTTTATAATGTAAGGATACATCGGCAAGTCTGGCGACAAAAAAGCAGCAATCGCAGTGGACAAACCGCAGAGACTCGGCTAGAAAGCCAAGAGAGAGTGAGAGACTGGGAGAGAAATGGCGTTGAGAGCTGCAATCGTGGGTCGGCTTCGGATCCCCGCTCGAGCTCAAAGCCTTACCCTAGATCGAACTTCGAGCATTCAGCAATGGAGTCTGTGCGGCTGGATTCGGTCCATGTCTTCGCACGGCGACGATCATCTCGACAAGGAAGAGGTGATAGAGAGAGTGCTCTCCGTAGTCAGGAGTTTTCCGAAAGTCGATCCTTCAAAGGTTAGTTCTTTAAAAAATACCCTCAAGAGCTCCAGTCTTTGTCCTTTTTGCATGATTATTATGTGGAATCCCCTTAGTCTTTTGATTATGACCATAACAAAAGTTTACTCGTAATATATTCGCCAGGACTGCATTTCGCTGGGAATTTGATCTGCGTAATGTCACTAACGGAGTCAATCTATAAGAAAAGAAATTTCACGTTTTTATGGAAAGTGATTTTTTACTCCAATTCCCGTGCCCCTAGTAGACTTGAACCCAAGGCCTCCCATTACAAACCCACCCATGTGACCACTGAGCTATGCTCAAGTTCTCCTAATCTGCTTGTTTTAGTTCATGCCGTTCTATCTTCAATGTTCACTGGTTTGTGACAATTGTTTATAATCAAGTTTTTTTCCTCCCCATAATCCTTTCTGTTCAATAATTTCTAATGATTATTCTGTTTAGCCTGAACCGTTATTATGGAGGCTTATTTATGACACTAATTATATTTGGTTTATAGTTTCTTTTAATTTGTTTACTTCCTTAATGATTTCATGATTGTTCTTTGTAGATTGAATTTCTCCATGTACTTGGTTTTGAGCTTTGTTTGGATACTATCATTGTAGTTTCAGCTATAAGAATCCAACTCCTCCCACTGTTCTGTGAAGGAGGAGAACTCATGTAGCTAAGCTGCATTTATTCTTTCTTTAACACAACCTATTCTTTGAAGCTTATTTTTGCTGCAGTTTAAATTTGCTATTTTTTTCTTCTTTTACTTTTTAAAGTATCTGTTCACGAATCCTCGGTTATATTCATATTATGGTACATACTGTTTTCATCTGGAGTATTTTTCTGGTCTGTATTGTTCATAGATCAAGGAAATACACATACTAATGATCCTTGTGAAATTGAAACTAAGGTTAAAATGATATAAAATCTTTAACTCAAGAATCTAATGATTTCACCTTGTTCTTCATTTGTTAAAAGGGATATCTTTATTTGTAACAGCTATATCACTTGGAAATATATTAGTAAAGAATATAAATACTGGTTAACAAATTAATGCACATAATGCATGCATAGACAAGGTACTGCTAACCTTGATTTAGTATCAACTGCATGAAAATGACTGTTATGTAATATATAGAAATAGATCCTTGCACATGCATAAATATATGTTTTAAGCCTGCATTAGTAATCACAAATATTATAAAGAGCAATTTGGGGTGTGGACTGATGCTACCTTAAAGTGCCTTTTGCTTTTCTTATTGTTGTAACGAAATAATGGTTGAACTTCTTATCTTCGTGCATTATATGGAGCTAGCAGTAAGCCTTCTCTGGTCTGACTTTTGGGAAGTTTAGGCAGTTGCATTGAATTTAGGGAGTTGGATTCAATCTTCCCCAGGATAAAATTTAGATTTTGTAGTTCAAACTCCTGAAATATATGTTTAGTTTTCCTCCAGAAATCTATCTTAAGTTCGACATAGGCTACATGTTTTAATGTTGCAACAAGTTCCAAGAGCTATTTTTCTCTCTTTAGCTGTGAAAATTTTATCCTGCCCTTGAATCTGGGTCCTTTGATGCTGCGGGTTTGCACAAATGTGGACCTGGGCAAACTTGAGCATTTTGTGGGCTGGATACATATCTTTCATTTGCATAGCCTTACCCTAAATCTGTGAATGCCCACTGAATCTTGCAAACACATATTAGTTAAAGCTGCATGTGAGTGGTCTTTATTTTCCTTGGATAAATGCATACTGATAGATGTAATACTTATAGTCTATGCTCTACATGCTTTTGATGTGATTCTGCGTTGCACTCTGGAAATTTTCTTTCTGAGAATGCACCTCAGTGCTTCCTATGTATAAGGTTACTTTTATAAATTTGTCTTAGGTTTACTCTCTTTCTATCTTTAAATGTTTTTCAGTTCCTTGCTCATTAGACACTGTTGAAAGTCAGAGATTTAAAATCCTGCCTTTAGTTAAACTAGTTCCCACTTGTTTTCCTGATATATCTCTTACTAGGGGGCTTCTAAGTCTGACTCCTTTTCATGGAGCCCTAATGTTTATGATCTGAGAAATTCTGTAGGGAGGATCTGATGCAGGACGGAATAGGGCAGAGAGGAAGGGAGAGAATAGAAGAGAAGAAATAGAGTGAAAGAGGAAGAAAAGGAAGAAGAAAGGGGAAGAAACCAGAGAAAGATAGAAGCTTTAATTCAATTTATCATCAAACGTATCCAATTACACTCAATAAAGCCTATTTATAGGCTAATTAAACCCTAACAGGGAGTTTATGTCCTACTTAAACTCTGACTAAAAGAATATTCTAAATAAAGAATTCTAAACTAAATCAAACTCAAACTCAAATCACCAATTCAACCCTAATTAAACTACTAAATCCATGTTTTGTTCATCAGGATCTCAATTTTCCTTTTCTCCTTTTTCACAATTATGAGATTAGTAATTTTCAGTTTTTTAATCCTTACATTTATTTATTTCATCGTGTTGCCCTCTATGGATCTTGATTTGTATGATCTGGAAATCAAGTAGCAGATGGGATGCCAAAATTAGAAAGGAGATGCCAGAGAATACTTCGGAGTGACACCAACAGACTAGAGAATGAGAGATATAGTTGTGATACTTTCATTTTGTTGGATTATTTCATAGTGCAATCACTTGAAGGAATTTATCAAATGTCTGTTGATGGAAAAACAGGAGCTGACACCTCAAAATGGTATTGGTGGTAAACATTAGGAAAAATATTGAAGTTGGCCAACCAAACTTTAGGTCAAACACATGATGGCTCACAAATGGTAGAACAAATTTATGCAGCGGACATTAACTTAACTTAAGATAAGGCATTAATGCTGGAGCTATAAAGGTTGTCTTCTGCAAATGAATAATTCCTGCCCATATATATTCTAGGCACTTAAGCAGCAAAAGGCTTGTTATTTTTAATTGTGGAACACAGTTGTATTTGTTGCTCCATGATTTTTATTTCTTCTGCTAATCTTGCTAACCTTGACTTATTGGTTCTTTTCTTATATCCTCAGCATTTAAATAAAAATCCTCGTGTTCCACCAGCAAATTTTGCTAGCAAAAATGATGATATCATTCTCATTGCCAATTTGGCAACTCAATTGGCATTAATATGAATGTGTTTGTAACTGTTTCAGGTGACGCCCGATGTCCATTTTCAGAAGGATTTAGGTTTGGATAGCTTGGATAATGTTGAAATTGTCATGGCCCTGGAAGAAGAGTTTAAGCTGGAGATCCCTGACAAGGAGGCCGATAAAATTGATTCCTGCAGTCTTGCCATTGAGTATATATCTCATCACCCCATGGCCGGCTGATTTTTGCGTAGAAGATTTTTGTTCTATTTCAAGGATTTGCAGACATGTTCTGCGCAACCCCATGGTTTGGACTGGTTTGCTCTTCTTGCGGGAGATTAAAAAAACCTATGTTTCTTGTCATGAACAAAAAATAATTCCAGCTTGTTCAGAAACTCTGGTTCTTGCGCAACTCGATACTAATTTGCACATTGAACTTCTTGGGAATCTAGTTTAATGGACTTCTTGAAGGTGTTGTCAGGCTTTTGGTGTCCATTGATATAAATACTCTTAGAGAAGGTGCCAGTGTAACACGACGGGTGCTGGTAAAATTAGGCCTCGTGTTGGACTTGGATCCCCTTCGCCTTGGTCCCTAGAAAAGAATTTTCAACAGATTGGGCTTCAGATTTGGCCCCCACAGGTTCAGATTGGATTTGGATTGAATTAAGAAAAAGCAAAGAAACAATTGTATTCTGCAGGTAATTATTACGTGATGACTCGATTACCTGATCTATAAGGTATTGATAATTTAATATAGAACACTCATATCAGTACTTTTTGATTTTATTTTGAAGTTTTATATTAAAATAATGTTAGTTGTACTTAGCCGTACCTATCAGCCGTACAAGTTAATTTAAATCATTGATGACTAAAATTTATCCTTTAAGATATAAGATTTCATAAAATAAAAAATATTTTTTTTATATTTTTAAAGGCTTAGATTAATATATACATGTAAGTGGGTTTGGTGCGCCTAACATTATTTTTTACATTGTGATGTGATGTGGCTGTCTAGGAGAAATTTAGAGTGTAGAGTTTACTTATTACATAATATTTTATTAGAAAAATAAAATATTTGGATGTTATCTGAGTTTTTCTTACTTAACTGCAACACCACCTCAGAATATAAATTCTTGAAAGTAAAAAGCTGCATTATTTATACTACCTCTCTTTTATATATTATTTTTTTATTAAATATTTTAATATTTTTAATATATAAAATATTTTAATTTTTAAATATTTGTCATAATTTAAAATTAAAATATCTGGTAGATAATTGGCTTTGTAGTATGTACTATCTTTATATGGATTGCTTTTTAGTCTAAGAAAAAGACAACTGGCACAGGACTAGTATATTGAGTAAGCTAAAATTTTATTAATGTAAAATTATATGAGATAGGTGGAATCCTAATTAGTATTAGTATTTTAGAAACGGGACAGCACTGGCCGGTCCGACCCGGCTAGATGGTCCAGTCTGATTGCAAATCAGTCTAGTCTGATAACTTCATACCCTTGAAAAGGGAATGGGGACGTGAATTTCACAGCGGATTAGAGTACACAAAATCTTATTCTGATAAAAGACAGTTTAACCAACAAATTAATCCCAACGACTTTGTGATTTATTTTGTATCTTATACATACTAAACTACTGAGGTATGAACTTCAACGGTTGAACCACATATTAGTGCAAACCGGTCTTTCGATCAAAACCAGAATTACCATTCGTTGATTCGATTGCTGTTCCGATTTTAAAACATTAATTAGGCTATCGCTGGGTCCCATGATGTATCATCCATTACGCGTACTTTCCTAAGGTTGATCAGGGTCGACTTAATAATATAGCTAAAAATTTACAGCGAGTAATGGAGCCAGGGGAGGGCTCCAACGCCCATTATTCCATTTCTGCATGGCAGCAGCGACTGTTCACGCGAACCCCCTCGTAATCTCAATGCGCTGTCGAAAAGCGAAGAGACACCCTTCGCCGGCTTCCTCGCCGAATCAGGTGGCCACAAGGCTTTCCTCCCTTGGAGCCGCCACCGGGTACTCTGCTCCCAGATTCCCATCGTCGACGCTTTAATTACCCTCTTCGCACCCCTTCAACGTTAATTTATAGCTTACATCGGCTCTAGCTCTGAACAAACGCTTTGGTTTAGTTCGCAGCTTCCCGGCCCGGTACTTACTAGGTAGAATATGGACCCTAGCGTTTCAAAGTCTCAGCCAGTACCGCCGGCTGATCATGAGACCACCGTTGGAGGGAGTACTACGATTCATGATCCCATGATGATCGACTACGAGGATGAGGAAATGGCCCAGTTCTACTTATGGGACTTTCAAGTCCCGGACCTGAGCGTACTGCATTCGATGCCAATGGGGGAACCCTTCTCTCGCGAAGGCAATGCACTGTTCGAGTTAATCGAGTATTTCAAGCAGAAAGAGGCTTCTGCACCAAAACAGCGACGTCGTCGTCCATCGGGGAATATTGGCACTGCTAATGTGACCACCACCAATGGCAATACCTTGGAATATGACTCGAATAGTGAGGATGGTTTAACGTTCCTGGATCATGTGTTGAAAACCCCAGACAAAGAGGAAGAAGAAGAAGTTGATTCCGGCCGTCATTCTTCCCATCCTGATCAGGGACATGTTTGATCTTTAGTACCCCATGGTCGGTTTATTTTTTGCATTGGTTAAGGTTGTTTGTTCTATTCATTTCTGGGGTTTTGTAAACGGGTTCTCAAAAAATCAAGAGAACCCTGCTTGTTTTTGTCTCTTTTCCATTAAAGTGGCAAATATTTGATCAGATTAACTATATATTGTTCTTCAAATCCCTGCTTTGTCATTAGAAACAATTGGAACTCCAGGGATACTAGCTAGTATATAACTAGTACACCCTTTTAGTTTGCAGGAAGTCTCGATCCGGAGAGATTTATATTGTTTTCGGAGAGAACGTACAATTCTGATGTGCACATAACAAGTGCAGTTAAATGTACTTATATGATCAAAGTTCTTGTTGCTAGCAGTTCATCGTGTCCCGTGGTGGTTCAAAGGTCACAGTAATTTCCGTAGTTGGTAATTGGGTCGATTCAATGTATATGCAACTAGCGTTGGAAAGTTTTAAAGACTGTCACGCCTTCATTACTCATTAATATGAGGTAATTTGATCTACTAATTAACCAGGCCTTGAACCACCGGCGCAGTAGTAAAAGGGCAAGGGGTAAAACGGTAAACTACTTGTAGACCCTTTTAGTTTCCAGGAAGATGTCTGTTCGGTTCGGATAGAAAATAAGGTTTTTAATGAATGTACTAATTACCCAATCTGCACATAAAAAGTGCAGGTAAATTTCGTTTATATCAATGTTCTTGTTGCCGGAACTCATCGTATTTCCACGGACACAATAATTTATTTGAACCCGAACCAGTTCATGTTATTGTGCTCTCAAAATTAAAGTACGTAATTAATATAGTACTACTACGGTTCAAATGGTCTAACCCAGTCTAACTCGGTCCTTAACAAAAGAGCTAGGTAACGCAGACATGACCTTAATTACACTTTAGGAAATGGATCGATTATTTGGAACTAATCCATAGTGGACGATAGCAAAGTATAAGATATATACTTCTATATAAAAATTTAAAACTAATAGTAGGTCTAGCCTTTGTAGAAATATATTTTTTATATGTTATATATAAGATAAATAAAACATTAACCTGGCCTGTAGCTGTGCTATAGTACACATACAGTTGGTTTTAACGTAGGGTCAACATTACTTTTTATTACCCATTTGCCATTATATGGATTTCGAGGCTTAAAGGGCAGAGATCGAGAGAGAAAGAGCTCGTATATATAGAGAGTACTTAAATAATCAATAGGAAATTATTTCTAAGTAAGCTCTATTTTCACAATGATTTAATATCTCTATATCTATATAGTGGCAATTGTTTCATAAAATTAACTTCAAAAAATGGTTAAACGTTAACTTTTTTCTTTTTAACATATCTTAAAGGTGAATTAGCAGTAGGGTGGCCATCTGATCATACACCATGACGCCCAAGTACGTTCAATTTTTTTTTGCTTTGAATCCAAATTTAATTAAAACGAATCAAGTTTCACTAAGAGAATGAAACTATATAATCATTAGTTAATATATAAAAAAATATGACATATTTATAAGCGCACATAATCCCCTAATTTTCTGTTACCTTCACCTTTGGACGATTTTATTTTATAATGGATTACATATTAACCCTATTAATAATTTCTTCAAAAATAAAAATATTTTTCTCGAAAGAGCATAACTGCACGGTGAGCATCAAGTATCATAATACTTGTCTTATGGAGGCACGGGTGGCTCATTTTGGCCAAACTCAAAGTTGAAATCCTCATTAAACCAAAAAGTCCCCACGTACAGACAAAAATGAGGTGACCTTTCAATATAAATATACAAGACAAGTTTAATAAATAAAATTGCACCTTTTTTCAGGAATTAATTCATTGACCTTTTCCATTGTCCAATTTAAAATATTAAAATTGGAACACCACAACAAGGACAGCTTGACTCATTTGAACATGGGCCCGAGAAAGATGACAAATTGAAACTGGCCGACCCGGGTACCTACCATCCTTAAACCTATATAAATTACAATATCTTTGTATCTTTGCAATCCGAAAGTTTGATCTAGTAAACTTGTTTTTGCATGTTTTCTGCCTAGTGTGATCGGAAATCAATGTAAAAGGGAGATTTCAAAAATAAAGTTGCAGATCATGTAATTGAAAGAGAGCAAATGGGAGAGCAAATGAGAGAGCAAATGAGAGAGCACATGAGAGAGCAAATGTGAGATCAAATGAGAGAGAGCAAATGAGAGAGAGCAAATGAGAGAGAGCAAATGAGAGTGAGCAAATGAGAGTGAGCAAATTAATGAGAGAGAGCAAATGAGAGAGAGAGAGAGAGAGAGAGAGAGAGAGAGAGAGAGAGAGAGCAAATGAGAGAGAGAGAGAGAGAGAGAGAGCGAGAGAGCAAATGAGAGAGAGAGAGAGAGAGAGCGAGAGAGCAAATGAGAGAGAGAGAGAGAGAGAGAGAGAGAGCAAATGAGAGAGAGAGAGAGAGAGAGTGAGAGAGCAAATGAGAGAGAGAGAGAGAGAGAGAGAGCAAATGAGAGAGAGAGAGAGAGAGAGAGAGTGAGAGAGAGAGAGCAAATGAGAGAGAGAGAGAGAGAGAGAGAGCAAATGAGAGAGAGAGAGAGAGAGAGCAAATGAGAGAGAGAGAGAGAGAGAGAGAGAGAGCAAATGAGAGAGAGAGAGAGAGAGAGCAAATGAGAGAGAGAGAGAGAGAGAGAGAGAGCAAATGAGAGAGAGAGAGAGAGAGAGAGAGCAATGAGAGAGAGAGAGAGAGAGAGAGAGCAAATGAGAGAGAGAGAGAGAGAGAGAGAGAGAGAGAGAGAGAGAGAGAGAGAGAGAGAGAGAGAGAGAGAGAGAGAGAGAGCAAATGAGAGAGAGAGAGGAGAGTGAGAGAGAGAGAAAGCAAATGAGAGAGAGAGAGAGAGAGAGAGAGAGAGAGAGAGAGAGAGAGAGAGAGAGAGAGAGAGAGAGAGAGAGAGAGAGAGAGCAGATGAGAAGTGAGAAAAAGCAAATGAGAAGAGAGAGCAAATGAAAGAAAATGAATGCCATGGAGGAAGGCTTGCAAACGAGAGATAAAGAGCAAATGAAAAAAAATAAATAAACTTTGCTCGATATAATATACCTAGCTTTATTGGGGGCATCAAGTTACGTAGTACGTACTTATCCAATGAAGGAAGGGTTGCATGGATCTCCATTTCGGCCAAAGTCTCGATTGAGCAAAAGGAGACTGGTCAAAAGTTAAAATCCACATTATAATCTTAAGTTGACGTTTTTACTCCACATTGTAGATTTTATTTTAAAAGCTATATTTACCTTGTCTTTAATGAAGCAACCTTTCAATTTAATACACAAGGCAAGTTTTATAAAGAAAATTGTTCCTGTAATTAGGAATATAATTAATTCTCTTTCTTCTTTTTGTTAAAAATTTAAAAATTGAAAATCTCCCACGAGGACAGCTCGGCGCCTTTGTACGTGGGTCCAAGGATGGACAAATTAAAACTGGTCGATCCAGCGGGACCTATTACCATCCTTAACCCTAATTTAATTACGATTTTTCTGTCTTAATTAATCTTCTTATATATATAACTATTTTAATATTTATTAATAACGGAAAATTTTCCATTATGGTACGTACTAATATTTTCTAACAACCAAGATTTTCTTTCAAACTTAAAGTGGAAAATAAAAAAGAAAATGAACAAAATCCAGATAACTCTTCAGGCTGTCCTACTCATCATGGAGCAATCAAGCACCCTACGTATTTCGCGGAGACACGATCGAGCGATCGAGGATCGAGGAGACACGGTCGGGCGCTCATACCCAGTACCGCTCTTTTCCTCCGAGGCCGAAGGAATTTTTGTCGTCTCTGCAGGTCTCTCTCATGTCCGATCATGTCAGTGAGTAGTACTACTTGCAGATTCCAACCGTTGGTGGCCTGAAAGATACGTAACCACCGTCACCATCCTTAACCGCTTGATCTCGTAGCGATTATTCCCGCCATCCTCACGTTAAAAAAACACCCAAAACGCACCTCTTCCCGTTCACCCAAGTCTTTTTTTTCGCCCTAGTTCTACTCATCTCTCTCTCTGCAGGCGCCTCCTTTCTCGCCGGGGGTGCCTCGCTTTCCCTGGGATATTCGATTCACCGTGCTCCGGCGCAACTCCTTGGATCGTGGAGGGCGGCGCCGGGCACTTGTAATTGAACCCAAATTCTTTGTTTAGTAGAGTACTAGTACTTGTTGGATCTATCTAATTTACAGTTTTATTTAGTACTATTTTTTTTTATAATATGGATCATCATGGCAAGGACGATCCACCCAAGTCCGATGATCATCAGCAACCACCACCACGTCCTCCGGCCGATCAGAACACCGAGGTCGTCCCAGAACCTGCAGTATTGGAAGAAGAAGAGGAGAGCGAATTGGCACGGTATTTATGGGAAGAGCAAATCCCGGACTTGAGCGTTATACACTCGATGCCGTTGGGAGAGCCCTTTTCTCGAGAGGGCAACGAACTGTTCGAGATGATCGAGTGGTCTAAGTGGAAGCAGGAACAACAAGAGGCTGAACGACAATTAAGACGTCAATGGAGGCGACAACAACAGCAGCAGCAGCAGCCGCCTCAGGAGCCAACGCCGCCGCCGACGGTGAGATCCTCAAGTGAGCAGTTTGTACCGACGCCGCCGGCTCCTCCTCCGGGGGGAGTAGTTCCACCACTTGGATCAGTACTATCTTCTGATCAATATTCCATTCCCGTTTGTACTGGTATTGATATTCACGGTCCGTTCATACCGAATTACGAAATGGGTACTACGTCGACGACGAGGAGGCCGTACTCGGAGTTCAACGTGGGGAGTAGTTCTTCTTCGGCGCCGAGAGACGATGATAAGGGGAAGGGCGTCCTCATCGAACCGCCACCGCCCCCTCAGGAGCCGTCTAGTACTGGCGGCGCCCCGTCATTTCCGCCACTTCGTTGGGATCAATTATTCGACGTCGCCGCCGGAAACCTCTCTCCGGCCGGTGATCCGTATGGAATGAGTACCGTTCACTGGAGCGAAAGAGATCATTCTTCTAGTACTTCTTTTCCGAACGCGAGACAAGAAATGATGCATGCTACTGGAGGAGTGGGACCGATGAACAACATGACCCCATGGTTGGGATCATCATATCCCTCTAATGTGGTCACGGAGAGCGATTACGTATTCGGCAACGTGGGTCCTGAGGGATTTATACAAAACCAGGCCCCAGGAATGGTCCCACAGAATATTCAGGGACATCATCAGTACGTTGACCTTGTCCAGGACTGGCAGTCGGGGGGTTTTGATATTCCTCATGCTGACACTACTGGTGGGATTAATGCGTCCATTCTTACAGAGGGCAATACGGGGGGATTTTCAAGTGTTGCTGGTTATGCAAACGTTGACCCTTCGCAGTCTACACTAGGGCTGAGGCCTCGTGCTTCTCCAGATCCGACCGCTGTAAGAGACGCTCTTCTTCGTGTCGACGATGAGATGATTCAAGGAGATTACATTCGAGCTCAAAACCCCAGTTTTCATGACATACTTGGAAACCCTGGTCAAATCATTCGAGACCCAGGTCAAGTCCTTCGTGGCCCTGGTCAAATCCATCAAGACCCAGGGCGTGTTCCAGGGCAGGTCCTAGGGCAAGTCGCAGGGCTGCAGGTCCCAGGGCAAGTCGCAGGGATGCAGGTCCCAGGGCATGTCGCAGGGCTGCAGTTCCAAGGGCATGTCGCAGGGCAAGTCTCTGAACAAGTCCCTGCAGGGCAAGTCCTAGGGCAGGTCTCTGAGCAAGGACAGATAAGTACGGCGAATCAAGGATTTGGATTCAAGTATCCTTTGATGTTCTCCATCCCCAGCCACCCAGGGTGCCAGTCGTGCGATGTGTTGCGACAGACATCGCGCTCAGATGGTATTCTTTCAAATGATATGCAAGGGTTCAAAACTTACATAAGACATGATAGTTTCTTTTTTTTTTTTGTTTTCGTGTCTTCCAGATTCTAGTTTCATTACCACTTTATATAGAAAAGTGATTGGTCTTCATTTTCTTAAATGAGCGCCTCTCTGTACGTACGTACTAGATCTGACATATGGAGTATCAATGCTTTCTCTTGTTCATGCATGCTTTCACTTGGAGCAAATCTTAGGATAATTTTACAGCTTTAATTTATGGATATATTCGGGCTAGTGATTATGCAATTAACTATCAATATTTTGCATGTGTGTGCATGTTTAGGGGGGTTGGAGACCCGCGTGATCGAGGTTCACAGGACTGTGTCTGGTGTCTTTCATGTCGTTGCTTCTATCATGTTTTCTACCTCTGCAAATGAGTTTACTCCCCCGGAATTTGTTTTTGAGTAAGTAATCCTGGTACCAAGGACAATATTTAGCTCTTTCTTTTGCCATGTTCTCCGATTTAATTGAAAAATATATGCATTTGGATCTACTGTAAAAGTTTGTGAAATAACCAATTCGTGTATGCAATATTGTCTAAATTAGTTAGTCACGTACAATGGCTCGCTGAACTAGCTAGGGTTTGTTTGTTTGCTTGCCTAATTGCCTTCTTCCTGGCATATATACCAGCTACTTCTTCCAGTCGTTCTTACAAGCCGAGAACTTTCTGAGCGACTACTTCAGGATTCAACAGGAACAGAATAGGAGAATCGTGCGGGACGATATCTCCAATCTGTACACAGCGTTACGCCTACAGTGTTGGTTTGATCATGAAGAGGACCACCCACCTGCTGCAGATGCAGTTGACCCTGTTGATCTATTTGAGACTGTTGATGATGCAATGCCTGGGCAGCAGCATCTACCAGGTATATATATATATATTTCAGTTTAATTCCCCAAGTTAATTAAGTTGCTCGTATGTACCAGCTTATATGTATATAAAAGGGTTTCACTTTCTCCTAAAACTCTGAGCGCATGCATGCAGGTGAGGAGGCTGCTCTCCGTGAAACTTCGTCGAGGGATAGTGACAGTTCCATGCATGCGGGGTCAGCAAGCGAAGACACCACAGCTCCAAGAGTGGGCGAGGGGATGAGTACAACACCAAGAGGACTAATAATTACCGAGGCGTCCACAGAACCAAGAGTGGTACCTAGCGAGGGCACTAGTACTACACTACCAACAGTAAACGAGGGTGACAGTGCAGCACCACCAATCCTAATCAGCGATAGCACCACAGCAGCTGCAAGTCCAAGCGACGTGGGTGCATTAATGCTTGCATCAGCTGGAGGAAGCGAAAGCCTGCGTCCTCCCTTCCCTTTCGCAAGAACCAACATCTCCGAGCAGGTTGGGGTTTTGTTAATTTACTAATTGACAGTGATCCCTTTATCTAGTTTGATAATGGAGACTGTTCTTAACTTATCGTGTTCAATACATTGTTTTTCGTTAATGTGGTACTCTTTCATATTATATACTGCGTTTGGTACTGGTGCAGAGGAGGAGAACTGGGCGTATGTCATTAGAGGATGTACAGGAGTTTATGCACCTTCCTTTGACAGAAGCTGCCGCCATGCTGCACGTTTGCTCCACTGTTCTGAAGAAGATATGTCGCAAGTATGGGATTAAACGATGGCCCTACAGAAAGATTAAAGCCCTCGATCGCACCCTTAGTGGCCTGGAACGAGCACGTCAGTCCGGCGAACGGGATGAGAATGTGGATGCGGAGATTAGACGGATTAACGAACAGAAGGAAAAGCTGCGTAATCCTCGACCACCTCCCAAAAAGTAGAAGTGCCATCATGCACTTCATGAGCTATCTCGCAACTTTGCAGAATTTTGGCATACAGGTTTCATTTCTATGACGGATTTTTATCATTTCTGAATTTTCTTCTACGTTTTTTATATTTCTTTCCCATCTATCTAGCTATGAGTATATTCACCAAGATAGCGCCTAATGAAGGAATTGTTTCCAGTATATATATGTGAGTGAGAATGTGTTATGCAATGCGGACGCTTTTGCATACATATATATCTATATTAGAAGGCTTTCAGATATGAGTGTATGTGAAGAGAAAAACTTTCGCATGAGTACATTGCACTAGTAGGTTTGATACATCTTAGTACAGTTGCAAGAATATTAACACTATATTTTTTAGCTACACATATTGTTCTAATAATCAACATTAGTGGTCTTCTGTAGATCTACCCTGCAGCTAGTGGTCTTTTGTGCATGAGGTTGTAGGGGTCGGGGAATTGAACTAAAACTAACTAGGACAATTTCACCTTCAAGTAACAAGAGATTGATATATACCCTTGCTGATCAATTTCTGCCAACAATGACTTCTTGAATATGAAAGTTTTCGTTTACACACGAGGATGACTCAACTTCATAAAAATACTGTTAGAACTGAATAAAGGTTGCGAGTAGCAATATTGGTCATTCTCAAGCAGCATGGCCATTGGTCATTCTCAAGGAGCATGGGCACCTTATAAATTGGTCTTTCACGCATATGTGGGTGGGTATAGTAATGTACTGACCATTTACTATTCAATGGCAGAGACGAGTTCCATATCTTAAGTTTGGATTGTTAGTGGTCACTTACTTTTAAGTAGGGGAATGGGAAAAGAACCTATACTAGTTTATAAAGAGTGGCATTGCACTGAGATGAGCTGGTTGGGCTGGGGCATACGTACGCATCAGTCATTCACCTACCTGTGCACCGTACGTGTCTCCTAGAGATGACCCGTTTGAGTGACCCTTGTGAGTGCTAAACTCACAGTGAGGGGAGACCCATCTGCGCTAGGCAGCCGATTGGCTGAACTAGCCTTGGCTAGGCGCTTACGTACCTGATCATCCTGCAAATAATTGGGTTGGTCATGAGGTAACTGGGAGAGTTCATGATCCACGCGGGACTCCCTTTTTAGAAGAACTCTTGTGACCCGACAATTGGTTCGAACATGAACGCATGAAGCATACGGTAACCAAGCACAACACCTTCCTTTAATTACTAACATGACCACGTACCTTGTCAAATGTAAGAAAACGAGAGAGTTAGTACATCATTGAATTTGGACCCTCAACAAACGGTAACTAAGCACAAAACCTTCCTTTAATTACTACTACTATATGCATGATAAACTACGTACCAATTACCTCAGTCCTTGACCAGTATACTATATGAGTATTCTCGTCAATATATATTGACGGATGCCCTTGATGCAGAAACTGCACATAGAAGATATATATTTACCCCCTCTTTCCTAAAGCTATCCGGCGGCACTACGTCGCTACGAAATTCGATCCACATCAAAAAGAAATTCACCTCCTCTCATAGGCTCCTCCATATTATCCTCGCCTCCCCGCATACTCTACATCAGTACCCTAAGTGTTGCTCATGATCACACTCACACTATGGGAGATATGGATCAGATGAACTAAATGTACGACCAGTTCTTTAGAGATTGCTACAAACTCCCCCAACGATGTAATTAATTTCTCCTTTTTATACCTCGCTTGTTGATATTAGCCAAATTTGGCAAATACCCCTAACCACTACTGCTCCGCTGATATCTCACCCACCATCTCTTGGACCCTACATAGCTAGATACCATATGATCCCTTTCAGTTAAAAGCAAACTTCATGGTTCCAGCCTCACTAACCTATGGATATATTGAAGGTTGTGGAGTGCTTATTATAGGAGATAGCACCGGCGGTCATCCAAAAATATTAGCAACTTGGCCCTCCACCAAGAGACAAGCCATGTATTGATATCTAAGGGAAATTCCTAGCTAGTAATCTAATCATGTGGAGTACCACTGCACTATACAGGATTCTGGAACGAAATTCCTAGTGCAGGAGAGATGAGGGAGACGAGTGCGGGAGAGAAGAGGGCAGGAGAGAGACTGAGTGCGGCGGGAGGAAAGAGGGGAATGTTGATGGGGGGACAGCCACTCGAAAGTGCTTGCTCCGTCAGATTCTGACGTGGATGGCCACATAGGCTATAGCATTA
Organism: Aristolochia contorta; assembly: GCA_022405105.1. Taxonomy (NCBI): domain Eukaryota; kingdom Viridiplantae; phylum Streptophyta; class Magnoliopsida; order Piperales; family Aristolochiaceae; genus Aristolochia; species Aristolochia contorta. Next base: position 34,340,826 of record CM039665.1, on the reverse strand, counting down.
CTCTAATCGCAAACATTAGCTTATCTGGACGACTATATCTATATAAAATCCTTGTCAGACATTTCGCTTTTACCACAGACTTTTTAAGTTCTTGCCATGATAGAAAACGATGAAAAAGAACTACAAAGTATTAGATTTTTAACGAGTTAACGCAGACCTTTAAAGTTTTTGGGATAAGAAAATGAAGTACATCATTGAATGAAAATTAATGCTAGAAAAACGATAGAAACAAAAAAAGCAAACCAGTAAGGTTTTACGAGTTAGCGCATCAACCCTAGAGTCAAACTACTTATAAAGTTTCAAGGTTTAAACCTGAGGCTTGACTAGGTAAATGAGTTTTATTCAGCAGGCTTTGTTGAATTAATTTCTCTAACATGGTCTGATGTCTTGTTAGACTTTTCTACTATTTGTATAACGAAGAAGAGGGAAACGGTTTGTAAAGTCGTGCTTACTACTCACCTCTCTCTCTCTCTCTCTCTCATTTGCTCTCTCTGTCTCTATCTCTCTCTCTCTCTCTCTCTCTCTCTCTCTCTCTCTCTCTCTCTCTCTCTCTCTCTCTCTCTCTCTCTCTCTCTCTCTCTCTCTCTCTCTCTCTCTCTTTGCTCTCTCTCTCTCTCTCTCTCTCTCTCTCTCTCTCTCTCTCTCTCTCTCTCATTTGCTCTCTCTCTCTCTCTCTCATTTGCTCTCTTCTCTCTCTCTCTCTCTCTCTCTCTCTCTCTCTCATTTGTTCTCTCTCTCTCTCTCTCTCTCTCTCTCATTTGCTCTCTCTCTCTCTCTCTCTCATTTGCTCTCTCTCTCTCTCTCTCATTTGCTCTCTCTCTCTCTCTCTCTCTCATTTCTCTCTCTCTCTCTCTCTCTCATTTGCTCTCTCTCTCTCTCTCTCTCTCTCTCTCTCTCTCTTGCTCTCTCTCTCTCTCTCTCTCTCTCTCTCTCTCTCTCTCTCTCTCTCTCTCTCTCTCTCTCTCTCTCTCTCTCTCATTTGCTCTCGCTCTCTCTCTCTCTCTCTCTCTCTCTCTCTCATTTGCTCTCTCTCTCTCTCTCTCTCATTTGCTCTCTCTCTCTCTCTCTCTCTCTCTCTCTCATTTGCTCTCGCTCTCTCTCTCTCTCTCTCTCTCTCTCTCTCTCTCTCTCATTTGCTCTCGCTCTCTCTCTCTCTCTCTCATTTGCTCTCGCTCTCTCTCTCTCTCTCATTTGCTCTCTCCCTCTCTCTCTCTCTCATTTGCTCTCTCTCTCTCTCTCTCTCTCATTTGCTCTCGCTCTCTCTCTCTCTCTCTCTCTCATTTGCTCTCGCTCTCTCTCTCTCTCTCATTTGCTCTCGCTCTCTCTCTCTCTCTCATTTGCTCTCTCTCTCTCTCTCTCTCTCTCTCTCATTTTCTCTCCCTCTCTCTCTCTCTCATTTGCTCTCGCTCTCTCTCTCTCTCTCTCATTTTCTCTCTCTCTCTCTCTCTCTCATTTGCTCTCTCTCTCTCTCTCTCTCTCTCATTTGCTCTCGCTCTCTCTCTCTCTCTCATTTGCTCTCTCTCTCTCTCTCTCTCTCTTTGCTCTCGCTCTCTCTCTCTCTCTCTCTCATTTGCTCTCGCTCTCTCTGCCCGCCACACACACATGCTCCTCGATCGGACATTCTCCCTTAACCTCATTCCTTCTCCCTTGGCCTCCTCCCCTCATCCTTAATGCTCTCTACATCGGCCACTCTCCCTTGGCCAATCTCTGTCCGTCCCTCCGGTAATCTCCCTCATTCCCTGAGGCCATACCTTCACTCTCCTGATCATGAGTCTCCTTCAGTCCCTCGCCCAATCTCCCTTAGCCCCTCGACCTATCAGCCTTTTTACCCTTGGGCGGGAAGGTGGATACGAAAACTTAAGAAACTGTATATCTTTTGAATTCGAGTGAAATGAGTAGTAGAATAACGTAGGGTAATCTATTTGAACTTGCTAGAAACTGATCGAATATCCTTTACTCATTCGGGTTCGTACCCAGTTGCAGCTCTAAGATTGTTGGCATCCCACGTTGGTGATTATAAAGAAATGAAGATGATGCTAGAAGAATATATTGGTCAAGAATGCTAGTTTCATCTAGCCCATGTACCTATCCCACGTACATGTTAATCTAAACCATTGATGCCTAGGGTTTATCCTTTAAAATAAAGGATTTTATAAAATAAAATATATATATTTTTACATTTTTAAGGGCTTAGATAACATGTAGGTCAGACATGTACATGGGCTAGGTGTGCCTAGCATTACTTTTATCGGTCATTCTCGTTTGCAAATTGAATTTCGTAGGACTCTTGCCCGCCTATCTGGCTTTCTCCCTCAGTCGACAATCGTCCTTTGACCTTTCTTAATGAGTGGTGATAACTGTACTACCAGATTTTAGGGTGGGGTTTACAGCGTGAGGTAGCATCCTTTTTTGCTGGACTACCAACTAGGCTGCCAGCAGGACAGCCACATCAGGATGTAAAAACTCACAATAAAATCTCACGATACTGAAATTATTTTTCTTTTTATTATTTTAATCTTTAACCCATTATATGTAACTAGGGCGTTTTGAGTAATAGAATAACAGTCGGGTAATCAAAACAAGTAATGGAATACTCTTTATCCGTTTGGATTATCCGTTTAGGCCCTTAGAACTGCTTGCTTCCCACGTCAGTGATATACATAAGTGAATATGATACGAGGAAAATTGAATCTGCCAAGATTATTATCTGCCTTGCTTTTTTGGGTTTGACCGGCTGGACTGTAACATGAACATAAAATGAAAAACTTAATTGTTTAGTTGATGATTACTTGCCAAATATTTGGTGGGAGCTTTTGTGTTTAATAGATAGGGCCCATTGCGCCACCCAATCGCTAGCGCGAGCTGCTTGCTCCATGCTCTTCGTACAGTGGGCCGCAGGAGATCTAAGATCCCGAATTTAACTTTCTTCTGCATAATTGACTATCGGTATTCTCTCGGAGTTAACGTTCTCACATTGGCTATAGACTTCAAGCTCGGAACTGCATGAATTTTGCCGTACAGAGGCATTCGACAAATTATTCTGGTCTGGTCACACTAAACGTTCAGACCAAGGCGGGCGGGAGTGAAGAAGAAGAAAAGAGAACAAAAGAGAACTAGAGAAGAAGGGTCGAGTAATGCTATATATATAGAGAGTAATGCTAGGCGCACGGCTCCCGTGCAAGCATTTGGGCACGGAATCTACGTGGATGGCTGAGTTGGCCATCCACGTCAGCCATCTTGTCGGGTGCTAAACCGGGTTAGACCCTCTCCTTCCTCCTCCTTGGTTCGACCCTCTCTCTTCGACCCTCTCTCTTTACTCTCTTTCTCCTACTTCCCGTGGTCATATCCTCCCATCTTCTCGCCTCCCTTCCCGCCGCCGAATCGCGGCCTCCCTATCGCCCCGCGGCCTCCCTACCGCCCCGCGGCCTCCCTACCGCCCCGCGGCCTCCCTACCGTCCCACGGCCGAATCACGGCCGAATCACGGCCTAATCACGGCCCGCCTCCCGTCTCAGCTCCTCCCGCCTCAGCTCCTCCCACCTCGGCTCCTCCCGCAACAGCTCCTCCCGCCTCGGCTCCTCCCGCCACAGCTCCTCCCTTCTAAGATTTCCTTCGATAATGTCAAGAGCAGCTTCTTTAGGGAATTCTTTCTTTACTGGTTTCATTAGCAGACCACATGGCTCACATACTGATTACTTGTCCTGTTCAACACCATTAGAGTCCCTTAGAGCAAATGACTAAGGAGCCGTAAATTACCTGGAAACCTCCTTTTCATCTCTCTTCAACAATTGAGGATTTTTCTCATGGCTGTGGACACTTTTTTCGAGTCATTTTCTCCCTGGATTTGTTTTTCAATTTTTTTTTGTATGAATATGTGATACTATAATCCGGCCAGCCGTATGTCTTCAAGGCCAAGCCGACCCGAGTTGGAGAGCATCAAGAACTTCCGAAGGCGAGTGATGGCATCGGGTATTTGAGAATCCAGTGCCACCGGAGGAAGCGAGACGGGACGCCGCCGGAGGAAGCGAGACGGGAGAAGCCGAGACGGGAGGAGCCGAGACGGGAGGCTGCAGGATGGGACGCCGCCGGAGGAAGCGAGACGGGAGAAGCCGAGACTGGAGGAGCCGAGACGGGAGGCTGCAGGACGGGAGGCTGCAGGACGGGAGGAGCCGAGACGGGAGGCTGCGGGACGGGAGGAGCCGAGACGGGAGGAGCTGAGACGGGAGGAGCCGAGACGGGAGGAGCTGAGACGGGAGGAGCCGAGACGGGAGGTTGCGGGACGGGAGGAGCCGAGACGGGAGGAGGCGGGACTGGAGGAGCCGAGACGGGAGGAGGGGGGACGATTCGGTCGCTGGACGGGAGGTGGCGGGACAAGAGGTGGCGGGACGGGAGGCGGTGGGACGGGAGGCGGCGGGACGGGAGGCAGTGGGACGGGAGGCGGCGGGACACGGGAGAGGCCGAGAGGAGAGGAGCGAAGACGGGAGGAGCAAAGGAATTAATTAAGGAGAGAGGGTTTTACTCCCGACAAGACGGCTGATGTGGATAGCCAACTCGGCCGGTACGAGAGCCGTGTGCGAGTCGGGCACGCTCGACTCATAAAAAATAAAAAATTATATTTTTTAGATTTTGTAAAATATAATTTTTTATTTCTTTGTAAGAAGGCCATAAAAACTAAAAAACTATATTTTTTAGATTTTGTAAAATATAATTTTTTATTTTTTTGTGAGAAGGCCGTATACAATTTCGAGACAATTTTGTTTTTATTCCCAATTTACTGATAATTAACAATCCGGCTGAACCATATTGACCTCGTGCTATAACATTGTTTCCCACAATTCCAACTAGCTTTTGCGTGAATACACTACTGTGTAGAAATAGCACAAATCCGCACAAACATAAGACTCGAACTCACACTCACTATTATTATTACAAGAGATATACATATACGTATAAGTTAGCTCTTTACAATCACTGTGAAGAAAATCTCCACGAAGAAAAAAAAATAAAACTAGCCGTCCCACGAACACCGTCAAGTGTCAAATGTCAACCTGCAACTAAACCTTAGTATCACTGTGATTAATGTTGGCTTCGGGGGTTATGGTCGACAGAGAAAAAACACCACATATGATAAGCGGAACTAAAAAGTTCAAATTAACGACAAGACACTTAATGGTCGTATTTGCTCTGCAGCGTGTCGAATAGCCCTCGCGGCTACGCATGCCGCACGTTCCTGAAACAGGTTAATAAACAGTATGATCTCTTAAAAAAATCTTTCCATGAATATGTAAACAAGCAGTGCAGTCAGATGAAGAGAAATTATGATTTACTTCATAAACTTTTACAGAACTCCACATATGATATGCGGAGATTGTTTACCTTCCAGAAAGCGCCTGGGAACCATATACTGTCGTCCCCTTGGAAGAACCAAAACGCCGGGCTCGAGTCTCATGCTCTTTGCTAGTTCGCATGGCAGATACTTCCTTTTCCATCGAAGCCACTTCTCTTCGCATCTTTTTAGACTCAACCTCCATTGCTTTATTCAATGTATCAACTTTCTTTGCTAACAACTGCTCCACGATCAAATTTATAAAATCATTAAAATCTCATAATTATTTGAAGGACGGAAAACACAGGGTTGCAGAGAAAAATACCTCGATTGCATTATCCTTGTCTTTAAGGTTTTGATCCTTGTCGTGGCAAGATTTCCTCAAAGAGAGAACCTCTTTTTGCAATAAATCATACAACAATCCAGAAATACAGTCGTCGTGGTTGGATCTCAGATTTTCACTAGGTTTACCATCTGAATCCGTTGTATTTGTCTCATTATTTATGATCCTATTACTAGCAGCGTTTAGGGGACTGGTGCATCCTACTCCGTTTGATTTAATTCTGTCAACCGATTTGCTACCACCATCAAATGAATCTGACGAACTCTTAGCATGTCTTAGGACTGCACTAGCATTATTGGGCACGAATCTAAATGGCGAGCTGGATGTTCTCTTCGACGAGAAACCGTTGGATGTTACTTTGGAAGCAATTTCAGCTCCACCGAGAGATTGACGCCGCAAACGCCCACTGCTAACACTTCTTCCTTCTGAACTAATGCGACCATTAGCAGTTGAAGCTCCTCGTAAGCTTTCTTCAAGAACCTTCAGCCTTAACAGGTATTTTTCCTAAAATCCAGTTCATCCAAATAAGAAAGAAAATTTAGAAAAAACTAAGAGAAAGAAATTATACCATGCATAAAACCTGAAAGAATTCCGTAAATCATGTCTCACTTTCAACTGGGCTTCTGATTTTGCAGTACGCTCAGCCACTGCAAGTTTATCTCGTAAATGCTGCATTTCTCCCTACACAAGGAAACGACAGTTACAGCTTCGAAATAAGAGCAGAGGAAGCAACAAACGAGTACAGCATAAAACGAAAAATAATTTGCCTGCAGAAATCTCCTGTCTTCAAGCCACTGCTTGACAGGCATAACTTTATCATTGGCGTCTTTCCATTCATTAGCAACCACAACAGCAACACGATTTGCACTGACTTTTGTACGAGCTAGTTCTCGATCAAGAGTCCTCTTTTCGTCCTAAGAATAAGATTAAAAGTTAGATGCCAAAGGTTTCATGAGCTAAAGATTTGCTAGCTAATTGTGGGCAGTGATTGAATAATACATTCATCTCCTGCACTTTCCGCTGGTAATCACGCACTGCATTCGCAGCAGCACCCCCAGCCAGAACTGCTTCCTCAAGCTCACGAACAGTTTGCATCAACTTTTCAACTTCTGCCACTTTCTGCCGATTCATTTTGTCCAAGATTTTGTTTTCCTCCTGAAAATTGGCCACCAAACAATTTATACACTGCCCAGTGTGCATAGTCGTCAAGACTTTAAGAGTCATGTTCTCTAGAGAAAGCCGACACAAACGTACCTGACAGATTTCTATCTGCTTCATTAGCTCCTGATTCTTGTTCTGCAGGTCATCAACCAAAGAAGCTTTCGCCAGTGCTACCTGAACTTGCCGCTCTGCTTCTAATAGAGCAGCTTCTTTTGATTTGGTCAGGCGATCTAGAGCCCTGTAATCATCCTGCAATTTGGCTGCCTGAAACAGGGGCCCCACAGTTAAAACGTCAAAATCCATCAAGTAAAACACCTCAGCAATAACTGTGACGTCCACATACTGTGTTTTAAAGCTTCAACGAGAACGAAACACAAAAATTTACCTCCAATCGAGCCAGCTTAAGCTCTGCCTCTAAAGGTGCAATGATTGCCTCAATAGGAGGCATGTCGTCATCCTTTTGTGCTGCATGAACTCTCCTAAGAGTTGCCTCTGCTGCAAATTGAGCAGCCAAAGCTGCTTTTTTCTCATCATTTATTTTCTTTATCTCAAGGTTCTAGAATAGAAGAAACCCTAAACATTAATACTCCCATGCAAGATAAAAGCTTCAAGATAGAATTAAGAGAGGACTGGTTCTTACTCTGTTCTCTAGAAGAACTTCAGTGGCCTTCAGCTTTTCATCAACTTTATTCAGCTCAGAACTCAACTAGAAGTACACAAGAAACAGAGGTACCATAAGTTCGATGACAATTTACTCCAAGAGAATTTGCCTTGATGAGAAAGCAGTAACATATGGTATAGTTTTTTCCCATAAAAATCAAAAAAATAAAAGAAAAAGAAATGCAACAAAATGAGATTCTATATAAACCAGAAAACATCTTATTATAGATTCATGTAACGTACCTCTTCAACAGCTTTTTCTTTGAGGCGCTCTGAGTATTTCAATGCCTTTACCTCTGCTTGTGCTTCTCCCAACTCCCTCTCTTTGTCTGAAAAAGTAACATATAAATCATATAATATCAGAAAGAGCATCAATAATTCAGCAGCCATAAAAACACAAGTTGGCCAAACTACAGGAATTGCAGTTATCAGAGATCTAGACACCTGAAGGGTTCATAGAATGACGGACACTGCCGACTCTTTTCTAAAGATTTTTTTTTTAAAAATAAAAAAAGAAACCGCTTAAACGAGCATGATGCCTTTTGTTTATTTCCGAACTTCTAACGAGCAGAAAATTTTACCATTGCTTCCCCCATAGAAGCGAAGGTATCATGGACGGAGCTGTCAATTTGTAAAGCAATATGGTGACTAAACCAAATTAAGAAGAGTTTTGAATTCTATAATATTCTTCTATATTTTTATGAGCGCTAAATTATCGTAGAACTAAAGAAAGCAGTAACATCAGATCCTCGCCAGAAGGATATATCAACGTTACTTGAATAGCATATAGAAAAGAAACAAGAAATTGAAAGCAGAGAGGGTAATTATCTAAAAAGTTCAGAAATATAAACGCGTATTACACCTTTATTTATTTAAAAAAAAAAAGAGAGAGCAAAGACTCTTGTTCTGAAACATATATACTACAGTGCTTCAAAAGACACGACACAATTGTCTCATTTCCCAACAAAACAGAATATGCGAGCCTCGATGACTTTGCCTTATCTCATAGATTGGACTTGAGAATGAAAAACACAAATAAGAAAGAAACGGCCAAACGTAAAATGATATTTAACAATTAAAGAATGCGAAGTCCAGAAAGAGGTAGAATTCGTAGTCAAAATATGACTACGTTGAAAACAAAAGAAATTAAAGAAAAAAAGAAAACTAGAATAAAACAGGACACACTGGCGTCCTCTAATTAAACAAGGAAAAATTAGAAAGAACAGCACCAGGAAAACGAAAACCGGAGATTAAAATTGAAAACAAGTAGGAATTCAACGAGAAGCGGAAAGACAATGTCTAACCTCGAACCTCATTTTCCAGTCGATTAAGCTCAACCTTAACAGGATCGGAGCCGTGCAAGAGGTTAATGAGGTCATCGACTTCGGAACCCGTCCGAGGGATCAATGAACCTTTCTTTCGTAATTTAAAGGACGACGAGGGGGTTAGAACGGTCGCTCTGGCTGCCTCAAGAGACGCAGGGGAAGGAGCTTCCGCCATGGGATCCGACCGGCCGAGCTCTGCTCTCCTCTCCTCAAAGCACAAACATGAAAACTTCCCAAACCCTAGAATTACAAGCCGAGGAGAGAAATCGCTCAGAAACGGAATTGGGATTTTTTTTTTTTTTCTGTTGCAGCGAACGGAAGTGCTTAAATTGAAGGAGGCGGCCAGGGACTTTATGGAAGCTTAGCGGGCTAAAAGAGGTTTTAGGCGGGTTTTAATTAGAAAGAGGAGGTGGTTTTGAGAGGGAAAAGTAAGATTTCGTTCGGGCTTATAGTTCAAAATTAAATCAGAAATCGCAGAAAGCGACGGCCACGTGGCTAGCACGTGATACTCTCTCACGTGGTCCGCATGCGTCATTTTCCCTCGTGGAGGACATCCATCTCTCGCGTACTCCAAATCCGAGTCACGGACGGTTCAGATTCGGTTTTCGTGCGGGATCCGCTCCATGAGCGTGGGGCCCTCGAGCCACGGCTGCGAGTCACACTAGCAGGCCCTTCCTGACCGTTTCGCCGGACGGCCGTGTACAAAAGAGGTTAATGAAACGATGACCGTTGGTTTCAACATTCGGAAAAGGTTAAAATTAATAAAAGAGCGGCCGTAACGTGGAGATTTCCAGAAGCTCGAAGAGGAACAAAAAGGGGAAGGCATCCGAGAAGGTTTCGGATCAATAGCTGGACGATAGCGCGAAAACAGAAGAGAAGAATCCATGCCAGAAACAGAGATTATTTGCAGATAACACTAGGCTAAAAAAAGGCGGCCGCATCGCAGAAATTTGCAGAAGATTGGAAACCAAGGAAGAGGTTTCAGAATACTTTCTCAGTTTCTCGGTGGAGACGGGAGAGAACAAGGACAAGGCATGAGGTAGCCAGTCAGGGGCAGAGATTTGCGGGTTTAAGGTGCCCCCTCCCGACGCTAAACCCATGGTTTGTTTCCGTAAAGGGTAAGAATCTGATGCGGTTGGAGTTACGATTGCGATAATCCAACTGCGGAACAGTGTGGCTGCTGATTGAACAGTTAATTACTCGATCGATGTGAGAGATTTGAGATATTGTGAACTTGTGATCGTGATAATCCAAGATTAGAATAGTGAGCGGAGCTGCTAATGGAACAGTGATTGTGTGTTGAAGGTATTGGCTTTTGCTCATGATTAAAGCAAATAACAATTGGGGAAAGCAGAAGAGGGGAGGGACCGGAGCTTTGGTGATTGAAGTCTTCACTGGTCGGTGGGTAGGAAGTGATGATCTGAAGAACTGAGTTGACTGTTCGAGGGTTTTGTAGGGCCGCCCTTTTGTTGCAGAGAGCCGGAGTGTACAGTAAGAAGGGGGACGATGTGGGGGGTAATGTTGTTCATAGTGGTTGTGATGTCCAAAAATCTGCAGCACTACTGGCACCAACCCTGCAAAGTGCAAAGCCAAGGGGGATCTATCTAATGCAATGATGGGTAAAGTTTGGAGGGAAACTGGAGGAAAGGATGAGGGTGCAAGGCAAGCATCACTGCCCTTTTGGAGGCAGCACATGAGAGGGGACATGGAAGGAAGAAATGGTTGATGCTTATCTCATGTACATATTCCTATGGAGCAAAGATATTCTTTGGTGGAAGTAGCTATTATTATATCTTATGCTTTTATCTGAAGAATCGCAGCTTTTGTCCCCCCTAGCCATGTGGTGGGATGAAACTCGGCAATGGAATACCACTGGCACGCTCTTATGAAGAACAATCAAATGAAATGTTCCAAATTTTTATTACAAACATAAATGTTTAACATCTTGCATGGATACCTACAGTATAAAAATGCGTTGCTGTCAAGAGGGGCATGTCAGTGTTACTTTGGATCTCAAGAGCTTATTACCTAATGACGTGAATATCATTAACCTAAAAGCCTTTTTAATTCTTGTTTAAAATTAAGAACCCGGCAGGGATGGACGTAAGGTAGTGCAGCCTGAGGCACTGAAAGATAACGCTTGAGTGAGTCGAAGGGAAGGGTTGCTTCTAAAATGGTCCTGAGATATCTTCTGGCATAGACGGCGAAGGATGCTTCTAAAGTGGTCCGTTTGCTTCTTTTTTGAGCGACTAGACGTAGCACAAGAGTTAAAAGGCAAGGATGCATTGCACTTGGGGCCTGAGACACTAAAAACGACTAATGCCGTTGGCAACTGTATCTCAGCCACCACAAGCATCCTGGTCGACTTCGTTTTGGAGATAAAACAAAACCAGAAAGACGATAACAAAACATGAAATAAGACAAGGGAGCGGCAAAGGGATATAACACTAACCAAAGAATCAGTTGCTTTGAAAGAAGCAAGATAGCTGTAGCCTCCAGTTGCTCAAAAAAAGGAAAGTTGGAAAGGAAATAGGTAACTGTCAGGGTATAGGACCACAGACAAGCCTAATCAAGCCTGGGACGGAGTGTTTCAATTTATATTTAGGTCTATAGAACTTGGGACCATTTACACAATTACATTTCTCCGCATTCTGCTATTACACAAGCAAGTTTTGGCCGATTGTTCGGTCCAGTGGCTACATTTTCAATCTTTCTGACAACCAACAGGCCTTCTCCGAGCACTCTCTGCAAGACAATTTATATCATAAGAACAATGATCTGGCAAACCAATACTAAAGACAGACCAGAAGAAAAGTGATCTGCATAATTTTGTTGACGAACTATTATAAAGGTGAAATCTTCAATTTTCTTTTTCTATTTTTTAACAGTGAGAGAAATCATCCAGTTGAAGCACGTTGATCTCTAATAGATGAAAGTACCACAATTCACTTATTCCGTTCCAAAACAAGTGGAACAGTAAGACGCATCTTGTCAGTAAAAACTTACCCCGAAGACAATATGCTTATTGTCAAGCCAGTCGCATTTAGAGCACGTGATGAAGAACTGCATGTTATAAGCACAAACTATCAGATTAGCTGTGAAATAACAAAGCTCTTTCCAAATCATTGATAAGATACTCAATTTGTTTCTACAAAAACCCAGATCTCCAAAAGTAGCAATAAGAATCCTTGAAGCTGATATAATGTGATCCAAACATTTTTTTATGACAAGGAACATACCTGAGACCCGTTAGTGTTTGGTCCACTGTTAGCCTACAAAGAAATAGACAAAGAGAAGATCAGATGGCTTTCACAGGCTATGGTGGAACCAAATAATAATTATCTCAAAAAAAAAAAAAATTGCCAGCTCATTATTAGCTTTTCACTTTCTTACTTTAAAATCTCATAGTTAACTTTCTAATCATAACTAAAAACTGATAAACCAGTGATAAGTCCTATTATTCATGTTAGTCATCTTTTATATCAACAGACTAAGACAATTAAGGTCACATGTTTGCTTTGTTTTTTTTGAAACGACATGTTTGATTTGTTTTTAATTCTTAAAACTAAACACTAAGTTAATTACTCACTCAAAAAGAGATACAAGAAACCACCAACAGTTAGCAAAACAGCTATTACCCTTTATGTAATGCGAAAGTAAAGACTCCGTTAAAAACACTTCAGTACCTGGTTTTAATGCTAAAATACCCACATTTCGTAAGTATAATATTTTACGTACCATTGACAAGAGACCTGGACCAGTATGCTTTGCCACAAAGTTTTCATCTTCAAATTTGCTTCCATAAATGGAGACACATCCACTGCCATCACCCTGGAAATGAAAAATAGTCACAAGAATAAACTAACTTAACCTTCATAGTTGATTTCCTCCTGAAGTGCAAGTCAATTTTAGTTTTTTGTCACATTATATTACAATATCATAAGTTCGGAGACACTCAATTGCAAACACGTGAAAAAGCTGAGACTCACCATTTGGAAAAAAAAAATTCACTTACTACCAAAGAAAAACGAAAACAAGGGAACAGGCTACCTTAACAAAATCACCACCCTGAATCATAAAATCCTTAATCACCCTATGAAATTGGCAACCTTTGTATCCAATTGGTATTCCTGCCTTCCTGCAAGTTATCTCAAAAGAGTGATCAACAAAAATCAACTTTACAAAAATTGTGACACAACTCCCGCAGAATGACTCACCTGTACTCCCCGGTGCAGAATTGCCTGCAACAAAATAAACAGATATCAAGAGAAGAGCAGAAATAAATAGTTTGTGAATAATAATCTCATTTGGAAGTACTGTTCATAGCCCACTGAACATAATACACAAGCAATCCTTTGTAACTGGTGATATAAAATAGTCCATGAAGGAAAGAAAATAGGACAACGAACAGTTCCCACAACCATACAAGGTTCATGTGGTGAAGGTCAGAAGTTAAAATAGTATTAAAGATTAATGAAAATTGATGAATCATTGACTGCCAATTTTAACTAAATCTTCTCCTTGCTCAACCGTTTTCTGCAAGAGCTTAATCTGAACTTTGGAGTTTTGAGTGTCCAACAAGTGTGATCTTCAAACCATGCTTATCATCAAGACCGAGATGGAAAAATCTAAATCAAGTGAATGTAAATTATAATCTGAGAGTGGATGGAATTGATCCATAACATCTGCATAAAACACTCTTTTTATCCATCTAGAGGCTACTTATCTAGGTACCAATAAATCAGTCGAGACTACCTTCCTCATCACACTCTGTACGATGCACCCAATAGTGCAATGCAGTTATGAACTTCTGAAGCAAATATTGCGCTCTTTGCTTATAAGGTGAGCTAAAACATTTTCTTCCGGAAGAAATCAAAATAAGCAGATAAAAAAGAACCTTGTTCCAATAAATGAAAGCAAAATCAACACTCAAGAACTGAATCAAAGAAAAAACTTTATATAAATGTCATAGTTTTGCCGTAGGAACTAAATAAAAAAAAAAATCAACAAAACAATAGTTATCGAATAAAAATTTATCTTTCTGACGGCACCTCTATGCAACTAATGCAACTTCCTTTTACCTTCCCACTACAAATACTTTTAGACTAAGTCTGCTGAAAAAAAATTTACATAAAACGTCATAGCTTTATATCAGGAACTAAAATATACAAAAAAAGACGTAGAAACCAGTAATTTTCGATTACAAATTTTCTGTTTGACAGCACCTGCATGCTATTAAAGCAACTTCCTTTTCTCTCCCCACCACAGATACTCTAAGTCGGCTGAAGAGTTGTGAAAGCAAATACCTAAAATTTTCGGCAGTTTTGGGGACGATGTCAGCGAAGAGTTCCATTTTGATTCTTCCGGCGGGTATAGTTCCAATCGTCACGTCGAAGAATACGACCGGATTTTTGAGATTGGGGGGCCTCTGATGCCATTCGACGACAGCATTACCTGCACCAGATGCCATCAAAGGAGGAGTAACGGCGCCCAGAACGCAAAGCGGAACTTAGAGTCGGACACTAGACTCTCCTTTCCACTGACCGCCGGTGTGTCGAAGTGTCCGACTCGGAACTCCATCTTTACTGGCAACTTTTATGAGCCAGCATCATCTGGTCCAACGAGTCATGGGCACCTCCAGGCCCTCATAGTATCTACCCAAGAAAATACCTCCTGGATTTATGCTTCAATTTCAACTATTTCAACTTATATTATACTAGTCATGGGCTCCAGTAAGCAGCCTACATATAAGTCTCACCTAGGTCCAACGAGTCATGGGTTCCTGGAGACATCCTTCATGTTATGTACCCAGTTCAAAAAGCCTACGCTGACATGGTTCTACCTTCCAAAACAGTTCCTATTTCATTGTTATAGATCCAAATAATTCTTCCACATTTATTTTTTGAAAAAAATGTCAATAAAATCAATTAAGAAATAATACTTTATATTCACATCAGCAAGACATCGGTTTCCATGCATTTTTTCAAACATGCGAAACTTTCTTTTGCTCATAAAACAGAAGAGGGCTTTTTTGAAAGCTACCTCCAAAGAGAATAGCATAAAAGAAAAACAAAGTATTCTTCTTTCGGATAAAAATTCATATAGTCATACATATACTAGTGTCTATAGTGGAGGTTTTACACATTCATAAGTAACCAAACAACTAGCGGGGCTTTGATACCAACAAACTCACGACTTGGCTAAAAAGACCGATGTACTGAAAGCATAAAGAAATATTTTTTTGAGCAAGAGAAAGATCCACAAAAGTTCTAGGTCAAAGCTTTTTCTTTTTCACTTTCCATCTAGGTCAAGATTGACGCAAGTGCTGACTGCTGATACAAACAATAAAAGATGCTTCCTTTTAATAATTTTTCATCATGTAGGACAAAACGCAATAAATATAATCTATTTTGTACCCCGGGTCCTCAAGCCTTCCAGTAACAGGAGTCCGAATGAGAATATTTATCTCATATTCCCAGCAATAAATAAGCTATTTAGTAAATCATGATATTCCAGCTACGGTTATACAGTTCCAATATGAACAGGAAAAAGAAAAAGGAATGCGGAACAAAGAATGCATGAAATTTCTATAAATTAGAAACAGTATATACAGCCTATAGTACATTACATAATTTTACATTCACAAAGATGGGCTGTCAACTAGCACTCTTCTTGTTCCTTCGTTCCCCTCTATGCAGCTGACCTGGGCAGCTTAAATTGTTTCTTGAGGAACTGATTAGCCTCAGAATCACTTCTATGGCATAAAATTCTTAGGAGGATTTCAGTATCACCTAAACTGCCTCTATTTCCCGATACACTGGAAGATCTCATGTCGTCAATAAGCTCACGGGTCTGCAAAAATGGTGACGATATCACTCATTGAATATACAAACGGAAAATGAATAAAGTCTGAATTCTTGATATTTCAGAAGATATAACATGATAAATTTGTAGTTCAGAAGATTAACATGATATAGATATATTTGTACTTCAGAAGATATAACACTGTATTATGGTTCTACAAATACCACAAAACATTATCAAAACCAAGGCTACCTATATCATTAAGCCTTATCAGAAGTCAGATACTCAAAAATCATAGATTGCAAGGTTTATAAAACCAAGTAATAGAATGACGGGAGATTTTCACTAACTTCGTTCGCCCTTCCTGAAAACAAGAAAGAATGAACTTTTCCTATTGATGTTCATGATCAGATTAATTCCCTGATTGATGACAGCCCGGCCATCACGTTAACAGCATCAAGAGTAAGATGGGTGAACCCCATCCTCAACTGCTAATGTGGAATGAAAACGATAACACAAGTCCTCAGAAATATAACATTCTTTGTGGAGGAAAGTACAAAGAAAACAATCAAAGAGAGCTCGCATTTCTAAAGATAAAGCAACTAACCTCGTAGCCGTGTAGAGTAATGATAGACCTAATTCGAGCTACTAAGTTCTCAACTGTTCCTCGAGGAAGGCCCTGTCCCCCAGATATAAAAAACTCCTGTCACCCATATATTGATTGTCAGCCGCTCGTCTGTCTCACACATCCAAGGAAATGGCAAACACACAGAAATGCAATTTTTCCGCGGAACTTCAGAAAGCTAAAAATATTCTTGCCATAAGTTCTGAAAAAAAGTCACAAATCATCTGTAGCTGTACTCAATACTTGCAAACCATTGAGTAAAGCCTCTCGTGATAAGCATTTTAAAGCAAAAATTCTATGAACTGTGATTATGGTTCATGGTTTCTATAGCCTCTTAAGTTGAATAAACTGTTGATAGCCTTGATCCTAGCACCTCAATTCAGCAACTTGAATTTTGCAATTGAACCGATTAACTAGAGTAGCCCACCTTTCCAAAGAGAATAATAATTTACTTAAACAATAACAGTAATTAATTAAAAAGGGCAGGAAAAGAACATTATACGACCCAACCAGGAAAGTAGTTGGGTCGGGCTAAAAGTACACAACTGGCTAAACCAATAATTAACTGTGCAGATGTCATAATGACATCAGCAGATCTTAAATCATATTTTAAAAGAGTGAGAGGGAAAATTTCCGTGGTTGACCAGATTGCTGAGGCAAGGGGTTGAACCCACACTCTCCACCTCAAGCCGGCAGGGGAAGTTGGTGGATCTGTGGGATTTTTTTTTTAAAACAGTGAAATTGCTTTTTTATTGCTTTCCAAACAATCAACACAAATGAGAGTTTACATCTGAATTACAAGGCTTTCGAGTCTGGAAGATATTAAAAGAGTACAAAACATTTAGTTGAGTGGTAGGTTGTTGCCAGTTACTAGTGTGGGTCTGTTGGTACCTTCTTTTGCTAAAAGATCAGCAAGAGAGTTTGCTGAACGTGATCTGGGGGCTTTAGACCATTTCTGAGTTTTGGTTGACCCAAACCTAGAGGTCCCAGCTCTGAGCCAACTCAGTTCAACCAGCCCAACCAGGCCGGGGTTTATAACAGAGTGGAAATCCACCATAATGACAAGCAAATAAATTCAATCATGCAAATAACATAAATAATAAAAAGAATGAAGCATATTCAAGGTACCACTAAGTCCATGCAGGAAGTGATATGATGAGAATGCTAGAAAACACATCAATCTCTACAGGTTCTTAGGTGTGAGTCAAGACACAGGGGCACAATAAGGAATATACCTTTAATATTTGTAAATCTTCTTCTAGCAATTTAGCATCGCTTGAGAAGAAGACCCTTGAAGGTCCTCCATCCAAAAGGACACGTCGTAATCCATCCTATAAAAATACAACCACAAGCAAATCTTTTTTAAAGAAAGAGGAAGCAAAAAACGTTTTAGAAGTCACTGGAGAAAGCACAGACCAATGTTGCTTGGAGGAGGCCTGTCACCACTCGATCCCTTAGTGGCATCACAATGACATCGCAGAGCTGATTTAGCTCCTGAAGAGAAGAACCATGACTATGAATGAGAAAAAGTTTCACGCAAATGTCACATTATAAGGCAAAAAAAAAACAAAAAAGAAAAAGCTTTCCTTATCATATTCAGCATTAACTAGACCAGACGCAGGATGTCTTAATAACAAAATATTATTAGCATATAAACCACAAGAAACGAATATGCTCTTTCCAATTGTATGTGACCACAAACTGTAAATGGGAGCCTTGGCATGAAAGCATAGAGATCAAGATTTTGCTAGAGCACTCAGTCTCACTCCAACACCAAAATATTACAACAAAAGGCCAACTTCCTCCAAAATATTCCCTCTAACTGATATTTTGCCTTTCATCTATAATTCAGCATTTTCGGTCCAGTCCAATTGCCCTTTATTGCAGGGTGTTTTGCTCCTCTATTTTCTTCAGTTCTAGTATTCTTAACCAACAAAAATAAAAGTGTACTACGAAAAATTAAAAGAACGAAGTCTAAAAAAGAACAGCTCCACTCTTCAAAAAACAAGAACAGCTCCACATAGTGATGCACACTGATCTAGTGTACTAGAACAAAGACAGAGGTGTAGAATCACAACATTTATTTCTCAAACCTTCAGTTTTGCTTTTCTTAGTGCGGCAGTAAAAATCCTACATACACAAAAAACAAACCCTACCATATCAAGTGCATCAACAAGCATATCAAGTCTTGATTGAGAAACATTAGGCTTGTATAAGTTATCTATGAACTGCTCCCTTAGATCCCAAAAGATAATTTTGGTTCCTGAAAATATCAAAAGACAAATAAAAAGCGTAAAGACCCTCTTTCTCCTTTGGCACTAGTTGCATGAACATAACCAATTTCAGATAGTTACCAATGAAATCACAAATTTGATCAATAGCTGCATTGAAATCTTTTCTACTAATCTCAAATCCCTGCTGCTGATGAGACCCAAAGCTTCTAGATTTATCGTCCAACACTCTTGCTGGAGATACAAATAAAACAAATATAGCTTTAGGAAAAAGCAGATAAAATGCATCCTAAATAATAAAGCTAAATTAAGCACTAACTAATATAGAATTGAGATTGAAGTCTGACTAACACCAAAATGAACTACAGGTTTGGAGAAGTACACATATTAGGTCTTTCACGAGCCTTTTTCTTTGTCCATTTATCCCAAATGCTATCTTCCAGGATATTCAGCTGACTAACTGCATACTGCAAGTAAAAGATTACTTTTAACAAGAGGCATCATCGAAAAACTATTGCTTTTTTTTTTGGGAAAATGTCGCAGTAGTAGTAGTAGAACAAGAACAAGGACAAGAACAAGAACAAGAACAAGAAGATCGTAGTTTGCATCCTATAAGTTATTTAAGGACAACTACGGAGCAAAAATCTGAAGATAAACCTGAATGTGCTCATAAAAAACTCACATAGAGAGTATTAAGTCTGACACAGAGATTGGGTGTTGATAGCCCATTGAATTGGATGGACCTTCTCTCATCTGGCAACCTTTGTTCAGTTACTTCCTTCTTTACAAAAGCTTTAATTCCATGTTCCTTTTTGTATCTTGTGAGAATAGGAACAGGTGGTATTAAATCTTCTTTGCTTACTGCAGGGAGAGAGTATAGAGTCAATAACAATATTTCACAAGAAACTAAAACAGTTAAGTACCAACTAGTACACTAAAATCATATTGAACACAAATGCAAATGCTTGACCACCTCCTATTATTTTGCAAAATTGCAGAAATAAATGCTCAAAGACATTGTTCAAGGAAGAAGAAACTTGCCTAACTTCTCAACAACATGTTGTGCGTAGACCTGGAATGCATTGTCAAGACCACGAAAAAGAGAATTTAACTCTCCAGGCCTCATCGGCACTTTTAAGCCAAAAAACTGGTTAACTGTCTGCAAGAAGGAAAGGGGCTACGTTCAATGCGTCATTCCCAAAGCTCCATCTAGGTACGCTATAGACACTATATAAACATGAACCTCAAAAATATCATTGAAAGAAGTATTCAAGCATAAACAATTAGTATAAAATAGAACCTTTTTTAACAAATAATACCAGCCTACGCTGACAGCAGCCTTTTTCGCTTTTGCTGATGCTGACTGTACCTCATCAATCAGACCTCACACAAGGAGTCCCCAGTAACATCATTGGGCTGACAACCCAATCGACCAGTGGAAGAAAAAAATGTACCCAAGCCTAAAACAATAGAAGGCTGTCTCTACAAGTTATTGGTTATTTATTTTCTAATTTTTAAAAACGGTTAGTTTTTAACCCCCATTAGACGCATTTACTTGGCCTTATCATTTGATGCCAGATAACAAGGGTAAATTTACTCTCTTCAGCATACAAATGTCCAATGAATCAGCCAGCAGAGAAGCATATTGCTAACTATACATGGACCATAGCTAGCCCCCAAAAAGCCCAATTTTTCCTCTGGAGTGCACTCTTAAAAAGAATCCTTACTAGAGATAATTTACAAAGGAGGGGAATGGTATTGAATAAACTCAGATGCCCCCCTCTATGGAATGCAGAAAATTAGACAATTGACCACACACTTGTACACTGCCAGTTTGCTCGCAGAACTTGGATGAGCTTTTTCACATTGTTCTAAAAATTTCTCAATCACCCAGACTCTCTTGGAGACATGGTTAAGCAGATGAGGGGAAGTTTCAAGAATGAAAGGGGCAGCCTCGTGATGGCGACATGCTTGGTGTTCATACCATGGAGCTTGTGGGAAGAAAGAAATTTGAGAGTTTTCCAAGCTAAGTAGAGAAGTTGGGAACAATTTCTGGATTGTACTGAGGAGAAAATAATTAGGTGGTTGGGTTCTCTCAAACAATTCCAAAACATTGGTGCTGGGACCCTTCAAAACTCTTGGGCAGAGGCTGGTGATCTGAGGACTCTCGAGCCCTGTCCAACATTAATTACCTGGTCTCCCCAAAACCAGAAAGCTTAAAATTAAATGTTGGCGGTGTTTCCCTTGGAAATGCAGGCCCATTGAGGGTATGGAGGTGGGATAGGAGATCATGAGGGTAAAGTTATTCTGACTTTTTGTGGTCCCAATGGGAGTTTCAGACCCTACACCTGTGGAAGTGATGGAGCTTTGCAGGGGCTGAGAATTTTCAAACAGAGACTTGAGGGGACATTAGAAATTGACGGGAATTCGAAATTTGTCAACAGCTGGGGGAGAGGAATTTCCTCACCCCCATGGAGGTTTCACTGGGCTTTTAGGAAAATTGCTGAAATTTTAGATACAACTACTTGCACCTTGCAATGTGATATTAGATCTACAAATAGCATTGCAGATAGCTAGCCAAAGGGGAAGTTCACCAGCAAACACTCATTGGGAGGGAACCCCCTTAATTCTGTAATCTTATATTTGTAGTTTTTTTGGCCATCACCATGCATTAAAAACATAGAGCTTTCCTCAAAATTATTATTTTTGCTTTTTTTTCTTTTTTGTACACAAGTGGCTCATTCATCACCAGGAAGTTGCACTTAAGAGCATGATTAGGATCTTGTACAGTGGAACTATGAGACATACAGCCGGAAAGGGCCTGCAAATGCTTTAGAAAAAAGGAAGCAAACTCTCCACCTATTCATTCAAGAAAACCCTCCACGGATGCTTCTCATCTTACTTTATCTTCTTTTTGTTTTTTTGAAAGTTGTGGTTTCATTTATTTCCAAATTGCCATAACATAGAAAAACAAGGTCCAGACCATTGATCAAGAACCAGAAAAATACCAGAAGGCAGTTCAGGGTTCCAAAACACAAGTTGTTGCTCACTAACCCCCTTGCTTTGCTTTTGTGTCAGCTCTATCATTTCCACTTCTAGTTACATGAGACTAGTTCACAACAATACATGTAAGACCCTGAATTTCATTTATAGTTGACTGAAGCCTCCAAGGTGGCTTTTTAAAGCATTAAGCCTCTAATCTGTCTGTATATCAAGACAATCCTTTAGAAGGTTGCTTTAACCACAGTAAATGGGTACTAATGGGATGTATCCAACTTCCCAGCTCAAAAGATTGGAAAGAACAAAGAACATTTGAATTTTTTAATTTGATGCTAGAATGGGAGTTTTCATCCCATTATCTTTTATGCGATCAGGTTTGTTCAAGTTCGGCTTCATTGACAGCTCCATAGGTAGTATGGGACCAGCACAAGGTTGTACAAACAGATGCTATAAGAAAAAATGTCCTTTTAAATACTTGGCTCAAACCAATGGGAATTCTAGCATGAAGCACTCCAGACCCTTTTGTGTCATCTTAAATCTAGGATGCGAGACTTTTTGATTCCTTGATTATCAAAATATGTAGCCATATTTCCATCTTTCTGAGAATTATGTCCTACATTCTTCTTAATTAAAAAATCTTTCTCAAATGGAAACAGGCAGCAAGACAGAGAAAGACAGCAAGATGGAGCCAGAGAGACAGCAAACTCCCACTGCAAAGGTATAGCGAAGAGAGACTCAGAAGTGGGCTCTCAACATTCGCTTGAACAAAGACAATCTCCCAGAGTTGAAAAGTAGGCTCTCAGAATATCTAGACAGCTTGTGACAACAGCACAAAAAAGAAGAAAAGGGTAGCCACCTCTTCTGGTCACCACCACAGGCACTTGTGCAGGAGGATTCCACAGTGCACACCAAATGAGAAGAGTTGGGAGGGTTGAAGGACAATTCTAGGGAGAGCAATCAGCCAAGCCTGGAAGAGCCATAGCAGAACCTGACAGCGGATAGCCAAACTTGATAGGACAGGGAAAAGGGAGGGTAAGGAAAAGTGGAAAGGGGAGTTAATTCTACTTTTCATACAACAATACTGCCAGTTAAAATAGTTGTATTACTCTTTGATAGAATTTAAATTGCAAGATTTCAGGTTTCCAGATTGAAGCACTCTAAAATCTCATAAGCTTTGAGCGACAATCTAATAAATCAGAATCAATAGATAAGATACAACCAATGAACCCGGTGGATTTAATTTCATAGTAGAAACTGTTACTTTCAAAGTGTCTCAAACGCAAATTCGCCAAATTTTAAGAACAGCTAACTCATTAAACATAGTATAGATAATGTAAATACCTCTTCAATAATCCTGTACACTTCAACTATTGAACTCCCATGACGTTGTTGAGGTGATATGGGATCCCAACGCTGTAATACAGTTAATACAAGCATTCACCAAGATATCAGATGAAGCAGTACAAAAGAAAAAAAAAAAACTGCACATATTTACTATGAGTCCAATGTTGATTAAAGCTACAGGCTTCATTTAGCAAGAATTCAGTTGAAAACAACATTTTGTTGATGACTACATACGCATGACTGCTTTACTAAATTTTGTTGGGTTAGTTCACATGGACGCCTGCTCTACTAAACCTACAACAACAGATATGCATGGCACGGACAGACATCTGTCTTGTCTCCAAAACTAATGTCACTCACCAAATCCAAAGAGAGTCGCAGTCATGCTCTGGAAAGCTCGTTTTCACACACAATGACAACAAAAGATCATACTCTTAAGCACCTCAATTTGAGGAAAATTTTGTCGCTTGGGTCAAAGGAATCGAGAGGCATTTATCTTATAGGTACACGCCAAAGTTCCAAAGTTTCTGTAAAATTCATCAGAGAGAGAGAGAGAGAGAGAGAGAGAGAGAGAGAGAGAGAGACTTCAGCTTCTACAGTACAAACAAAAGCTCTCTGGTTAGGGGAGTGAAGTTCACCTCCTGTTGAATAGTTCTTTCCACCCATTCCATAATTCTTCCAAGTTGAGAGTTCACCCAACGCAGTACCAGTGTGCCAGAGATATTCTCAACCTAAAAAGAAAGTCAAAGCATATAATAAGATAAGTTTTGGGATTGCATAATAAAACGAATATTAGATAAGGACAATTAAGAACATATTAGGATTATTAATCCTATACCCTTCCAAAAGAGAACTCATATAGACTCCTCAGCATCAATGTAAAATTTTGGACCGAAGTGAAACTTCATATCTCAGTCTGTCATTTTCAAATCAACTCAAGACATATATAAATCTTAAAAGCTCTTCTCTGAATCATGCAAAGAAAGAAGAGGCTCATCTAGGACAGCATTAAGTAGGGTGAGAACATGGTCTCTGACGGGACAAAGTCAAAGCACTCAATACTTAGGACTAGTGTCCAACATCAAATGTCCAGAAGAAGGGAAACATAAGATAGCCAAAATGATGTCTTTAAATATTTACATCAACAGCAGTTAAACAGGAGAATCCAAGAGCAGAACTTTGTGATTCAAAAATCATCGAGTGTCAATGCATGCATCAAGAACCTATGGGTATTCAATGAAAATGCAGAGAACAATAATCACCTAAAAAGGCCTAGTGGAGCCAAAGAGTTTTCACTCAATCTATTTTAACAGAAGAAAAATCAAGTAATCCTCATGGAGATTCATCTGAATGTAAAAACAAAATCACAGGTTTTAAATTAAAATATGCTGAAGCTCTACCTTATATAGTGTTAATTTTTCTCGATAGTGGTCATCTACAGTTTCTTCATTACATACAGAAGCTATGACAGCCATCACGTATTGTTCCAGACTATCAGCTGCTGGAAGTACTTGCACCACATCCTCAGTAAGATGGTGAGCACGGTCAAGGAAAGGTTTCTGACAAGAAATTTAAGGTAAGTTTTACACTCACAACGAAATTTTAATATTTCCATCACTAAAGGTGAACTTACCAACTTAATCCCATAAAGTTTATGAAGAACAGAAGCAGAAACAACTTTGGCATGTGCATTCCATTGGCATAAGATTGGCATAAACATTGTCGAATCTTTCTTTAGAAGTTTCTTACACTCTTCTGCAAGTATCGCTAATATATGCTCTGGCTCTATATCTGCCTCATCTTCAACTTCTTGCAATGCCTGTAAGTAAAGAAATTAAAAATAAGGTAAATTTCTTTGCTCATACAACAACGACTTTGTTAAGCCAAGCAACCAGAAGACTCTCATAACATAAATATGATAAAGACTAAACAAAAACAAGAAAAATTATTTACCTAATACCTTACTAGCATCACTTTTATTATATTTATTGGTTCATGTTCTTTTTTTTTTTTGAAAGTTAGTATTTCATTCTATTCCATTGCCAATTCGCGATCAGATTAGAAAATATGGCCCATTGGGCATTACAATCAATAACCTCAAAGAGTCCATACAACAAGTTGTTGTTCGGTGATTCATGCTCTTAAAAGAATAAAGTATCACCACATAGTTCCGTGCTGCTTTCAATTACCCAGTATAGGTTTCAACTAATAGTTTCAAACAAATAAATTTAACGGTAAGCCAAGCTCTCTAATCTGTAATCAATTAGAGTAACTATTGTAGAGAGAACTTGCCCATTCAGCACCATTTTAGTAAGTTTCCTCTTCATATTACCTAACATAAATTTTGTGTTTTGATTATAGTTCTTATTTAAACGAAAGACCAACCAATGTAGGTGGGGCTCTAGAAATCTACAAGTGGTTTATTTTGAAATCACAATGCAATTGCTACCGTAGCAAAGTGATCCCCAAAGGTGACTCAGTGCTGGGATCAGTTGATTTAAAAATTACACCCCTCTTGGTGCCTCCCTTATCATAATGACTTGCCAATGCATTCTTCTCTACTTCGTTTCTGAACTAATGTTTTCTTCTCATATATTTTGCAACTTTTCTCTTGTAGAATCTGTTCCACGTTCTTTAGAAAATTAAATACAAAAAATAGTATCTTCTTCACATGATTTTTCTTTCAGTAGAATGTAATTGTTTCATAGTTTGAGCACATGAATGGCATCAATAGGGTGTGAGGGACAGGAGCATGAAATTATAAAAATTTACTCATATTTTAGTTTGTTTATTTTCATATAATCTCACATTAATGATCAATTTTTCATTAAAATTTAAAATATAAAAAAAATTATTCGTAAGGTTCATTAATAATATTTGCTATTACATAATAGGATCAAATAGAAATACTGTGTTTTCATTATCTAGAAATGTAGTTATAAATTCTAATTCTCACAATAACCCCAAATTCAATATTCTAGAAGCATTTATTCTATAATCTCCAATACCAGAACCAAATTTCCAATAAAATGATTCTAGTACTAAAACCCCTTTCAGAGAAACAACCAATTGACTTAATAATTAATAGGTTTTCCCAATTACCTACTCTAAGAGAAACTTACCAGCCAAACGTTTTCTTGTAAAACTCTCTCAATAGGAACCTTTTTTTTTTTTTTGAAAGTAAAGGTAACAACGTGCCAACTTACCCTTGTTAGAATTCTGTCAATTGTTCTATTTTCTCGAGATCCTAACTTCAGCAAGCACATATAAGGAAATTACTTACCCTTGCAAATGCATGCTTGATGGAGGAAGAAACATATAAATCAATCTGCTGGCGATCTGAGACAACTATAATCTGAGTAGCCTGGAAATAAGACACGTTTGGGACATTTCAAGAATCCTTCAGTGCACTCATGATTGGAGACATGATTGACAGCAAATGAGCAGAGAAGAAACATAAAAAATGATCATCTATCAAAGAAGGATGACCCAACAAATTTAAGTATATAGCACTTATTTAAGAAATACTTTTTCACTTCAGAGAAGTCAAGCCTATTAAAGTTTTTTTTTTCTTAGATGATGAGAAGAAGTATACATTAAAAAGACTCAAAAATTAAAGAGTATTTAAGCCTCCAAATACTAGATATTTAAATGTAAGATAAGAAATAAGAATGATGCACCACGTACTAGTCCAGGTTCTTCCTGTATAATCCTTCGAGCATGCAATCCAATTGTCAGAATTCCCTCCATAGAAGTTAATCTCTGTGAACTCAAATATGAGCATGTTACAAAACAGACAAATATAGCACACCAAAATCTCTATTCTTGTTAGATGGTAGGTGCCGAATGAAACTAAAAGTGTTGTAGGCCAAGGAGTTTTTTCCTTAGAAAATTAAGAAGACTGTGTAACTCTCACTAGGAGAAAATCGACAATAGTTATTCAAACTAGGCCATGTACATTCAAGTGAATATGAAAACGTGTTTCAATAACAAATTTGCACTAAGACTTTTTCAAAGAAAAAATATTCTTCTTCCACCAATAACTAAGTTATAATTATCATGCAATGCAGACAGCTTCAGGATCAGCAGATTTTGCCCATTGGCCATACAAAGTCCAGCTATGTAAAATCATGAATACCAGATTGAAACAACACCGTCTACAGGATATAAAAAGCACATTTCTTACAATGCTCATGTATAAAATGTAGGTGGAATTTTATTTCAATAAACAACAGGATCACCTAACACCTTAAAAGCACCCAGAAACAATATTAAATCCCTCTTCTATGTATTATTTAGATAAGCAATTTGACAAATTGTAGAACCACGGACACAAAATCGTTGCAACATTTGAATGGTTTAAGATAATAATTATGCAGGATAACCACATAAGCCAGACCTCAGAAAAGTGTAGATGATAATCTCCCAACTGCCTATCAGCCCATTTCAGGATTGGCAACAAGAAGGACTCCATAAACGTAAAATCCTGAGAGCCTTTTTCACCTTCAATTGAACAACAAAGACTCTTCAAATGTGATCTTTCTTGAGCACCTAACTGCTCCTTCAGTGGTATTTTCCTTAACTGCTCAGTGGCATATCTTAGAAGCTGTTGTTCACCTGTGATGACAAACTGCATGAGAGCCCAATCTTTAATCAGAAGATCATGTCAGAGATTTTTTTGGCATTCACTAAAGAACAGAGATGAATCAAAGAAAATGGATGGGAGCAGTAATATATGCTACCTGCCGAAATAGAACCCATGTGTAGCATGTAAAATGAATAGTCTCTGTGATTCCTAAAATTCGCCACGTGGACTTGAGAAGCTCTAGAATTTCTTCCACTTCCTAGTGAAGGAAAGACACCAAAAGCATAAGTTGACTGTTTCTTTAACAAATAACCCTTTTTCAGAGGAATCTTTAGTATATATATTTATAAGGAAATTTGATTATGAACATTCATGAAAGGTGTTAAAATCTCTCAAAAAAACAAAAACCAACCTCAGTTAGCCTTCCCTCATCCAAAACATCAAATACACTCGATAATAACTTCTCATACAGTCTCACATTAAGGTGATATCCATCAGCCCAATGGCAAACTTCTCCAGTAAGGTCACCTCGAGCTGGCCTCTCAGCCAGTGTGGTTGCAATCTCTCTAAGGGATCGGAGGCATTCAGTCCGTTGGATTTCACCAGTCGAAAGTGGAAGAGCCTGTAGAAATAACAGGAGTTAGGAACTCTACAATACCAGCTTCATACAATGCAAATGTAAGCCAAGAAATAAAACAAGCATAAGCAAAGTGACCATTTGATGAGTGAATGAAGACATCGTCTACATTATGGAGTCAGTGACTAAGAAAACCATTATTAGTTTTTCCGAAAATTGGTACTAAAAAGAAGCCACTAAATTATACACTAAACAAGACTCAGTGGTATCCCTTTTCTTGCCATCTTCAAAGAGAAAAATTATTAGATTTGATCTATCTAGTTACCCATGTAGAACAAAAAAAGAGCAATTAAAAATTGCTACCATTAACTTGAAAACTCTTAATAAACTTCAAATCTTGTTTTGAACACCTTTTACTCCCACTGACCTATCCTTCATTATTTTTTCTATTCTTAGCATTTATTTTTACTGTACCTTTTCTTCCTTAGATACACCCATAATGGAATCTTTCTTCTTTTTACCACAAAATTGAAATAAATAAATAAATAATTGGGGAGCCCATAACATCTTCTCCTAAATGCAATGACTACACTATAGATAACTACTAGGTCAACATTTGAATTTAAGACCTCCTATTCAAAAAAAATTTGAGAAAGTGATACTTTTATTAAATATGAAGATTAGTACAGTTGATGGTACAGATAAGATACACTAAAAGTACAAATAAGGCCTAGGCCTCCTTTTGGGTGCTTCCAAATAGAGGCTACACAAGATCAACAACCGAGGCGAGGAAGAAGTTAAGAAAACAATAAAAATCAAATTCAGAAGACTTTATACATGTCAATCACCCACTTGATGTCACCAGTACAGGTGACAACAAGCAACAAACACAAAATATTAGCCTCGTCAAGTAGGTTATAGATGATGGCTTCGATAAGACCTGTCCAAAGTTAGAACTTCAAAAGAAGAATAAATCTAACCGGATTCATGAGTTCAACGCCACATTGGTTACTCAACAATGATCTCGAGCAGTGTCTAAGCCACTGGACTAAAGTTAGTATGATCTTTAAAAGAACTGTAGCAACTAAAGAATTAAAGCAGTCGAAAGAAACTTAACACTGGTTATCACTTGGGCATCAGGGAAAAAGAAACACCAGGGAGGATTGTTATGTCCTTATATGAGATTGAGGGTATTTCCAGCTCTCGTTTGCCATGAATCTTCGCTTTCTTAACTGTTTTGGTAACGGCACCATGTAATTATACACATATGTAAACTCTCTTAAGGGATTCTACTTCTCATTGCTTTCAAGGAAAGCGGCAACTAATGTTCCAGCAGAATTCAGATGTCATAGATAGTAAATGGCATGTAAAGTAGTATAACAAAAGGAAGTGGAATACCTCAGATTCCTCTATCTTTCTCAAAAGAATTCTTAGTTCATTAGCTTTTCGCCTCAATTCACCAAATCCCACCACAGGATAATTTAAAAGCCCTTCCTCCAACACATTTAACTGAATGAAAGAAAATTGAGCAAAAATAAGAGAAGCCCAAGATGATGACAGTCATAAATACAGTAAAATCTGGACTTACCTGCCTCTTTTGCCATCGTATATATGCTTTCTTATCAGAAAATTCAGTCCGGGACACACAGGATAACATTTCAAGTGGAATCAAAAGTGTGTCCATTCTCTTCCCCTCTTTACCTACAAGAGCATGTAGCAGTGCCTGCCTTGTTCTCACATCCATTGCCTCAGAAATCTGTAATAGATTATTTCAGAAATAAGACTTCAGAAATACTTTTGATTACTCACAGACCTTATAAATCATTAACTTTTTCGTAACACTTTCCATGTGAACCCTTTTCCCACTTAACATATACAAGCAAGGAAATAAAGAACAAAATGAACTACAAACAGACAACATGGAATAATTTTTTAATAACATTTTAAATGAAAATTTTATTGGCCAAATAAATGTCTGCATCTTTTCTAATTAATAAACACGTGCACTTTAAAGTATGAAGTTTCTGTATAAGAAATGCCATAAAGAAAGAAACTTCTAACATTACAGAAAATAAACTTGCACTTCCTCGTTTTACTTATCTTTTACTTAAAGAAAAATGAAATGGAAGTGGGAAAAGTTGGAAATTGGCTGTCAATCTCAGTAGACAGATTAAATCAAAATCATTCGCTCATTACAGTTGAAAAGCATTAAATTAGTTATCCTTGGTTATGACAACAACAAAATAAAAAGAGAGATCCACCTCTCAGTATCTCAAGATATATACTACAGAATACACACTTTGAGCTCAGACAAAGACAGAATGACAAACCTAAAAGTTCACAACAAATGTCAAAGTACCTCCAATTGGACACGCATCGTCTCTAGCAAACCAGTCAAGCCATTTGCACGCTGAGATGGTGGCACAATATTTTCACTCTTACTTCGAGCAAGCTTCCTCATTAACTTGGACTTCTTCTCTTTTTTCTTTTCTTTGACTGGTACTATGAGGCCCCTAAATGTCGAGAAAATGAACTTTTGTAACATGAAGGCATCATTTAAAACAAAAAGATGATCACATAGGCTCAGTTTTGAACATAGAAAGTTTAAAATGAATGTGATTCTAGAAAGGAAGTGACCAAAATGTATTGTGCAAGTACCATTAGAAAAAGTGAGATCACCTTGTCTATAAAACAGTGGTTAAGAAATAAAATCAAATTAAAAATAAAAAATCTGAATTAAGGACAAAATTTATCGTTTTAAAAAAAAATTATTACATAAAAACTTCTCTTTCGAAATATGGTCCCAATTGAAAAAAAAAAGTATGATATTGAGTTTGTCAATTAGGAGACAGGTTTCCCAACAATTTTACATGGTATTGGAATTAGAGCAATAATATGCACGCCCCCACCCACATGTAGGTGCACATATGTGCCTCACGCATGAGAAGAGTGCTTGAGAATAATTCCTCACTGGAAACTGTGTACAATGATCTTGGGTTTGTTAGATGGGAGATAAGATTCCCAGCTTAACTAGTAATTTTGTGATCAGTCTCATACACAAGTTTACAAATGTTTTAGAAAATAATGTGGAATAATGTTATCATTCATCTCAACCACAGTTTTGAGATCTCAAAATTACTTGCCCATTCCTTGATTTGATATTAGTATGGCCGCTTTTTTTTTGAGGGGGTGGATGCGTTGCAGCCCATATACCCTAATAAGACTAGAACTCACAACTCATCCTACATGGCTCCATCTTAAGCCCAAACGGCCAAGGAAAAAAGGAGAAAAATCATGGAAGGCACTTGTTTTACTTTTTATTTTTAGCATTTAAATATTTATTATTATGCATCCCTCTTTGGGCCCCTCTTTCATACATCCTTTCCAAAAAGATTTTTTTCTTCATTAAGAAAACCAAATTTAAAAGAAAAATCTAAGTGATCTCATCTTTTCTTTTAAAATTAAGATTTACACACACCAATACACATAAAAAAAAAAAAAAAATTGTTCACTTGAAAGGCTGAATGACCATCAAATATAATGTCACTTCCTTTCCCTGGGTGATCAACATTTTCAGTGCATTAACTTTCAAAAAAAACATTTTCAGTGCATTAACACCACACTTACCCTGCAGCCCCAGCAGAAGCTAAGAGAATTTCGTAAGCTGTCTCACGAAGATCATCATCTGAAAGACCTACAACCATACAAACATTTAAGAATTAGCAATGGACACAGTTTACTATAAGAAGCCTAGCTGAAAATAAAGTAGTAACATGTTTATGTCCTAGCAGAATGAGCTTAAAACAAAGACCAGGTTTAAGATCTTATTGCACATTGTACGGATGAATATACAACCACATTCAAGAGGTAGCCCCATGATTTATGTCACCTTCTGACAATAAGAAATTGGTTGATGATTCTAAACTTGATGAAAAAAGGAGAACAGAAAGTATAAAAAACAAGACCTCAAAACCCAAAACTTTCAAAGTAGTCCTACCAAAAATAATCAACCAATTTGAGCAAAGATATCTATACCGTTTAGTGAGGATTGAATCACTGTCAATATAGACTCATTCTGTTAGTTTGGACCAATGTAGTTATGAGAAAGAAGAAATTAGCAAGGACATAAACTATATGTACAAGTAGATGAACTGAAGAAGAGATTAATGGTTGGGTCCTCTGGAATACAGAAAGTGAAGAATGCAAGTTCTTCACACTGGCTATTAGAACATCACGCTTTGTGAAACAGATAGTGGATAATAACGAAGCAATATTTCTGTAAATGATGACAGTTGCAAATATGAGAATGACAAGACCATGCGGATGAACAAAAAATTGAACAAGAGATAAATACAATTAGAAACTATAGGTAGCACTAATTAAGAGGAATAAGGAAAGGAAAGCCAGTCAAGAAACCAGAAAGTGGTAAACAGCAAGGAAAATGAGGATTCATGTCCCTGAGCTGGACATAAGACAAGATTTAGATGATGATGACTACTCTATAACACTGTACAGTTTCCATCACAAGATATAGTGTTTATAATTAGTCAGACCATAAAATCACTACCAGTAGCAAAAGGAGGGAATCCTAATACGAGATCAACAGCATCATTTGGAAGTGGCCTTGCGGTCCTTAGGCTTTCTACTTCTTCCTCCTCTTCTTCGTCATCAAAATCATCAATGTCATCAATAGTAAGTTCTTGAAACTGTCCGGAATGAAGAGATTGTGACTTTGATAGACTTGGGACAATGGGCGTGGAAACAGGAATAGGTGGAGCTGGTCGTGTTGGCGGAGATCCCGATGCCTCTGGATTTGTCACCAGAAAGAATTCTTCAATATATCCAGCATTGGTCTGAAAAAAAAAAAAAAAAAAAAGCATACAAATACTAAAGCTGGTAAGAAAAGCTGCTATACCAAGCATATAAATGCTTTAGGCACAGCGTGAACAAAGATAATGTAAGTGATTGTCTAAGTGTGTTTCCAAAATCAAAGAAAACTCTGAGTTGTCTGCACATATTTATCAGAAAACATTAAACTAATTAAAGCATGGTGATTGCAGCTCACCGTCGGTGGAAGAGCTAGGCTGTCATGATAATCTCTAATTGCTTCTGAGAGTTCAAGAATTTCACCTACACAAAGGAACATTCTTCCGGTCACTGATAAACAAATACA
The DNA here is from genome assembly GCA_022405105.1 of Aristolochia contorta. Taxonomy (NCBI): domain Eukaryota; kingdom Viridiplantae; phylum Streptophyta; class Magnoliopsida; order Piperales; family Aristolochiaceae; genus Aristolochia; species Aristolochia contorta. The sequence continues at coordinate 34,307,674 of CM039665.1, read as the reverse complement.
GTGAAATTTAATTTAGGAAAGAGGAACTAAAACTTCGTCTAAGCTATGTAAAAGAAATGAGTTTCTACCTTTCTTTGCACAGTTGAGCACGTAATCAATACTGACTTGATCTAGGTCAACGTCATCTAATGAAACTGCACCAGGAGGCATTACAACTTTCTTTATCAGGCTACCTGACAAAATGAAACTAAGAAGCACGCGTCGATCACGCCGGAAGCGTTGGATAAGTTCGAGTGCACTTTCCCTACACCAATAAAGACATCATAAACAGAAATTCCTCCAACACTAGACAAAAGAATACGAAGGAATGATACTTACTCTTCCATGATTATAGTAATAAATTTACAGCTCGACGATCATCACATAATAAAGCTCCCTATTCTGAAGTATTTCTTAGCTGCATTGGATCACCAATATGAAAACCATTATTAATAATTCCAATCGGCCATACATTCCGAGAGCAAAACAACAAACAAGGATACCAACGAAAAAATGTTCGCAAATATGACACTAGCAACTAAAAATCCAGATTCAAATATGTCCCAACAACACCATAAAAATGTAAAGAGCCGCCATTACATCAACAATACAACCATGTCAGTGAATCAAATTTCCCTCGCAAGAGAAAGAGAAGTAGAGTACACGACTTTAATGCGATGTCGGATCTGAAAATGTCCGTTCTTAATTCCGCTTAACCACTTCAAACAGCGCAGTCAAAATATACGAACTACCAAAAGTAACGCCTGACTTGCTCGGTACCTCAAATCAAGCCAACCAAAATAGGCTAGATCCCTGGAATGCACGTCGTTTAACCGGCAAAGACACCCACAGAACCAAAAACTAAACAATAGCTCGCGAATTTTCCGGCATTTACAAAGAAACAACGAAATTCAGGTACGAAGCGGAGAGAAACAGAATTTGATGAACTACTGTGAAAAGTCGTACCAGATCGACTTCTATACGAGACGCAGCGTACTAGTCTTTGCAGTCAAATCGACCGCTTCTTTCTGACGCTATCGGAAAAGGTAGGAAAAGGAGGGAAACTACAGGATATAAATGTCGCGCCGAGAAATCGAGCACGGAATAGAGATTTGAGACATGCAGTAAAGAGATCGCACCAGAGCAATGGTCGAGACCGGGAACCTCTGGGATCCGACTACTTGAAGTAGATTCGTTTTACGCGCAGGAGTGGACAAGAAGTCCGTTCTCTCGTGAAGGCGTTGTTCAGTGTAGGCGCCAGGCGAGCTGGGATTGGGTTCCGACTTCCCATCCGAGGGCCAAGCAGGTCCGATACTCCGAGTTGGAAAGCGAAGTGGTGGGCTAGCCTTTGCTGATGATGCAGAGAGGCATCCAAAGCGGTGGATGTCCCAGGGAAGTCCACGTGGCAGAATCAGCAGTGGGCCCAACGGCGAAATACAGGTAAAGAAGCAAAAACAATCTCACACGGTCACACCCCTCCGTGCATGAGTTCAATCTAGAGGAGATTCGCATTCAACGCAGACACGTTAGGGTTAACCATTGCTTAAACCCAGTTCGACTAGATTAAACCAATCTCGGTAACAGATTCTACGATTCTATTATCTATAGCGCTGCTCTGCATCCGGCAGTTGTATTAATATAATCTGATAAATAAGGAATGATGGAGACACACTGTTAATATGGTCCGATTAATAGCAACTGATGTTAACCACAAACCGGGCATGAGTAATAGTTGTATAAATGGACGGAACTAAACCTTTTCCTCGAGAGACAATCGATGTGAATAAAGTAACAAATAATTTGTTCGGTCTGGTCGAAGTGCTGGAAATCCACATCGTGAATTTTTCTCGTCCAACATTTGGTAGCAGAAGCAGGTAAGTCCTCTTCCAAATCAATTGTGCTAGACAACATCTGGCTACCATATTTGAAAAACGAGATTTTCTATGTAACAATTTGAGATAGTCTTTTTTGGAAGAAGAAAAAATATTTTAAAGCTATCTGAAAGAATTAAAATATCCATTTTTAAGAGAAATATAAAAAAATTATATTTATTTAAACACTTTTTTTTTTGTTATCCTAGAAGCCGCTTTTACATCTAAAATGCAGCTTTGGGTCATAAAAAAGGCTCAGTTAAAATCCCAAGCTACATTTCAGCCCTTGTGAGTTGTGATCACTCTTAGACGCCGATAATAGAAACGTCGTTCTTACAACTTTACAATTTATGGAGTTTGACCATTATTATTTTTTGCTCGACTAGGTAAAGTATAACCTACTCATTAACATTTGGAGAGATACTTATTAGATCTATAAGATTAATCGTATTATTCTCATAACGTACACTCCCATCTAACTACCTAGAAGTACCCGGCTTTTATAAGTTTGGCTGAGATAAAAAAGCCCCATTTTGGACCAAAGAGCCGCTAGATCACAAACATGCTAGACATGTTCTTATTAATAAATGATTTTAATGCTGTTATATTTTGCTGCGAGTTTTTACATCCGGACGTGGTTGTCCTCCAAGTAGCTTAGTTGGTAGTCATAAGGTATAGGGTTCAGGCTTACCTATATATTGCAAAGATAGTTCCTACTCTATCTCTTACCTAGACTGCCAACGAAGACGCCGTGTTACACTGTAAACCATTGTAGTAGAATTTAGAACCACTCTTCTAAACAAGGAAAATGATATCAATACTTTTTGATTTTAGTTATAGGTTTTACGGCCTGACATGGTTGCATAGTCGGCCTTCTACGTAAGAGAAAATCTACGATTAAGAGCTTACCAATGGAAAAAGAAGATAAAAAAATAAACTCAGTTGAGTTTATCTCCTACTTTGGCAGCGTTTGGCATCCCTTTGGAGCAGTAAAACTACTTTTTGGTTTGAAAAGAGCTCCAACCTCGAATTTTGTGTTTGGTTAGGACTCATTTATCTTGAAGCTTGCTTAGGTGGAGACAATTTTGGTCTCTTTGGAAGAGCCTTAAAACAAGACTCTTTTAAAGAGGACAAAATGTCTCCAACACGGAGTTGTCAAGACATTATATCTCCCTAATATTTTAATTCAATTTCAAATTTACCCTAAAATATTTCACCTTTTCCTTATTCTCTTCTGATCACATTCACATAAAAGTACTCATTAATTATTTATATATAAGGGTATTATTATCTATGTATATTTAAAATAAACTTATTTATTTTTGTTGCAAAACAAAATTGACGACTTCACTATTTCTTAAAGCTTTTTTCTGTTTTTTTTCAAAGCAAACTCTTCCAAAGAGTTAATATAAAAAAGCCCATCAAAGAGTATTGTCAAACGGTGCCTTGGACAGCAACGCCACGTCAGGATGTAGGTTGTGTCCACGTTGCAGTCCAGGAGTGCTAATATTATCTTTTTAAATAAATTTATCCTTTACACAGGAAATTTCAAATTGCTCGAAAATAAAACTTTTTCCACAGAGAACTTTTTAAAAAGGTTTTTTTCAAAAATTCCTCATTCAAATAACTACGCTTCCTTCGACTCCGTTTATAGGCGAGAAGAATTCAAAAAAGAGAGTAAGCTAGAAAGGACCAACTAACAGGCGAGCCGCCTTAGGGTTTTTCCGAGGTTTTTGTGTCGGCGTCTTCTATGGAGAAAAATCACATGAACAACGAAGACGTCGACGATGGAGAAGAAGACGAGCAAATACAAAACTGGGACGACTGGGAAGCGGACGAACATGAGTTAGATCCGACTGCACAGTGTTTATTCTGTGACTTCACTGCTATTTCGGTTGAAGCACTTTTAGATCACTGCAACTCAATCCACTCATTCGATTTTCAAGAACTTAGAAGAGTTCTGAAACTGGATTTCTACAGCTCGTTCAAGCTCATCAACTACGTGAGATCTCAGGTCTGGTTTGAAGTTGCCAATTCCCACTCCCGTATCTTCACTTTGCTCTATATGGCAGATTCCTTTTTTTGTTGTTCGTTAATTATCCTCTCCTCACCCTTTTCTGCTGATGAAAATCGTAGCTTTTTATCTTAGACTACTATCTGTCAGAAGTATTTCCTTTTGTTTTGCTTATTCTCCATTCTATTCATTTCGCGGTTAGAAGTATTTTATTCTTCCAGATTCCTTTGACATATTACCGATTGAGATTGCCACGTAAAGTTCTAGTCACCTCTTTGAAAAATGGCTATCACATTTTACTGTATTGCATTTGCGTGTAAAATTTGGCACGTAATATTGCAGATGTACGAATCATAGTCGAGTAGTCTTTTTCTTGATATTTGCTTTTATAAATATGTATTCCTAGCATGCATCATTCGTCTTGGACCAGGCAATTGAAGGCATTAGATTTCTTCATATGAAATGCAATAGTCATTACTGCATTGAACCATTTCCTTAACTTTCCTCTTTTCCAGGTGGCGGCGACTAGATGTTGGATTTGCGGGCTCTTGTTCCAGGTCAAAATCGATCTTCTCAATCATCTCAGTCCAGAGCATACATTTACTGAGAATGGAGATTTTCCTTGGGAGGATGATAAATATCTGAAACCATTCATGGCAGATGATGCATTCTTGCACAGTTTTGATGTGGATGAAAACGATGAAGATGAATGTGTTCCATCAGTTAACAGAGAGGAACTGCTGAAGGAACTGGACGTTGCAAAAGATTTTGCAGGGATTTGCTTGGAGGATGAGAATGTTTTCGATAATGTTTTATCTGAACTTGATTATGTCAATGGAACTTGCAAGAAGGCACACAATGATACTCATGAACTGCCAGTCACTGGGAACAAGGTAAAAGATGTTGTTACTGGAAATGGCACAAGTGTGGATGAGCTTGGAGGATTTGCTGGTCAGCAAAGGAAGGGTAAAAGTCTGAAGGTTTCTTTTGAAAACGTCGCTGCCAAAGAAATCAAGAATGTAAATGAGAATTATTTTGGTGCATACAGTTCCTTCAGAATTCACAGGGAGATGATCAGTGACGAGGTAGTGTTTAATTGTCAACCATGTGTGTGTGTGTGTGTGTGTGTGTGTGTGTGTGTGTGTGTGTGGATTCTGGCATTCTGCATGTATGTTGATATGTTTGGATGATTGGAGTGTGTGCTGTGACATGTCAGAGTGGGCATGTCAAAGTGGTTGACTAAGTCTAATGCTAGACTGTGCGCACCAGTGCTGAGCTGTCTGTCATGACTGAAATGGCTCTTTAATGTATAGGTGGCCTATGCCGGGGCACTGAATCCAAACTTTAGACACTTGATCTATGAATAAAACTTTCTAGAACTGTCCAGGAATTGCATGGTCATGAATGCTTCTATCTTACAATTTTTCATGTTGACATGAGCTGGTTGACTTAGGAAGGTTGGAAAATATATAATCTGTCAGTTTGTCCTGGGTGAGGTCATTTACCTGTTTGTACAGAACAAACTTCCACAAAATTCTAATATTATTAATCTGAAAACTTCCAAAATTTGATGATGTGTTACTTAACGCAGGTTAGGACCGATTCTTACAGGGTAGCTATTCTGAATAATCCTTCTCTCATGAGCCATGCAACAGTTCTGGACGTTGGTTGTGGTACTGGAATATTGAGGTAAGGGGGTGTCTCATGCAGCAGGTCCAACTTTTGGTGAAGCCTCTCACGTTTTGCAACATCAACTAAACTGCTTCGAAAACTTTTTGCAAAGACATGCATATACTCATTCATGTATCTCTTGGTTAAAGAGCTGGGAATTTCATCTACTCCATTAACTATAATCATCAAATTCTGCATATGGATATACTGTTAGTTGATTGTTATATATGATTGTTATGTTAGTCGAATGTATTCGATTTCTTGACTGCTCTGTTCTGTAGTCTGTTTGCTGCTCAAGCAGGGGCTTCGAGGGTATTTGCAATTGAAGCAAGTGAAAAAATGGCCTCAGTTGCATCCCAGGTAAAATTCGTCGATATGCATCATTTCGAATTTTGATGCTTCTTTATCGTTATCATCTTGGTGGGACAAACATTATATTTTTTGGTAAATGCAGGTAGCAAAAGCTAATGGCCTACTGTGGGAGCAAAATCATAGAGAGGAGAGCAAGAATGGAGCTATTGTAGTGTTACAAGGTATGGTTGAAGAGCTTGGCAAGACCAGCCAAGTTGCTCCACATAGCATTGATGTGTTAATCAGTGAGTGGATGGGATACTGCTTGTTATATGAGTCAATGCTCAGTTCTGTGCTCTATGCACGTGATTGTTGGTTAAAACCTGGTGGGGCCATTCTCCCTGATATTGCAACTATGGTATGTTATCTGAGATTCCAGTTCCTTTTTCTTGGAAATAGTGGTCTTGCGTAATCAAGATGTACAGGCTAGATATATAGAAATAAATACGTGAAGTTAAAAATTAACATGCTTTCACCTTTTGGCATGTATATATAATGATCCCTTTCTTCTTTGGAGATGGGTAGGCTACTATCCAACATCTGAATCATTCTATTAATCATTTTCTGACAGGATAACCTGGATTCTGTAAAGACTGTATGCTATGTGCCGTTTTGACTCAACATTTGCATGTCATTATTAGCAGATTCAGCGCGCTTCTTTTGCCAGCTTGTTGCTATCTTATTTTTCTGCCTAGAGATTACCTTTTCTGCTACCATTCATCACTGATATTTTCTTTTGCTCTTTGTTTAGTTTGCTGCTGGATTTGGGAGAGGTACGACTAGTATGCCTTTCTGGGAATATGTTTATGGCTTTGACATGTCTGTCATTGGGAAGGAAGTTGTGGAAGATGCTGCCCAGCTTCCTATTGTTGATGTAGTCGACAGTGGTGATATTGTAACAGGAACAGCAGTTCTCAAGGTAACTCTTTGAATACATTTTTAATGTCCTATATATGTTCCTGAATGCCCAGCTTCGTATTGCTCTTTCAAGCTTTAATCTGTTTTGGTTAAAACTTTTTACTCTCTGATCTTTATTGTATAATGAAGACCTTTGATCTGGCAACAATGGAGTCCAGTGACGTGGATTTCACCTCTAGCTTCGAGTTGGAGCCGACGATTGATGGTTCTGGGGAGTGTTACGGAATTGTGTTATGGTTTGAAACTGCTTTCACCAGCAGATTCTGTAAAGAAACGCCAGTTGTCTTATCCACATCCCCGTACAAACCAAAGACACATTGGTCCCAGACGATATTGACTTTCCGGGAACCAATTGCCATATCTTCCGCAGAGTTTGAGGATACTACTCCAGGTTCTTCAGTTGGAGCGGACTGTTGCTCCGCTGTGAAGAAGATTCAGTGTCGCGTCAGCATTGTCCGGGCGGCACAGCACCGAAGTATAGACATATCTTTAGAGGTGACAGGATTAAGCAAAGATGGACGGAAACGCAGTTGGCCTGTGCAAATATTTAATCTAAAATGAGATTTTGAATTATGATTTGCCCAGGGAGCAGTTTTCCTTGTATGCCTCGATTTTTTTGGCCACTATTATGCGTTATAAATGCATATTATATGGTAATTTTAACGTTATCTTCTACGTTTTGTTATATTGTAGGTGTGTCGTAGCTTTTTGGAATGCCTCAAAGTTAAGATTGTATTTGTAAATTTATTCGATGAACTAAATTTATGAAATTGCAAATTGAAAATATTTGTGCCAATTGAGAATCATAAAAATGTTATTATTTGCAGTAGGGGTAACTGTATACTCGAAAGGGTTAGTCTCCCTCTGCTCGACTGTTCCCCTCTCTCGGGAGGAGATTGCTTTCCCCCCACTGATGAAAGAGAGGGAGACATTTGCATGGAAAATTAGATATACATCTAGATCAATTAGTTATGAGAGAGACCGCCTTTATAGAACAGATCAATTAGACTAGTTTTCGACATGATTTTATAAAAATGTTTTTGATCAACACAAGAATATCAAACTCTCTCGTGAGTTTTACCCATGAATAAGGGATACTGAGTTTACTATCTACTGCATGACTGAATCAGGCCTCCGTAATTTTATCAATAACCGCACTTTACTCTTTTAACTTTTAAGGCATTGTAATTTGTATTGTAGGGTTGACATAAAAATTTGAAAATTTGTGTTTTGGGAAAACCTTTTTTGAGGGTTTGTTTGTCTTTTCACTTTTCAGGCGTAGCACTGAAGAGCGAACACTGAACCGAGCAAATAAAGTTGTTTCAACTTCTAACCGCGATGGAAATAACAAAAGCCCAACAGCTGCTGAAAGAGGTCGCGAACACGGATGCGGTTGTACGCCACCTCCCGACTGACATGGAGAGCAAATCACCTCGCGTTCACCAGCGTATCTATCCCTATATATTCATATTTTACTTCTCGTGAGATTTTTTTTCGTTAAACAAGCTCACTTCCCCATGTCGTGGTTTTAATTTTTTCTATGCTCCAAGTGTTTTTTTAACATGCTAATGAGCATGTGTACTGAGGAATGCTAAGAGTGCTCTTTTTCATATTTTCACCTATTGTTGTTTTTCAACCGCAGGTTATAAATTTTCTAATTTTTTAGGATCTGGTGGTATAAATCTTGTTGTTTTACGACATTTATTTATTAATGCAGTTGCAGAGACATCTTTGCCGAGCTCCACCAAGAAGCAGAGGAAGTACTCAACGAGCTGCGCCATGAAAGTGGAGTTCGAGAAGTACGCGGATTATCTCAATCAATTGGTAGAGTTCGTAATCCCACTTCTCATTTCACTATTTTAGTTCGTTTTTCCTTTAGGCGTTACCAAATAACATTTAGTGAGTCAATTTAGGAAAAAATTTAACTTATAATGTCCTTCTAATGCTCTCACGGTCGTACATTGGCTCTGACACTTCAAATTTATATCCTCATTTACACAATATATTTGTTATTCATTTGGTCGCCTGTGAATGCATAATATGCTCATGGTTCTGCAAGTTCTGGTATTACCATGATGGATATCGAGCACAAGAATATTCGCTCCAGAGTCTGTGAATCGAGTAACAACCTTATTTGGCTTAAACAAGACTTGATGCATTATTTGATTCCCCAAGACAGCAACGAGGCTGAGAATATCAACCAAAACAATCATTCATAACTGGAGAGAATTATCTTAAAGTTGGAGGATGCCGATCTTCAACATGAAAGTGGCCCAAGACTCCTTGTAAACTTTATAGTACACCCTTCTTGTGCATGTGTCATGCTCCTTTCCTCTGCCCGAGATCTGGCTGTGATCTATTCTGTATTTGTCTTTGAAGTAACAGTACTTGTTTTGGATACATTACTATATCTTTATGTATCATTAAGCTTCATGATTCTCACTATATCTTTATGTATCATAAAGCTTCATGATTCTCACTATATCTTTATGTATCATTAAGCTTCATGATTCTCTGCCTGAGATCTGACATCTGTTCGTGTCTAAGTATGTTTCTCTTGCGCTTATATCATGTATTCTTGTTTTGTAGAATATCTTTATAGAAAACTCACACATGCTAAGTTTTCTTATTTGTTGCTGTTAAGGTTCTTTCATCTCTCATTTGTCTGACAGACATTTTTGTTTGCCATAGAATGACAAGCGTGAAAGGTTAGTAAAGGCCAGTCGTGATGTGACAATGAACAGCAAAAAAGTAATATTTCAAGTACATAGGTAAACTGGTCTCTGGTTCATTTATTGACTCACATTGAACTCTGAATGGTTTATTGCTTATGCTCCTTCACTTGTCTCTATAATTAACTGTCTAAAAACATACCACTACATGATTGGGAACATTGTGAGGTCAGTGGGTAGTCAAAGGGAAAATAGAGGTGGTAGAGAGGTCAAAGTTATTCGCCCTTTAAACTGCCGTAGTTTATTTCTGCTATTAGGTTTCTCATCAAGTTTCACGAGACAGGTCTATGATGTCCATTCTAGTGTATTTCAATTTTACGTCCAACTTATCCCAAGTAATAGTTGTGTGAGGAGAGGTTTCTGATTTATGTGCCTGGAAATTTGCTAAGAGGGCCTATCTTTTTCCCTGATACTCTGTCAATCGAATGTTTGTAATGCCCTATTTGACCTCCATCTCTATCAACAGGATCGGTAAGAATAACAGAGAAGAAGTTCTGGAGAAGGCACGGAAAGATTTAGCATCTGTGACTAACAGTTATTTGTCAAAATTGGTTAAAGAGCTCCAAGGGACTGATTTTTGGAAGCTTAGACGAGCCTATTCCCCTGGGGTAATTTCATTAATCAGATCTGTTATGTTTGAAACTTCTTAGTTGTTTTTTTTCGCAATGTTAACCCATTCTGTTTTGACCAACTTAGATTCAGGAGTACATAGAAGCTGCAACCCTTTGTAAGTTCTGTACAACTGGGACCCTCATGACACTTGATGAACTGAACAGAAATTTGCTTTCACTTAGTGATCCATCCAATGAGCCCTTGCAGATCAACGTTCTTGATTATCTTTTAGGGGTGAGCTCTTCACATTTTGAAGTATTCATTATTTGAGTTTCTTTGTTGCTTTCTCATGGTGTAAAATCCTTTTCATTTTCTGTTTTAGGTAGGAGACCTTACAGGAGAGCTGATGAGACTTGCCATTGGTCGAATATCAGATGGTGAGCTTGAGTATGCTGAGCTGATATCCAGATTTGTTCGTCATATGTACAGGGAGCTAACACTTCTTGCCCCTGCTATGGATGACAACATTGAGATGAAGAAGAAAATGGAAACAATGCTTCAAAGTGCAATGAAGATAGAAAATGGTATCGTGTTTGTTATTTTCTGTTGCATTTTTAGCTGCAATTGTGCCTCTGAGTGTTAAGTTTGGTGTGGGTGTTAATATGGATTGATCTTGTATGGGTTCGCTCTGATCTAGTCTGAGGTTGGTGTAGGAGTCTTGTTTATTGTATTCCATCAAGTTTGGAGCTTTTACTATGTCCTCTGGTTACCTAACAAACTCAGTGGATATTAAGTGCTAGTGATTAAAAGTATTAGGAGATCTTTTTGCTGTAAACAATGAGGAAAAGAAGATCAAATGAGCAAATGTTGTTAATTGTTCAAAAGGTGGAGAACTTATGTGCTAGTCAGCTACACATTTAGCTACCACATGCAAGCGTGCTGCAGGTTGGGTAACTTTAAAACTTTGCCGGGGTGCTGCTTACCCAGTGATGAGATCAGATATGGTCTCACAAACAGGCAATCATCATCAGTGGAATTTACGAAATAAAATTTACCCAAGCCTTGCATGGCCGAGGCTCTTGAAAACCAGTTTGAGAAGTTGTTGGCACTGGTGCAATTGGATTATGGGGTCATATCTCTATAATATTATGAAGAAACATCTTGCTATGGGATTCATTGACTGGTTGCATAATTTTGCTGTGACCATTATTTGCATTAAGGTTATGACATAAGAACTTGTTTGTATTTTGCTATGAACCCTTTTGTTTGCTTCATTGTTTTGTTAGTTTCATGAGCCATCTGAAGATAAGTCTGTATCAAAGAAATGAGTGCATGCATTGCTTGCTTTCAGTTTGTTTTAGGCGAATGTAAGTTGTTAAATTTGAGTCTAGGTCCATTCCAAAATGACTTAAAAAATTTAAAATAGTAGTTCTTAACTAATAGCTTACAGTGGAAATTTTCTTATTAACAGTCCATTATGTTAGGCCTACAAAGACAAGTTGTTGGTTCAAGACGTGAACAAGGCAAATGGGTTATAAAGTAAACGAGACATGAACTAAGCCTGTTAGTTACATGTTAAACTGAGGTTCAATTCCAGCCCAAAATGGCTTAGGTAGAAGTTAGGAGGCCTTTTCCAAATTGTTAACTGTAAAAATCTTCTTGCATTAAACCTATGATTGTTAACTATAAAAATCTTCCTCACATTAAACCTATGTAGAGTTATTTCTACTATGAGAATTAAAACCACTTTACTGTTAGTTATTTCTACTATGGGTCGATCTTTCCTGTTATTTGTGGCAGCATGCTATAGTGTTCGCGTCAGAGGACGAGAGTATATTGAAGCACTTGGAGCAAGAGATCCCGAGCTTTTTATGGATGGGCCTGAGACTGAGTCCTGATACTATTCTTGGTGTTAGGTAACTATCCTTCTTCTGTTTAAAATTTGAGTTATTAATAATCATTCTTGTTTCATAATCATGCATGTGGCTTCTTGTGTAAAAAGGAGAGAGTAAAGCGAAGGAACAAGGTCTGTGGCAAGGTTTGGCTTGGTTCCAGAAGGCATGTTTTTCGATTGCGTAAACTTGTGCTCATAGGAACAGATAAGGTTATTGAAGAAGCTCTCATTGGCAGCCCTCAATCTTTCATCCTTGCGTAGCTTACTGAGAAACAAATTTTGTTCATAAATTGAAATGTGGGTGAAACTAGAAAGTAAGCTCTGGAAACCATTCATGAGAAGGCTTCGAGCAGCAAAGTTATTTGAGTGGAAAAGTGGAATACTAAAATGTCTTGTAGTCAGCTCTAGAAGAAACACTAAAATGGATTCTTCTTTTTCTCCGTTATTTTCTTTCTCGAGCCTACTTTTGTTGAACTGAAGAATGGAAGGGACGTTGTTTTGTTGAAGCACCAAGGCAATACCAACGGGTCTGTGTAGTGATGATAGTCATACAATACATGGAGGTTAATGAGAATAGTAATGATATAACGCTTTATCTTCCCGCTTTTCTTTAAGCAGCGGGCATATCTAGGCTATTTTTGAGGCATAATAACAATACTTCTAGCGAAATATGAGGAGAGTGTCAGTAAATATGCTTAAGGTCGTTGATTTTGTGTAACAAAATATATCAGAATGTGTAGTTTCCAGAATAGGATGTGTATTGACATTAGTTGATGGAATATGTAATCTTGTACTTGTTGGTAATCCTAAAGATAATGAATAATGGTGTGGGATTATCTCTTTACTTTGCGAATCGATCACTTTATTCTCTTATCATAGTCACTTGAACAGGGTCGTTTTTTTTTAAATATTGAGCGCCAAAAATCAACCTGCTAAGGTGATGAGTTGATACTCGCACTTGGCCGAAGTTCTGGTTATCTGCTGATCGCCATTCTGATGCGGACACTGATGTGATCCCGGGTAAAGCGGTCCATATGCTCAATAGTTATGTGACCATTCATGTGAACATAAATGTAAACTTTTGCCCTGCTATAGTGTCATCAAAGTCCGTTTACGATTCATTAGAGTGATTTGCGGATTTTAAATCTTTCTATATCCTAGATAACATAGAAGGCCAGAATTTACCACGTGCGTGCTCGGCATCGGTTCCGGTCCGGTTCCAGGGTTGTTCGGTCATGCGACGCAAGTTTCGGGCTAGACGACGGTCAAATCTGTCAATTCCATATGTGTATTAATTTTACTTACCATGAATATCCAGTAAAAGTAAAAAAGGCAAAACTGGTTAATAATTTTTTTACTGTCAGACGCGTGTCAGAGACGTTTCCTTGCTCGGGCTCTTAGGTTCCTTAATTCCGTAGAAGAAGACGAGGAAGGGCGGCTGGTAGGCATCTCACGGTTAGTAACAGAAGCAGCGGAGTCACGATGACGGTCTCACGCGTGTCATTGACAGTTGGGTAAAAGCAGGCCAGAAGTGGAACAGTGGAAACGTTTTCTGATACGAGACCACTCGGTGGAGATAACTACAGGCGGTGAGGGCCCACAGTTTTCCGGCGTTTCTTTTCTCTCTCTCCTCCCAACTCTCCTCAACCCAACTGTGTGTCGTTACGTAGTGACGAGGCAAGAGAAAAAAAAAAACTGCTACTAATATGACCGACCCCCCCTCTCTCTGATTTCTCGGTCTCCTGCGAGCAATATGTAAGAACCGAAAACTGAAAAGACTCGAGATTTTTTTTTCTTTCTTCTTCTTTTTTTATTCCTATTTTTATGAAGATCGAAATTCTTTTGCTTGGGCCGTAATTCTCTCTTTCTCGCACTCTGGCTTCGTATGATTCATCTTTCGAAGAATTTGTTTCTCAAGTCGTTTTTTTTATTCTTTTTGGGTTTTCGCGCATGAATTCAGGTGGGGAAATAGGGAAGCCAGTCTGGTGAACTCGGTAGTGGATCATAACTACATTCAAGATCATGATTGATCCGGAGCGCAAAGGTAGGATTCCGGAAGCTACATTGGTCTTGGCCGGGGATCTTCGGGTTTTATGATTCTTTTCCTTGCTTCTGCGAGTCCTTGTTCTGTCGGATCCTGTGGTTTGCTTATTATTTAAAATTTCCTTTTTTGGTTAATGCTGTCTTGGTTGTGTTGCTGAGAGTCGTTGTCTTCTAATGCGAGTAATGTGATGGGTTCCATGGGTTTATGATCTGTTTCATTGTTTTGGAGTTTTTCAGCTTCTTCAAAGTATCCATGCAAGATACTAGTCGGGAAAAGTCGAATTATTGTTTCTGTCGGCTGTCTATCACATACCCTTTGCTCTAAGACTGCGTGGAGGAATCAAAATTTGATCTTTTTCTTCCTTCGGATAAAAAAGATTTTTTACTTTGTTTTTTTATATATTAATTCTTTTTTTTTTCACGTTGTTTGCTGGCATCATACCCGGAAGAGTAATTTAAAAACTCAATCGGTGCATGGACGAAAATTTCTTCGTGGTATTTGAGAGCATGTGTTACTTTGAATTAGTTCGAGTATTGGAACTTCCTTTAGTTTGTAATTAAGTAATAATGATAGAATCGTATCACTAATTTTTTACAATCTATATCTGTCATCCGCACAGAGTTGAAGCTTATGAGCCAGTAGCATGAGCCATAATCTGGTCACTGTTCTTTTAACAGATTTTAACTGAATATTTTCTATTCCTTCACGGTTTCCTCTTATCATGTATATTAGTATAGGGGTCACCCCCTTGCCCTTCATACATTTTGTCGTTCGCATCTAAATAAGAATTATATGAAAGTTGTTTCATAGAGAATGTGACATGCAACTTACTTTTTGAGTCCTTGTGAATTTTCAGATTCTTACATTCATTTCTCTGCTTGTAGAAAAAATGCAAAGGGGCCAAGAGGCATCTCTTGGATGCCTTCAGCTTAGTAAAGGGCCTCACTATTATCGTCAGCATCATGGAAATGCTGTCAAAGGATTTTCTGATGTCAAAGAAGAACAGAATATCAATTCAGGTGGTGATGGAGAAGCAGACAATGTGTTAGGAAATGAAATGTTTGCACCTACCAATGAAGGATTTTATAGGCCTTATTATCAACAAGATTTCTATATGTGGCCACCATATCTTCATCATGATTTCCATAAAATGCAGAAAGCACAATGGAACAGCTTTGAGAATCATTTCTGTCCAATGGGTAGCGAATACCCATTCTCTGTAGATAACCACATTCAGCATGCACCAATTAAGATGTGGTCTCAGGCTTATCCATATCAGTTTCAATTTCAGGAATTTCAGTATTTTGTGGTAATTGACTTTGAGGCAACATGTGACAAAGAAAGAAATCCTCACCCACAAGAGATCATTGAGTTTCCATCAGTGTTAGTGAAAGGTGAAACAGGAGAAGTGGTCAATGACTTTAGAAAGTATGTTCGGCCAACACATCACCAAATACTGACTGATTTCTGTAAGGAGCTCACTGGCATTCAGCAATCTCAGGTTTGTGGTTACAAACCCTCTCATTTCTTCATTTATTATATTGAGGTGATGTGGTTGTTGCTATCTGTGTTGATGTGTATTCTAGTGGATTTGATTATACCGAGGGTACATTGTCTATTGAGTTGTTATCACTTTTTCCTTTCACTGATAAAAACACCACTCTCACTATCATTAATTATTTTAATGCATTTTCAACTGAAGTAGATAATCATGTAAACTTTAGATGGATCAGCCAGGTTACATGTCTTCTTTAAAATGACTTTTAGATGTGCTCTAATCTCTTATGGACGGTGTTGTTTATTGAAAATTCTCACCGTCAATGTGATTGCATGCCTTACATCTTGTAGGAAAGGTTGTGCAGTCAATGGTTTTATGAAAATTAAATTTGGTCGATGTTGTGGTCATTTTCTGTTTTTGGCATGGGTACTCAATTGGAAGACGAGTATGCATGAACATTAATTGTCTTTAGATGCTACTCATGTGCTCTCTTAGCCTATTACGGTTTAGGCAATATGTGGTGCACTCCCCCTTTCACATCTTCCAATCCATCAGAGTGGTCTGTTTTGAAACTGAAAACATCTGGGAAAAAAATCAGTCTTCTCTTGTTCATTTTGTGTAAAACTTGGGGATCTTTGTCCCTCAAACATAATTTTCTTTTTCACTATGCATGCAGGGGAAGCAGAGTTTTGTGTTGAAACTACAATGATGAAACATTTCAATGTCATCTTTTAGCTTTATGAGCTCCATATATCTTCTTACATTGAGCTACAGTAAATGGAAATCTGGTTCGCTGTCAAACTTTGTTGGAATTTGGTAAACTATTGTATTTGCAAAAGCATAGCTTTAATATCAGGTATTACTTGATTATCATCTCGTCTAATATAAAAATTTTTTGAACTAACATAAAAATCATGAAAAAAATTTCTTCTGGGTTCTCTGCCACAAAAAATATTGTTTTTTAAATCTTTATTACTTGGGTGTGTAGTTTGATCCTTAAAATATATGTCATCCGGCAAAGGTAACTTTTCTTTCAGTTTTTGTTCTTCCCTTCTGTTGAATTGGTATGCGTAGGTAAAATCTTTAGATTTTGCGTTATTGAGTACACTAAATAGGTATACGTTACTGTATAGACTTAGAAGATGATATGGATTTCGAGCAAGCAAATGTTTACCCTGGGACCAAAAATCCCTCAGATTGTCAGATTGTAGACATTCTTTTTTGAGGAAAGCACTTTTTTTAAACCAATACCCCTATGCCCCCAGGGGGAGTTTAAGGGGACTTGATAGTGCAATCATTGTGGCAGACTTGGTCTCAGGGAAACTCAAAATTATTTTGCTTGTTAACACTTAAATTAGCTGTTTACTTATTGTCTTTAAGAATTTTGAGCTTTAAGTTTTGATTGGTAATCTTTTTATAAATTTTCAATCTTTGTTGTGCATCTAAATTAATATGGTTGTGCTTGTTTGTGTATATTCTGGATGTATCAAATTGTGCAAGAAAGTATTTTCATGCGATGAAAGTACTCATTACAAATTTATAATCTTTCTGCTTCCAGGTTGATGAAGGTATTTCTCTTAGTGACGCTCTGCTTCTACATGATAGGTGGTTGGAGGATAATGGGGTCAAACAGAAAAATTTTGCTGTAGTGACATGGTCCAACTGGGACTGCCGGGTGATTTTAGAGTCTGAATGTAGATTCAAGAAGATCCGAAAACCACCTTACTTTAACCGGTAAGTTGATTTGATCTCTAAAAAAATATGAAATTCTTTTATTCTTGCCTGAAATGCATAATTATTGGTCGTCTATTTGAATGGCCAAAAAGCAAGAAATAGAAAGGAGAGTTCTTCTCTTCATTTTCTTTGTTTAAAATAGAAGTTTCAAATTTGACAAATTTGACATATAATGAGGTGCTTCCAGTGATCTATTTTCTTGGTCGAAGTGATGGTGTTTGTATTTTCTTTTCATGTCTGAAAAAATTCGTACCATTCTCTTTCTTCTTTTTTATTTTCTTATGGATCTCTCTCTTTGACTCCTTTTGCCTTTCTCGTTTTATTACTTACGAAATGGTGCTTAAGGTCGGTATCTAGTTTGCTTTTTTGATTATTCCAACCGTAGCTTGCATGTGAGGACAATTGTTCACGAGAATTTCTGCTGTATGAATGGGTGCCAGTTTATCATTTGCATATTCTTACTGTTGTTATCTACTCTCACAGATGGATCAACTTAAAGGTTCCATTTCAGGAGGTTTTCGGTGGGGTGCGCTGCAATCTAAAAGAAGCAGTGAGGATGGCAGGTCTTTCATGGGAGGGTCGCGCTCATTGTGGGCTTGATGATGCGTACAACACTGCCCACCTTTTGACCCATCTCATGCGCCGTGGTTTCAGGTTCTCCATAACAAATTCCCTGCTGTGGCAACAACCTGAAAACCTTTCTCCCCCACCCTCCTCGCCCATCCACCAGAGGCCAAAGCTCCCTATGCCCATGTTTCAGTTCCATCCTCAAGTAGAACCCACAAGCAAAGAGCGACAGGCCTACTGCTTCTGTGGTGCGATGAGCAGCAGACGGGTGGTTCGGAAGCCTGGCCCCAACCAGGGAAATGTTTTCTTTGGGTGTGGAAACTGGACGACGACCAGGGGAGCCCTCTGTAATTACTTTGAATGGGTCTCTCCTCTGAAGCAAGGGTCCTAATATCTAAGCCTTTCTATTAGGGTGCTTAATCTACAGGGGTACCTTGCTGGCGTTGGGGTGCGTACATACATTTGCTCCCTGAGTCCCTCTCTCCGCCGTCGTGCGGAGAAGAAATTTGTGGTGGAGCTCAAACATGTAAAGCGGCCTCTCTTCATGCGAGAAGAGGGGAAGGGAAGAGATGTTTAGGATGATCATTATACATGCTCGGGCATGTTCAACTATATTAAATAATGTGCAAGATCTAGGGACTTGATATTACTGTGTACTTCAATTAAAAAATCAGCATCTAGAGTGATTGCGCATGGACCCTCTTTGATTATGCTATTAGTTGGTCTGACTGGGACTGGTAGAGAAATATCATAAGACTGGCACTCTCCTTACAGTACTAACGGTTCACTTTATAACGTCATGGGCCGTAGATTTGTTACTAAAATTACTTGAATTCCAATCAATAAAAGTAACAGTGAACGAATTGTCTAGAGCATGCCAAAATTCTATTTGGGTTTTTTATTAAAACTTTATGATAAAAATATCATTTCTCAATTTCGCACCTGAGTAACGAACAATGAGAAATCCTAGGCGAAGATTCCTAATATTCCGTCTTATCCGTGGACCGTGTTTAATGAATCAATCCAGATTCCCTCTGGGGCCCTGCCATTGCTCATGAAACATTTTACACGTATGACCAAATTCAGTTAAAACGCCCGCGAGCCACCGAATCTGTTTACTGCATTCAAAATCGGAGTCGTCCGAACACCAAATTCGTGCTATCGACGCTGCATTGGAAGTAGAAAATTATCGGAGCTCTATCCACTGCTTCCCCGCTTCATTTCCATTGCATCAGAATAACTTTTCTTCTCTTTTTCTTCAATCCCGGATGTTATCCTCCCAAGAGTGGATGTCGCCATGGCTGATATTCAAAAAGTTCAGTCTCCTCGCAAGCGTTTTTCTTGTGCTGTCCACTTTCGATCAGATCCCCGGGTCTCACCAAATTTCAGGGGTAATTTGATTCTATAAAGCGCTATGACCCTTTTTTCTCTGTTCCTCTGGCACTGGAGTGAGTTTGGCGTCCGCGTTGACTTGTTAGACTTTTTAACTCGAACACGTATTGTGTTTTCAGTTTGGAGAATTTGGATACGGGGACTCGACAGACTTCGGATTATCCTCTTCTAAGCTTTTGATAAAGGGTGGGACGGTTGTCAATGCGCATCACAAGGAAGTCGCTGATGTTTATATTGAGGATGGAATGGTTGCCTCCGTGAGGTCGAACATCAAGGTTAACTTTGATTTACTCTGCGCTTTTGTTGGTCCGAGTTTAGTCTTGATTTTGCTGCTTTTGCTACATCTGCAAGCCAACGAGATTCGTTTCATGTTTTGGTTTGAATGGTATTAATATGCCTTTTTTCTTCCATTGGGTGCCTTTTGATGTGTTGTTCTCCAACTGAATCTAGAAATTAGATGCTTTGACTAAATTGATTTCCGTGTTGTAAGTTGCTTCTTGTAATCTGTATTTGTAGGGGGCTATCCACGCCCTTTTCCTTTTAAAGAAACTTCCATCCTTTTTCAAGGACAATTCACAAGATCCATATCTATTTAAATGTTGTTGTTACAGGTTGGTGATGATGTGACTGTGATTGATGCTACCGGGAAGTATGTTATGCCTGGTAAATTTCTTGTACACGTTTTGAAAGTGAAAATTTTGCAACAAAAAACACCCCTTCCGGAGCTTGAATCTTTTGGAATAAGACACTTGATGACCTGTGATATGTAACGTAATTTTACTGACAACAGGTGGAATTGACCCCCACACTCACCTTGCAATGGAGTTTATGGGTAGTGAGACTATAGACGACTTTTTCAGTGGTCAGGCTGCAGCTTTAGCAGGGGGAACTACGATGCATATTGACTTTGTGCTCCCAGTGAATGGAAATTTAACCGCAGGTTTTGAAAAGTATTTAAAGAAGGCCAAGAACTCGTGCATGGATTATGGTTTTCATATGGCCATTACAAAATGGGATGAAAATGTGTCAGAGGAAATGGAAATCATGGTTAGGGAGAAAGGTTTGGCTATTCATCTTAGATTTTTCACTAGAATTGTATTCCTTGCTTTGGTCCTTGTCCCCTACTCCCTGTCTTTTATTACTCACGAGTTTCAATTTATATCCAACAGGCATCAACTCTTTCAAGTTTTTCATGGCATACAAAGGATCTTTCATGGTAAATGATGAGCTTCTGCTGCAAGGCATTGAGAGATGCAAGGCTCTTGGCGCTCTCCCCATGGTTCATGCTGAAAACGGTGAAGGTGTTGCTGCTGGACAGAAAAGGATGATTGATCTTGGAATAACGGGTCCTGAAGGACATGCACTTTCCCGGCCTCCAGTGGTATCACATTCTTCTTTTTTTTTTTATTATTGGTATTTCTCTTTTTCTTTTAATCTAATATGAAATAAAAAGAAAGACGAAGCTATTGCTGTTAACTAGTGCTCTTTCATTGAGACTTCACATACGTGAAGGGCTTCAAATGTTCTGAATTAGATTTCCAGTGTTTATGGTATGTTATGCATCATGGATATTTTACGGGACTCTCCATGAATTTAAGTTTCTGTTTTCTATAATCTAATTTTCTACTTGCAGCTGGAAGGAGAGGCCACAGCTAGAGCTATACGTTTGGCTCGTTTTGTAAATACCCCTCTTTATGTAGTTCATGTCATGAGTGTTGATGCCATGGAGGAAATTGCGAAGGCTCAAAAAGAAGGTAATGGTTTTGTATACCTTTTTGTCTCTAATAATTACTATTATTTCATTCCTTGGAGGCTTTATTTTGTGCTTTGAAGAGATCACTAAGTTGCTGCGACACTTGAAATTTCAAGTACCTGTATTCTAAGAGATGCACAGTTTTCAAGATTTGTTTACAAACCATTTAATTCTGCTATTGGATCTCCGAAAGTGTGGTTTTCATTCTTGTATTTTTGTCACCCTTGAGCATTGTACTTCCTCTCTTCTTCACATGTTATGTGAAATACAAGTTGGAAATATATGAAAGGGATTATTTTTGTATATTAGTTTGCTTCCATGGACATCTTTCATGTTCTTTTATTTTTTAATCTTATTTTTAATATTCTCTATCGGCTTTTGAAGCTCTTTTTCAATGTTTTCTAAATGAATTAGCAATACATAAAACTTTGTTACCATTAAGACTAGATAATTTAATGAACTTATCAAAGGCGACTTTATTGGAAGAACATGACAAACTTTCAGCCGTAATAGAAGTTTCTTGTTTCCTTTTCATGGTTCTACTAGAACTCCTGTATGACAGGTACATTGAGTTCATTATGGCTATTGGTTACTTATTAGTCCATGATGAGAAATTTTTTTTAACTAGATTCACCAAAATTTTCTTCAGTTATTAGCTCTAATTCACATGCATCTTGTTCTACACCTTAACACCAAAGTTTTCTTGTCGAAGATGAAATGGTTAAGACTTGTTCATTTTTAACTACAGGGCAGAGGGTTATTGGAGAGCCCGTGGTTTCGGGATTGGTTCTTAATGATTCTTGGCTTTGGCATTCTGACTTCTCAGTTGCAGCGATGTGAGATCCTATCACATTATTCTAGTCTTGCTTATTTGTGTTTAAATCCCTAGAGTAGCTCAAACTCCAAAATGGTTATCTCATGTTCTAGGTATGTGATGAGTCCTCCTATAAGGAAACCTGGACATGATAAAGCTCTTCAAGCAGCCCTTTCAACAGGAGTTCTGCAGGTTGCCTCTCTTGAGTATCAAATTCCAGAAAAAGAAGTTTGGAATTTGGGTCCATCAATGAAATTATTGTTTTGTCTTGTATTGAACCGTATCACCTGATCTGCTATTGCACCTAAGTTTTAGCTATTAGATTTGTTGTTGCAAAAGTTCCTCAGATTTACCTAACTAAGAGACTCAACTTGGCATTGTAATTATCAAAAAAATGCAGCTTGTAGGAACAGACCACTGTACTTTTAACATCACACAGAAATCTCTTGGCTTAGAAGATTTCCGTAAAATCCCAAATGGAGTAAATGGTATGTTAAATACTTATACTTCAGCTCTAGACTAATCCTACAGCAAATGAGTTTCTCTGTCAATCTTTGCATTCTGTAAGGACTTTTATTCTCTTGCAGGGATTGAGGAGAGGATGCCACTGGTTTGGGACACTATGGTGGTAAGTTTCCACTGACAATTAGTTGGTTTACTGGATTTTCTGACTTGATACACCTGGTTTTCACATCATCCTCTGCTGGTATTTGAGATCATTTACATAAATCCCTACTAATGCAGGAAACTGGGCAAATATCGGTAACTGATTTTGTGCGGATAACAAGCACTGAATGGTAGAATTTTCCTATGGCGATTGTTGATACATCCTACCTGCTATTTGTTGTTGATGATTTCTTTACATTTACACATTTAAGTTTTTTAACTTGCAGTGCACGGGTATTTAATATATACCCAAGGAAAGGAGCAATATTAGTTGGATCTGATGCTGACATAATCATTCTGAATCCTAATGCTACATTTGAAATAACCAAGGACTTACATCATTCTAGAACAGACACAAACGTCTATGAAGGGAGGAAAGGCAAGGTACGTGACATTTTCATCAAGTTGATATTAGACATGAGTATTACAGGGGAACTGGCCTACATAATTAAAGACAAATCTACTGCCTTTACTGACATAAGAATTGGATTTATTGTTTAGACAAACCCATAGGGGGAGCTCTGTAATCTTCCTTTGAGTGAACACATAGGGCAACGAGTCATTGTTATGCACTCGAGCCCCTTTATTTGTTAACTTGGTTTAACATTTTAACATTGTCTGTTATTTGATAAAGGGAAAAGTCGAGCTCACAATTTCAAGAGGCAAAGTTGTGTGGGAAAACGGAAAGCTCAAAGTGGAGCCTGGTTCAGGAAGATACATCAAAATGCCCCCTTTCAGTTATGTGTTTGATGGAATTGAAAAGGCAGATTCTGCTTACCTTTCTTCCCTCCATGCCCCTGTTCATCGCCACAGAGCATCTAGTTGAGGAGCATCAGCTTCATCGTTACTAATTTTACTAAACTGCCATATTTATTTTGGTACAAAAACAGTGAATGCAGAAAAAAGGTGGAGACTACTGACTTACAGTACTAAGGAATATTAGTTTCAGATATTCAGCAATGAACGTGAACAGCAATCAATAGTTCTTACATATTTACCTCCATTAAAAGTGTCTTGCAACTTTGAAGTCCCAGCCTTATGCTTGAAGGTATAAAACAATTATATAGGGAAGGTAACACCCATAACACGAGGAAGAAAAGAAGATCCATTTACATAAAAGTATCATATCAATTGGTTTCCTGAGGATGGTATACAGAGAACATATAAATCTTCAATTAGGCAGCATGAATCCAAAATGTGCTTGCGCATCTTTGAATACTCAAACTGCAGACTATTAAGCCCCTCCACAGCAACTAAAATAGCTTAGAAGCCTCTTTTTCTTCTGCACAAATACCCGACTGATCAGACGTTCAAAATAATTTTTTTAAAAAAAAATAACAGCAGAAGTTTAACATAATAGATTATAAATGATATGTATCAATCTCTCTTGCATCTACTGCTTGATCTCTTTAATTAAGTAATTGTCATCATGTGATTATTTGACTGTCGTTTCTAATCGTTTAAGGTGGGCAAGCCAGGATTGCTAGAGTTTTCAAGACTTTTCATTAATGTATATAGGGAGACAAACAGACATGCACCAAAAGGAATATAAGAAGTTACAAAAACTTATTGAAAATGGTATATATACGGTTCGATTCTCACCATTGGGGAATGTACGTGAGCATTAGCGTACTGGGCTTGATGACCATATTGGTGAGCATGGTGGCTGGCGAGAGGGCGCCCGAGTGCATGCGCCAGATACTCCCTTTCATCCCCCGGGCTGGTGACTTCAGTTTTCTGCTGCTTCTTATTTGCACGAGCTCGTGAGAAGACCATGGAGTAATCAGTCGCCCCTCCAGCCTTCTGATCCCACCCTCCAAACTGAGGCACGGACATCCAGTCATTTTTCTGCGTGATCAAAACATATTGATGAGTTAGTCTGATATATCTGTTTCTGTGCATATCTTCACATGCATCATCTTCGGTATCTGTTTCTGTGCAAATGTATCCATTCTTATCCATTCATAGAAAATACACACACTAGGCATATTATATAGATATATAAATATGACGGACAGAGTTTCTCAAAGACATTTCTACGAACAGTACTCAAAAGATGTTTAGTAGTAATGATTGGTGCAATTAATCCTAGCTTGCCCACCTAGAAACTAAGTTTATAATCTGATTTAAAGGCTAATGAATCACTATACGTTGTTCTTTATTCAATATTTTTAAAGGTCACAGATTAACCACGAACCAAAGCTCATCCATCACTGTCGATATGAACTGATCAAACAGAGCAACAGGAACAACTCTGAACAGAACAAGCTATCTAAACACCGAAGCGACCCGTCAGTACTTAAGGAGAGGAAATATCATATTAAAAATGCAAATCACTTTGAAGCAGATCCCTCTCAACAAAAAAAAAAAAAAATCATCTTCTCCTCATCGTACGTACCTGGCCGGGTTTATCAATGGCCGGCATGGCGATATTGAGCGCGCCGAACGTGAAGGGCAGTATAGAAGGCCGAAGGGGGCGACGGGGGACTCCGGATTCCGGTCTTAACCAGCAGTTTTTATAAGAGGGATCGATTTTTGCGGGAAGATTTTGGCTCCCAGGCCCGTGATGAGATGGGAATTAAACACGCATGGCCAGCTAGCTTTTGCCCGTTTAAGCGCTGCCTCTTCGGAAGCTCGTTGAGGAGGAGGAGAACGCGCTTTTCTGTTTTAAGGCTTTACGAGAGGTTTGAACGGGATAATTAAGCACCATGGAAGACCTTTCTGCATCTGCCTCACCGCCTTCTCCATCATCCATTTGCAGCATGCATTCAACCACCACGGAGGGAACTCGGATCTCTTACCATCGTAACTGATAGATATTACGTGAATGTGCATGCATGGATTCCCGCCTTCCCATTCTATATATAAAAAGTTGCTGCATATTTTGAAATGCTACAATATTAAATTAAAAGAAAAATACTAGTTACACCTGTGACACCACCTATTGACTTTTTAACGTGAGTTTTTATAGTATAACAAGGTCCAATTAAGAAATAAAATAAGAATTATCTTACTATTCTATAGAAAAGCTTAAACCCCGAGTAGGACTGCCACATCAAGATGTAAAACAGTAAAATGTCAAAGCACTGATATTATTTTTCTAATCTAAACCATTGATGCCTAGAGTTTATCACAGTGTTTTAAAAATCGAACCAACCTGGCCGGTTTGCCCGGGTTCAACCAAAGCCTAGACTTTTAACGTTTCAGTTTGCTAAAAAACCTGGAAATGGTAAAACCTGAGGTACTCTTTTATATGGACAGATTTTTATTTTTATTTTAGAGGCATTTTACATCTTTAGAAGAAAATATTTATACTCTACCCCCACCCTTAGCAATTTACTGTTAAAAGATTACGATAAAATAATATTAAAATAACATCAAATATAGATCACATAAGATAAGAGATAATGTAACATTTGAGTTTAAAATTTATTGTTTAAATATAATTTTATTCAACTTTAATAAAATTACCTAAGTACTGAGGTCTATATTTCTTTTTTTTTCTTAGCCATGGTTGGCTCTGCCTAATTTATTTGTTGATTAATTATGAAAATTGAAAATTATAATTTATACTTGTACTTTCTCTTTGAAAAATTATATTTATAGTTTAACACTAATACTAAATTTATAATATATTTTTTTCTGGGAGAAACTTGAAATATAATACATAAATCGATAAATATGTTTTCACGTGCAGTGAACTTTTGCTGAATTTAATTCCTGTCAAGAGAATTGGATTTGCTGGTCTTTCCTCAGGCCCAATCTTGAGGCCCATAAAAGTGTCTTATTTAAAGTTCACCCCACGTCACCGCCACTGCCGTGAATACCAGTCTTCCCTTTCGTGGGGATTCTCTAGTCTCAAGACTCGACGATCAAGTCTCGGCTCCGACGCCGTCCTCCGTTGCCCTAAATTCGACTCGCGCGTCCGCTCCGGATACGTCTCCTTCTCCAGTTCAGGAATCATGACGACAATCAGTTTGCGAAAGGGCAACACTCGTCTCCCGCCCGAAGTGAATCGCGTCCTCTACGTCCGCAACCTTCCCTTCAACATCTCCAGCGAAGAAATGTATGATATCTTCGGGAAGTATGGGGCAATACGCCAGATACGCATCGGCAACAGCAAGGACACCAAGGGCACAGCCTTCGTCGTGTATGAGGACATATATGATGCGAAGACGGCCGTCGACCATCTCTCGGGTTTTAACGTCGCTAATCGGTATTTGATCGTGTTGTACTATCAGCAGGCGAAGATGAGCAAGAAGGTCGATCAGAAGAAGAAGGAAGATGAGATTGCTAAGATGCAGGAGAAGTACGGTGTATCAACCAAAGATAAGTAGTTGTTTCTTTCACTTTCAATGGAGAAGGGAAACATTGCGTGTTGTTAGAAGTTTAGTCATGTGTTATGACCCGAACAATCCGCAGAGCGTGGTATGTGATCATGTGGATCTTAATGGGTAAGACTGTAATTTTTCTTAGCAAAGAACTTTTGAACTGAAATATCGACATTAATCTCGATAGGCTCTAGATTTTGTACACAAACATCTAACAGTTGTGCCAGAAAACTTGGGATTTGCACTCCAATATTCTAAACCCCTTGTTGAAAAGTGTTACGAGGTGCCAGGAACCAGGTGTTGGGCCAGATGATTTTTTTTTTTTTAAATTTCATCAGTTGTGCTTCAGGCTGCATAATCTTGTCGCAGGTGACATTGATTTTTTAATTAAAATGATCTGGTAGGAATTGTATGTAGAGTCGTAGACTGGATTTGTGGAGGACAATAAAGATTATGTGTTTTTTTTCTGATGTAGAAAGATGAATCAATTTTCTCATCTGATTTCTATTGGACACGGTTTCAACATTAAGGCTACTCTCAGGAGTAGTCATTGAATAAATCTTCAATTTTTGGTACTCTCTCAAAATGATCTGAGAGTATTCTATGAGAGAATATTCAATGAGGATTTTCATTTTGTACAAGGTCATTAGAAAATGAAGTGTATCTTTAATCTGCTTTATATCGTGAGATTTCTCACCGGGCAGCTTGTTTGATCGCTGCCTAGAATTGGCTATAGCATGGAAGATTGTTGTACTTCCATCTCCTTTTTTCAACCATCTGTAGCATGCCCTTAAGCTTCCATCTAATCCATCTCGATGGCTGATTTGGTCCAGCTTCTAACTACTCTCAGATAATTTAGTCTACCAGATTGGTTTCGCTGGCTTGATGCTTCAGCACTATCCAATATGTCTGTTGCGTTTGGAAGCTCCTTTTTGAGTCTTCAAAAGATTTCTCTTATATATTGCCATGTCTTGAGCTTTACGTAGAATTTCCAGCAAGCTAAACTCCTTATTTTGAATCTTTTCCACCATTCTTTGGTCATTGGTTTGAACACTTTATTTAGAATCCAGCTGGTCTTAAACTTGAATGGGGAAGGCTCCCCCTACTTCTGTATGAGCTGGAAATTGTAATTGGCCGGTAATCTGAGGGACTGAGATATGCTTCCGGAAAGATTTTGGTCTTTTATGCTTAGGTAGAGCTCCAATTAGCAAATATTTGCTAGAATTCTTTCAATTTTGGACAGGACTGGTGGCACTTGGTCATTGCTCCAAGTCCATTATTTTCCAGCAATTTTTTATTTCATCAAGTTGCGAACCCCCATGAACTCATTGAAACTTATTGTTTGGATGTGATTCTGTTTTCTCATTTTGAAACCTGATTGTGTTGAAATCTTGCAGAAGAAGGCTTGGTTCATTTTGCTGTTTGAATTGCTAAAGCAAGTTCTTTCCAGAATTTTGCTCATTGTTTAATTCTGTAGGACCAAGCCTACTCCAAACCACCAGCAATACCCACTAATCTTGTCTACAGCCTTAGCCTAGAGAGCTGGTCAATCGTAATTTGATCATGGTTTGCAGTATCTATACGAAACTGCCGATACAGGCTGATACGAATCTGTATCTTTAGTTAAGGAAACAAAAAACACGGAGTTTCCATTTACTGGAAACAAAAAACACGGAGTTTCCATTTACTGGAAACAAAAAACACAGGGAGTTTCCATTTACTGGAAACAAAAAACATAGGGAGTTTCTATTTATTGGAAACAAAAAACACAGGGAGTTTCCATTTACTGGAAACAAAAAACACAAGGAATTTCCATTTACTGGAAACAAAAAACACAGGGAGTTTCCATCTACTGGAAACAAAGGCTATTCGTTTGTTATATTATGTAGATATGGATTTGAATAACTAGAAATATAAATCGGAACCCATGAAAGTCTTTTCTCGTGTTAACAAAGTCACAAAGTAAGTTAAATCTATAGTAGAATTTATGATTTGAGTAAGTTTTTTAATTTTAATTATTTTGAATATTTGAATATGAAAAATATCTCTAACTTTATACCTGTTTTATTCATTTTCTAAGTTGTGTCACAAAAATCATCATTTGAAGGCCTACTTGAACATTACACGAGCCACTCTCAGGGGCACATCAATTATGTACGATTCACTCCGTAGAGCCTCAACATGGTGATTCTTTTATGATGACCTATTTGAACAAGATCAAATCTATTGCTGATGAGTTGGAGGTGGCTGACTTCCCCGTTGATGACACTATACTCATTCATTATACGGTTGGGGGATTAGGCTCAGCCTTCGAGCTGTTCGCCCAAACCATGAGGGCACATCCCAATACGATAACAATTGATAACTTGCTTCAATACGAATTACACAAACTTCCTTCTCAAAACGTTTTATTATATCTTCTAGTGACAACTCTCCTTTTTCAGTATACTCCCGCTGGCTCCATCCGCACCATGGATATCACCAATGTTATTTGGCTCCTTCAATGTGAATTCTCTATCAAATACATGAGTCCTCTACATTTTTTCTTAGCATTGAAGTCAACCGAATTGGCTGCAGTCTTCACCTCTCTCATAGGAAGTACGCTATTGATCTTCTGCATCGATTACACCTTATAGATGTGAAGCAGACCAGTATGCCCGTAGTCACTTGCTCAAAAATGTCTAATTATGAAAGTATTCCTCTTCCGGATCCAATGGAATATCGCATGGTTTGTTGACGACTTGGCCCTCTCCAATACCTGACTTTGACCCGATCAGATATTTCATACGCAATAAACCCGGTGTGTCAGTTTGTAGACACTACCTCTATGAAACACATGCGGTATGTTAAGGGTACTCTGTCTCATAGTTTGTTGATTAATCTTAATCCTCATATTGGATTAGATGCATTCTCGTATGCCGACTGGGGTGGATGTCCCGATGACCACGTAATTAAGTGTGAGTACTTTGTTTTACTCGTGGGTTCTCTAATTTCATGTCTCAATCTAGCGCCGCGGCGGAATATCGAGCACTTGCATTTGTTGCAACAGAAGTTTCTTGCATCCCACATATATTTAAAGAACTTCTGATTTATCTTCGTTGTTGTCCATCTGTCTGGTGCAATAATATCTCAACCACTGAAATTCCATGGTTGTATGAAGCATATTGAATTAGAGTACCACTTTGTTGTGAACATGCCACTAATGGTAGACTTAGAATCTAGTATATACCCACACGAGATAAATTCACAATATCTTCACCAAAGCCTTGTATGGAGGTTCTTTTGTTCACATGTAATTAATGTATCTTAGAATTCTTTTTTCTTATGAGTTTTTGCTCTATTTGGACATACTAGTTTTAAAGCCTAGTTTAAAGTTTTAAACTATTAAGAAAAAAAAATCTTACATATTAAGAAAAAACAACGAACAGCCCAGTTTAAAGGTCTAAAAAACTTTGTCTTTACTATTTCATAATACAAAAAATTAGAACAATATATACTGTTCAGAATTTAAGATATATCAGTGATTCTAATTTATCGAGAGAACGTTTAAGAGGGTGGGATTGCCTTTGTACCAAAAGGCCATTAAAGATCCGAACATGGAACCCAACTGACGAGGGAGGGCGTCGAGCGGCTTTGTACAGGCAGAAGCAGTTCAAAGTTTCGATCTGGGATCGCTAAGAGCAGAATAAAATTTGCGAATCATGATTTTCATGAGGAGATCAAGCCTGTTGTAATAGTCACCCTGTCCTCTCTTTCGAAAAAGGCTAATCGTCCTGAATTTTCCGATAGTATGTTGCGGTGTGCGATCAGCTTCTGCGCTACAATCTTTGCGCTTCTCTGCTGCTGCATTATGGTTTTTCCTCGTCTCGACCTTCGGCGAAACAGTTTCAAATCCTGACAAAGAATATGCTCAGTTCTGGACCGCTGTTCCCATCGGGGTTCATCATGTAATAGGTCTCGGAATCCTTCGATCCGACTACGCGCTCGAAGTGGGCTCTCATGTAGGTCAGTTCCCCGTCGGGGTCGTCCCCGTCGGGGACGACGCCGGCGCCCATGGAAATGGCATGTAGGAGCTCCATCAAATGGAGGTCTTCGTCGGTGGGTAACCTCTTCGTCCCGTACCCTGTTTTCCGGCCGTTGCAGTACATCGTCCAGAGGGGCTCGTCGACGAGTTGGATCTTGGCGGCGTGTTTCTTCTCGCATTCCAGGGCAATCCTGACGAGACCGGCCCCCATCTCTTGCAGAAGCTTGGTCGTCGGAATCGCGAGCTCGAGGAGGAGAATGGGGAGGCACCTGGGGGATTCCTGAATGGCCAGACTGATCCTCCCTTTTCGGTACCCAAAAAGGGTACCCGTCATCCGAACCCCGCCGTGGATGTGGCCGTCGTTCCGGCCTCCGATTCCGTTCTGGGGGAGCTTGCAGGCAGGGCTGATGATCGGGAACGACCGGAAAGCGCTGTGGCACATCCGGAAAAGCTTGAATTTTCCGACGCGTTTCTTGTTGGAGGCGGGGTGAAGGAGCGGCCGGGGCGGCGGCGGAGGGGGAGTTGGGTGCGGAGACGGCGACGGCGACGGCGGAGGACGACCGTGGGAAGTCGAAGGCCGCGGAGAAGGGGAAGAGGAAGGGATCATGGAGGAACCGGAAGAAGCAGGGGCCGGCGGCGTGGGCGGAGCAGGCCGAGGAGTACTACTAGTACTACTGGACAGAGGTTGCTGAAGCAGGGGACCTAAGGGGGCGATGGTGCTGGTGGGTCTCGGCCGTCTCCTCGGTATTTTGCAGCGGCCATGAAGTCGCAGCCTCATCGTAGCATCCAGAGGAGAAGAAGCCCTCCTCGAGGGCCTTTTGAAGCAGAGCACCCCACCGTCGTGGGTCGCACGTCCAAAAGATTTTTACAAATGAAATTAACTCGAGGGCAAAGGCAGAGTTCGTTCTTCGTCTTCGATCCCCCTGCAATTGCTGCTTAGAGACGACGCCGGAGCTCGCGCTGCTAAAATTTCTCTGTTTTCTTTATATGAGTCGGTTTCACGAACCTGTAAGCAGTTATGTGCGAGCGGGGATTAGCTGGGAATATTGGGTTCACGGTTAGGTTTTTTAGCTGTAGATAACTTATTAGCCACAGATAAATCCTCTTTACTATAATTAACCATTCTTATTTTGGAACCAGTTTGTTATCTTTTTGACCGGCAATTTCCGTTTCTCTTATACACTTAATCCTTGAAAAAAAAAAGATAGAAATTCTAACGGTCAAATTCCAAGCACATCTCTTCTCTCTCATCTCTCTCATTTCTCTCCTCTCTCATCTCTCTCATCTCTCTCATCTCTCTTCTCTCTCATCTCTCCTCTCTCATCTCTCTCATCTCTCTTCTCTCTCATCTCTCTCATCTCTCATCTCTCTCATCTCTCTTCTCTCTCATCTCTCTTCTCTCTCATCTCTCTTCTCTCTCAGCTCTCTTCTCTCTCATCTCTCTCATCTCTCTTCTCTCTCATCTCTCTTCTCTCTCATCTCTCTTCTCTCTCATCTCTCTTCTCTCTCATCTCTCTTCTCTCTCATCTCTCACGTCTGTCACATCTCTCTCATCTCTTTTATCTCTCTTCCCTTTCTCCTCTCTTTCCCTCTCTTAGATCTCTCTCTGGGATTAAGAAAGGGAATGCAGATTGGATAATTTAGAGGGGAAAACAAGATTTCTATAAACAAATTACTACTAATTTAAGATTTACTTGGTTTTCTAACACAAACTTATAAAACTCTGCAATATATGACATTTCTTTTAAGAATACTTATTGGGCGTCAAAGTGGATTACTTCTACAACAACAAGTCAAAGAGGAAGCTGTTATCATGCCATTGACTTTTTTTGTATTTAAAGACTAGGGATCTCATACTAAAACCAAAGTCTAAAGTTTCTGATACATATATTTTTATGTTTTCCTGTGCAAGAACAGACTTGTGGGTAATCAAAACACGGAAGGGGTCGAGTTGACAAATTGGTACTAAATTTATATGGAAAATGTTAAATACTGATGCAAAAGTTAAATAAATAACACTGAATTATTTTATGGGTTATGAAAACAACATAAAATGAGATAACTGGGCACGAGTTTGTCGAGAATCATCATACATGACGTGGGAGGGTGAATGAGGGAGGATAACGAGAATATGTGAGGAATAAGGTCATTCAATCCACCGAAGAGATGAATCATGGAGATTTAATATCTAAATTTGTACTCGCTACATTCGTGAACTCATATGTATATAGGTGGTTATTGATTATCACGTTAACAACAACTGTTCATTAAAATGTAAATATGCTAATTAATGTTGTGGGTTGGTTTTCATTCATCTGCTTATCACTGAATATATATGTTATTGACTTAACATATTAATTAATTGATTGGTGATATGCCTAATATGACTTTTTACTGTTTTTTTTTATAATATGACATGACATCCTCGTTGGTAGTCCAAGTAAAAAATAAAATAAGAATTATTTTACTATTGTGTAGGGAAGTCTAAACCCAAGACATTATCTAAAATGCCAACTAGGCTGCCAAGAGGATGCCACATTAGGATGTAAAACCTCACATGAAGTACTGCTACTTAATATATAAAAGCTTGAAAATAACAAAAAAATAATATTTTATGTGGAGTCTATGTCACTAACCTCGTTCGCAATAATAATTTCCTTTTGCTGTTTTACCATTCTACTATTTAATAAACGAAAACGAAGATAGCTTTTTCAAACCCATTTTACCCAATAACCGTTTATGTAAGGGTAATAAGATAAACTTATCCATCCACTTATATTAACCATAAATTTCTAATTTTTCATATCCATAACCTTATTAACTTTCCAACTAAGTTTTTTATTACCTATCCTAAAAATTTAGTAGAGTTAAAATGTTTGAAAAGAATTTTAAATATTTTCATTTTTTTTTGTAATTATTAGAAGTCAATTGATATTGACTCATGGTGTCATAGATCATATCATAAATGGCAACAATCATCATACAAAGATAAATATATTATAATTCATAATTATATAATTATACAAAGATAAACATAATAATTAACCACTATACACATGATAATTCAAGTGAATTTCAGTAAACCAGACCGGGTCCAACCGGACTGATTTCCGGTTCGGTCCGTTTTTTAAAAACACTGATTTTATCTTAAAGAGGGGTATTGACGGAATAAGAAATCGTATATCAAAACCCTAAAACGTGGCGTCGTTTCTCTCATTGGCGATCCCTCTTTCCTCCCCGACCAGCTAACAGGAACAGTGTCTCTCTGGTCCGAGGTATACGACGAAGCTCCTTGCGTGATTTCTCTTCCTCCTGTATTATTCTTTCTCTTCGATTTCTCTCTCTATCTCTCTTCGAATCTCTTTTCTCTCTTCGGTTTCTTTCTCCTCTCTTCGATTTTCTTCTCCGCTCTTCGGTTTTCTTCTCCTCTCTTCGATTTTCGGTGCTCTGGGATTTCCCGATGCTGTAATCTATTTTTTCTCTTTTTCTGCGATTTCTCAATGCCATAATCCGTTTTTCTATTTCTCTGCAATTTACCATAATTTAATTTTCTATTAATTACCCGTTTATTACCCGATTACTAGTCGGAAAATCGGGTAATAATCGAAAACGGAACTATTCGGAACTAAATCGAAACATTCGCTTATATGCCGCTTACACGCCTACCGGGAACCGGCCCGTTATTGCGTTAGGGTTTTGGAGAGTGAGATTTTAAGCCTTCAGGCAAAATAACACTTCGTGCGACTCGCAGGGAAAGGGGGACTTCGGGACGGCATCTGCGGTCTTCATCGCCGAGAACTTCTTCAGCCAAAATGACGGAGGTCATCTCGATGGCCGAGATAGAAGCTACTGCCGAACGTCTGGGGATCGACCTCACTCAGGTCGATCTCGACTCGATCCATCTCCCTCCTGGTGAAGACTTCGGTGTCCAAAGGTTGCAAAATCTTGTCTCTAAGCTACTAAATTTGCCTTCTTTTTTATATGAATTGCCATATATTGATATTTGAATTTTTTCTTTTCTTTTGTGCAGTGACGAAGACCACGAGCTTCTTCAAGCAGATAATATTGAATTTGACGCTGGTTTTGGGAATGCTATCGTTGTCGACAATCTTCCCGTAGTTGCTCCGGAGAAATTCGAGAAGCTGGAAGGAGTCATTCGTAAAATCTATAGTCAGATTGGAGTGATTAAAGAAGATGGGCTTTGGATGCCTGTGAATCCAGAAACTAAAAAAACTTTGGGTTTTTGTTTCATTGTATACAACACTCCGCAGGTAAAAATCTTTATTTTTCTTCTCTCTACTGTTCGTACTCATACCGTGAAGAAATGTTGAAGCTTTTTTTAAGTATGAAATGGTTTCGAGCATTTGCGCAAACATGTTTCAACATTTCAGTTGTTTCCTACTTGCCTACAGAAGGCTTTTATTCCCTAGAGTTTGTCAGATTGTGGCTATGGAATTTTGCTGTTTACAAATCAATGAGTTTACCGAAGTTTTGATTTTTCAGCATCATCTCTTTGTTGCGGCAATTTGTTTCACGTGATGGCTCTATGCGTAAATTTATTAGAAGTGGAAACGATCTGGACTTATTTTTCTTCTGGTTTTCTTTGATTGATGCAATAGGAAGCTGAACTTGCGAAGGAGAGGACAAATGGGTACAAGCTGGACAAAGCTCATATATTTGCTGTGAATATGTTCGATGACTTTGACAAGTACATGAAAGTTGCTGACCAGTGGACTCCTGCAGAGATCAAGCCATACACACCTGGGGTATATCTTTCTAACTGTTCAATCCTACTTATCGTTGTCCACTTCTCAACCATTCTCACCTAATTAAGTAATTGCAACTTGCTTCAGGAAAATCTGCAGCACTGGCTAACTGATGAAAAAGCTAGAGACCAGTTTGTCATTCGTGCTGGTAGTGATACAGAAGTTCTCTGGAATGATGCTAGGCAACTGAAGCCTGAGCTCGTTTATCGTCGCACTGTAAGTGGATGGCATTTTTATCTTCTTTGCATTGCTAGTGTACTTCTTTACTCGTTCATCCTATTGTCCTGCTTAAAAAATTCATGTTGAACTGGAGTTATTACTCAAAGAAATATAGGATGGTCTACTGCCTAATGTTTGAGTTCTGTTTTTCATTCTTTATTCATTTTTATTAATATAGAGATTTTATTAGCTCCTGAACAACTGAAATAGATTGAGTTCGAGAACAAAAGAACGTAACTCAACTAGGGACCCCTTACTGCAAGGGATTGGATTTTGTATCTTCTTCTTCTTTCAGTCAGGCTTAATTTTCTCTTTGGTGGACAGTACTGGACTGAAAGCTTTGTCCAATGGTCTCCTCTTGGAACATATTTGGCTACAGTTCACCGGCAGGGTGCGGCTGTCTGGGGAGGTGCTTCCACTTTCAATCGCCTCATGCGATATGCACATCCTCAGGTTATCATCTCCCCATAAGTTTTTCTGTAACTTTGTTTTTTTTTCTTTCTTATGTCATTCTTTATGCAATTACAGGTTAAGCTCATTGATTTTTCTCCTGGTGAGAAATACTTGGTAACATATAGTAGCCATGAACCAAGCAACCCCCGTGATACGCATGTAAGCAATCAATCTCTCTGTTAAGGTGTAGCATTAGTTGAGCAACTTGTAATCATTGCTGACGTAAAATAATATTTTCTTTCTTATAGAGGGTTGTTCTGAATATATTTGATGTAAGGACTGGAAAACTGAGGAGAGAATTTAATGGAAATGCTGATGATTTTGTGATTGGTGGGACTGGTGGTGTTTCTGGAGTTTCATGGCCAGTTTTCAGGTGTGACCGTATATCTGTTGGAAATATGTTTCAATGGTTTCTGTATTTGCAGATTTGTGCTGGTTCTTAGTAGGCAATTTTTGACATTTTAACTTTGCAGATGGAGTGGTGGAAGGGATGATAAATACTTTGCTAGGATTGGCAAGAATGTGATCTCCGTATATGAAACAGAGACTTTTACTCTTATAGACAAAAAGTCCATAAAGGTGGAAAATGTGCTGGACTTCTGCTGGTCCCCAACTGACCCCATACTTGCACTTTTCGTCCCAGAATTAGGTGGTGGAAATCAGCCTGCAAGAGTGAGTTTAAGCATTGATGTTGAACAGTTCAATTTATGCCTATTATTGGCATGGATCTCTCTTTTTGAGTCAAAAAATTGATTTTTTTTTTCTATTTTCAGGTGAGCCTTATTCAAATTCCTAGCAAAGAGGAACTAAGGCAGAAAAATCTTTTCAGTGTTAGTGACTGTAAAATGTATTGGCAAAGCAATGGAGATTACCTAGCTGTGAAGGTTGACCGATATACCAAGACAAAGAAGAGTACTTATACTGGCTTTGAGCTCTTCCGGATCAAAGAACGAGATATTCCTATTGAGGTCTTGGAACTTGAGAATAAGAATGATAAAATTGTTGCGTTTGCTTGGGAACCCAAGGGCCATAGATTCGCTGTTATTCATGGCGATGGCCCAAGGCCAGATGTAAGCTTTTATGCAATGAAAACTGCCCACAACACTGGTCGTGTTCAAAAGCTCACAACTCTGAAAGGCAAGCAAGCTAATTCTCTTTATTGGTCTCCTGGTGGCCGGTTTGTTATTCTGGCTGGTTTGAAGGGTTTCAATGGTCAATTAGAGTTCTATAATGTCGATGAGCTGGAAACTATGGCCACTGGAGAACATTTCATGGCGACTGATATTGAGTGGGATCCTACCGGAAGGTAACTGTTTGCTCATGTATTATGTCTTCACTGTTTAGGAACTTCAAAGTTTGAATGTTGAAAAAATTCTGTTTCGACTTGCAGATATGTTGCAACTGCCGTCACTTCAGTTCATGAGATGGAAAATGGGTTCCATATTTGGTCCTTCAATGGCAAATTGTTATACAGAATACCAAGAGATCATTTCTTCCAGGTAGGTTCATACACAGATGATGTTTTCTGGTATTTTGATTTTTTTGAAAACTCCACACTAGGATGTGGTTGATGAGATGATATTATAGCATGGGATCTTACTCCATGAATACAAGAAAAATGTTATTTCATAAGGACTGGCCATCCTTTTGGGATGAGAACATGATAATGTAATTTGGAGAATGGTTTGAATTTACTGATCTTCCACGAGAATCTGCTGTTCTATCTATACTTCGCCCCCTCTCTGCATAGTTTGAATGTTTACTCATTTTGTAATCTGATGATATTATTTTTCTCTTACTTACTTTGATTTTGAACAGTTTCTATGGCGTCCACGACCACCTTCATTCTTGAGTGCAGAGAAAGAGGAAGAAATAGCAAAGAACCTTAAGAAGTACAGTAAGAAGTATGAGGCAGAGGACCAGGATGTCTCATTGCTTCTGAGCGAGCAGGATCGTGAGAAGAGGAAGATGCTCCAGGACGAGTGGGACAGGTGGGTGAAGGAATGGAAGAGATTACACGAAGAAGAGAGAGGTGAGAGACAGAGGTTGAGGGATGGCGAAGCTAGTGATGAGGAGGAAGAATACGAGGCCAAAGAAGTAGAAGTGGAGGAAATTATTGATGTCTCAAAAGAGGTGGTCTCATATGAATTTGAG
Source organism: Aristolochia contorta (assembly GCA_022405105.1). Lineage (NCBI taxonomy): Eukaryota > Viridiplantae > Streptophyta > Magnoliopsida > Piperales > Aristolochiaceae > Aristolochia > Aristolochia contorta. The sequence goes on along the minus strand of CM039665.1, from coordinate 34,269,277 downwards.
CAAGTAGATTGAGAAAAGATATGTAATTGCCTTTTTTGTATTTTTCATTTTGTCGGGTTCTTCTCTTTTCTTGTCTTTAAATTCTGATGTTGGATTTACAATCCGACCAAAACATGCGGATTTAGCTTCCGGGTACAAATGAGTTTCTAATTTAAAATTCTTCTTGTTTTTTGTATTTGTATGACCGGCTATGTCAGGCCCGTAGCAATTGGTAGATCCGCCGAAAAGTTGTTGTCCAGCTTGGAATAACACTCGATTCTGTTCATGTGGGCTCTCCCTTTTCGACATGAAAAAAAACAAAAAACAAAAAAAATCGAACTCCCACATGATCACAAACTTAAATAGGTTGCCCTGTCGAGAGGAAGAAGACTGTTTTCAAATTTGATATTATGGATATTGGATCACCTATTTTAGTAGTTATTATTAAATTGTCCAATATGAGTATGATGTTAAACGATTTCTCGCCTCCCGTAGAATGATCAGAGCTAAAATCAATATCTGGATCGAGCACAATCAAGAAAACTAGAGAGAGGGCAACAAATAAGAGAAAATCAAATTATACGGAAAAAGCTATTTACGAATCATGAGCAATGACTAAGATGTTCAGAGGCGGAAGAACCATCCAATGGAACCGGCGCCGGTACTGTGGTAACATCGGGGAACGGACTTTTCCTGTCCGTCGGATGGAAGCGGAGGCCGATCGGAAAAACTGGACCCGGACTTTTCCTCTTCTTCCCTGACGAGGACTACGCCATCATATTCAATTATCAAGGAATTGATGAATCGACGGAAAGAGTAGAGACGAAGCGAGTGAGAAGGAGATCAGAATGAGAACGAGAGCGGGACGGAAAGAGTGGAGACGAAGAGAGAGAAGAGAGGGAGAACGAGAGCAGGACTGCACTATTGACGCGTATTTATAGACTGAAGAATTAAGTAATGAGTAACGCTAGACCCCTAGCGGACGCACTTATCCTATGTACATATTAATCCAAGTACTTAAAAATATAAAAATATTTTTTTTATAAAATTTTATTTTTTAGAGGATAAATTCTAGACATCAATGGTTTAAATTAACATGTACATGGGAAATGTACTCCCTTACGTGCAGCTAACATTTTTCTTAACTAATTGAGCAATATAGTTTATTCATGGAGTCGGGTTAACTAGCTAGCAAGTATTCTTGTTCACCTAGTTGAACGAACTTAACTTACAAAGTTCTAAATTCTACTCTGAAGATGCAAACTGGAAGAAATTTAACCTTTTAATTAGGTAATTTTTTATTTTATTTTATTTTTAATTGATAAAATTTGATATAATAATTTTAATGTAAAAAATCTACACCGTTCACCTAAAAATTTGCCATATTTGTGAAAAAAAATTTCATAGTTTTATTTATTTTCAATACAACAAAAAAAAGACAAAATAATTTTGAGTTTAATTGTTTTACGAATTACTCCAGTAATCCCATGTCATGCAAAGGGGTCCCAGACACTAATCCCTGGTCATCGAAAGGGATTGGTATATCATAAACCCAATTCTCACAATATAATATTGCTAGCAGTCCTTATCTAATCTGACAAAAGTGATTTGGTAAAACTGAAAATTCTAGATTAAAATTTATGAAAATACAAGTTCAGTCATCAAAATTTGTTAATACTAAGATAAAGAAGACATGATTCCCTTTCATAACATAGATATATACCAGCAGGTGAGCTCCTTATCTGCCTAGTGGAAGCTGAGCGTATAATAAATAGTTAAGAAATTAAATGTAAAAATCGTAGAGTAGCTAGGTTGCTTATAGGTCAATACTGTTCTTAATATATTACTAAGATAATAATTCCAGTAATTATATGATAAACTGAAATATAACTTACATAAATAATATTAATTTAATTAAGTAATATTAATTATGACAATCATTTGATGATGGGAATAAAAATCAGTTGCAAACCAACCTTAAAATTCTGTATTCTTGTAACATTTTATCTACATGCTTTTTGTATCAGCAAGATGTTTATAGTACTCAAATAATTCCTTTTATATAATATTATATGTTTCAGAGAAATAAAAAAAATTATAGCTTCTCATGGAGTGCATCACAAACTTTTGCAGATTTATGTAAGTCGAATATGCTTCTGATTAAAATGATATATATAATAAGATAAAGATGAAATTTGTAAATTGTTTAGTTACATTGAAAATGATTTTCTTTCGAAACTTGTAAGATGCTAGTTATAACTGTCGATCATAAAACACAATCCATAATTATCTGTGTACCTGTGTACATTAGTCCAAGGAGTAAAATGTATAAGGGGAATATAAAGTAACTGTCATAAAATTCTGGATAAATATAGACCCTGATTTCATTTCTTTCATGCTAAGTGTGGAGAGAAAGTTCAGGAAAATTCAAAATTTTACCTATTTAAGAGTGACAAAAAAATCTCACATAAAGCATAAAATTACAGGGAAGTGGATATCAATATCTCTCCCAAATTTTAAGGAGAAAGTGATATAATAACTAACTACAATTCTCCAACACAAAAGAAAAAAATTTCAAAGACATTGATGTCCCTACACTGAAATCACCATGGACTAACCAACCCCCTTTAGTATCTTTGAAAATAAAACTTGTCTGATGATTGCAACTCACGAACGTATTCCAAGCTCAACAACTTCTGTATTTTTTATCTTTGTTTCTGTTCAAGCATGCATGCATAAGAATATGAAATAAATTAACGTGCCAATATTTGCTTCCAATCAAACATTGTTGGAAACATATTTAGCTTCTCGAGGAGTTCGTCACAAACTTTTGTAGATTTATATAAGCAGAATATACATCTTTTTAAATTAGTGTTTTAGAAATTGAACCGACCCAGCTGATTCGACCTGGTTCGTACGATAACGCTATTTCAAACAGTTTGGTTTGCATGATATCCGGGAAAGAGATATAACCAGATGACCCAGCCCGATCTCTAGATTGACTGTTGAACAATTGAACCAACCGAACCAGTCCAACAGGTTTAGTTATTATTGGCCCAAGAAATGGGTTTAAAACCCTAAAGACATGATATCCATCAGGAAATCTCATGTTCCTCAACTACATTCAACTATTATGTTTTTTTTGTTTGTTTGTTTGTGATAGTTTCAAGGCCACTTTCCCTAAATCACTTTGATTATGATTTGAGGGTTTAGCTGGTTTAAGGTTAATGTTTTGAGTTGATTAATTTAAGTGAAGTGATGATTTTAGTTGAGAGCTCTGGATATTTTTTTCTGCGAGGTTTACTTTCTGCCCATGAGCAGACTATTGGGTTTTCATCTTTGCAGGATATTTATCTCTCTACTTACCTCCCTGACCTATGTAAAAAAGGATTTTCTTTTGAAACTTGTGTGATGCTAGTTATAACTGTTAATTCTAACACAATCCATAATTATCCGTGTATCTGTCTAAATTAGGGATGTCCATCTTTGAAAATGAAATAAATTAACGTGCTGAGATTTGCTGTGAACATTTATGGTGTGTTTGCTTCCAATCAAACATTGCTGGATTCATATTTATTAACATTTTGAATTTGTAACGTAGTAACATGCCTGAAATAGATAATATATATTGAGTTGGGAAGGTCACTAACAGAACTCACCCGCTAAGCCTCTTAGAATGAAAACTTATATCAGTCACATTCTTCAAAAAACATAATCAAAATTCATCTACGTACCTAGCTAGTTAGCAGAATATTAACCCATGATCTGATCAAACTGGCACATTTAGTGCAGTCAAATAATTAAGCACATGCAACAGTAGTCATAGATATTTATATATACATGCAATATTGCAGTATATTGTTAGAAATCTTCTTAGAATTAAGACTTGATACCAGCACTCTTTGTTGATCATTCCGAAGCTCAAAGTATAAATATTTTTGATCGTTAATTCTTGATTTTGCGCTAATCAGTTGCAGGATCTGGGTCCGGCGAAGTATATATCCTCGATCGTTTAATCCCAGTGCAGCGTTGAACTTTTCTTTCTTTCTTGACCGTCGTCGTCGTAATCAAATCCGAGTCGGTGGTCGTGCCCTTGAGGTCCGGTAAGTCATACTTGCAGTCAGAGAATGGCAGCTGGAGAAAATTCTTATCGAACTCGCGATTAGGAGCAACAACCCGTGTCATTTTCTTGTTCGGGATGTCATAACAAACAATGAGACCTTCGTCTGTTCGAAGATGGACCATCTGAAGATGTTCGTCGAAAGCAGAGACGCGAATGATCCTCGATGGGGGTTGGCGGAGGCGGGAAGATTTAATGGTCTCGGCAAGCTGCAGCGAACTCAATGTTTGCTTGGAGATATGGAAGATCGGCATCCAATTCCCTGATCTGGTACTTTTGGCCACTCCTCCGCGAAAAACCCAGATGTGGAGTCCATGGATGGGACAGAATCGGGAACACCTGAGGCGCCCCTCCGATTCCCACAACAGTGCGCGGTCCATCATCCTATCAGTAAACGGCAAGTCGAGAAGCCTAAAAGTTTCAGTCTTCAAGAAGAAGAGGAGGATGAGGTTGTGGTATCGAGACGGTCTGACCCAGAACAGAGTCTGTTCAAAACAGAGGTCGGAAGCTGGAGTACCCCGGTGGACGTTTGCCATACAGAGAAAACGTGAGTACGCACTGTAAGATTCCTCGGCAAACTTGGCGCGTTTCGTCTTCCATTCTCTGGTTTCAGAATGGAAGATGGCAATTTCGAGACCCTTCCGGCCTCCATTGTAGGCTACGAAGAATTTGAAGTGATTAGTTTCGGGTTGCGGGGCGACGCCGAAAGCGCAGGGGACGGGGTCGCCGCCGATTAATCGAGTAATTAGGCGAGGGAGGTTTGTGTGGTGTTTCATGAAAGGGTTGTAGAGATGGTAGCTCGTGATCCGCCGGTTGCCGACTTTCTTTACTTTATAGTAAAAGAGGACACCTTTGCAAGAGCCCATCGCACAAAATTGGGACGGGGAATGGAAGGAGATGGAGTCCTCGACGGCGAGACCTCCATTGTCTTCGTCCTGCAGGCGGCGGTAGAATCTTGCCTCGTACTTAAATATCTCGTTGGATTGCCTGCGGTTGGAGACTATATGGAAACCGAATTCTGTGGGTTTGGGAGGTCGAGAAGCTGCCTCTTTTATCAGATTCGCCCACTCTTTCGAAACGATCTCGAACCTGCGCTGTGATTTTTTCGGAAGACGGGACAGGATCTCCACTAATATTTCTCCTGGTAAGCTGCAGACCTCCGCCATTGAATTAGAAATTAAGAACCAGGATTTTCAACAGATCGGTCTGCTCGATCGCGGGAAATTATACCTGTGACAATTAAAGAAGCTCGAAAGAATCAAGAATGAATTAAGATAAAAAGCAAGACAAACCTGTAACTTAATCCAGACCCAGTCCTTGATCCTGATTCAAGAATTAATTCCTGCGTGCGATTAAGTGCTACGTACCTGCAGTACTGACTGTAAACAAATCATCAAAGATGGAAGAAGAGGATTTAGAAGCTTCACGGCCTTTTCACTAATCGTGCATTCCGAATCTCCAACTATATATTAAAATTGAGAACCTCCATAAATTAACTTTCTTTTGAATTAGATAGGAAAAAATAAAAGGATGTGATAATTACAAGGAGTTCAATTAGGAATCCGAGAACTGTTAGAATTTCATATCTAGCTAAGAAAGAACATTAATATTAATGCGTTCGAACTTCGAAGATAGGAACAAATAATATGAAGTTATTACAATTAGATCATGATCCCAAATATCTCGGAAGCCAGACGGGCATGCATATCGGGTACTGGCGAATCATCCTTGCGTACCAAGTTAAACTTCCCACGCTAGCTGCAGATCAATGTGATGAAAGGCTATTGGAAGAAAACTATCTAGCTTTCTTGTATATATGGAATTAAGGATAAATAGCAGTACTACATACATAAATTGATCGATTCATATTGATCAGTACATAATAAAACGGTGTCTTTAATTACCACAAGCTAGCGATCAATGTGATGAATGAATGAATGAAAAAATGTGTATACAATACAATCGATCATTAATGTTCCTAGATCTTATCTGCAAATTAGAGATGTATATATATATCACTTGATCAGCTACCATGCACATGAGTTCAAGAGATCAGAGTCGAGGAACATAGCGTCAGCTGGGGCGTAGGTGTCGAATGGTGCAGCTGGCACCGAAGTTGCAGAAAATCTCTGATCAGATGCTGTAATCTCAGGAGAAAAATCTGCAGTGAAATCGAAGTCGAGAATATTGAAATCAAACTCTTTGTCGACGTCGTGAGAAAAATCTGCGCAATTATTTTTTGCCTGATCTGCAGGGAGAAGCATCAGCTCGGAGCTGGCATCGGCAAGTGCAAGAAGATCAGATGGCTGATCCGTCGACATGAAATCACCTGCCGGCTTAACCTCCACGCCCTCCGATAATATTGGATCTGCAGGGACCTGCGCCGGGAGCAACTCGGTAGATGTCTCGTGGAGGACCTGGAACTCGGCTGCAGATAATTCGGTAGTAGTGTCAGGGAGTAACTCCACACGATCACTCGTAGTAGACTCGGGCGAGTTGAATTCGTCGGCGGCAGAATTCGTCGTCTGATCCGGGACGAACTGGGCGCTCTGAATTAGAGAACGCTGCATATTGTAGGGAACAAGAAGCTGCTGCTGGTGCTGCTGGTGTTGGTCATGAGCAGGCGTGTAATAATTAGGGCGTTTTCCGTGATAGTAGATTTTGCAGCAAACCCAAGAATCGGAATGGTGGAGGAGGAGAAACTCCTGCATGAGCCAATTCGTCTTCGTTCCTAATTTCTTGGAAATAAAAGAGGAGGAGGAGTTTCCGGCCTCCTCGTAGAAGACGAGGGAGCGTTTGTTCCCCAATTTCTGGCCGTCGTAGGACGTCACGTCCGGGAATGAGCCGGTGGCCTTCCAGAATCCGGTGCCGGCCCTCCGATTCGGCCGCTTCCCGTTCGCGTACTTGCGCTCCCTGAGCGTGTAAAAGTACCACTCCTCCGTCCCCAGCGCGGGGGCGTACGAGCTCACGAGTTCGCTCGGATGCGACTCGTACACGTTCGCCTCGTGTATGAACAAACCCCCGTCGTCTTCTTCTTCTCCTTCTTCTTCTTCTTCTTTGCCGCCGCCGCCGCGGCGGACTTTGTTGGCCAGGTAATGGCCCACCAATTCCACGTCCGTCGGGTGGAAGCGGAGCCCGAGGGGAAAGACCGTCCACGGGGCTGATTTTCTCTTCTTCCCACTCAACGCCGTCGCCATCTTCAATTAATCAACCAATCGAGAGAGCGAGATTAATTAAAGAGAGTGTCGAGACTGGAGAGAGTGAGCAGATCAGTGAGAGAGTGTCGAGACTCATAAACCGTTTCCGCCCTTTTTTTTATTTTTTATTTTATAGGAGATGGAGGTGTTCAATTAGGAATCCCGCATGCCGATTCAGCGCCTTCGGAGATAGGAAACAGACTTTCCTAACCAATCTCCAATTCTCTCCCAGGGTTACCGAAAATATTGGATTCCTAAATTATAAGGTAATGACTCATACCGTCGTCTCAATGTTAACTCCCACACGCATTTCTTTACGTGATATAATAATTAAAAAAAAGGATCTTGTACAACTGTACAGCACATTAATTAACTGCTAAGTAAAAGTTAAAAAACAAATATCACGAATTGCGTCAGCGAGAGGGCGTGGGCCCATAGCGATTCTGGATTCATCCACGTTTTTCACTATCACAAACAGCCGGCGGGACCGAATTATTACGTCCTTTATTTTTTCATTGCTCGTCCGGTTTCATTCTGGTTCTGCATCGTTTATCTTCTGGTTTTATATCTTTATTTGGTCTCTGAAAATTACTTATCGTACCAGGGGACATGGGGGCGTATTAAATCTGCCCTTTTGAGGATCCCCGAAATCTTATTTTCGTTTTTAATTTTCTCTCCAACGGGGGTTTCCGATTTCTTTATAAAATTCCGAATGGATTGATGACAGTTCATTGTTGATGAGACTGCATTAATTCAACCGAATTTTTCAGTGACCCTGCTTCCTGCTTCTATTAATCATTTATCCAGAGTAGAAATTAGTTAATTAATCACGAGCTTGCGCTGTAATAAAGTATCGTCTATCATATCACGCAGGTGAAAATTAGATAAAGCGATGGAGTTCTTCTGTACCAGGGGGTGGTCCTCAAGATCAGTTCTAGGAAGCAAAAAACAAATCCAAAACCTTCTGCTCCGACTGTTTATGGGGGTATGCGTAATCTTTTCATGGGCCGCATTAAAGCATTTAAGTGAAACTCTGAAAGCTATCCTGTCAAACCCGTCTCCCGAATTACCCGGCATTTATGTTTCACTATTTTCGAGTTCCAATTCATAGAAGATCGCAGAGAATTTATGTCGGTGCTTTGACGGAACTGACGCCGGAAGAGGGGAAACAAACTCAAACTCTCGCCGCAGATGGTAAAAGCAAAAAATGAGTATCAATCGACGGCCTTATGGAACGAACAATCAGAGGAGATTTTTTAGTTTAGGATCGTCTTGTTGAAGGAGAAGAAATAAATGGGTGGTGCCCTGCCTGGTTCCGTCAGCTGGGTGGGAAGGAGTCGCGAATCGTGATTGAATGACGATAAGGATAGTATTAAATCTTGGAGCCATGGGACTCGGAGAGCATTGAATACAATTGCCACTTGTCCAACCACTGAAAGTGATGATAATGGAAGATGAATAGAGAAATTTCGGGAAAGTAGAAGTTGCAGGGGAAATGCATATGTGGAGAGATTCACCTTACTCGTGTCGATCCACATTGCACTTGGGAATGCGTGGTCACCTCCTCGCCATTAATTGCGATTGTCTGCATTTTTCCCCCATTAAATAGGGGGGTACGATGCTAGAGCTGCTTTCATCCACAACCGAACGGAAAAGGGTCCACGGGAGCTCGATCGGGGAAGGAAGGACAAAGAGCAGCGCAGAAGTTTTTGCAGAAGAAGAAGAAGATGATGAAGGATAACAAGTCGGGTTCCCCTGCAATGGAGGCGTCCGAGCTCGGGGACGCGAACGGGGTTCGCACGGCGGAGACTCTTCTCCGGGTCGTCCCGGTTGGGTTCTGCTTGGCTGCTCTGGTGCTCATGATCAAGAATTCCGAGAGGAACGACTTCGGCGACTTCTCCTACTCGAACGTCGGAGGTTTCAGGTAATTTATTATTCGAAACACAAATCAGTGCCCTACTTTTGAGTTCTTTTTAGCACATACAACTGAGATTTATCTGCCCTTTTTTTTTTTTTTGTTCTGAAGGTATTTGGTCTACGCGAATGGTCTCTGCGCAGCTTATTCACTCCTCTCGGCTTTTTTTACGGCGAGGCCGGGGCGGTCGCCGTCCATGCGCCGCGCCTGGACCTTCTTCTTCTTCGACCAGGCGGGTTTACTTATCGAATTGTGAACAACGACTCGATCAATGGCGTTCTTGCTGGAAATTGGGTCTTCAGAAGACTGAATTCTCTGTTTTCTTTGTGTCAATCCAGGTACTGACTTATGTGATCCTAGCGGCGGGGACGGTAGGGGCGGAGGTACTGTACCTGGCGTACCACGGCGACACGAGTGTGACATGGAGCGAGGCCTGCGACAGCTTCGGCGGAGTTTGCCACAAGGCCACGGCGTCGGTCGGCATCACCTTCGGATCCGTGGCCTGCTACGCCGCCCTCTCCCTCTTCTCCTCCTACCGCCTCTTCAGCACCTTCGATCCCCCCGCCGCCGGCGCCGGAGCCAGCTTCGGCGGCATCGAGGTCGCCGCGTTCCCTCGCTGAATCTCCATCACCCACTACTACTACTCGGGCAAAATGTACACGGTCAAATGCGCGCCTCTCTGCTTCCGAAATCGAATCCTAACGCTCACCCAGAAAGGGGCCTGTAATTCTGAGCTGGATTAAAACCCCAGTGAAGAAGAAAAGGAAAAAAAAACAGCTGTATGTGGAATTAGCAGCAGTACTAAATCAATAAAAAAGTACTTTGACTTAGTCGAATTGGAAATTGGAATTGATTGTGGTTGTTGGGACTGGTTAGTTAGTTGTGCTATCTGCTTGGATTAATGAGCAGTCAGTCATTAAGAGCTTTGATAATGAGACGGGCAATAGGGGCAACGGCTGATTGTTGACCATTAATCTTTAATATTAAAGAGAAAGAAAGGCATGTTTAGCTGTTCGGTGATGCATTGTAAAGAAAAAAGATACCGAGCTTTCACCCCGTCCAGGCCGCTGTGTCGTCTTTCTTAAATCGATTTCACCGTGAAGAAACTCTGCTGCTGATTACACGAAGGCGTGGGGGTCAAAGGTTTCGCAAAGCTCTCTTCATCTATGGATGTGCCCGCGGCCGGAGAAACGGAGTAGAAGATAGTAAGTCCGACACCGGCTTTTGTTTATTTAGAAGGACTCTGAAATAGCAAAAAAGATTAAAAAAAAAAAAACTGACCAGTGGCCGGACCAACCTCCATTAATGTGGGAAGGGAAGCCGTTCCAGTGATCCGAATTAAAAGCGAAGTGACAAAAAAAGCCTATTGCTTCTTGCACGGCTTCAATGGACGCGAAATGGGTTACTGCCTGGTCGTTCCCTTCGTTTTTATTTTATTATCTTAAAACCGTAGAGATTTATATATCGTGAAAATGCGATGTCCTGGAGTTTGTTTTACATTCATCCGAAATACTCCTCTGCGGGCTAATCCCATTTCTAACTCAAGACTTAAAAAGATATGGATGCCTCCTTGGATAATCTGTCCGCCACACTGTTTCTCTCTGTAACATGCTGAAGTTGATAGGATGGTGCTTACTGCTTGATAAGCAGGTCCCGGCAGGAATCAGCAGCTTGGAATCCCCCTCTATGACGGGGAAAAAAATTCTAGTAAATGAATCACCACTATTAACAGTTGATTCTTTGGTTTTGTCGGATAATCAAGAAGATGGTCTGCCGACTGTTGAATTTTGGCATAAGAAACAATTACCTTCGGTTCTAATTTTCCTTGTAACTATGCATTTGTAGGAAGGCAGTCATGTATCCGTAGAAAGTTAATTCTATGCTTTGGGATGAAATATTGAGACCAAATCTTGTCCCAAAGATGATCAATTGAGCCCATCTTTAAGTTTTTCAAGACTTAATCTAAGTACCTTGTTAATTACATGATACCTTACTAGAGAAGGTACCATCAGTGACTTAGGTCCATGTGGCCATAGACTATGAACGTGACTTTCATTCCATTTGTCTGCCTGAAATAGAGTGCATAATTTGAGGGAAAAGACTGTTCGGATGTTAGGTATCAATTCCGTCGCGCATCGAAAAGAACTGGGAGGATGTTAGGAACTGAAAGTGAAGAGATGACTACAATATCTTAAAAATGGATCGAGTATGTAAAAAATGCATAGGACCACCCCTCATATATAAGGGTGGGGCAAAGTGGTATGAAACTGGTTTTACCATTTTACACCCATTCTTCTAGGAAAAGGGTGGTTGGTTTAACCAAGCTCCCTCGACGGGATAGAGAGTAAAATAGTAAAAACATTTTTGTGTTTTGCCATTTTGCTCTCCTTCCCTCTCATATAAGGGGTGGTAAGGACCTCTATCATTTCGATTCATCGAAAACAAACTGAATCATTAAAGAATGGATTATCTAATCTCTAACTTTAGGTCAGTGATGAAGATGGAATTTAGATAAGTTGATAAAAAGAATATAAGAGACGTCAAAGAGCAATATAAGCCAAACTTTTGGAAGCTAAAACTTGGGATTTTCCTTCTTTTATATGAATTTCTCTTTCAAAGAAGATACTCACAGTCAGCATGTTTAACTTCTTGATAATTAATTATATTTGGGATCAATATATATTATATACAGAGAAAAGGCTACAATGATAACTTAGGAAAAAAGAGATAAACAAGATAGAAAAAACCAAGTGCAAAGAAAGTCCTCTTTAATGATAGATTACTAGATTGTTGATCTCCAATTTTTTGTTAACAATCATTTAGCACGAAAGCAACCAAATCTTATTTTCATTATGATTCGCCGACTTGTTTGTTTCTTACTTTGTTAAAAATAATATGTCCATTTGGCCGTCCAGCTGTCAAATATTTAGTCTAATTAAAACTTCGAATAAGAAAGATGATTATCCAATTAAAGGACACCGCTCATAACATCATCCAGAGAAAAGGGGCGTGATCCCCACTACCCACGACAATCACATTAATGAAATCGAATCTGTTTACGATCACTAGGATCAATCAGAATCAGTTCTAGAGAGCGATCTGGATTTCCAACGCCCAGATTACACGAGATTTTCTGTATCGTAATTAATAAGACCGTTTTTCATGCGCAAGGCCGCAAACTATAGGTGAAAGTACAAACCTTTTGGTTTAATTATTAAATTTGACCTGATCATAATTCATAAATGTTGATCTGAATACTCGCGGGCAGGAACAAATTGGTATACAGTGAACAAAGCAGAAAAGTAAATTGCAGAGATCAGACAATCGGAATGAAAAGCTCAAATCATGGAACAAAAACAGAGTATTAAGTATCAAAATGTCAATATGTATTTAAAGTAAAACTATGAACAATCGATATCCTAAGAAATATGATTTATGGAATTGTGAATACTGAATCCCTCGGGGATCTGATTTCAGTTCTCTACCACCACCATGGATCCACATCCACATTGCAGTCCTTGGAGAGAACCCTGGAATCCCTCGCCAGTTTGTTCACCGTCACATCGCAATCCACCTTCACATCGATAGACCAGCTCTTGATCCCCCAAACCTTTAGCTTGACGGGAACCTTCAGATTGAGCTTCAATGGAATCTGCCCTTTTCGCTGCTGAGAGATGAGGGCGTCGTGGACAGTGTCCGACAAGCGGACGGCAGATCCCTTGAGAACGGTGGTGAAGACTGTGATGTTTTTGGTACCCTGGTAGAAGGAAGGCAGGACTCCGGCGCAGAGTTGAATGTCGGAGTGCGAAACGGCGACGGAGCTCTTCTTGCCGTAGTATATCCCGATTCCCTTGTTGGGGTTTTCCGCTCGGACCGTGACGTCGAACTCCGGGGAGAGGGTGTTGTCGGAGGAGGAGAGGTTGAAGGCTTCGATGGAGATGGAGTCGACGGAGTATTTCGGGGATTTAGGGCGGACGGTCAGGTAAAACACGGCGGCGAAGATGCCGAGGATGACGACGAGGACAAAGAGTAGGGAGATGGTATATGTCAAACAGCAGCAGCATCTGCCGCAACTCCTGTTCTTCCGGCGGGCGGCGTTTCGATACTTGTGGGCGTTTTCCGGCGGAGGGACGCGGTAGACTTGGTCCTTGGGGACCTGAATGACGTAGGTCCCCGGCTGTGGCTGAGGTCTGGGGCCGAACGACGGAACGGGCTTATCGCCGCCGTCCCCGGACTTCGCCGGCCCCGGGCGGCGATCATCGTTTGAAGGACCAGTAACAGGGGGAGAATCAACACGAGGGTGAACTCTATCATCCATTGCCGGATTACTTACTCTTCGCAGAGAGAGAATAAAAGTTAGGGAATGCACACAATCGATTCCCCTCTTCTTCTTCTTCTTCTACAAATCCTGTAAAACAAATCAAAACCAGGCGTTAACACTTAACAGAGCAACACCCAGTAACGACACCGCCCTACACACATATATATGGAAGGTATAGAAAACAATTAGAGAACCCGATGAACTCAAAAATGCAATCTCTTCCAGTTCTTCCGCGACCCGACAATCCAAACCAAGAAGGGCGAAAGAAACGGCAAATTCGCAATCACAAACCTGAATCTGAACTAGACTAAATCTCTGATATCTTCTCTTCAGTGCGCTTTTTCAACTAAGAAGTTACCCGGGTCTTTAAAGAGCAGAGAACCGCCTCTGGAGAGAAACAAGAAATATATATAGACTCACGCGCAAGGGGAGGAAAGAAACTCGAAAGACGCGGTGTTGGATTACAGAGGAGCAGGTGTTGGCGACCGTCGAAGGAGTCAAGAAGGCGCTCTATTTTTCTCGGAAAGCTCAAAAATCGAGTGAGAAAAGGAGAAACAGTCGCAGCGGTATCGGTAAAACGGCAGCTTTCTCTTTGGGCAGCAGCCTCACAGATGTCTTTCCGTATATGATCATATTCACTACCTTTCTCAGTCTCCGCGTCTCGTTTTGCACGCCGCTCTCTTTCTGTTTCCCAATTACTCTTACGCCCCTTCAAAATTCTTATTTACTATATCAAATAAACATAAATTAATTAATTTGATTTTCTAGAAGCTTAAACGCTTACTCAATCTTTAGCTGGCTTCATATATATATATATATATATAAGTGTAGAGCGTAGATCGTTGGGACTGACAAATTATGTTTTCGAGACGTTGTAATTATAATTCTGATTTAACCAATGACGTGTTAAATTGGGTTTTATAATTTTTTTTCTTGCACGATACATATTAATTTAATTATGCTTATCGAAGCACCTCAATTGAAAGGGTCTGCGCTCCTCGGCTTACGCTTACTACACAAAAATTGGAAGAAAAAAACAGAATAATAAATTATTTTTATGTTTTTGTTTGGTTGCATTTGTTCTTTCTACCAACGGGACTAATTAAATCAAAATAAAGCGGCCGATTAAACTCTTGCTACGATCAGAATATTATCAGACGAGTATCGGTAAGTAAATTAATTATTATTAAGTTTGTACAAATTCGGTTGATGAGTAGATTCATAAATTAATAGGTAAAGTAGTCCATATACTCGTAGTCCATAACATGAGGAAAAGAAAAAAGGCCGTCCGGTTATTGAGTAATAATAATCGAAATGGTGTGGCTCTCTCTCTCACCGTCACCGAACCGGCATTGCTTGAACGGTACTGTTTGGGTGACTAGTATTTGTCAGGGCGTGCGGGGCCGTGTGGCTTGAATGGGCCCACGCGGTGATGACGTTGAGTTGCCCGTTTCGTGAAGGCACGCTCACGCGGCACGCGGCCATGCACTCTCGCCATTTGGTCGTTTGCCCTTTCGACGTTATCTGCTCGTCTGCGCAGGGCTGCCTTCGTGACTTTTTTTTTTTTTTTTTTTTTTTTTTTATGAAGCCTTTGTGACTTGAGAAATAATTCTATTCATGAAAATCTGAGTCGGATCAGTCATCGTTACACTCGATTAGACTCGATTAGACTCGGTTAGACTCGGTTAGATGTCAAGTTCGAAGAAGTGACTGATTTAAGATCATAAAATTCAGACATGGATTTTTAAATTAAATTCCCAAAAGACGATAAAATAATGGGAAATGCTAGCTTCACCTATGTAGTACAATACTATCACGATTATGAAATGGCATTGTTTACATTACTTCTCGCTTTATTAACTCTCATTGTGAAGGGGATGAAATTATAACATATTACTAGCATTTTTAGAAAAAGAGTAATTGGCTATATGATAAGATAGATCTAATTAGGGAATAACATGTAGCTATTTTCATCTTACAATAAATCACAATAACATAGCACAAATACTAGTTCAAAGGATTAAATTTTATCCGCCCTTGACTAGCAGCCCGAAATCGAAGCGTAGGAGAGTAGGCATCCTCGTTACGCAGTCAGGGTCCGGGACCCTTCTGGCATTCTCTCCTACTTCGACAGTTCGACCCGTTGTAATCAGTGCTTCAATCCGTCTCATTTCATCTCCTCTGTCACAAGTCTCAACTGGTGACCCAAAATCGTCGATCCTTGTCCCCTGACGTGTGCGAGGCGCTCGACTGTTTTTTCTTCTTCCCGCCAATTTCAAACTTCTACGTTACACACTTCTGAGCTTTGCAGTGCGGGGGAGAATCATCGTTGAATAATCGAACGCCTTTTTTTTTTTTTTTTTCAAATTATAGAGTCATAAGATTTGCTTGTCCGGCCAGGGTAACATGAGACATGAATAGAGGCTCAGCGACATGGCGGACGATGGTAGAACTGGCAGCGAAGATCGCACTAGTGTTGTTCCAAGGGTTAGTTTTTTTTCACCGTTTGTTTATTTAATGTCTTGTGGTTTGACCTCAACTAAGCGTCTGGTGCTGCACTTTTGGTGTGTGCTACGTTATAATTGTCTCAGGAAAACAAAACCAGTGAGCTCCCCCTCGCTGATAAATACAACGTTGAAGCCTCAGAGATTCTCGCCAATGAGGCCCTGGTATCATCTGATGTCGATGCCCAAACTATCTCTATCCGTTTGGATTAATCGAGCTTTAGTCCTAACATAATTTGGACGGCTTTTTCAGCGTCTGCCAATTACGGAGGCTGCTCCAATATATGAGCAACTTCTTTCAGTATTTCCTACTGCAGTAAGTACTGTTGCTTTAACATTTATTTTGTTTTAAAGACTTTATCAGGCTTTTAATTAGTCCTGGAATTTTTCTTTGAAATTTATAGATTTACAATTCATGCAGGTGGGTATACGTTAAACATAGATGGATTAGAACTTGATAAAAATTAAATATTTCGGGTGGTTTAGAAACTTATCCACAAGGGATTCCGTCTTAAGAAAAAACATTTTAGAATTTATGGACAAGTTGGTAATAGCGGAAAGTTCTAGGTAAATTAGAGTTGTATAACTTGTGAACTGGAGTTTTTAATAGATAAAGCTTGTGTTCTGTGGTTATATTAGAGGATGTCATACAGCTTATCAAAGATTACTTTGGACTGTATCTGTTACTAAATTGTACTACTTGTTACTAGTACCTGTTCAAACATGCAAGGACATTTTGATTTCACAACATTTATGTGATATTGTATTAGTTTTTTTACAAATACAGGGAAAGTTCTGGAAGCAGTATGTGGAGGCATATATGGCTGTTAACAATGATGATGCAACAAAACAGATATTCAGTCGGTGTTTGCTGAACTGTCAGCTAATTTCACTCTGGTAAGACAATGCCCCTCCCATAAAAGAACTTGAATGCAGTTGGTTATTTAGTAGTCTTTAAGCAACTTCATATGTTAGCCTAGAAGGTAAAAAATAACAAAGAAGATAGTAAAAGTCTGTCACCTTATTACAAGTATAGAAATCCATCTATTGTTTTGTGTTTCAAACAATGAAAGACATTCTAGCATCGAGCCTGTAACAAGGTAAGTATGTCACTCTGGATTTCTGTCAAAGAGGGCAATGGCACTCTAGATTTCTGAAAAAAGAATACATTAATTAGTTAATAGAGATATAGACGTGTTCATCTCTGGGTGCGTTTATGAAAGGCGTGGGCGTCTACAATCTTGAAGAAGGCTGCTCCCCTTCCCTATGCAACTCCATAGTTTGCTTGTAGTAGTTCGATGTTATGAGGATGGAGTTGTAATATTAAAAGAAGGTCAACAATGATATTCGGATATGTATTATGATTGCCTCTTTTGCAGGCATTGCACTAAAGTTAGTTGCATAAGTTTAATTTTTTTTATTAGCGATCCGATTTGTTTGATTCCATAGACATATGTTTTGCTACTTTAAAATGGTTAATTCTTTTGGTTGAGAAAATGGAATTGCATGTAATACTTTGATTTCCTTTTTCCAACAAACTTGTAAACTTTGAGTTGATAAATGGAGAGAAATTCTTTCCAAAAAAAAAAATCAATGAAGAGAAGTTTATCTTCATATCACTCTGTTATTGTCTTTATTAGCATGCCGACTGTTCTTTTAGTTTGCGTTGGGAGATATTGTCGTTGAATTTTCTGGATGGTTGTGTATGTGCCATTTTTTATAGCTGAATGCAATCCATTGCAGCTGATTCCTTCTATTATACAAATGAACTGAATGGGTCATTTTTTAAGTGAAAGAACAGATAAATCTCCTGGAAGATGGAACTACATGCACTTGATAACCTTATCATTTGTGGCTTACATCTGCAGGCGTTGCTATATTCGTTTTATCAGGAAAGCTAACGAAAAGAAAGGAGCGGAGGGTCTGGAAGAAACAAAGAAAGCCTTTGAGTTTATGCTCAACTATGTTGGTACCCATCATCTCTTTCCCATGCTTTCCTGAAAATGAAAAAGTCAAGACTGGAAATTTGCACTTTTAAGATAAATCCTTGAGCAGCTAAAAAATGGTCTTACCGTTTCACCAGGAACTGATATTTCATCTGGACCTGTATGGATGGAGTACATTGCATTTTTGAAGTCATTGCCGGTCAGTTTGGTTATCTTTTTTACTGTAGATAGTCTAGCCTAAAATATTGAGCTATGAGAACTTGGCTCTCAACTGAGTTATTCTTTTAAATGGCAGGCCATGACAGCACAGGAAGAGTCACATCGCATGACTGCAGTACGAAAAATTTATCAAAAAGCCATTGTTACCCCAACTCATCATGTGGAGCAGCTATGGAAAGACTATGAAAATTTTGAAAATACTGTCAGTCGTGCATTGGTAATATGCATCATAATTTTATAAAGCTTTATATCCTTCATATTTTTACTAATATTTGCAAAATGATTTGGGAAAATTGAGATAGTTCTATTCTGCAGGCTAAAGGATTGGTGTCAGAATATCAACCGAAGTACAACAGTGCACGGGCTGTGTATCGGGAACGGAAGAAATACATCGATGAAATAGATTGGAACATGCTTGCTGTACCGCCAACTGGCTCCTATAAGGTACTTCTGGTGTTAAGGTATTCGGTGACATTTTATCTGCGTCCGAGTGTTTGCCAAGAAATTGTCTAGCTTCCTGTTTAGAAGGCTCAAGTATATTTCTGCAGTCGCCTAAGTTTTATTCATATTTAGATATGATGTATTCTTTTTTCTTTTCCTTTTGGAGATCTCTGTCTTCTTCAACAATGGATTTCTCAATATTTTCAAACAAAATAAGAGAAGGTGCTTTCTGCAACTATGACTGCTGTAATAGCTTCATTTGGTAGTTCAGTCAGTTATGAGAGTTTATGTCATCTTCATTATCCTTTATATGTATAGAATTGAAGGGTTTAGGATATCTTATGGCGTGCCTTTTTTTTTTTTTTTGAAACAGTGAAAATGTTCTTTTATTGCTTTTCAAAGATCAAAAGAATGGTTTACATCTGGTTTACAAAGCTTTCAAAGCTGGATCAACATTTCAAAACTTTGATATCTGAAAATAAATTGGAGTACACTTTATATTAGAGGGAAGCTGCTACCGAAAACAAGTGCTGGTCTATTTACGCCTTCTTTTGCCAATTGATTAGCAATAGAATTTGCTGAGCGTGGTATAACCTTCCATATGATATTCCATCCCTTGCTGATTTTTGAGATTTCATCAAAAATATATTTGAGCCTCCAGGGAATGTTTATGGTGTGAGTTGCCCAACCAATGGCATGCCTTTTTTGAGCTACTTTAAATAAATCATGAGTTAATTATGGTCTTCTCATTTGAGCTAATATGGACCTATGAACATACCGTAAGTGGTGTCTCTATGCTGGCTAAAGTGGTTTGCTAGTTTTATATCCTGGAAAAAAGTATGATCTAAACATTGATTGATCCATTATGACTTTTCGGTGATGTTCATTGCTGAGTTACTTTCTAAAAACATAAATGTATTATTGATATCAATTTGACTGGATAGCTGCAATTTATGTTTCTTTTCTGCAGGAAGAGCAGCAGTATCTAGCATGGAAAAAGCTCTTGGCCTTTGAAAAGTAAGTTCTGCGAATTGTATTTTCAACAGTAATGTCAAATACGAATTAAAGTATTCAACTGTCTTGGTGATTACTTCTGTAATGAATGTCTTGGACATTCCCTGGTCATTTGAGAGCATGTCGGGGTGCGTCACTGAGAGAAAATTTAGACTTTGTTTCCAATACATTGAATCATGCCTGCTTAGTTCTCATTAATATATAAGGTTTTTGGTGTAGAAAGTGGGCCTCGGTTACACTGCTCTTTGCCCCTGTTGGTTTTCCTTACAGTGGTGTCATTTTTATTAGAAAAGATTCAAAATGCCCAACCAAGTGGTAAAAAGATAGAGATAATACAATGATAACAAAAGAAGCTTTTATATCAAGAAAAATTTTCATTTTAGAAAAAAATCAATTTAAAGAAAACAGCAAAAATATGAAGGAATGGGTCTTCTCGTGGTATTTCATTTGCTGTTGTATTGTCTGAGTTCAGCACATGCATCCAGGTGTTTGGAGTGGGTCTGCCAAACTTTGTTCAATTGATACACTTTTCACTAGTTATAAAAATAGTCTCTTTCTCTTATATTTAAGACTTCCATATGACAATTTGATAAATTCCCTCCATTGGAGCTAGAATGCTTTTCTGTTTTCAGTGTTTTTGTTCTTGTTTCCTTTGCAATTTATGAAGGCGATCCTTTAACCAAGGAATATGCCTGTAGGTGTTTGGCATTTGTGCTTATTTGTGAAATGAATGACTGGAATCAGGCTTAACTTTCATTCTGTAAATGCCTTTTTTTGTTAATTTCCTTTTGTTTTCCTTTATATCTAATCTGGCCACTGGTACTCTCCTTTCTAGAGGAAATCCTCAAAGGATAGATAGTGCATCCTCCATGAGGCGAGTAATTTTCACCTATGAGCAGGTAAGTGCTGCATTTTGTTGATTTACTGCAGTTTTTATCCTTTTTTTTTAAATGGTTGTGTTTATCCATCTTTGTCTTACTGAAAATACATGTGCACATTTCATGTCTGACCATTTTGCTCCACTTTCTTGTCCTATATGTACAGTAGCGTTCCTGTACTTTCTGTTACTATATGCTATAGTACTTGAGACTTATTGACTCCAACTTTGGATCTCAGTGCTTGATGTATTTATATCATTATCCTGACATATGGTATGATTATGCCACATGGCATGCCAAAAATGGCTCGGTAGATTCTGCAATCAAAACCTTCCAGCGGGCATTGAAGGCTCTTCCTGGTACTTCCAAATTTGTTGACTCTCTTATTTTCTTGTTCTCTTTCTATTTCATGTTGCCAACCAAATCATGCTGCCTACGATAACAAGTCCAATAGGAAAACTATTATTATTGGAACGTCGTTCTTTTTGCAGCTTGGACTTTGGCTTGCTAGTTGCATTGGGGGCAGGGGGAGCGGGAGGGGTAGAGGGGTTCTAGTGTGAGGTCTTGGGTTCAAGCCTCACGAGGGATTAGGGGGTCTGTCCATGCATTTGCAGCATAAAAAAATTCTACTTCAGTAATGTATCATGTTATTGAGTCAAATACTTTTTAGTAAAGTTCGTGATTTTGAATGCTCTAAGCCTAAAATTATATTGTCAGATACTGATGTCCTGAGGTATGCTTATGCGGAATTGGAGGAATCTCGAGGCTCAATTCAGGTCTTGCTCTTTTGACTTTTGTTACCAACCTGGATTTGAACTGTTGATTAGGTAATCATGTATTGAGTACTTCTTGACTGTAGTTTGACTTTGCTTGCAGCCTGCAAAGAAAATATATGAAAGTCTTCTGGCAAATGGAACCAATGTAACAGCTCTTACACACATACAAGTAAGTGATCTTTTGGACGATGGGTCCTTAACATTTTGGCTGTAGACTTTGTGGTACAATTGGTAGCATGACAGCCAACACGGTTGTGTGTCAGTAAATCAAAGATGTGTGGCTATGGAAAATGGCCACTGAAATGCCCCATCGTTGTTTTTTCATTGATAATATTGTTATTTTCATTTTATAAATGCTATGATTTCTTTTTTATTCTCCACATTCAATGATTGACGTGTTGCTGCAGTTTATCAGGTTTTTAAGAAGAACAGAAGGAGTTGAAGCTGCTCGGAAGTATTTTTTAGATGCTTGGAAATCTCCTAACTGCACGTACCATGTGTTTGTTGCATATGCCATGATGGCGTATTGCCTTGACAAAGATCCAAAGGTAGCTGTTTGGTCCATTTCCACTCCGTGATTATCTATGCGTTCAAATAGCTTTGTGCTAAACTATTTCTCAGGGGTTAGAGAATCCTAATGCAGCCTTTGTGCTTTTGAGGTGGAATTAGAAATTGTTGAAACGGTGGCTGGCCATCTCTTTCTTCATGCAGTTTAATATTTTTTTTTTCATAATTCTGTTTGCATTTCCCCAATGTCGTTTAACAAAAGAAAAAAGAAACTATCTCCCAAAAAGAAGAAAGAAAAAGGTCCTGCAGCTGTCAAATTCTTCTTTACCGGGTCTGTGAGCCTAGGTTCTGCACTTTGCTGATGCAAAGAGGAAGAGATTCAGACCTATCTGAGTAACAATTTTAACCCAAAAAGATCTTCAATTCACTACTTTTTTTCCATTGAGAAAGGAGGTTCTGAAAACATAACTTTGACAATGGAGTTCCAGTAACATGAAACAAATTATCTTGGGTTTGGTTTTACCAGATAAAGAGAAACTATCTGTAGTTATCCACCAAAGAGCTCATTCTAGATAAGTGAATTTTGTAGTTTAGAATTCTACGAGAGTAAAGATAGCAAGAGCAAATTAGTAGTTCGAGGAAAGAGTAAGAAGGTGGAAGATAGATTGTTCATCAAGAAAATTATGTTTGGAAAAAGAAATTTGGCCTTTTTTTTGTAACTGAAGGATCTGTACGAGAAGGTGTTTGAGATAGATTGAAGCAACTTCGGGACCTAAAGCTAGTTCATTGTGATTCTAGGACTGTTAGTTACATGAGAACATGGAGAATGAAGGAAATGATATAAAAATGAATAGGATTCCATAATTAAAAAAGATGTAAATTCGTGAGGAGAAAGAAAAAATAGAGTTGACTGGGGCTTTGCATATTCTGCCAACTATTTGATTAGTTTGTTTTGCTCTTCTTTTCAGCTTCGGAGGAGATTCGGGTCAGCCATGATACCCTTTTTCTATGAAAATATATTGAGACCATCAATGAAGTTGTAGAAAAGCAGTTTCCCATAAATATTACTTATCCCCTACGCAAACATCTGCTGTGATTGCTTTTTAAAGTGGTTATCTTGTTGTTACATTACCTAGCAACTGCGATGAATGCAAATTGAATTTGAACTGTTGCTATAAGAATTGCATGAGATTGAATTTGAAAATGCATTCTTTTGCCAATCTTAACCTAGGAAGTGTTTTTCCCCCTAAATGTATACTCTTTGTTCTTGTAGGTAGCGCATAATATTTTTGAAGCTGGATTGAAGAGGTTTATGCATGAGCCTGGTTACATTCTCGAGTAAGTTCATGTTAAAATAGCCTTATAGCTTTGAAGGTTCTTGTTTGCCAGTTAAATTCGGTAGATTTTGCTCCCTTTTATTCATTTTTTGTATTTCCATCTTTTTCTGTATAGATATCTGTAGAGTTTAATTAATCTGTCTTCACTTGTAGATATGCAGACTTCTTATGTCGGCTGAATGATGATAGAAATGTCCGGGCTTTATTTGAACGAGCTTTGAGCTCACTTCCTCCCGAGGAGTCAGTAGAGGTGGGCTTTTAATGCGTTGTGATGTTTTGTCTGAAAAATGTGGTTTTTTTGTTTTGCTCTTTATGTTTCATTACCGTGTTAATTGACATCTTCAATGATAAGGCATTGTAGCCACTTGGCAAAACAACCCTGGTTTCCATTTTTGAATGTTTTTATAGCAAAATTTCTGTTATTGATATGAATGTTGTGTTGATGGTTTTCTCTGCAGATATGGAAACGATTTGCCCTATTTGAACATACATATGGAGATCTGGCTAGTATGTTAAAGGCATGGTTTTCGTTATCTTCTTTTCCTGTTCGTTCGAATTATCTCTGCTGCTTAATTTCAGATTGTGCTTATGAAGGTAAAAAATGATCAACATAGCATTTTAAAGGAGTTTAATGACTAAAAGGTTAAGGAAAGAATATATTTAGCTACCATAGTAAAAACAAACAGAAAAAATTCTAAATAGATATAGAAGAGACCTAAAAACCACTATGCTTGGGAATCTTTGGTGCAAATGTAGTTTCAGTTTTATCTTAGAATATTAAATTCTTGGTAACACAATACATTAAGTTTTACTTTGGAGGATCAGGATAACTGGGTTTTAAGAAAAGCAAGAGTTTAGAAATCTTTGGTTTGTTTCAAGTTTAATTTAAACAATTAAACCAAAAGTGAGTTTATATGTAGTTTAAACGTTTTATGTTAGAATATCAACTTTTTTGTAACACATACCTATCAATGAAAGCAGTAACTTGAATGTAAATTTTTTTCTGTTGATAAAAAAATCCTGGGATTTCTCAAAATTGAATGTAGCCTTGTATTGCTGCATATTATCATGTTTCAGCCTTAATACTTTGCAACCCGAAGTATTACTTGGTCATTATTTGTAAGTCCAGAAAGAATGCATGTCCGTGCCAGGAGATTAGGATTTGGAGGGAAATTAGGAAAAATGAATGTCTTTTGAAGATGTATTAACATCATAAAAAATAAAATAAATAAAATATGCATTGGCAATTAGGTAAAAGAAAAAAATTTGAATGCGTATGCACACATGGCTAAACAGGAGGAATCAATTTTAAGCCACCACCTTTTTTTCACTTATCTAGGATTTCCTTCCCTTATCCAAGAGACTCCATGTAGATCTTTTGCAAATGATATACTGTAAATCAATAATTTATGGATAGCATAAATAGAAAACAAGGAAGACGTAGCCTAGTCATTGGTTTAGATCTTGTGCTGTTACACTTGTCAACATTTTGTCACCTTTTCTTCATTGCCAAATATTTTTTCATGCATAGGTTGAGCAAAGGCGGAAGGAAGCACTTTCTGGAACAGGTGAAGAGGGTTCATCAATGTTAGAGGGATCTTTGCAGGATGTGGTCTCTCGTTATAGTTTCATGGATCTTTGGCCCTGCTCATCCACAGATTTAGACCATTTGGCACGGCAGGAGGTACCACTGCTTAGCCTGGTCTTTTGCTTTACTGGTCATAACAGATATATACGAGCTAAGATTTTTTTAACATAAAAAATTAATAGGTGTGTGCTATATTTAAGGTGTATTGTTTTTTCTGAGTGTTGAGTAATTGATTAGTTAAAGAAAAGGATAAATACAAGAAGGTTTATGTATCCTTTTCCTCTCTGAACTAAGTTTGTAGGCATGACACGTGCTATCATTTTTCATTGCATATGTCATCTTATTTTTTATCCTAATACAATTATTTTCAAACTAGTTTAAGCAGCATAAGGTTGCATGTCCTTTTTCATGTACCTTACATCATTGTTCATTTTAGAGTAGGTCATGTTGTTTTGCTTTTCCTTTTTGTTTGTTTATGAATAAGGTGATTTTATTGACCAGAAGATAATTTGTCTTGTTCCTCTTGAGCTGTTTCTGGTCTCTGTTGTCTGGGTTTTCTTTTTCAGTAACTTGGTCAGTGGTACATGTTTAGCACTGGGCATAAGTTGTGAGAAAAGAAATGTGATTTCTTTGTAAGTATCAAATATATAATCTGATTCACTTTTTATGTGACAAGACTGATGATGGTGCTCCTCCCTCCCTCCCTCTCCCTCTCCCTCTCCCTCTCCCTCTCCCTCTCCCTCTCTCTCCAGTGGCTTGCTAAGAACGTTCATAGGAAAAACGACAAGTCAAATCTTTCTTTTGGAGCTGCTTCCACCGGTACATATGTTAATTTCATCTTATATTGTGGTTATTTCTGTGATGAAATAATGTGAATTAATGAAAGGAATTTCACATTCGAGGTACTGACAAAGGTTCTGGACCTACAACCACTCCAAAGACAAACACCTCCTCAAAAGTTATTTATCCTGATACTTCAAAGATGGTAGTTTACGCTCCCAAGCAATCAACTGGTATGTAACTATTTTTTTTGTTGCTCCACATATTTCCTGTAACTATTTTTTTTGTTGCTCCACATATTTCCTGTATCAATCATTCCATCTCTTTTGTTTCTAGAGAAAATGTAAATTTGTTTTTTGGAATCAAGCTTACTAATTAATTGCTTGCAGTCACATAATACTGATTTTGCTTGACTGACCTCCCTGTTGTTTTTCACTTGTAACTGCTGTTAATTTAGCTTAGCAGAAGATTGTGTTTACAACTGAATTCATGTTATGAGGTCAGCTAATGGTTTAGCTGAGACTCTTGCTAATGAAGGAGCTCTCTTCCAATCCCTTTTGAGGGGTTCTAAGTCACTCATTCTACTAGCAGAAAAACGGAAATAATTATTCTATCTGCAGGTTCTGGATTGATTTCTAGTGCAGTGGCCCCTGGGCTCCCTGCTCTTTCTGGTTCAACAGCTACGTCAACTGTGAGCAGTATTGGTGGGACCACGAATGCCCATGATGAAATTCTGAAGGTGATGCCGCCAGCATTAGTGGCATTTATAGCACATTTACCTCCAGTTGAAGGTATTACTGCCATTCCATTCTTCCCCTCAAACATTGAAATGCCGTTACTATGCTTGTTGAAAGTTATCACTTGGTGCATGGGTCTATTAATTTCAGGAGTTGTTTTACCGGATGACATTTGGTTTAGAGGCCTATATTCATTCGTATAATTCACTGTTTTAGACCTGCTAGCCCAAACCTGGGGCGGGGATTAGGGAATAAGGGCTAATTAAAATGTAATGCTCAGGTTTTCAAGAAAGACTGTTTTGTTGCAATTTTGTTGTTAAATATTTCATGTCGTCCTCAGACTAAGGATAGCATTCATCGTAAAGTACTTTTTTGTTTCTTTGTTGAGAAACATTTATGTACCCTGATTCTGGTGTTATCTCTATCGAAAATTGCAGGGCCATTTCCAGATGTGGACATTGTTTTGTCTATTTTGCTGCAGAGCAACATACCAAATGCACAGACACTGAGTGCAAAAACAGGTCTCCCACCACAGGCACAGCCGTTGGCTACAGGTCCCGGTCCCACCACCAGTGACCTCTCTGCTTCTGGCAGAGCTCGTTCTAATCAGAACAGTTCAACTTATAGACAGTCGAGTAAAAGAAAAGAACTGGAAAGTATGTTATTTATTTCTTTACTGCAAGAGTTCCGTGACAACAAGACTCCTAGAAATAATTATGCTCCTAATGTTTCCCCTTTTCCTATAATCGTCTTCATCCTAATACGAGTTGTGGATGAGCAGGGCAAGAAGATGACGACACTGCCACAGTTCAGAGTCGCCCACTTCCTCGGGACGTGTTCCGGCTTCGGCAGCTTCAGAGATCCAGAGGAAGTGTCAGTTCACAAACTGGATCAGCAGCATCTGGTGGAAGTGCATTTTCAGGTGAACCGTCAGGCAGTTCTGGATAATCCTCTGGAACTGCCGCTGCTTCTTGGTTAATCGTATTGCGAAAGTGGGCATGGTTTGTGTTGTGTAAGTTGCTTCAGACATTTTTTATGGATAAGAAAAAATTAGTTCATATTGGGAAGATTTACGATGTAAAATGAAACAATATCGAGTACATTCAGCAGTGTACGGAAGAGCATAAATTATGTACTTGTGCGCATGTCTCTGGCTTTTCATATGGCATAGGGATCGAGGCAAGAAAGAAAAATGTTAAATGCACTTTGTGCACTTCCCCTCACTGTAGCGGTGGGACCCACCAGGAATATTTTAATGTCCCACCACCACAGTGAGGGGGGAGTGCATAAAGTGCATGCACAGTTAAGTGCATATTGTCCATTCATCGCCTCTTTGCATATTGGGGTGAGGCTCAGCCTTTCCTATTCATCGGCTTCTATAGTATTGCTAATCGGAGCCGAGATTTGCATCCATCGTCCTCATTTTCTGGGTTTTCTGCAACGAAAGCTTCAGATTAATAATTGGTCTGCAGAAGTTCGTCGACACAAAAATCTGCTTGAATATGATTCTTGAGAAAAGCAGGAGATTTTGAGGACTACCTCTACACCGAACCAATAAAATTTATGCCATTGCTCCGTTTTATGGAGTAAATTCAAGTTGGGTGCAGCATTGGGCAAGTTAATGTCGGGTCAACGCTTAATTAGTGCCATATGATCCCAACGACCATCTCGAAACCACAGAGCCCACATTATATAATAGCAACCATCATAACTGATATAACCCGGGACGCTGCAATTAAACACACGTATAATCTTCGAACGTTTTTGCTTCTACATTGTTAATTCATGCCAAATGTTACAGTCGAATCAACTTTTGAGCCCCACATGTAAAATATAAATTAGGGGAAACAAATGAAGTAAAACACATCAGAAATTCTAAATAAATAAGAAAGAACCAAAATTGCTGCTCCAACTTTGCCACCGGCTCTGATATGGTAGCTTACTGTGCTGCTATTCGTTCCAGCAGACAGAAGTATGCCTGTTGTTAGATAAACTTTTTAACAACTCATACTTGCTTTTTCTGCAAAGTAGCAGCCTGATGCCTTTGGTTTTTCTTCCATGCAGGTATCCGACCAGGAAACACCCACCTCAAAAATCTCTCCCATGCATAACAAACTCCAAACATAGCAAAAGCCCCAATCAGAAGTTTCCCCCTCATGGCTTCTGGCAGAGGAACCAACTTCAACCAATCATTTAAATCCCTAAACAAATCTGAAGTAATAACCGTGAAGAACCCTACAGCAGCCAGAAGGGCATACAAAAAGGGTTTGTTCTCCGGAATACTCTGATTGAATGGATGACCCATGTAGTTTACTGCAAATGTTGCCACTTGAATCATCATATTTACCATGTATGATACTGTATTCACCAGATTTGGGTGGAAATCAGAATCTGGCTCAATGCATTCTTCTGGCATGTATTTCCCAGCTTCATTAACAGCAGTGATCAAGAAGAATAGATGAACAGCAAATTGGCCAAGGAGAGAGAGTAACACATACGCACAGAAGATATTAGGGTGTGGACGTGCTGCTGAAAGGGTGGGGAGGGGCCTGGCATGGGAGATGAAGAGGAAGAAGGCTGCTGTGAAAATGCCGCTGATGGTAGCCTGGAAATCTCCAAGTTTGACTCCATCCAAATTCATCACACTGAGAACATAAGCTGTAGCAAGGCAATTCAGACCCAGGATTTTGAACATTTGAAGGGTTGTTACGAGTGTGCTCCGGCCCTGTCGAATTATGTCTGTTGTAGGAGCTACAGAAGCATGCTTTGCAGTGAAGGGTGATGCCATAGATGCGTCCCCAAGTTTGACAATAGGAGCAGTCCGTCCATCTCCATCATCATTCATTTCTTCCATTATTTTCTTAAGCCTCTGACGCTGCCTCTCTGCCGCAGTCAGATGCCGATCACTTGATGACGAATCTGGGCGTGCCAAGGCTTTACTTTTTCCCTGGCCTTCACCATTGATATTAAGAGAGGAATCTGCTGTGTCCGGTGCAAGCTTTGTTTTCTTTGGCTTTGATGACTTACGATCTGACTTTGTTGTTGGCTGCAATGTATCTCCTTGTTGAGGTGGTGGCGCGGCATTGAGAAGCGCAACACCTACATGGGCCTGACAATCATTTTGAATTGAAGCTAACTTCAGTACATGGATAGATATTACCTCCTAGTTTAGTTAAATATTTACAACATAACTCTACACTAAGACACATTAGATAAAACACAATTGAAAGACTCGTAAATAAAGTTCTCTTTTGTCCTAGAATTTAGATATCCACACATAAGGGTCCAAGGAAAGGTATCAATGATGTATCCGATAAAAAGTATAAAAAGAAACAAAAAAAAA
This sequence comes from Aristolochia contorta, assembly GCA_022405105.1. Lineage (NCBI taxonomy): Eukaryota > Viridiplantae > Streptophyta > Magnoliopsida > Piperales > Aristolochiaceae > Aristolochia > Aristolochia contorta. The sequence continues at coordinate 34,239,675 of CM039665.1, read as the reverse complement.
GAAAGAGGAGATCTTGACATTAATAAAATCATCCCCCTAAAAATAGAAAAGAAAAATCAAATTCAACTAAAGGGAGATCAAGACCCTTGCTCAGCCACTCTATTGAGAAATTGGATCAGACAAACTTTACTACACCAAAATGTGTACTATAAGATTTACTCATCTTTCAGCCACACACCGAGTTTAACAAAAACCAACCCAAATTCTCATCATTAAAAAAATAAACCCAATTATCCGGAAGAGGACTGATTGTAGTGTAGAGAACTGAGCTTTTGTATAAACAACACAGCCGTGATAACTGTTGGTTCACATAATTGTGAACAAAACCAGATCTACCGGCCTTAACCCAAGGGTACCCATTTGTTGGGCCAAAATGAGGGTCCACACAAAGCGTGTACTGAGATATTGTCTCACTTAAGAGGATCCACTACCTAGCATAAAACCAAACTTGCATTAGGCCTCTTTGCTTGATCATGACTTGAATTTTCGCATGTATTTGGGCAGGTCATATGCAAATACTCTGTGATACAAATTAGACAATCTTTTATGCAGTAGTGAGATTTGCCTTCGATTGTGACTGATGTCTTGGTATATCAAAACTTCGAGCAGAAAATAGCAAATACCTGTTTCAGAGCCCCAACATCATTGGTTCCATCTCCACACATCATAGTCATCCTTCCCACTGTTTTGAAAGTGGTCAAGATAAGCTCTTTCTGCTCAGGAGCAACCCTCGCAAAGACCTGAAGTCAATTGTTAGTAGCACTCTCGCAAAGACCTCTGAAGATCATGAAATAAGCATAGCATAATTTTTCCTACCAACCTTTACAAATGGTATGACTTTGAGAACTGCTGACTTCTGTTGTAACATTTCAAAGCAGTCCCCTCCAATACAAAGATCATACGAGTCTGACAGAGTCTCTACCTCATCTTCACTGCAATCCAAAATGACATCAGAATTGAACAGGACTTTTTGAAATAACAAATCCAGCCAAATATCAAGAAAAGGAGAGGGAGAGTTACAAGTATGGAACAGTCTCATTTTCATCTGGTGAAATCCACTTGAAACCTTCACCACTGTTGGATGGGGTAAGAATCAGCGTGGGTTTTGTAATAATATGAACTTGGCCAGCAACATGGCAAGCTGTTAAAGCTTGATCACCAGTAATCATAACCTGATGCAAAATTAAGAATGGTGTTGTAGTGGATTAATAGGAGACAACACGCAATAAATTAGCCAAAAATTTCACTTAAATAGCTCAGTGGATAACTGCAATTGAAAGACTACACGCTTCTTTTTTCTTATTCTTTTAGGAAGCACAATTGTTTTTTGAGAAGAGCAAGACCTCAAGATACAAAAGGAGAGGATTCCATTCTCCATTCATTTTTTAATAAAAATTCTGTAAAAGACATCATTACAAGGTTACAAATGCATACGATAAATGGTGGGGACAAACAACTTTACCAAGTCATGTGACGATCCTTTCAACTCAGATAAAACAGATGCCGAGTCAACTCTGATAGGACAGTTAAAAACCTTAAAAAAGAAAGATATAGAAATAAGTAAAGATTTCAGCAAGAGAAATACAGATAAACTATAAAGATTTGGCAGATCTAATACCGCAAAACCAGCAAAAGTAAGATTACTTTCCACCAAATCCCTATCCAAGCTTCTTGCTTCATTGACCTGCAAAAGAAACATTCACTCAGTGAATGCTCATTACGGGAATTGACAATTATACTCATAAATGTGTGGAGTATATAAAGAATAACTGATCTTTATAGTCATAAGAACATTCATGAATATGCATCCTAAACCCAAGAACTAGAAGCTTGAAAAAAAAACTCAAACAAAACCACCAACAAAACCCTATTGTCAGTCCATAAAATCTTCCCAGAGAAGTACTGTTGGGCATCACACACAACAGGAGAGGGAGAGGGATGACTTTGCAGGTTATATATGTCATATAATAGGCCTTTCGTTGGTGGTAATTGAGTTCAATTGTTATTAGCAGTTTTTGGTCTTAGGGAGGATTCAATGTCCCATGAAGGAGGGACCTAGTAATAATTAATTTTTTTGGCATGTTATAAACAAAGGGCCTACCTTCTCTGATAAAAAAATGAGTTACAAACCCAAATCTTCTTCTCTCCCATTCTTCTCTCTTCCTCCTTTCCCCTTCCTCTCGCTTTCTATTTCCTCACCTCTTATACACTTTTGTTTGCACTAAACACTGTCCACTAGTCCGCTACACATCAATATATGATGTCAAAGGTTGAAAAACTGGCTCTGCTTAACTTGCTAGGATAGATAGCGGGATTGCACACAGATATTTGGTGATTTGGTAACAAGCAATTTTAGATAGCACAAGCAAATCATGGGTAGCTAACAATTTTTTTATAACTAAGTTTCACAATGTGTAGCTCACAAGCAACTCATGTATTGTGAGATGTTTTGCCCTCTAATCTTTGAGTAGGGGTATAGGAGTTTCTTTAAGGAAGAAATCTTTTTTCACTTGCTTACCGCCATTTCTGGAAGATGCTTATATGCAAGAGCCAGAACTCGTGATCCCTGTCGAGTATATTTCTTGTAGGTCTCAACATAAGATGGTGGCAAATTCATAAGCCTCTCCTGGATTGTTTCTGGGGCTCCCTGAAATGGAATATCCAGCACTTCTGATGAGTCACATAATGATGATGAAATGTTTCCAGAATCATGGCATGCATATGGAATGCAAAATATAATCTGTTGTGACAATTCAACCTTCACGAAAGCAAGAAATTCTTCCTGAACACGAACAACAACAGCCATTCGTTTTAGATATGATGCAAAGTGATGTCTCTGAACAATCTGTACAGGATGCCCACTCCCTCTGTTGTTAAAAACATAAATGAAGAAAGACATCAGCAAAATAATCACAAATATACAGTAACATACAGTAAATCCTCTGATCTACTAGCAAGAATGCTTGCAGTGAGAGGAAGGGAGAGGAGGGAGGGAGCCCTTAAATGGTGCATTGCAACACAGTTCTGCCTATCACCAAGTTGCAGCAAATGACAATTATAATAACCATTCACACAGGAAGAGCAATTATCCAAATAAGTGCACATATATGCACAGAAGACATGCTGACCCACAAAACAAGTAGGATTTGGAAGAATACCGCACCAACCATCAGAAGATGATCGTTATCAATTGATAAAAAGGCCTAATGCTATGACTAGAAAGGTGTATTCGAGGTAAACTACAAAAATGAGATAACGAATCAAAATCACATTCTTGCCAAGGTAAACTACTAAAATGAGACAGCAAATCACCATCACATCCTTGCAGAACTCCCCTGATGCCTCTAAAACCATTTGGCCTCAGCCTTTTTAAGTGTAGTCTCAAGGAGCTCACTGCATTTCTAACATAACAATTAAAAAAATTTAAGGCAGCTAAAGGATCTGAAAATCAGAAATTGCACTATGCAGAAATAGCAGATTCAGAAATTTGCAGTTTTTTTTTTTGGAAAATGTGAAATTTGCAGTTTTCAGTTACTATAATTTTTCTCAAAAAAAAAAATATAGTCCATTAGCAGGTTCATAACCAGTTCCGAAGGTTATTAGTGCCGGTGTTTCAGCTAAACAAGTTGATGAATTCATTTAAATTGGCAAAAAGCACTGCCGAAAAATAAAAGAATAAAAGGGAATATTCTCACTTTCCCTTTGAAATGGAAAAGATTAAATGATTATTTTCCAGATAAGCACCATTCGAAACCTGATAAGGAAGAGTTGCACCTTACTTTTTAGGCATGGCCTTCTCATCAGATGTATAAACCCAGTCTATTCCTTTAAGCGCTGCCTTCTCAAGAGGATCACCAACCTACAGCCACCGATGGGGTCAAAATGAAAGCAAATCATATGAGATAATAGCTACTATATCTAAACAATATTTGTCAGTGATTCAATGACATGTCAAGGGCCAGTAGAAAGTGAAGGTTTAACCATTCTCACAAACACAGCTGACATTCATGCAATTAAACTGTGAGGCACAAACTGATGATATGATCAAGGGATGTGTTCACTACTAATGGAAAACTTTTGACAAGGTTGTGTCGACAGTTTCACTTTCTGAGAGACAGTTTCACTTTCAGAGAGACAGTTTCACTTTCTGAGAGACAGTTTCACTTTCTGAGAGACAGAGAGAGAGAGAGAGAGAGAGAGAGAGAGAGAGAGTCTTTAATGAAGAAGATAAATACCAGTTTGTTGTCCACAAATACCAATGCATGGCAAGACGCAAGAACTTGTACTGTTCGGCAAGGTACCTTTGCCATATCTGTCTCCAAATTCTCATTCTCAGATAAACCAACTATTCCTTGAAATTCCTAAAAGAGGGAAAGAGAAAACACTTATACGGAATCAAATCTACTTTTGCTTTCTCAAAGAAATGAAATCGGAATCACTTAGACACGTAAAGTTAGTAAAGTGCCACTACCATACCATGTCATCTGACGTGAGAGTTCCGGTCTTGTCAAAACAGCAGATGTCAACCTTCAGGTAGAAAAGTTAGTACAGTGCAACTTTTGCTTTAAGCAGTAAGAACATGTATCTCATCATTTGCACAAACTGACCTTCCCAGCAAAGGGTATCCGAAAAGGTTCAGTGCAAAATATTCCACGACGTGCTAATTGTATAAGTGATGTATTAACTGCTATAGACAGCTCCATAGGCAGCTCTGGAGGTATCACAGAAGTAATAATCAGCGAACAACTCAAGAAGAGCTTGTACTTGCTCCTTGTTGGATCCTCTAAACCCTACATCAGAGATTAACTTGTCAGATTACTCAAGCTCAAAAAAGTCCTGCATGCAACAAGCAATATTACTACTACATAGCTATCAGTATACACTTTGCCTACCTTTTTCAACACATACCCAGCAGCGATGATAGCAAAGAAGACTAAGAATAAAATGAATAGGCCACTTTCCCAGCTGTTTGCAGTAACCTGGAATCCACCACATTCCAAATTAGGTAAGAAACTAAAGTGGAATATGTCTGTCTATTATCTTCCAGTGACAAGTTACAGGAGCCGTTACCCTTTCAGTCGAAAACAAAATTGTTCGCATTAATTTTCCTTGGCTTGTCTGAAATCCAGTCCTTAGAACCAGAGCCAAGCAACCACCATCAGGTGTTTTAAGATGCATAGCCTAGATCCATAAAAACTTAGATAAATATTCACATGACATTCGTAATAGATTTCATCTTGAGAAACAAAACTATTTTTTTGGCGCAAAAATTAGCATCTAAGACCTTATCTGAAGTGTGTTGTAGTATCTTTGTCCCACCAAATAACATATGGCTTTTATCTCTTTTACAAGATAATTTCTCATCTAGTCCACGTCCTGCTACTGAAACCTGAAGCAAACAGTATAACAAATAAGATACACCTTAAGAATAGATAGCACAAAAGCAGACACTTGGTTGCCACAAGCATATAAACACAGAATTTGCTGTGCTTTTAAATTTCTGTAATCATGGCCAAATAAATACATCAGAACCATGTTACAGGCACGGGGTAGGAGAGGGGGGAGGGGGGGCGCGGTTAGTCTTAAGAGAAATCAATGTTTAAGAGACAATTGAAAGTAACTGACACTAAATTCTGGGTAAGTAAAAACTGTGATTTATTTTTTATTTATGTTAGTTGTGGTGAGAGAACTTGAGAGAATTGAAAATTCCACCCATTTACAAATGACAATAAATTCCTGTTCAAAGCACAAAATTACACAGGGAGAGATAATACAATGTCCCTCCTAAATTTAAGGAGAATTCAGTGCCATAACCGACTAAAATTCCACTACCACTAAAAAGTGATTTTTCAGAGACATCAGTGTCTTTGACACTAAAATACCTTGCACTATCCCGGACATTTGAACATTGTCTAATTATTTGCTTTTTTCTTTTTGAGAAAATTGAATGTTTGTATGGCATCTATACTTTGGACTTACATAAGATTGTTAAGGGTGCTCTCTCACGGTATGTGTTTGCAAAAATTCTCCCTCTCTCGCAAGGCTATCCGTCAAGGAATTGGCAGAGCATGGTAGATCTATCGGGTACAATCTAGATCACTTGTCAAATTAGCCAACTCCCTGAAACTAGCAATTAAGCGCCAAGGGGGCTCTGGCCCTTGCACCAACATATGACAATGCTCGAATCGCCTTTGATTTCCACAGTGTTGTACATTCTTTGCTTGAAGAGTCATAACTCCTGTATCATTGCTACCACTTCTACAATTGTTGAATCTGAGTGACCCAGTAGGCCAGTATACGACAGTATGATTTGTCCCTCCTTGTTTCTAATTAGATTTCCGTCTCTAGAGGGGCCGGGACTTCCAATTGAGAAGCCAGTGAGATTACCATGGGGCTGTCCACTGTAACATCCTCGGCGGTTGAGTGCCCACATCCAGTTCAACAATCCTACCCAGGATTGTCACAATTATTCCTAGAGTTTTTTTCCACAATTCTCTAGTCAGAGGACTTACAAGTGAATACTCTCGCATCGCATTACTGCCGATGGGTCCACAAAGTATGGCAATTTCATTTTGTAGCATGATACCTCCCTTCCTTGTCAGTACCAATGCTTTAAAATGGATGATGGTCCTTGTAAAGGTCCTAGGGTAATATAGTGCTGACTCTGAAGAGTGAGATGACGAACATCCAAACCTGTCATGAGAAAGCGCAATGCAAGAGTATGTGGTTAATTGTCTCAAAGTCATCATTGCAGAGGAGGCACATGAGAGGAGAGAGAATTATCCCTCGTCACTGTAGGTTTTCTTTGGATAGGATTTTTTCATGCAATGATCTCCAGACAAATAAGTAACATTTTGGGGTTCTGGGAGAGACCACAAGTACCTTGCTTCATAAAACGTTTTGGATAGCTTCATCGATCCAGTAGACTAAATTCGACTGCTGCTTCATCGTTGAGTTCCCTACGAAATATCAAGCTCCACTTGATAATTGTCCAATTATGACTCGGACAAACTTGCTATTGCTGTACTTTATGTAAACTATGTAACCTGATGTAGGAGTTTTTCAAGTAATCAATAAAAGACTTCATCGTTTCAAAAAAAAAAAAAAAAAAAAAAAAAACTTGGGCAGTGGTTAGCTCAGTATGTCACACGACAAGGAATAGGAAAGTGAATGCATTTTTTGGTCTTGTACAGCCATCCAGGGGTTGTCTAGAATTCAGTGGTTTCGCCATTATCAAGTAAGAAACCAGTGAGCTCATGAAAGATCTCGAACAATCGAAAGATACACCTCTAGATAGGGGAGAGTAATTGCGGCAAGTGTCGGCCCATCATCCAGGAGTTCTCATCTATCCGGATCTTGCTAAAAATTAGTGTGGCCCGTGGTGATTTCGGCTTGAGATTGATTCTCCAGAACCACTTTAGTAATAGCACGCTTGAATTCCCTCAAGTACCTAATTCCGAGACCTCCGCATTTTTTCAGCTTGGAGACGTTGTCCCATTTGATCAAATGGTGTTTAAATGTTTTTGTTGAGCCTCACCATTAATAATGCCGCATCAGTTCTACAATTTTGTCAGCCACCTCCATCGGTCAATGTAGAAATGCGAAAAAAAAATGTGGGGATGCCCATTAGGTTGGACTGCAAGAGGACCAGTTGCTCGACAATGTATTCTTTCCACGATCAAGTCCTAGAGGGCTTCCTGTGATCAGTCAAGGAAGAGGGGAGGCTAAAATGACTACTTGGGAACAAGCAATGCCACATATGAATCTCGCAGATGCAGCGGTGAGTTCAGAGTTATCCACATTAAAGCCAAAGAGTGCCAATTTCGCCCAATTGACTCGCAGACCAGAAAAGGCTTAGGAAGGATGATCGCCGCCTTCAAATTGGATATTTGCTCCAAGACGAATCTTGTATAACCACGAGGAGCACATCTGATAAAGGGTTCAACAACCAACCTATATCAATCAACTTATCGTAGAAGCTAGTGGATTCCTCAGCGGCAATGTTGAAGAGGAGAGGAGAGAGCAGGCTCCCTGTTTGTCTCACTATTTATTTTATACAGTACTTTATGTTGATATCATCAATACAAAGAGCCCTCGATCAACAGACTTCTTTCCAAGCTGAAAAATTAAAACTTACCACCCACCGACCTTTCTACAGGTACATATAGTTTGAGATGATTCAGCACACCAACCCTAATCCAACCCACATTTCAACTTTGGGCCAGATAGGCACATTATATGGACTACATAATCCATGACATAAAATACTCAAATTCTACAGCAATAAAAAATAAACATGATATATTCCACCAGACTAAATTAAGACAACAATCATAAAGAAAAAAAAATAAAATACATGCAAGAAAAAACTCTTCAGAAAGTTAAGACAAGGACTGAGTCCTAAATCCTCTTCTTAATAAATTGCATGAAATTTTTCTGAGATATAAGAAAAGAAGTAAACAATGCACAGGTCATCCGATAAGAATACACCAACCACTAGCCAGTAGTTCTTCATAAACACAAAAGGCCACATTTTAGAAAGATCAATTGCATACAATAAGCATGATCAGGTAGAGTAACAAAATGAAAAGATTGTGACAAAGCAAAGAAGAAATAGAGGATAGTCAGTACTCTATAGGTCAATACTAGAAAGCAAACACTTCCACTCCCTTAACTACAAAATGCATATGTAATTGGATCCATAATCATATTTTGGATCCACAGATATTCTGTAATACATGTAGACTATGTACTCTATGTAATGTGTCTTCTTAGAATCAATAAAATTTTTCACCACTTTCAAAAAAAAAATACTAGAAAGCAAACTCTTCACAAAAAATTGAGATTAAATAAAAAAATTAGTCCAAAACCAAACAGTAAATTTTAACATGAAAATGAATACATAGCAAATAAATCATATTCATGGAATAAACAATCATTCAGCCATCACTTGATGCAGTGGTGCAAGTGTTCATGTAATAAGGTGCTCCCATCTCCAACTACAACATAAATGAGAGAGAGAGAGAAGGAGAGAGAAAATAGAGAAAAGGAGAGGGGCAGCGAGATAGAGAGAGAGAGAGAGAGAGAGAGAGAGAGAGAGAGAAAATAAAGAAAAGGAGAGGGACAGAGACAGAAAGAGAGATAGATTAAGCGAAGCAATTTGAAAGAGAACCACCTTCCACTGAGGAGTAGACTCGCCTGTGAGAATAGCTTCATTAACTATAGCACTGCCTGCTAATATAAGCATGTCCGCAGGCACAGTCTTCTCTACTCCATCTTGACCAGTAGATCGTCCGATGGAAACTACATCTCCAGGAAGAAGATCTGTTCCTGAGAGCTTCACCCACCTATAGACATAGAATGTAAAAATAACTATCTGAAGCTTCTTTGTTAAAAAAACAGTCTCAAATATAAACAAGTAACAAATGGTGCAAATAAATGATTTCTGGCTTGAATAAAAATTACATACTTTCCACAACGATGAACCATCACTGTTTGACTGTCAACTCTTACACGTCTCAACTCAGTTAGCGTCTTCAACCGACTTTTTGCCATTGTTGACTCAAACAAAAATAACATGAACAGCGTGAACAAACTGTAGTACCAGTACTCATCCAAACACCAGAGACCCACACAAAAAACCTATAGTAACAAGAAAACCAAGTTATGGAGATAGCGAACAGCAAAATTTTAAAAGGTTGATACAAGCATAATATTTCAATTTATGGTAACAAACCTGAAACACAAAGAAGGGCTCCATGCAATGTTCTTTCATTAATTTCTGGAATGTCGGTTGTGGATAGTCAAAGCTGAAAAATCCAAGAAATGCCCAATTAGAAGTTAAGAAAAATCAAATGATGTCAGTAGGAACATCCTAATAGAGTGACTTGACTAAGGTCTCTTAACTTTTTCCATATTTGCTACGTCGTACAAAATGACTTTTCAATAGGGTAAGCATCTATTCTGATAACAAATGAGGAACTTTCAAGTAACAGATCTTTAGACAGAATGAGAAATAGCTAATAGTACTTTTTTTCAAAAAAAATAACGCCAACAAGATCACTTGTCTAGGGGCATAAACATGTTAACAATACTGAACCATAAAAAACATATTAAAAGCAAATATCGGTTGTTGTACTAATTATAACCTTCCCACTTTTCACCATTGTGAAATGAACAACCATGGTACTTACAGTTACACATCTACCATTTTGCATGACAGAAGCGAGTCTGATTGAACAATAGGACAAATAATTCACAGCCAAAATGAGCAAAGTAACTTACACATTGCGACCCCACTTTTCGATAGCTGTACCAACTTTAGCCTCTGTACCATGTCCAGTGTTCTTCACATAATACCCAAATGTTTCTTTTGTTGGATACAGAAGCTTGCAAAAGGTCTCCTTTTCCTTTGAGAAAATGAAACGCTGCTTTCTAAAATCAAAATAAATTTCTTCCACATCTGATGGTGAAGCTGCCAATGACCCAACTGACTGGAACAATTAAAATTTTACATATAAGTGCAAAATATTTAAAAAACAAAAGAAAACAAATTATCTAAACATCACTTATTCCTTTAACTGTTTCACCCGAAACTAAATAAGTTCAGTTATCCATTAGTTTACCAGATTACCTGATAAAACATCTTATCATTACAAATATTAAATATTTATAGATATTACAGAGACAAGAAGTGGAATCATCCTACTTCCCACATAACAATGTTATTTTCTGAACAGGTCATCCCGTGGTGTGATTCGCAGGGAACATCTCAGCCTTTTTATCATCAACCAGCTATGCGTAAATTATACCTAATTTCATTTCTGAAAAAAAGTTGGAAAACAATACCAAAGAGGATAATGAGATTAGGCTAGAGATTACGATGAGCATGTTATGATTTTGTTAACATTTTTATTTCAAAAAAAAAGAAATTAACTTTAAATGTTTTTCTAGTAGGTTGGTATCGAGTACAAAATAACCATTGTCCATATTCTGTCCATTAAAAGAAGGGAATCATAAACGGTTTTTTTTTTATCCTTTAGAAAGCAGCCAAAACAAACAGTTACCAGGTAAATGGATAAAATTGATGCCCCTAATTGCATGACAGAAAGACAACTAGACAAAAGGATAATGCATTAAATGCTGAAGGTAAAACCACCCAACAAACCATTTATATTGGAAGCAGAAATGTCACAAAAAATAAAGAAAAGAAATACACTTTAGCTGCCAAATAGCTCATTGTTGCCTCCAAAACATACACATACACACAAATACACAAACATATGCACACATTCACAAACATTTACACCTGAACACACCAAAACACACATACACAAACATACACCGAAACACACAAAACACACATCCACAAACATACCCAAACACACAAAACACACATACATACGCACAGAGAGTCATCTTAGCCTTTGATAATGGCTTTCTGACCAGTCCCCAGACAAGGACCTCACCAGTTTATGTTTGTCTCTCATCTTTTACTCTGTTCCCACATTGTTCTTTTTGTACGAAAGCATCAATCAAAGAAATATAACTTACCAACTTACGAAAATGAAGTGGCACAATCTCTTTCGATCCAGAAAATTTTGCTGGAGTAATTTTGCATGCATTTGCAACATGAATATTGTTCACCTGAAAGATGAAACAAATAGGTAATTATACAGAGACACGATGTCAGGAGCCACTGGACAACCATAACCTGCATTTCTCACATATGCTTATCTATGGTTCTTTGCTCACAGGCAAACATTTATCCAAGGGACTAAAATTAAAAAGATCAAACCAACAACGCATGCTAAAATTTGGAGATGTAAAAATTGGGAGCAATAAAGCAACAAGGATTTAAATTCTCCGCTAATAACAAGATCTTTACACAGAAAATAGATTTAGTAAAAGAGCAAATCAAAAGTGTTAACACTAAGATATAAAGAGCACCAGGTCTTTGAATACATTTTTTTTATCCAAGTCTTTGAATATATTCAAAAACTTATACAGAAAACAAAAGCATTACCAAAATATGAATTGGTTAGGTAGATGTGAGGAAAGAGTAGTAAATAATGCAAACTAAATCCTCACTTGGCTAACCGGTGTTTATTATCAGGGCCAGCTTGATACAAGCATGCACGCTACCAAGAAGCAGTGGTTGCACACACTGCCCAAAAAGGCTTGTGTCGGCAGAAAAAAAAAAAAAAGAAAGAAAAAAAAACTGCATTCTCCATAAGAAAGTAGATGGAGTTTCCACAACACAATACACAACTAAAGGATCCATTTTCCGCCTGAAGTGTATCCATCGAAGTATTCTTAAGATCATATTACCTTACTATATTGGACGAAACATCTGAAGTCCACGGACCAGGCAGTGAAAAGCAGCACCAGAATGTGGAATGCCACCAACCCACCGAAAACTATGGAAGCATCCACAAAATCGATGGCGGGAAGAACAATTAAAAGCCAAGCTACATAAAAAATGGCAAAGGGCCACACGTCCAATCGCCATGGCCAGTTCCTCTTTCTTAGCAAGTCAACTGTTTCTACGACCTTGCCACCAACATTAAACCTTGACATCTCACTGCAGCAAAAGTAGCTGGATCAGGAAAGTATGTCATCGTAACAGGAAAAGCTGGAACATGAATGCAATTCAAACAGCTGAAAAACAGCAGCTTAGGAAAAACCGAAAAATAAGATATACATAGAAACCAAAGCAGGATCAAGGATCCTACATCACAAACCTCATACAGTACAGAAAGTTAAAAATGAAAAGTAAGGACCTAAAATACCAAATTTGCAACTTTCACGACGTCCACACTCAATTATCAACACAGAAATGCCGGGAAACAACTTTAATGTGCCTATACAACCCCAAAAACCACGATAGAAGTTGAATCTTCAATATACCTAGCTTCAAAAACTTCTAACTACTTCCAATCGTTTGATGTCAGTGGATTCCTCCAAACTTGTAAAGATTAAGACATGAACGAAACGGAGAAGTTCGGACTCGGTCTTTCGTAAATTGTAATAATATGGGGATCGGTCGATCCAAAGACGGAAACAAAGGAGAAAGGATAATTTGATACAATAGCTCTCTTAAAGAGAACTCACCAGTCGGCTTTAGCTTCGATCTGCGGCGAAAGCAGGGAAAGTTCTGCTCGAAGAAAAGGACGTCCGGGCTTCGTGAATGTCTGTCTCCTTAACACAATATACCTGGCCCCATAATGACAGCCCAGCCCCTCAAATATTACTACATAAACCATTTCGGCCCAGAACGACTCAGCCCATTCAAGTAATGTGGCCCACGACTAAGAAAATGAAGAAACCCTAGACTCGACCGAGTCGCATCCAACTCAGCGGAGTCGTAAAACCAAGGTTCTTACATCCGAGGCAAGCATTCGGACGGCCCAAAGTAGTTAGTTGAAGTAAAATAAAATTTTCATTGGATTTTTTCTCCAAAATTTTATGCGTATTATATCGAACGCGGGGTGCTAAAACGACGTGAATCAGGGGCGACTTCGTCCATCAATCTAAGTGGCAGTCAGTATGAGTAGTATGATCAACTATTGTTCCGATCACATCGATGTAACTTTAACTCTGAATTTGTTGTTTGTTAAGTTTTCGCGGAGTTTCTTCTCCACGGCATGATTATGAATTTCCATGTTCACGCGGCAAAATTTCTTGAGACACGATCAGAAATCTTAGATGAATCACGAACTCACAATCGTGAAAAACCCACCAATCCATTACTCATTCTGTAGCAAGATATTCTCAAACAATTTACATAGAATAAAGGACAACGCAACCATGGTCTAAAAAACAAGAAGAAGCCTCAAAAACAACAAAATCTCATAAGATCAACAGACTTACACTCTCATGGGATCAAGGTAACCAACAAAATTCTATCCACTAATCCAACCCAACCCAATTTCTTAATAGAAAACTACAAAAATCAAACCTCCAACTAAAAAGATCAGAATCAGAGACAGGAACCAATTCTAGCAAACCAACAAATCCCATGAGTTCCTCTGAAGAAACACAGCCACTTCAGAATAACAAAGGAACATACTGTTCTTCGTCGTCTCTTTTTTCTAATGATCTTTGCTCAGACATAATGCTCCATCCATCAATCAGAATCGCTGGAACTCGAACTTGAGCTTGAGCTGGAGTCTGACCCAGATTTACTAGATGCAGGTTTCTTCTTTTGTTTTCCCTTTGAGTTAGAACCATCGGATTTGTCTTCAATCACTACACTCGTCTCCTCAGTGCTGTGGTCTTCTGGACTTGAGGCAGCTTCTCCAGGCACGGAATCTGTAGCTGACTTGATCTCCTCCCGAGAATGCACTTCAGTTCCGATAACTTCTGCATGTCTTTCTGTTTCAAGTGCAACAGGGCCTCCAGATTGCACATATTGCTTCTCATCGCCTGTTTCAGCCACTAGCTCGTTTGTGTCAGCTTCACAAAATTTGTTAGTGGCCTCAGCAGCACTCTCTTCATCAGTGATGGATTCAGTGCGCCTGTCCATTCCACTAGCTTCCACAGACCCAACTACAGATGTCGGCAACTGCGGCTTCTCCTTCATTGGCTCAGAAAGAACAAGTTCAGAGGATCTTTCCCCAATGGCAATGGGTTCTTTGCATCTTTCCGTCCCCTGCAGTTCATCAGACCCAACTTGAGATGTCAGCAGCTGTGGCTTCTCATTGGTAGGCTCAGTAAGAGCGAGTGCAGAGGATCTTTCTTCAATGGCAGAGAGTTCTGTGCCTCTCGCCGTCCCCTGCAGATCATCAGACCCAGCATCAGATGCCAGCAGCTGTGGCTTCTCATTGCCAGGCTCAGTAAGGCCAAGTTCAAAGGACCTTTCTTCAATGGCCGTGGATTCTGTGCATCTCTCCGTCCCCTGCAGTTCATCAGACCCAACTTGAGATGTCAGCAGCTGTGGCTTCTCATTGGTAGGCTCAGTAAGAGCGAGTGCAGAGGATCTTTCTTCAGTGGCAGAGAGTTCTGTGCCTCTCTCCGTCCCCTGCAGATCATCAGACCCAGTATCGGATGCCAGCAGCTGTGGCTTCTCATTGCCAGGCTCAGTAAGGCCAAGTTCAAAGGACCTTTCTTCAATGGCCATGGGTTCTGTGCATCTCTCCGTCCCCTGCAGTTCATCAGACCCAACTTGAGATGTCAGCAGCTGTGGCTTCTCCTTGATAGGCTCGGTTAGAGCAAGTTCAGAGGATCTTTCTTCAATGGCAATGGGTTCTATGCATGTCTCCATCCCCTGCAGTTCATCAGAACCTTCTGCCAGTTGACTTTGAGGTTTCACATTGTTTGATTCAAGAACAACAGATTCATCAATATCTCCTTCATTAAGTTGCTCAATGGTCGTAATGGATTTTGCTTCACCAATGTCCGGAGATCCATGTTTTTCTATGGCATCAACCTCAATAGATCCAACTTCTGACTTCACTGGCAGTGGTTTTTCGTTGCATGACTGGAGAGCAGTCGATTCATCAACACCCCGTGCGGCAGCCTCCACAGATCCCATTTCACTAGTGATGGCATTGGCAACAGTTTCAACAGACATAACATCAGATAGCAATATCTTTGGCTTTTCAGTCACTGTTGAATGGTCTGAATTTCCTTCAGTAAGTTGCTTAATTGCCATATTGATATCTTCAACAGAAATGGCCTCAACAACTTCAAGTTCTGAACTATGTTGTACCCCCACAGAATTCGCATCTACTGACTCAAGAACATCTGATTGCTCAACTTCGCTTTGGAATTGCTTAAAAGCTAAATCAATATCTTCTACTGACCTTGCTTCCACAAATTCCACATCCAAAGCACACTCCATCTCTTGAGGTTTGGCAGTTCCACTCGCCATTGGAGATTCCTCAAGATTTGCAGGCTTCATCTCGAGAAGGCTATCGTGTATGCTTTTTTCACACGAAGAATCCATTACAACATCAAGATTTGTGGTCTGAGCAGCTTTTCCCACACTAAAGTCACCAACAGCATCCAATTCTGATAGCAATTTATCATCAATCTCTTTGGCTGGTCCTGAAACCCCATCTTCTTCACTTGGTTTCTCATTTTTATCAATCAATGTATTGAAACCCAAGGAATCCAAAAGGGACTTATCCTCAAAAACTTCAGACTGTACATCCAAAACATCTGGAGAAGTAATATTCCCAGGTCCACTAATCACCTCCTTCGATTTTTTCTGTAAAATTAGAAATGGATAATTAGCCTCCTGGCAAATCATAAACTACCAAAAAGAAAAAAGAGATGAAATTTGTGTGAAGTGCCACCAATAATAGTGGGCAACGCAGCATTAGGTCAAAGAGCATATGATCCCATTGACTTTGCAGAGAAGATAATTTAGAACAATAATATTCAATTGGATTTGTTGTACTTTTTCCAACAATATATATTTATAACACCACAAAAGACAGATTACACACCTGAGATTCATGATCAGAATCTGCATCTGAAGAGGATGTAGTCAGATCATGGGAAGCGTCTGTGTTTTCTAATTCCAACGTGATGGTTTCAGCAGAATCAACTATGGTATGTCGCCCTCCTGCTAATCCAGTTTGAATTACATCCTCTTCACTAATTTCAGTAATCCCCCTTGATCTTGACTCATACTCATCTACTTCAGCAATATGGGAAGAAATGGCCCAAGACTCTTCATTACTAGATCCCATATCCTTTTGCTTGGTTTCACCTTCTAAAGTAGAGAGGTTGCCTCCAACTGGGGTCAGAGTTGAGCACTCGCCTGGGGAGACAAAATTACTGTCGCGGATCTCAGATGAACTGGAAATTCCCTTGTCATCGAGCATATCATCCTCCGTGGCTAACAAGTTAGAGAAAGATTTGTCTGCAGCAGATGGGCTTGAATCATAAACAGGCACCAAGGCTTGTACTTCTTCTGCTTGTTCCATCTCGATCATTGAAGACTGGAGTGACTCAGTTGACCATTTTGAAGCGTCATCACGTCTTTTCTCATGATCAGTCTTTCCATTCCCTTCAGAAGATGCAGATGAAGTACACCCACCACTGTACTTCTCATCGACAACCTCTGATGCCAGATGGTTGATCTCATCCCCTTCCAATCCTTTGAAAGAAATTTCAGAAGCATTCAAATGGTCCTCAGAGTTATGTTGCTCTGTATCAATTGAGTCTGCTTCTCCGGAGGACTGGCTTTGGTTTTCTTGTTCGGCATTGTTCAAAACAGGAGAAACTGCCTCACTTTCTAAATGGGATACCCGATAAAGTATATCTTTCTCATCACTTTGATCTGCCACAGACGACAAGGTATCAGTTTCATGAGCTGAGCTCAGCTTGTCACTCTTTTCACTCATTTGCCTTTGGAATGAAGAAATACTTGAGACCTCCGAGCCAGTTCTATCTACTATAAAATAAGGCTTCAAACCAGTGTTTGTGCTCTTCTCAGCCTGTAACTCAGTGTAAAAAGAAGCACCTATAGTAAAGCTTTCATGTCTTCGAAAAAATGCATCTCTCTGATGAACTGCTGGTAGCTCTTCATGGTTCAATTTCTCAACTGATTCCATTCGGTTGCTTTCAACAGCTTGGTCAAAAGGAAGATCAAATGGATTCCTTCTAGGCAGTAGAACTGATGGTGCTGAACCTGGTATGGGTGGCAAATCCATCGCATCATTCGAATCAAAAGGGAGATCAAATGGGTTTCTTCTTCCTATACAGATTGGTGATATTTGAATAGGGGCAGCATCCAAATCTATCAGATTCCTCTCTGCCATGGCTTTCTGATTCTTTGTTGCAATACGTTTTGCAATCAATTTTTCCATTTTTTGATTCCTTTCAAGCTCCAAGCTCTTTATATCCTTCAAATTCTTTTCATCATCTTCGGTCCATGTAACCACAACATCAGACCCATCCTCCTGGTCTTCTTGATCTTCTTGGTCTTCCTGTGCTTCTTCTTGGTTTTCTCCATCTTCAGCCAATTCCTCACTACCATTATGCGATTCATGACTTTGAGAAGATTGCTCAGAAGCTTCATCAGAGTCTTCGATGGACTTAAGTGCAGCCTTTGGAGCATCAGCTTCTAAAAGAGGGTGAAGCTCATCTAGCATTGGTATTATGTCAGTGATTGATGCATCAGGGGAAGAGCTTTCAGAATGATCTGAACCTGAGTCTGAGGACCCATCCTGACCATCACTAGCGTTGTTCAAAGATTGTCCTTGCAATGATTCAACCTGACAGCCCAATGAGGTGGCAATTTCTTGCTTTCCTTCAGCAGGTCCTTCCACCCGTTTTTCACTAACTTCAATCCTGTCCTCGATCACTTTATCCTTGTCAAGATGCTTTTCTCCACCATCAATCAGTTTTTCCTCTTTAATCAACTTTCGTTCAGTCTCTTCTCTATTCTCCAAATGGGTCTCCACTGAGAAGCTCGCATCTTTATCTACAATGAGGTTATCGGCAGGCCCAGCTGACTTTAAGGCAGATATACTCTGGGTTTTCTTTTCCTCTTCTTCCACTTCGGGAATGTTAGGCCGTCCAAAGCTCAAAAGGGTGCCAAGAAGAACAGCGGTACAGACAATTACTGGAGAAGAAGAGACCAAGAAAGCAAAAACAGAAGGAAGAAATCTATACACTAAAAGTGTAGAAAACATCATGAACCAAACGAAGGGATGATCACAGAGAGATCTCCACCAAGTTCTGAAACAAAAGATCAGACCTCTCCTGGTGTGAAATAGGATAGCCTTTGAGTCAATACCCATGTTTGATATTTTTGCCTGTCTTTATGGGGACGGTTCAGAAGAAGTCTATTCCGAAGAAACGTTCGCAGCCTGCCAGCAAGATCCTGTTAAATCAATCTTCAGGAATCGACATTTTTGAAGAAGAAAAAAAGATTGAAATAAAGAATAAAAGTCCGAAAGTTAGTCACGTCATGGCATATAAATCTCCTCAGATGTTCACCGATCCAACTCTGATCGTCTTCAAAACCAATGGAAATACTTAGAAACACAATGTTACCAAAACACTTTCCGAAGATTCAACACAGAAAGAAATATTTTGAGTAATTAACTACGAGAAGCCGAATTAAAAAAAAAAAAAAAAAAAGCCAAGGCTGTTCGCCTGAGAAGGATTCCAAGAAAAACCAGCCAATAACCAAAAACACGCCCACCAATGATCTATCAAATTCATTTCTATCCGGATAAATAAAAATAAAAGGAAAGAAAACCGCCAAAAGGAATAAGCGGGGAATCAGAAAATGCATCATCGTCGACATCAGAATCCGACAATTTCATGTCGAACCCGACAATTTACCAGAAATGACACCTTCCGCTTAGGCACCCTCAAGCGACAGTAATCCTCAACCATATCAAACACCACCAACCCAACATAACCACACTCGAACATCTTCGAACAAAAAAATGGAAACATAAGAAACGCAGTTCCAGTTCCACAACGCAAAACAGAACGGCACCAAGTGGTGATCGCAGCTGAGAAACCATTTTTTTCAAAGACAACCCAAAACACACAAACCAAACAAAAACCAGACTCACCTGGCAGAAACGACGATCGCAGTGTAGACAAACAGTTACGGAACCCCTCTTTTTTTCCCCCCGTTTCTCTGGCCGGCCGATTCGAAGAAAGAGAAAAGGGCTTTGGTGTATTTTTCTGGTTTGATCCTCTAATGTAGGAGCTCAAGTTTTATTCCAATCTCTTCCTTTTTCCATGCAAATGTCGAAAAAGAAAAAACGACGAGTCATCGCAACGAGCTCCCTCGGCTTTGCGCTTCGCTCCAGTTACAAAATTACCCTTCTCATTCTAATTTCCTCGCACAAAAATAAGCATTCCCGCGAATGGCGTACCGTACGAGTAACGAAATCTGAACCTCGCACCGTCGATAGGTTGGTCATCTGGCAAGCCCACAACATTGGAAGGTCGAGATCGGTCGAAACAAAATTATCACCCATTTATGAACTGCACGGACCTGTCTCTTCTACTTAGGTTAATATTCATACATTTTTTTCTAAATCCCGTTGGAATTAAAAGGAAGAAGAGGTGGTAGAAGCCAACCCCGAACCGACTTAATTAATTTTAATTAATTAATTACTTAGCGAAACTTTTATTCTCAATTGAGATTTTGTCGGGGGAGGAGGGAAGGTTGTTTGTGTGGCCTCAGAATTAGAAGCTCAGAGATTAGACAAAACAAATATTAAAACGCTTGCGAGGGGTCAGCGAAAAGAATGATCCTTGATATTTTTCGAACGTGAGCTGCATAACTCTTTTTCTACACTACTTATTATTCAAGCATTAATAAAACAAAGCTTAGAAGCGGTGTTTTTAAGTTTTTATTTCGAATAATATGAGTGATATTTGGAGACAGTTGAAATTTCAGGGTAATCAATGGAGTTCTTTAATTCATATCCATTAGAGTAGAGAGATTCATTACAGAATGTGGAAAAGGTACCACCAGTACTGCCTTTATTTAGTCGCATCAAGGAAGTACTGAGGTCCAAGAACTACATAATTATCCCCTCTAACCCACGTGTCTTCCTTTCATTACAGTCCTTATAAAGCCGTTAATGGTAATTAACTAATCAGTGAAACAGGAAGGGCGGAGTCCCGACCACTCTTCCATGGCATCAATGGTTTTTTCTCAATGGAGTCTGCGGGCCGTAGCTGGAAAGCTCTCGGAAGTGTTTTTCTTTCTAAACCCAAAGCAGTTACTATCTCGTTGCAATAAATAAATCCACAAAAGCTTCTAAAATACCAAGGACTGGTGATGCCAACCCATCATGATTCTGGAACTGGAAGTGTTCGATGCTTCCGCCATGGCATGGGTGGGTGAGTGGGTCTCTCAGACTCTCAGGGCCTCCCCACTCTCCTGCTCGCACTGATACCCACAGGGTCACAACTACACTGCAGAATGTAGGGACTCTTCACAGGCGTAATTGCAGGAGTTTTTTTGGTCTGTTTTGGGCACTCGGGAAACTTTACTTCTTCCTGTAAGTGTACGTTTCCGGCGGATGATGTCATTTGCAGCTGGTTGGTTGGTCAGCTGTTTCATAAGATGGGTTCGCAGTCTCGGTTTGCCTTTGTGGGTACTTGCAGGAGCTTTTTTAATAGAAGAGAATGAACAGGTGCGGTGCGGCCTCGCTGTGTCATAAATCTCTAGTCTCTGAGACTTGCAGTTGATGCAGCAAAGATGTTGACTCGGAAAGACGAGGCTTCTGCCTTTTATGTTTCCATTGAATGTTAGTGAAGAATCTTCTTGATCTGATCTCGTGCAATTATTCGGCGTCGAGTTGGTTCTGCTGGGCCAGTCTGGAAATCCCTCAAACCAGAAGTGTAAAGAGTAAAGTCTAAAGGGTCTTCCTCAACCACTTTCAAAATTGAAAGTTTTCTTGCTGAAAATCACAAAAAGAAAGAATTTTTCCTTATAAATAAACCTTTCCGCCTGCAACCGCCAGTCCCGTGCGTCAGTGTCACCAAGCCGCCCGAAGGAGGTAGCAAAGACATTAAAAAACCTCACAAAATAACGAGGAGAACTGACTTTGATATTCTGTCATACACCTGGAGTGCGTTCGCTCAACGAGCACCACCTCCATTACCTCAACCATCTCGCTGAAGTCTGCATCAACGCTTATTAAAAACGAAATAAAAACCAAAATTTCGGGGCTAAATCCGGGGCTAATTCTGTCTTTCAAGTTCGTGTTTATCTGAAGCAAAGAGATTCCGCTTGCTTTCCTTTCACTGCTTTCGGAATGATAGGAGGAGATCCGAAACCAGAGAGGGCACAACTCACAGAGTCAGAAGCATCCCTCTGCTTTTCTTTTTGGTCGGTTATTTCACAACTACTTTATGGAAAGGTTGGCCGGTTGGGAGAATCTTTAATTTCTTTCAATTCTTAGCCATAACCTTTGAAATTTTCTAAAGGCCGGCGGCAAGAAAAGCTTTCGTCATTCAGTACTTTATGGAAAGCATGTCTCCGGACTGAAGATTATGTTTTTTTCTTTCTTGATCCTCTTCTCTGGAAAACTTGAAACTTAAGCCAGAAGTATACGAGTAATACTAGCTGTACTTAGTATGCAGTATTTATCCGATGTACAAGACTTAACCATCCAATAGAAAGCTTAAAAAAATAAAAAATATATTTTTTATTTTATAAAAAAATAATAATATGCATACAATACTATTTGTGTACACCTCTCACTATTATAGAAGTAGGGTATTAAATATTCTTCTTGGGGGTCCCACTTCTACAATGAAGGGTGTACCCAAAATATACCACAAACAATAATGTACAACTAACATTACTCTTTATAAAATTTTAAATTTTTTTTAAAAAAAAAACTAAGCAACTATATTTTAGATTGACTGGTTAGTAAATGCAGTTAATATTTTCCAAAGTATATTATATTAAAGTTCAAATCCATCTTGCATTTCTTTATTGAGTAATGACTCCACATAACCTGTGCTTAGAATTTGCGCACAACATGAATTATTATTCTTTTTCGATAAAAAAAAGAATCATTATTCTTCTTTATTATGTCTAGAATTTTCAATCAGAAAATAAAAAATCAGTAGATAAAATAATTTTACACATGATTGAGTAAAAAATAGTCATTATACATCTTGAAGTGATAGTTAACTTACTTTGTCTTCTAAACCGAGTTTTGAGTTGAAGTCGAGAGTTCAGTCATGGCTGAGTGACTCGGACTGGAAACTTCGGTAATTTTGGGAAACAGTAAGTGTTTGTACCTTCCTTCGAATGTCGCGAAACTTCGAAGGCGATTGTTTGCACGAATGAATGAAACAGCGGCTATTCAAATTCTTCGCGGCCGGGCCAGCGATTCACCGCCGCCACTACGCTGGGGATCACAACCTCACGGCCCTTTTCTCCAAACACATCGTCGACAAGAACTCCGTCGCTGCATGGAACGGCGTGATCTCCGACCTCGCCCGCGGCGGAGACGCCCTCGAAGCGCTTCGTGCTTTTGCCTGCATGCGTCGCCTGGCCGTCAGACCCGATCGCTCCTCTTTCCCCTGCGCTCTCAACGCTTGCGCGGCACTATGCGCCCTCCGTCAAGGCGAGCAGCTCCACCTCCAAGCGGTTGGTATCGGCCTTGTTGCCGACCTATTCGTTTCTTCAGCTTTGGTCGATTTCTATGCTAAATGTGGCGATATTTCAAGCGCCAGAAAACTGTTCGACGAAATCACTCACAGAAATATCGTCTCCTGGACATCCTTAATTGTTGGCTACGTGAAAAACGACTCCCCGAAAGAAGCCCTTTTGCTTTTCAAAGAGTCTCTCCTAGAGGGCGTGGAGATTGATGCCGTTATTGCGGTGGCAGTAATGTCTGCTTGTGCACGTGTATCGGACAAGAAGGTGACCAGAGGGGTGCATGGGTGGCTTCTGAAGTGTGGGATGGAGAAAGACGTAGGTGTTGGTAATACCTTATTGGACGGGTATGCGAAGAGTGGAGAATTGGTGGTAGCCAGAAAGGTATTCAATGGGATGGAGGTGAAAGATGTTGTGAGTTGGAATTCGATGATTGCGGTTTATGTACAGAACGGTTTATGGGCAGATGCTGTAGAACTATTTAAGATGATGACTTGGGCGGGGAACTTATGTTACAACGCAGTGACGCTTTCAACCGTGCTGCTGGCATGTGCTCACTCCGGGGCACTGATGACAGGGAAGTGCATCCATGATCAGGTAATTCCTGCAAAGCAATTCGTCCCATCATGTCACCTTGGTGACTAATGCCGGACTATTTTGTCTCACTAACTCGTAAAAAAATAAGGTGACTTTGTTCTCCTCTTACTTTTTATAAGTTAGTGAGAAACAATGGTCCAGCCCTTATGATTTCTTCCGAGTAATGACCACAAAGAAAAATAGAGAGAATTGGTAGACAGGAGAAGGATGAGAAGAGAAGAGGGGCAGAGAAGAGTGTAGAACTTTTGCCTACTAGAAAAACGAGAGACGTGGGAGTGCAGATTATGGATGGGTTAGAGAAGAGGAAGAGAAAAGAGAGACTAGTACATCTATTCTCTTCCCAAATTCTGTTTACATATTGTCATAATGCGGCCAATGTAGAAGCTTGTTGCTTTGAAAAGTTCCAACAGTGCATAGCTACATTAATTCCAAACTTTAAGAAAACCTGCAAAATTGCTATCTGATAGACTAAAGTAGTATTTCAATATCAAATCAATGCCCTCCTTATATCGGGTACTAGTTAAATTGCTTCTAATGTGCCTACTCTTTCATTCAATTGTAGGTGATTCGGAAGGATTTGGAGCAGAATGTTGTTGTAGGCACTTCAGTTATCGATATGTACTGCAAGTGTGGCAGAGTTGAGATGGCAAGAAAATCTTTCGATCGCATGAAAAGCAAAAATGTGAAATCTTGGAGTGCCATGATTGCTGGCTATGGCATGCATGGTCGTGCCAAAGAAGCTCTTGAAGTCTTCTATGAGATGCAAAATGCTGGTGTTCCACCCAATTATATTACATTTATTTCTGTTCTTGCTGCGTGCAGCCATGCTGGATTGGTTAATGAAGGAAGACGTTGGTTCAGGGCCATGATCCAAGAGTTCAAAATTGAGCCCTGCGTTGAGCATTATGGATGCATGGTGGACCTACTTGGGAGGGGCGGCCATGTAGATGAGGCTTATGGTCTGATCAAAGGAATGAAAGTTGCCCCAGATTTTGTTGTATGGGGAGCTCTCCTTGGTGCTTGTAGGATTCACAAAAATGTAGAACTAGGCGAAATTTCAGCTAGGAAATTGTTTGCATTAGACCCTAAGAACTGTGGGTACTATGTATTACTCTCAAATATATACGCAGATGTGGGAATGTGGAAAGACGTAGAAAGAATGAGAGTACTAATGAAGAACAGAGGATTGGTTAAACCTCCAGGGTACTCTTTGCTAGAGTTGAAATGTCGGTTCCATGTGTTCCTGGTCGGGGATAGAGAACACCCAGATCACCACAAGATTTATCAGTTATTGGAAGAGTTGACTAACAAG
This sequence comes from Aristolochia contorta, assembly GCA_022405105.1. NCBI lineage: Eukaryota > Viridiplantae > Streptophyta > Magnoliopsida > Piperales > Aristolochiaceae > Aristolochia > Aristolochia contorta. Next base: position 34,214,653 of record CM039665.1, on the reverse strand, counting down.
ATCCAGAAAGAGGGTTATATACCTGATACGAGATCAGTTCTTCATGATGTAGATCAAGAAGAGAAGGAAACAAGTGTTCGAGTCCACAGCGAGAAACTAGCTATCACATACGGTATACTAAACACAGTTCCTGGGGCTACATTTCAGGTTATTAAAAACCTAAGGGTTTGTGGCGACTGCCATACTTGGACCAAGTTGGTTGCAAAGGTTGTGAATCGAGAAATTGTGGTGAGAGACTCAAACAGGTTTCATCACTTCAGAGAGGGGATCTGCTCCTGCGGAGATTATTGGTAATTAATTATCTGTATGAGGAAACTAAGCATTTGAAGTTTTTTTTTTCAAGCTTGAAACTCCAGGATGAAAATATAAAATATGCTTTCAGTACAACTCCCAGAGACTATACTCACACCCAGCAAAATTCCACCGTTCAGATCCGCTGTAAACCACCTGAGTTTTATCTATTTCTCCATGACAAGAATCTATTGAAATTTTTTTATTCATTCTCATCAATACGGACTGAGCCTTCCATCGAAAAAAAATTGGCTGATTCCTACCTGCTATGTTTACTGTTGATTCGGACCTTCCATTTTTAAAAAGGAGCAAGAGTCAGTGTTCCAACTGAATTAGAAGAAGTGTAAGGAACTCTGGCGTTAATTTCAAGAGTCAAAAGAAACTCTCCAACAGCTTTGTCCGTAGAATTTCATTGTGGTTCATTTGAGTTTTTAATCTAATTTAGAGCTATCCTACAAATAATGTACACGAAAACAGTCTTACCATTTCCAGTTGATGGGATTTCAACGCACAAGTTATATAATTCTCGGTTTGGGTGTTCAATAAAATCCTTAAGGCATTCCTACAATTTTCTAACTGCAATTGCGACTACGGTTAAGGTGAAGAGGAAAGAAATGGATTCGCATCCTTCCGAGGGCTGCAATTCCGTGGGCAGCGGCCGCACAGTGACCCCTATTTACAGAGCTGATCATTTGATACTAACCAAAGTGGAGCAGGAAGGTAAAAAGAAAGAAGTTGAAGAATTTCTATTTCTATCAATCACCAGTCTCACCGGTGGTATAGGAAAAGAAATTGAGAGCAAAACAACTGGAAGAGATCATTCACTTAATTTTTGACCTCGACATGAAATGTTCAGCAAGAAACAATTAAATCTAAATGCGAACATGTCTTTGTCGGACTCGAGCCTTCTCTGCATCAATAATGGATGCCACGGTCTGAACTGCACTCTCAAGCTTTCCTTGTGAATTCACCACCACGTAATCAAAATCTTTCAAGTGTTTCACTTCTTCACGAGCAGTAGCGATTCTCACGACTAATGCCTCTGTGGTCTCTGTCTTTCTCCCCACAAGCCGCTTCACAAGGGCTGCTTCACTCTCTGCCACCAGAAAGATGAAGACAGCTGAATCCCCAAGGGCAGATCTCAGTGTGGCTGCTCCTTGTATATCTACTCTGAGGACAATATCATATCCCTTTGACATGAAGTCACGGATCTGGAGAAGCATGAACCAATTTGACACCAAATTAGTCAAAACTTCTGATTACAAATTCACCACCAGCACAAGGATGCCTATATGCATATCTTACCATTTCTACTAAGGGTTCTCATACTTCATGTTTAAGATATGGACCTCACAACACTAGGGATGAAATTTGGCTTCAGTGTGATTTATAAGGGCACGGGGAGAACTCACTTGCAGATGGAATATAAAAATAGCTAAGATGTTTGAGAAATAATTTAGTTAGAAAAATGTCAAAAAGAAGGAAAAAATACCATTTTAATAAAAATGGTACGTCTATTTGACAAACTATGTAGAACAAACATGCATATGCTTGCTCTGCTCTGAGGACATGCTTAAGATTAAAAAGTGGTGTTCCCAGTAGCAGTGCAGGGATTTTTTTTATTAAATCAGCTCTGTAAGGAAGAGAATACCTGTTGCTTCGGTACGCCCTTATAATCTCCATAGACAAGGGCATATTCTAATAGTTCATTTCTCTCAATCATGGCAAGAAACTTCTCTTTTGTGACGAAGAAGTAATCCTTTCCTTCCACTTCTCCTGGTCGCTTTTCACGGCTAGTTGCTGTTACTACAAAATGAATTCCTTCCCGAACTTCTCTTAGCTTCTATAAATATCACCCATGAGCGAAAAATGGGAATATGGCAGACGTCAGACTCCTTGAGAAGAAGAGACTCCAAGCAAAGGACTGATAAATGGCAGAGAGAAAATGAAAGTACCTGAATGACTGCATCTTTGCCAACCCCACTAGGTCCACTGATCACAATTACTAGGGGGTTTGGAGGAGGTGCCAAAGGATCTGAACTGAATGGTGAACCTAACACTGTTTCAAGCCGCCTTAACAGGTTAGCCTGCACCTAATAGGTAGAAACATAAAAACCTAAATGAGAAATTGAATATCACAAACAACAGATATTGAACCTGTACAAAAAATCCCTTCAATCATAGTAAGATTCCAATTCACAAAAAAATGGCATTGTTTTGTTAGCTGATGTAAATTAAAAGCATGGCGCTTCACAAGATGAGAAAAACCATAGAACTTAATGACACCAAAGTCTCCCAAGGAGTCAGTACTACATTAATTAATGAAAGGGTCATTTGTCTTCCTTGCCACAACTTCATTTTGATAAAAAGTCACATCGATACATTACGAAACAGGCAAAATGTATTAAAAAAAGACAAAAGGAAGAAATAAAGCACTAGACTTGTAGAAACATATCATCTAGGATGGTTTCTAGTAGAACATATCCTGACAGTAGTCCTACTAAAGAGAGGCATCTTAGGAAATTCTTAAAGGTATCCTAGGATTTCTCTGTGGTTACCATAGGATCACCGTAAAAATTTGGTCAACTATGATCTGTTATACGATTACTACAAAGTGCCTGTGTCACTCCAATTGTGAGTTTTGTTGCTTCCTTGCTGATCTAATAGCTTGTTTCATCTTGCTGTTAGGCCAGACCTGTCTAAAGTACCCCTCATTACATACCAATTTTGAGACCATTAAGTAAAAGAGGCCAAGTTAGTATTGTTCTATTAGATGCATGGTTTAAAAAATAAACTTTTAACTCAAATTTCTTCAAAAATAAAGTATTTAATGTAAATGCAATTAAAGAAGTAGAGTAAAAAATCTAACTCAAAAGTGGTAAGTTAATTCTGTTACATTCTAAGAATAAAATAGGTACAATCTCTGGTGTTTAAGAAACAGTTGGTTATATGTTTATTAAAAGATCATAAAGCCTAAATTTAAGATGAAAAATACTAGGTGACACACATAAGTTATAATAATCATACATATGAACAGGTAGGCATAGACTCCTATTTATCAGGACCATTACCACTATGATCAACAGCTGTACAGGCCCACCTTAACTGCTCCTCCAACAGTTGTTTGATGGTTGCATATAGAGTAAAAACCATGAAACAAAATAATGCATTTCCAATAAATTTTGTTAAAAAAGAAAACATCTTAAATGCCACTTAAGAAGCCGTGGTGAAATGCAGTCAAGCAGCATCTCTGCACAACATGCGCGCAAAGCAGGAGTTGGCTAAGCCTTTGAGCGTAGGTTAGATATGCCTGCTCCTTGACCGCTTATCACATCGGCATTCAGATGCATCAACACAATACAAGATGGAAAGTAAAGGCCAAATATAATTTTCATCTGCCAACCTTATCTGCATTGTCACAGGATGAAGGATCAGCAGGACCTCTTTTAGCATCATTTGTCAGACAAGCAGACGCCATTAAAGGAGAACAAAAGATCTCTTTGTGAAACCCGAATTGATTTACCAGGGCAGATTTTGGAGCCTTGGCAAGACAAGGGGATATTCTTCTTGGAAAAGCTAAAAGTTCTAAGCGAGAGGAAATGAAGAATTGTCGGATGAGCATAGACATGGAGGACGGTGCTGAGATCAAACTTCAACAGTCTAAACATGCAATAGCCATTTAGACTCCACAACAGTTACGGCCTGTTCTTGTCTTCTAGCTAGGAAACCTTGAACCTGTCATACAAGTTGTTTTAGTGAACAGTCCAATACACAAACTAATCAACCAGCTGGCGCAAAAGCAGTTATTGCATTACATTCCTCAACACTTACCGCCTGGTCTTTTCTTTTACCAAGTGCTAGAGTGACACAAAACAAACCGCCTCGAACTCATCATACAAGTTGGTGTAGTGCAGAATCCAAAACACAAAATAAGGCACCCATTGCTATAGCAAAATTTAAGTCTTACACCATCACAAAGTAGTGCAGCTCACATAAAGACTACAGGAAAGCAGAGTGGATACCATAAGTCTCATTGTCCTTTTTACTCTCCTTAAATAAGGGTATCATGCCTTTTCCATTACCAACCATCACCAATCCAGAAAAGACGTATCTTACTTGACATTTTCGTTTCTGGGATACACCATAGATACAAAGGATTCCCAAACATGCAATTGCATAATCAACCAAACACCATGTAGTTTTACTGATCACTGGACTCTTCAACATGCAAATTACAGAAAGTTAATTGATATAAAGTGCAAGATAGTACCTAAAAAATGTAAAAGTAATCCACCTATCCGAAATGTAGTGCTGTACACCATACAAAATTAAAGGGAACCGAAACAATGAGACCTAAAACAAAACACAAGGTAATGGTTCATTGTTCACCTGTTGAAAGAGCAGCGCAGTCCTCGAGCCCAAGATGACGTATTCGGCCGCAATAAAAGCGCCTGCGCTAGATCCCTTTCATTCGAACAGCAAAATGCTTTCCGCAAGAAAGAGAAGAGGGACAGAGCCTCCAACGAAAGAATCCGTCGGATAAAATCCGAATTTAAATGATTGCAGGCTTTGCCTGCCGGCGACAAACCTCAAAGCCCAGTAAAGCACCCTTCAGTGTCGGTTCCTTTCCTCGGGTTCACGGCCGAAAACGAATCTGAAACAAGGTTGGACGTATCGCAAACCCGATACTAATCCGATACGTATTGCCTATATCGGGTATACATATCAGTTCGTATCGGCTCGTATCGCCTGTATCGGTAGGTCACAAGGTTACAGGCAGAAATGAGAGGAAAAAAATCTAAAAAATCTAATAAATTATAGATAAAGATTCTTTACTTTCGAGTGTCCAATGTTTACGTATAATATTTATTTTCATTTATTCACATTTTAGTGTTAGTGATAATGAATTACTTAGTCCTTTTACGGTTTTTATTCACATTTTAGTTACCCTTTCTTTCCGCTAGCGTGATGGAGGCAGGGTCACCAATTAATGTTCTCATGTGATAAAGGGGTCCATGGCTCTAATCTGGGCATCACGCGATTGGAACCACTTCTATCATTCTATGGTTTCCACATATGTAGGCCTACTAGAGTGGGACTTATTAGGTGAACGGAATAATTGATCTGGGTCCCACCTAATATGGCTTATATGATAGGTGAATTGAGTGGGGGGAAGCAACTATTCTAGATAATAAACAGGCTAGTGAACCAAAATCTATGCAACTCTTTTTGCAAACACTTTTTTTTTTTATGGTGAGGTTTTTCATTCATTCATAGTCAAGCAAGAAATGTCTTCAGTATACTCAATAGCAGTAAAGTTTTCTCCAAAAAAAAACCGGTACATGATCTAGCAATTTTTTATATATAAATTTGTAACTTATAACTTGTAGGTTACATAAAGAGGTCTTTAATCCAATAGTCATAATATCAAAAAGTTTATTCCTTTAAAAAAAAATGCTAGTTGCACCTATACACAATACTAATCTAACTTACCTGACATAATCAACTAAACCGAAACACAATTGCGTAAGGTTTATCTTTTAAAATTTAAGATTTAATAAATAAAACAATATTTTTTATTTTTTTAAGTTTTCCTCTTGGCTGGTTAAGTCAGGTACGTCGGACAAGTACTGCGGCCTAGGTGCAACTAGTGTTACTCTTTAAAAAATTAAGATTAATGAACTACTTATGCATAGTTGCATTTGTAAGTAATGCAAATTACACTAGTGATGAACCTCTTTCAAATGTAAATGATCGAATGAAAGCATAAAAATGAATTTCCATGATTTTCACTTGGACTGTCCCTTGAATCGCATTGACTAGGCAGTAAAGAATGAATGCTCAAACCACCTGAAATTACATGGGACAACATACAATGCTTGAATTTGACAATAAGAAAGCAGAAAAATGAGCACCTGAAGAAGCAATGGATGAGCCTACTAGTTAGTATCAGCTAGAGTTAGTAATTCCTCTGCGCTCTATAATACAATGCGAGACAGATCTTCAAGAATGGTTCTGATATCAGGCCTCTCGGATGCAGGAAGAATACATTTGAGAGATACATTCAACATCTCTTCCATGGCTTTAGGGGGTCTATCAACATTGTCTTTCACTTCTGGAATCGAATTATCCAAACATTCAAAAGAACGATTTTCGTTTGCTAAGAATCTTACCCAGTCTGTTAGATCAACCACACCTGGGTTTCCTGTCACTATCTCACCTGCACATTTTCCGGTCAGGATCTCCAATAAGATTACTCCGAATGCGTAAATGTCACTCTTCAGGGAAGGGCATGGCTTACTGGTGCAGGCAAATTCTGGGGGCCGGTAGCCAAGGGCACCAGAATTAAGGATCTGCTCAGCTGTGCCAGCAGGATTCAGCAGCCTGTGGAGACTGTAATCACCAAGGTAAGTGTTTAGCTCGGATCCCTCTAATAAGATGTTAGCTGATTTAAGATTTCCATGAGGAATGGCTCTTTCATTATGAAGGTAACTCAGACCACGAGAAATCTCTATGGCCACCTTTAGCCTCTGATTTAAAGATAAAGGTCGAAATTCACTTGGCTCTGCACCTGAAAATGAAATAATTAAAGAATAAATAAAAAATTACAAGCAGATTAGTTGAAGATATGGTCAAGGTATTAACCACTGCACAGACAAGCATATGCTGTGAACGGCAATTCATTGTGTAAATGTACTAATCTTGCTGAAGGGGCTGTTGGTTTCCAAGAAAGTCACTCCAAGTGGGTAAATACCCAAAATGGCTTCCTCATGATGCTGTCTGAATCACCATAAAAAAGTTTTTTCAATCCTAAAATTCAAATTACTAAGTATGTTTAGAATGAAATCTACTACTTCTTTCTAAGTAAAGAGGACACTAATTTGTCACTGGTCTTTGAAGCCCTATGGATGTTGACCACAGATTAAAGATAACAGTAATAGCTCTCTTATTTTATAGAAAGGGATAACATTATGAGGCACTGATCCCCACAATTAAAGCACACAATCACATCTAGTCCAAACAACAAACAGCACGCACGCAAACAAATAAATAGCACTTACCAAAAAGATGGACATTTAAAGACTTTGCTTGCACAAAATCTGATATTATCAGTCTTTCATGTTCCCTGTGTCCCCAATAGTATCCCCTCAAGGAAATTATATTTTGGTGTCTGATGTTGCCAAGCTTCTTAGCTTCCCTAGCAAATTCTTTCTTACTTTTTGAAATGCCTTCCCTCAGCCACTTCACAGTTAACACACGTCCACTTCCTAGTGTAGCTTTATAAGTAGTTCCATGACAACTTCTCCCAATAACTTCTGCAGGAGCACCAGAAAGTTCCTCAGCAGTGAACTGAAAAGTATTATCAAAGAAGTGCAAGTCTCCAGCTAAACGATCGGGAGAACAGACATCAAGGACCACAGGATGGTTTGGCAAATGTTGACCACCAGAATGAGGTGCAGATGTGCCAAAAGATGCCACAGAAATTTTCCCCAGAGGTTCTTGCGGTAAAGTTCCAGTAGTTGGGGTTTTCGCCAATAAATCAGCTTTTGCAATTGACTCAGCTGGTCCAACAGTAATATGTCCATGCTCAGGGGCAGATCTGGATTTTGAGGAAAGCAGCTGGTCTTGGGAGAAACTTGAAGATGCAGTGGGTGGGTCTAAACTTTTATGAACCCCAAAAAGATGGGGGAGAGATCTCCCTTCATGAGTATCTTTGTTTTCAATGTTTCTTGTGAAAACCTCTCCATCATTACGTACTCGCCTATGGGTCCAATAATACACCATTATCATGAAGAAAGCTACAAAAGCAGCCCCCCCAATGCAAGCTGCAATAAGTGCAGCTTTTCTAGATTTCCTACCCTTTTTGCTCCCTAACATAATTCCAGACCCATTTTTTAAAGCACCCGGAGGGAAAGCCAATAATAAGTTGCCGGGATGAAATGAAGAGTCTGGAAACCTCAACAGATTACCAGGAACAGTTCCAGACAGATTATTATATGACAAATCCAGATATACTAGGCCACCAGGACAGTTACCAGGAATCGGACCTTCAAATATATTATGAGAGAGATCAAGAAACACCAAATTGTCAAGTTCACCTATTTCTCTAGGTATATGTCCTGAAACATTATTCCTTCCAAGATTTAGCAACTTTAGCTGGAC